>OY282452.1:23530676-24170676 GCA_958295655.1 Palloptera scutellata | reverse complement strand
CCACTCATGTTGGCGTGTTATATTTGTACATGAATGGAAGGGACCTACAGTTTAATGCCGAATCCGAACGGCGAAGTGAAAAGCTTTTCATAGCAATTTTTACTCTTGTAGGTTTGCCATTGCCTGCCAAGAGGTGGTGCCGGGTGCCGTGTAGAAAAATTATGTTTTCTACTTTTTTTTTTGATTTTGCATGTGCCGAGATTCGGTCCCCGGATACTCTGCGTAGCAGTCCAACGCTCTACCGCTACACCACAGCAACCACTTTGCAAAAGTACGACTACTTTGAACAATGAAATCCATGTTATCTGACCTCAGCGCTAATCTAACAGAATAAAAGACGAAAACGTTCTTAACAAAACGTGACTATTTTCGTTAATTAATAAGGGTATTCAATAAACTGTGTAAGTTTACTTCGACGATAAAAAAGTATAATAGTTTACACATCGCTGATGAGCATGAACGAAAAAGCGATAAGTGTATGCATGTGTATAACGTAGTTTTAATAAAAAGGTGATATTATTAGTAGGTGATATTACGAAAAGAAACAGCTGATTTTGTTGAAAAAAGAAAAGTTATTAAAGTGCTTAAGCAAAATGCAATTCAGGATCTATTACTTGCACATGCCTTTGGAAAAACTAATTGGTAATTATTTTATTCCACCTATCAAGCTTCCTTCTAATCAACACAATGCTCTGCATTCATAGGGGTAAACCCTGTGTGTATCAAAAAAATAAAAAAAAATTGTATTTGCTTTCTTGTTGGGCCACTCCAGTTCGGCCTTACGTACATTTTTATAAATATTTTGTTGGTAAAATTTTTGGTACGTTGGTTCCAAATTTTAAAATATGTAATATAAGATGGCCGTGGCTTAGTGTATTTGGCAAACCTTAAATAGTAAAATTGCTTATGAAAAGCATTTCACTTCCCCGTTCGGATTCGGCATAAAACTGTAGGTTCCTTCCATTCATGTACAAATATAACACGCACGATATGAGTGAATGCGAAAAGCTCGGCATAGGCCCCCCATAAGCTGTTGTGTCATTAAAAGAAAGAAGAAGAAATAATATAAGATCATAATTTCATACTTCAAATGTTTCCGGTTATCTTTTAATATCAGCAATAACTGCTTCCAGAAGGTGTATGCTAGTTTTTCTGCCCACATGTGTGTAGGCTTTAAATGACGTCGTTTTGCTGCAATTTTTTGGAAGATAAAATCACTAAAATATTAAATAAAATAAAAATTATTCTTTGAAATTTCC
Source organism: Palloptera scutellata (assembly GCA_958295655.1). Taxonomy (NCBI): domain Eukaryota; kingdom Metazoa; phylum Arthropoda; class Insecta; order Diptera; family Pallopteridae; genus Palloptera; species Palloptera scutellata. The sequence continues at coordinate 24,169,417 of OY282452.1, read as the reverse complement.
TTATCTCAGTCAGGGCTGTTCGATTTGTTTATTTTTGTGAACAGCTGATAACATAGTTGCCAACTTTGTGGCAGAGAGGTTTTTAATATTAATTTTTCAAATAAAAAGTAAATAGTTGTATGACAACATCATGGCAACTATGGCTGGTGCAGAGCTGCACAAAGTTGCATTTACGTTGTGTAAACGATTTTCACCTCAAAATTGAAGATACACGATTTACTCCTCAAAATTGTAAAACGTAAACAAATTTTGATGTAAATTTGTTTCTGCATTATACGTCAGAGTAAATTTACATCATATATGTTCATCACTTAAGGCGTATTTACGTCTTTGATTGTATATCCATAATGTTTTTATTACAATTTTATATTTGCGTACAGCACACAAAAATTGGTTATGAGAGAAAAAATCTAAACAAACAAAACTATTTTTCAAAATTTACTTTGATTATTTTTGGCAAATCTCAGGAACATTTCATATGCACACATTCGGCTATCTGGCTTACTGTATACTATGTATGAAACACAAAAAACATAAAAACTATCTTTGGTATTAATTATTAGACGATCCAGCAAAACTCTGCGCCAGCTCACATAGCCAAAATGACACAAGAATGGTAGAGACTATAATATAATTATCAAGTCCGTTGCATTTCGTATTTAATTTCACTAAAATTTGTCCTAGATATTTACCTTAGTAAACCCATTAAAGGCAAACTTTCTACAAATCTGCAAACAAGGATAAGTTTACCCTACTTGAATGAGGAAAATGAAAAATCCTTACAACTCATGTAGTACTCAATAGCTTCATTTTTAGACATCGAAAAAGTATCTATTTATAATAGTGATGGAAAATATTGAATACTTTTGCGAATCGAGTACGTCAGTAGTGATACTTTTAATAATCAGGTATTTTTCTAAAGAATTGGATACTTTCTTTGATAATAATTAATTTTTCCCGTTTTCCAGTTCTATCAATGCTAGTTTACATCTGACTCGCGTCATTTCATTGACTTTTTCTTCTTCTTTGTTAAACTTATTTGAATTGAGTTTTGTATCTTTTAGTTAAAATAAAATATCGTAAAAAGTTATGAAACTGACTGTTAATGGATTGAACAACTTAATACATAGAACAATCGATTCAAATATTAAGTACTGAGGACAAGTATCGATTCGAGACTGAGTACAAGTTTCGATGGAAGTAGTATCTGTTCGATACTGAGTACAAGATTCGGCACTGATCCAAGTTTCACTTCGATACCAACAACAAGTATTTGCTACTCTAAGCATAGATTCTGCCTAATACTGATTTCTATGTTGAAAACCAGAAAGTTTATGTTTATAAAACCGGCCAGCGAGGAAAAGAGAATCACCTTAGCACTTCATAGTTTCAGATCGCTTCCCAACAATAGTAGAAAAGGTTAACTCGTCGATTTATGCCAAATCTAATCAAAACACCTCATCATCTACCGAGAACACCGAATCATTTTGACTTTTGAGAGCTATTCTTATGTAACAACGCAACAGCACGTGGAGGGCCTTGGCCCAGCTTTTCGCTTCCACTCAGATTGTGCGAGTTGTATTTGGATATGAATGAAAAGGACCTAAAGTTTTATGCCGAAACCGAACGGTAAAGTGACTCCTATTCCTATTCAAAACTCCTGTTACAAATATAAGAACATGGAAAAAATAAGAAACGTTTTTATCACAATAAAGACATTGTATATTGAACTGTACTGAATACGAGTCTTCTCTTTCTTATAATGGCACAACAGCCCAGAGAGAGCCTAGGCCGAACTTTTCGCTCCACTCATGTTGTGCGTGTTATATTTGTACATAAATCAGAACGGCGACGAGTTTACTTAGTATAAAACTTTATTAGTTTCATTCATGTTTCATGGAATTAAATAAATTGTACAATTTACAATTTTATTTATTTTTTTTTAATTTTAATAATTACTTTTACTAACTGTTTGTATGTATAAAAAATCACATAGGTGTGTTTGTATGTATATATAAGGCAAATGTGTGTATGTATATTTTCTTTGGCATTAAACTAAGGCACAATTTCCTCTGACACTTCCTTGAGCTGATGTGTTATATCCATATTGCCCACAGCTTCTTCATAACGTTGACGGTCTTCCATCTCGTACGGATACCAATCTGTCGGACGGCAGCAACGTTTAAAACGCATTGTAAATGAGCCGGTAGTTTGCAACATGCTCACGACCATGTAGACGGGTATTGCTAGCCAAGGTAGCACAACGAATAGTACAGCCAGAATTTGTATAAAAACTGAAGTGATCGTGTGCTCATAGAAAGCGAGGATACTGCCAAATAGCTGCAATAATTAATTATAGAACATTTATGTAGGTACGAAATATGGAAAGCGTTTTTTCGATACCCTTGCATGAAGTGGGAGTGCATAATGTATGAAAGAGAGCATTTGGATGCGAATATGGTACATGATGAAGAAGTGATGATGGAGGATTTTCCATAACATAAGATTAAGATTCGATTAAACTTAACTTACCAATGTCAACAGCAAACAAATGGGCGATACATAACGCAACATATTCACTTTCCATGTGGTAAAACGTTGACTCAGCATAAATTCAATATCACGCTGAAAACGTTCACGCCCATATATCCAAAGGACGACCAGTAGCAGTAACAGATTTAAAGCGGTTTGTGTAAATAAGGAATCCATTGAGAGGGCACTATATGAAGCCATGCCGCTCTAAAAAAGCAGAACAAGAGAGAGCATCGGGATTACGAGTAAACTTAGGACTTACTACATAGTAAATAAGTAAAACATGAGGTACATACACTGCTGGTCGCATAGATCGAACACAATGCCAAGAATCCAATTAAACTAAAGGTGACTAAAGTTTTACGAGCACGTAACGTTTCAAAATTATCAAACGTACTAACGAGTAAGGAATAGATGTGAATTACCTAAACAAATAAATGAAACTAATTATTCATAGATACGAGTATAGCCATTAATAATAAATACTTGTAACTCATCATTACCATTATAATTAAGGCAGCTATAGTCAACATACTATAAAATAATATAGACCACATATTAGGTAATTCTAAAGAGGCCAAAGCACTAGCGGTCGAAATATATAAGATCCAATGATGCTCCACATAGATGTACAGATTATTATTATCCTCGTTGCTGGGTATCATTTCTAGTAGTATAGTTGTAAAAGAGATAAAATTGTGGAAAAATTAACTTTATGGGACAGTGAGTAGAAGAGAACGAAGGTTCTCCAATTAAAATTTAATACCTAAATACATGGATCAGACGAGTACCTTCAAAATGGGTATCCACCAAGTATATCATAAGTCCCAGGGCCCAGAAAACAAGCATTTGTCCGAAGCAAATAATCCAGCTGTCACGCATAATGTTCGTTTTGAATTTATTAAAACTGGATAGGGAAATGATTGTTCCCCAGCCAGCGCCAAAAGCCGACAACGTAAAAACCGGAACATTCGAAATGCTATACAGCATATGCTCGACATCGGGTAAGAAATATAATTTTAAAGCCTTTGGAGATCCAGGCAAGAAAACGAAACGTGTCAGGCATATGACTATTAATGCCGAAGTAACCCATAAAGCATAACGTATTAATTTGCCCAACTGTAAATGTAAAAAAACAAAAACAGAAAAAATTAAAATACATAGATTTATGAATATAGAGCAGTAACGGCCGTAAACTTGTACATTTTTGTAAAATAAAGAGCTTTAATTAAGCCCTTTAATACGTATACTTAAAAATGCCCCTCAGCTGATGGTGGCGATCTTTTCGTATATGCGAAAGCTTATAAGTGTAACAACTTTTTCAATGGCCGTCACTGATCTACGTAGAATCACACTTACCATTTCCGTATTGAAAATCTTATAAAATATGCCGGCAATAATTAACCATGTCAAAATATTACAGCCTAAAATTTGCCATGCTATTATGAATTGACCATCAGATATATGATGACCGCCAAATAGTGAGCTAAATATTTAATTGAAAGAGAGTACATAAAACAATACACAGCAAATGGAAAATAAGTATGTAGTATATTTAGCTACTCCACCTAAAATATAATACCGATGGCACTTGATATCCTATATATTTAAACGATGTCACGTTGAAGTATTTGCCATCAGTAACGTTAACGACTTCAGGTAGTGTGATATTGCAAAGCTGTGCAAAATAAATGAGTTATAGATAGTTATAGAAATATTGTATATGCAATAAAATTTGGTTCATTATAAAAGAGTTGATCAGAGTTGATAAAGTTTCAAAAAATTTACTTATTACTTGCAGTAGAAATACCAATTCAGTTGAACGGAACTGCAGGAGATGATTCATGGTATGGTATCGTTAAAAATTTGTATGACAAGTTAGAAGATACGATGCCAAATAACGATAGCGTATGAATTAGATGAGATTTTTTTTTTAGTTAATCGTCTAAAATTCTCAAACACAGGCAAATTGTTTTATTTAAATCTTACATTACTTGATTCACCATCGGTGAGATATTTTGCCCAATGTTCTGTGGCTTCACAGCTCCACGGCAGTGTTGGAAGTAGTGAATTGAATACAAATAGCAAAGGAACCGATGCAAATATGCTATAGTAGGTGAGTATTGATATATTTAGGGCCATACTTATATAGCCCATGCCTGTAAATAAAATTATATAGTTTAAAAGCATTCGGTGATTCAGGAACTTCATTTACACAAGACAACATGATTTTTAACTTGATATTTCTATACAATTGCAATAACGTCCTTTTTTTTTGTTCGATTACTCATTCTCATTCTCATTCAAAAATAAATGGAATTTTTGAGATGTCATACTCTTACCTTCCTTTCTAAGGATTCTTAGTTAGTAGCTATAAGCTAAGGCTCTCTGCATATACGAGTATGTATGTAATATCTTTACTTCTAGGCTGCTGTATAATATTTTTTCTTTTCCAACTAATTGTCGGGTGATGTAGAAATATAAGTACATATCGCTTGTTTGCTGCAAGGTTGCCATTAATGGAAAAATAATTTTTTCGAGTTAATGACAAAGATAACGGTTATTTAGTTGAATTTCCATGTGGTAAAACGTTGACTCAGCATCAATTCAATATCACGCTGAAAACGTTCACGCCCACATATCCAAAAGACGACCAGTAGCAGTAAGAGATTTAAAGCGGTTTGTGTAAATAAGGAATCCATTGAGAGGGCACTATATGAAGCCATGCCGCTCTAAAAAAGCAGAACAAGAGAGAGCATCGGGATTACGAGTAAATTTAGGACTTACTACATAGTAAATAAGTAAAACATGAGGTACATACACTGCTGGTCGCATAGATCGAACACAATGCCAAGAATCCAATTAAACTAAAGGTGACTAAAGTTTTACGAGCACGTAACGTTTCAAAATTATCAAACGTACTAACGAGTAAGGAATAGATGTGAATTATTATATTGTGTAGAAATATCATAATTGTATCTTATGAGCTCTTTACGTGAGAAGAGTATTTGTCGTTATCAATTGTTGGGAATCTTACTTAGGTAAATTGAAAAAGGTTTAGGTTTTTCTGAAAATTTATGTTTTTGCCATATGGCAATCTTGCAGTGCTTCGATTGTTTGCTTCAATGTTTTAGCAGCATCAGAAGGTGCTGTCCTGTTCTATGGTCGATTTCTTGAATAGTCCTCCTGTCTACTGTGTCCGGAAAGGACCGTTACATTAATTTTCATTACGTCGTTTTTACTGATTGCCAAAAATCGATATGCTTTTAAATACAACCCTGCCAGCAATTGTTGGCACTTCCAACCACAGCCAACTTCTTCCGTTCTTGTTGGATTGATTTGTACGAGAAACCGAAAATTAAGTGAAAATAAATTAATCTTAATAAATTACTTTCATAGAATTTTATGCTATATGTAAACTTCGGTTGTGTAAAAAGAAGACAAAGAATACAAATAAGAAACACCAAAACAAAAGTGGTCGCTGTGGCGTAGTGGTGGTGCATTGGACTGCTACACAGAGTGTCCGGGGTTCGAATCTCGGTACAGGAAAATAAAAAGTAGAAAAACTAATTTTTCTTTACGGCACCACCTCTTGCTGTGAACAGCTTTTAACTTCGCCGTTCGGATTCGGCATTAAACTGTAGGTCCTTTCCATTCATGTACAAATATAACACGCACAACATGAGTGGATGCGAAAAGCTCGGCTTAGGCCCTCCATGCGCTGTTGCGCCATTAAAAGTAAGACCAGAACTTTAAAAAATAAACTTATTTTCAGTGTTGCCATATTTTATTATCTTTTTTTCGAACATGTAAAATATGCAGAAATAATTCGCATAAAAAAGTGCAAATGCGAATAGTGAAAAAGCAATTGCGAATAATAAAAACCTAAGTTTGCAAAAGCGTACAATTTTTTTTTTTTTTTCTAAAGGCATAGACTACAAACAAAAGAAGGCAAAAATTTAAAACAAGCCAAACTTATTTTCGGTAATGCCATATAATGCTTTCTTCATCGAGGCAGTATCCCCATGCCGGATCGCAGTTCATATTTTAACCAACGGGGATACTAAAAAAGGAATGGGAGTAAGAATTTAGTGGACACTTGCTTAATTGTCATCCTTTTTATATGCGTCTCAAGGTTTTGCCATTTTTAAGCTTAAAATGCAATAAAATTTCTACGGTTTATTGAATTTCCCAATTAATTGTACATTTTTGACGATGCAATTATCTGAGAATATACTATGGTGTTATACATGCTAAGTAAAAATCGTTCTAAGTATGATAAACAAATTTAAAAACACGATCACAAAAATCAAACAGAAGTTAGTGGACACTCGCTTAATTGCATTCATTATTTATATGCGCCTAAACATTTTGCTTTTATTAAGCTCTAATTTATTGACCATTCTATGATTTATTGAATTGCCCAGTTAATTGGGTCATAAATTATGCGAATTTGACAACGCTATTATCTGGAATATTGTGAATATTCTTTCTTTCTTTCTTTAAAAATCAAGAAATTATTATTAGTTTCTAATTACGTACAGTAATCCATCGTTTAATTTTAAGTTAAAAGTTTTTAACAAAGATTACTGCAACATTGACTAGAAAAAGCTTGTAATCAGGTTCAGAATGAAGGGATTTTATTATCATACAAGTGAAGCGTCTGTCTACTTCAATCCCCAAATATTTTATGAAGCTTCTCTCATAATCAAGTTGTTGCCTCATGTAAATTTAAAATTCAACAAATAATACAAACATACTGGTGTACCTTTAAAAATCGGAGATATTCGAAAAGACGAAATAAAGCCGCTACGTGAAAATTGTCCCACAAATGATTGTATTACCATAATTGGTACAACATACAAGCCTAAGCAGATGATGTATGGAACATAGGCGGACACTGTAAAAAATAGGGTTAAACGTAAATAATAGTGGGCGTATTATGTACATGCGCCTCATTGATATTACAAAAAAAAATTCTTGGCACAATCAATTAATAAATATGTGCAATTAACTCACCATTCATATGCATATAGGAAAACCATGATAACGTCCAAAAATCCAAACGAAAAGCCAAGCCAATTGTAGCATAAATATAATCGCTGGGGTTATCCCAATAGCCGCGCGTTGGATCAGGCTTAAACGGTGACCGACCACTTTCATATGAGGATTCATAAACCATAATTCACTAGTTGATGATGATGCTGCTACTACTGCTGCCTGCCTGTCTCACTTCAGTTGAATGCGGAAAGAGGAACAAAAACACAGAACTGTGTTGTTGTTGTTGTTGTAATTATCACTTATTAGCTGACACTGAATGCAATGACACAAATTAAAATTAAAACAATTAATAAAAGAGAGAAGTGAAATAATTAGAAAAAAAACCTTATATAAAATTAGTTTGCTTAATGAATGCCACCACCACACATAAAAATTTCAATTTCAATTAAAAATACCGTGCGCAAATGCAAAAAAATAGCAAAATGACAATTTGTCTACACAATATCTACATAATTCTACGAGATACCGAGAGTTCGATGCCTCTGAAATTATTACTGCATTTGTACGTACGTTCTAATTACAAGAAGCTACAGCAAGAGACTGAGCTGTTAAGCCCCTAAGCAAACAGATTTTGACACAGAGCAATATGAGTTCTACATTATATTGACGCTGTGCATGAGATGTGAGCCTAACTCGACGACACACGATTATTTAGTGTTGAGATCGCGCTAGCTGCCAGCAGCCAAGTTTAAGTAAAATGCATTCAAGCGATACCATTTAATGTTACAAACAAAAATGAAAAACCAAATAAAAATGATTCGGAATGGATTTGAATACGTGCATACGTATTTTTGTGATTTGTTTACATACATACATACATACATACATAAATAGGTACATCTTATATTTGTAAATATGTATGTACCAATATAAATATGGTATGTACGTTTGTATAGAACGTATTATCTATCTACTATCAGCAGAAATACAGAAATTATATACATTCAATAAGAAATAAACAAAAACAAATACATACCTAGTGTATTTATAAAAATTTTGAGCGAAAATTAAATATAATATAAAGGGAGTTTTTTTTTAGAAGTGTGGTTTTCAATCTGGCAATACTTTTTTCGGAGTTGGTCTTTTTGACAGCTGTCACTTGATTTCCGCTCAGTTTGGTTTGCCATTTCATAATGAATAGACTTACTCCTGAACAACGTTTGCAAATCGTTCGGTGAATGAGTCCAAAACGAGATGGCCACCGATCCCGATTTTCACAAGAAAATTTTGTTCAGGGATGAAGCTCCCTTTTGGTTGAATGGGTACGTTAATAAGCAAAATTGTCGCATTTGGAGTGATCATAATCCACAAGCCATTGTTGAGATGCCGTTATATCCTCAAAAAGTCACTGTTTGGTGTGCTCTATGGGCAGAGGGAATCATTGGTCCATATTTCTTCAAAGATGAAGCCGGTCATAATGTTACAGTCAATGGGAAACGCTATAGAGCCATGACTTTTTGACTTTTTCGTACCTGAATTGGAGGATGTTGATGTGGACGGCCTTTGGTTCTAACAAGATAGCGCTACATGCCATACAGCCCACGAAACAATCACAATCTATTTATTGAAGGAAACTTTTGGTGAGCGCATTATCTCCCGTAGTGGGCCTGTGGCGAGGCCCCCAATATCGTGCGATTTAACACCGCTGGGCTATTTTTTGTGGGGTTATGTGAAGTCGCTTGTCTACGCAGATAAGCCCGAGATGATTGACGCCTTGGAAGAGAATATTCGGCGCGTTATTACTGACATACGGCCCGGCCCCAATTGCTGCAAAAAGTGATTGAAAATTGGGCCTCTCGGCTGAAGAGGCCCAATTCGGCCTCTTACCCGAAATCGTTTTTAAAACAATGGCAAATCCATATCTTTATAATAAAGTTAAATTCTTGGCCATAACATTAAATTACATGCGTTTTATTTCTTCTTGAAAACCACACTTCTAAAAAAAACACCCTGTAATATTTGTTATTTGAAATCAAATACAAACTATTTACTACCGTTGACAAAAAAAAAAATGATAGTAGTTTCCGTTTAGTTGAGTCCATGAAAAGCAAAATTGTCTAAATTGATCAAGCAATTTTAAACATTCAACGTAATTAAATGTGGTCAATTAATCGCGGATAACTGTATTACACTTTTCACTTAATAGAGTCTGCAAAAATGGGCAATTTTTGGTGTAATCAATCAGGCCATTGATTTTTTCCTTTGTTTGCATAAATATTGAACTTAAAAAGTAATATTTTGAAACCCATATAAAGGGGGAACGCAATTGAGCGAGCTCGTTCAATTAACTGAAGCATTATTTACAAATTGTTTGTATGCGAAGGACAATTGAAAATGAAAAATCTTTATTGATTATAATAAATATTTTCTCAGAGCATCAATTCTAACTCAATTCAGCGGGCAAACCAATTGGGGGGCACGCAATTAAGCGGAAGCTACTGTAATACAATTCACATCATATTCAGGTCCCTAATTCTCGTTTGTTTACACACATTTTTGCAATTCTTTCGTTAAAAAAAGAAAAGTGAATATAGAGCATATAATGTCAACCCTTGCGGTCGCCTGCCGCAGCTCGACACTGCATACGACACCTTGTGAATCACCGAATTGTTAAAATATTATGACTAAATGTTAAATTAACGTTAAATTTAAATGATAACAATGTATCATTCAGATAACATTATGTAAATTTGATACGATAATGTAGAATGTAATATTTAAAATGTTAAATAAAGCACAATAAACAAGTTTGCTGTTTATTTAATATAATTTTATTTTAGTATAAACAAACAGGCGCAAAAAATCCTTCAGCAAGTTTTCCAATTTGCAAACTGCATCAATTTTTGATACTTCACCGACTTAAATCAGTGGCAGAGGAGTCATTGGCTGCGAATAAGAATGAATTTTAATCGATTGAACAATCAAAATCTGCGCTAAGTCAAAGAAAGAATTTAATCATAATTATTTACAACTTTTAATGGGCTGTTTCCAATACGATTAATAAAATATAATTAGGTGATTTAAAAGGTATCCTTATCATGTCGTAAAATTTTGTATGCAAAATGAGAGAATTTGGGAAAATTTAGAGGATACGACACTGAATACGACTCCTTGTGAATCACCTAATTACGATTACTGAAATGTTATTTTACAACTAAAAGTATTGCCCGTCTAAAAATATAATGTTAATCTAGTGGAGAACAGTATTGCCAGGCTTAATTTATAATTTTATGCTAGTGGAGAAAAGTATTGTCAAGCTTAATTTTCGGTGCTATATTTATGGTTGGTTTACATTTTGAATGTTAAATTTACGTAGCATAATAACAATTTTACGCAAAAAATGTTAAATGTAATAAGAAAAGTTTTAATATAACTTTAACATTATAATTTAATATTACAATGTAAAACCGATAATGATCAAATTGATAGTCTTAATGTAAATTGTGGTCGCTGTAGCGTACCAGTAGTGCGTTGGACTGTTATGCAGATTGTCCGGGGTTCAAATCTCATTAAAAAAAAACAACAACAACAAAATTAACGGCACCGCCTCTTGGCACGCAATGGCAAACCTACAAGAGTAAAAATCGCCTATGAAAAGCTTTTCACTTCGCCGTTCGGATTCGGCATTAAACTGTAGGTCCCCTCCATTCATGTACAAATATAACACGCACAACATGAGTGGATGCGAAAAGCTTGGCTTTTGGCGCTACATGCGGTCATAGTCGACACTGATAAACTGAAGTTCATCGTGGTCATTTAAGGCATAACACTTGCCACAATGGCTGTCGGTGTCTATCCCTTTATCGATGTCCTGTGTGATTGCATTGCCTCTCTGATTCTCCCTCCTTCTTCCTCTCACCTATCAAACTTCCTTCCATTCAACACAATGCTCTGCATTCATAGGGGTACACCCTGTGTGTTGAATGTAATAATAAAAAAAAAATATAAAAAATAAACAAACACGTCAATCTGATATTTTTTACTGTAAAATCAACGATTTTTTTTTACATTGAAAATAATATTGCAAAAATATCAATTTTATATTGGCATTAAATTTCACCTGCCTTGTAGAAGACGAAATAGAAAGAGGAAATAATAACATTTCTGAAATTTATTTACAAAGTAATTGCGGTTTAATATTTTTAAAGTGAATTTGCTTTCAAATGGCATTTACAGAATTTGTAATTTTTCAGTTTCAAGTAGAGTGAAACACAAATTATCTGGAAAGATTTCTAAACATTAATAAAACGTAATAAGCACCTGCAGATATTTTGTACTCGAAATAAGAATTTGTTCAGATTAAAAAATCAATTGCATAAATTTGTTAAAAACTATTAAACACCTAAGCAAAATCGTATCTATAGGAAAGTTAAAAATTTCAACAAAAGTGTAGATGTTCAAAATATTTGTGACATTTGACTTCCAAGACTCAAAATATTTGTCGGCAGATACGTTTTAATGGAGCTCGTTTTACTTTACTTTTAATGGCACAACAGCCCATGGAGGGCCTAGGCCGAGCTTTTCGCATCCACTCATGTTGTGCGTGTTATATTTATACATGAATGGAAAGGACCTACAGTTTAATGCCGAATCCGAACGGCGAAGTGAAAAGCTTTTCATCGCAATTTTTACTCTTGTAGGTTTGCCATTGCCTGCCAAGAGGTGGTGCCGGGTGCCGTGTAGAAAAATTTAATCTACTTTTTGATTTTGCCTGTGCCGAGATTCGAACCCCGGACACTCTGCGTGGCAGTCCAACGCACTACCACTACACCACAGCGACCACAGCTCGTTTTAATTTATTTATATTTCTGCTGTATCCAAAAAGCCATTGCGCAAAAAGCATATATCATTTCGAAAATGTCGGATACTTAAAATAGGTTTATCGCGTCTCGTTTTTAACTACATAAAGTTAAAAAACATCACACTATTTCATTTTAATTTATTAAATTTGTTCCAATTCTTAATTGTAATATCGATTTAAAAATTTTTCAATCCAATAATGGGTTAATATTATTTTGGAAATTTCATTTTAAATATGCCTTGGCCCCACTTGAAAATGTGAATGGAAACTTGAGGATGTCACAACTTTGTTTTTATTTATTTTTACAATTTTGACTGTTGCTTATTTTTTATAAATATTTCAAAAATCTAAATTCTATAATTTTTGAAACAGCCAACATACAAATGTTTTATTGTGCATTAACAGAAAGCAGCTATTTTATATCCGGGCTTATAAAAGTTTTCAACGCCTCGATTGGGACGCTTCTCTCCTTTGTAACTTTCCGGCCCGTCGGTGTCAGTTGCATACTTTGCTCTAACGAAACACCGAAATCTATGCGCGGGTGTATTTATGGTTTAACGTTTACACTCTAAGAGAAACAGCATGCCACCCTAAACAGATTGCATGCGGCTTTATCTCAAACGTAGAACTATTGAATTCCTTTGGTGCAACACGACGACACGCTGAGAGAATGCTATAGTTCTCGCAATTCCAAATTTAAAATTCAAGCTAATTTGATATGCAGAAAGAGTGAAAGAAAAAAAAATTATTAAATGCGCAAAAATTCCATTTTTAGTATTTTCCAAGAATATGTATAATAAATAAATTTATGATAAGATTTATTACAAATCATTGTTCTTTTTAGAAAGTAAAAAAAAAAACAAAGTAATAGTACAAAATGTGCAGAGAAGAAGATTGTTGCTGTTGTCGTATTGCTGCCGCTGCGTTTACCTCTGATAGGATCCGAAAAGCTATGATGACAAAGTTCTTATAAAATTCGAACAACATCAGGATTTCGAATCAAATTTTTAGGTAAGAATATCGTTCTGAGGTCGCTGTGGCGTAGTGGTAGTGCGTTGGACTGCTACGCAGAGTGTTCAGGGTTCGAATCTCGGCACAGGCAAAATCAAAAAGTAGATTTAATTTTTCTACACGGCACCCGGCACCACCTCTTGGCAGGCAATGGCAAACCTACAAGAGTAAAAATTGCTATGAAAGGCTTTTCACTTCGCCGTTCGGATTCGGCATTAAACTGTAGGTCCCTTCCATTCATGTACAAATATAACACGCACAACACGCAAGTGGATGCGAAAAGCTCGGCCTAGGCCCTCCATGGGCTGTTGTGCCATTAAAAGTAAGTAAGCAATATCGTTCTGTGAATCCGAACGGTGAAGTGAAGAGCATTTCTTAGGTTATTTTTACTCCTGTAGTTAAGCCATTGTCTGCCAAGAGGTGGTGCCGTCTAGAAAAATTGTATCTATTCGACACCCGGGCACTCTTATGTATGTATTTTATAGAAAACGTGTTCTTGGCAAACTTTTGTTAGCGCCCTTCTGTATATGTACTTAAATAGGTACATATTTAGTATTTGTTTTAAAACGAAATTTATTGTTTATTTGAGTTAATGAAAATGCGTGAATTGCATCCGTTTCATTTTACATATTATTGAAAGTTATTGTATGTTCCCATTGAGCTGAAATTGTGCAGTTTCGGCAAATGGTTTCGAATGAAATTGCAACCATTCGCATTGTGAAGTGATTAGTGATTGTGAATATCGTTAATGCTAAGGTGCTGGTTATATTGGTGTTCGCTGTTCGACGAACACATCATATTTTACTCTCGTGCTGGGTGTAGTAGTTACATTGGTGTTCGTTACAGAGTTGCTTTTTGTCAAAATTCAGTTTTTTTTTTTGTAACAGCAACACTAAATGGTATACCAAACTACTTTAAACGATTTTATCAATATGGAAATTGCAATTAATAATATAATTGAAAAATTATGGCAATAATATGATTTTTCTTCAATAGTTTATGAATAATATATTTAGTACAATCCTTCGGGTTAATTGTGGAAAACTTTATCATTTAAATGACTTCCTCGGCTGGCTTTGCAGTGGCCCATATAATCAACTCAATTTTTCCGTACATTGATACCGCCGGTCCAAAAACAACACCTGTAACTGTTTACTTGTTGAGGGCATCTTAACAATCGCGCATGAATTTTCTGAGCTCTAGATGCGACAATTTGGCTTATAACCTTCTTCTTCTCCTTCTTTTAATGGCACAACTGCCCATGGAGGATCTAGGCGGAGCTTTTTGCATCCACTCGTGCTGTGTGTGTTATATTTGAACTTGGATGGAAGGAACCCACGGTTTTATGACGAATCCAAATGGCGAAGTGAAAAGCTTTTCATAGGCAATTTTTATTCTTGTCGTTTAGCCATTGCCTTCCAAGAGGTGTATGCCGTGTAGAATACTCGTTTTGTTCTACTTTTGATGTTGCCTGTGCCGAGATTTGAACCCCCAGATACTCTGCGTAACAGGTCAACGCACTACCAACTACGCCACACATAACCCCCGAGGTCCAAGTGTGCTTCTTCGTGAGAAAAGATGCTTTTTCGCTTAAAATGCTCATCTTTTTCCAAACGTTCCAAAGCCCAATTAGTGCAACGAAAATGTTACGGATGGTCATGTGGCTTCAGCTGTTGTACCATTTGAACTTTGTACGGTACGGCATCATCCCGAGATTATATGCAAATTTGAAAAAAAGAAGTGAATGACTTGTTCAATTCCTGGGAACGATGGCGAGTTGATGTGATTGGTTCTTCTTGCATATTCTGAGCAATAGCAGCAATTTTTCGATTGAGCGCACTGTAGGAGTATGAGAACGTGTAGTTTTATCCAATAAAGATTCAGTTTCATGCACACGTTTCATAAAATTCATTCACAAATTGCGTGGAAGGCGCTTTTCTTCTATCGAATTTTGAACGGAATTTTCTTACACTTTCGATAGAAGATTCAACATTTTGCAAGTAAATTCTTAGTGTTTAGCAATGTTTCTTCAAGCGTATATCGACACATTTCGTTAACCGAAGACTGAAACAAATGCCGTTAGAGTGGCCACACTCAAAATAACCAGTGGTTAAAATTCGAAATGTTAGACGGACCCTCTGTATATGTATGTAACGGAACACCTGATATGAAAAACGAAACAGATCAAATTCATTTCCATATTAATTTCGGTAAGGCGTGGTTATGTTCAGATTTTGATCGGCGAACACTATGAAATTGTTGTTGCACCGAACACGCAGAGAGATCTTTTAATCACTCTCACAACAAACACGATATGCTGGATGAAATGTACACCGAGCACGCCGAGCATTCAGGGTGGCATTGAGTTATTCTACGAAAATGTAACAAAAATGTATTTAAAATAGTACGAAAACATACAAATCTGTACATCATCATTTACATTTGCAGAAAAACGAGGTTACGAATATTTTTAGTGTTAAAAAGTGAACATTAAATATATTATTTATAAAACTATTGAAGAAGTAAGTATGAAAAGTACTTATACAACATATTAGCTGTAGTCACGATGTGATGCAAATGGTGTTGATGCGACGCTTGTCTTGAAGTTGCCACATACATATACTCCACTAACTCAATCGCTTTTTTTATAATCAACCAGGAGCTGTCGGTCCAGCAAATTACATAATTTAATACATATTCAATTATGTATATTATTAATTTCACTCTCTATATTGATAAAATCGTTTAAAGTTTTTTGGTATACCATTTTAGTGTTGCCGTTGCGCACAAAATAGTATTAAAAAAACCTGAATTTCGACCAAAATTAACTCTGTAATGATCTTAATGTAACCAGACCGAGCAGGAGAGATAAATGTGATGTGTTCAGCGAACGCCAGCAGCATAACCACGACCTAATGAATTCAGGGTTGCATCCGATTTTTTGTTCAGTTTCGATGTCGTAGTTTCCGTGTAGAAAACTGCATTATTTCCGTGTTTTCATTTCAGATTTTTTTATACGCCGAAATCATGAAAATTACTGAAATTAAGCAATTGTAGCTTAATGGGAAAATTGACTTATATATGACTAACAGAATATACCATAAATATATACTAGGTATGAAAATACATACAGACATACAGTCATAAGTACCTATGTCAGAGTCAGACAAAATACATTTCGCTATAAATAGGTACCAAATCTGTGTTCGAGTATATGGTATGCCCATGAAAAATACGAGTACGTATTTGAATTTCTTAAAATAAAAAAAAATAAATAAAAATTAAAATAAAAATTTGTAGATACAAATATTTTTAAATGAATTTTTCTTGAATTAATTGATAAGAATATTTTATTTTAACTAAAAAGTACGAGTATTTTCTTCTTTTTCACTTTAATAATTTTACACTCATCAATTAAGTATTTCGATCGAGAGGAAAAAACATTATTGATAATTTCAAAAAGTAAAGTTTAGAGGTTATCATCACAGTAAATGTGTGTACGTTTTCACTTTAAATACAAACAAACGAACGATAATGAATTATATGAAACATATTTGGGCACTCAATTTTAGGTTGTAGAACTTTGTGAACTCATTTGGAACTTGGAGTGACAATCTATAGTAGCTCAAACAAGCTCAACAATCAATAATTACTTTACTTTTAATGGCACAACAGCCCATGGAGGGCCTAGGCCGAGCTTTTCGCACAGTTTAATGCCGAATCCGAACGGCGAAGTGAAAAGCTTTTCATAGCAATTTTTACTCTTGTAGGTTTGCCATTGCCTGCCAAGAGGTGGTGACGGGTGCCGTGTAGAAAAATTATTTGTTCTTACTTTTTGATTTTACCTGTGCCGAGATTCGAACCCCGGACACTCTGCGTAGCAGTCCAACGCACTACCACTACACCACAGCGGCCACCTATCTATAGAGCTCAACAATCTATAGAGCTTTCAAAATGCAAGCGTAACTCAATGGGATGGGAACTTAAAGAACTTAATTCTAGCTTTAGAAACTCAGTTGAAACTTCAAAAACTCTGTGACTGCAACTTAAGAAAGTGAGATGAAGGTTTAGTAACTTTAAATGGATTTTCAGAAACTCAGCTGTAGTTGCAGGGTCTCAGTGGTAGCTTCGAGATCTTAATTCGAGCTTCAGATACTCAAATTGAAATTCCTAAGCTCGGCTTAAGATTTAAACTTGAGCTTAAGAAATCAAGCTAGAGTTTCAGGTACTCTTATTTCAGCCTCAGGATCTAAGTTGGAGTTGAATGGGAATTGGAATTTTAACTGCTGCTTCCGGTAGTCAGTTAGAAGTACAGGCACACAATTAAGACTTAAGGAATATAGCATCAGGAATACAAGTAATGTTTCAAGAATTCCATTGAAACTTGAATAAATAAGTGAAGACTTCAAGAACTAAATTTGAGCTTCAAAAACTCAATTGTAGCTTTAAAAACTATGTTGGAATTTAAGAATACCGCCTCAAGAATGCAACTTGAGCCACAGGAATTTAATTGGAACTCAACTGAAGCTTCATAAATCCAGTTGGAGCTCCTGAAAGCTTAATTAGAACAGTAAAAACTCGGAACTTCAAGAGCTCAGTTGCTTGAGCAATTCAACTCGAGCTTCTTATCCACAATGAGAGTTTTAGAGACTTGCCTCTGAAGATTAACTGAGGCCTCCGGAACTTACATGAAGTTTCAGTAACCCAATATAAGTTTCAGAGACTCAACTAGATCTTTAGAAACATAGTTGAAACTGAAGTAATGCTCTTTTAAGAGTTCAGCTAGAGCTTCCAGAATTCAGTTGGTCCAGCAGTTACTAAAGTAGAACCTCTGGAACTTGGGTAGAATTTCACAATCTCAATTAGAGTTGGAATTTCAGAATCTCAAATAGAGTTTCATCAACTCAATTGGAACTTCAGGCATCCAGATAAAGGAATTCAACTTGAGATTATATTTTTTAATTGTAATTTCAGCAACCCAATTGGAATTTCAGAATTTCAGATGTAGCTTCTGAACTCAGGAACTCACATTCAGGAATTCAACTGAAGCTTTAGGAATAAAATCAGTACTTGTAGAACTTAGTTCGATTTATGAGAACTCAATTAGAGCCTCAGGAACCCAAATAAATCTTCAGCAACTCAGTTTGAATTTAAGGCTCCCAGCTCTGAGTTTATCTTGGAGCATTATTATGTCAGTTGGAGATTAAGAGTTTGAACTGGAGCTTCAGGATCTTTGTTGAAAATCGGAACTTTAGGAACTCAACTGGATCTTTAGAAACGCTTTATTCATTGTCATCGAACAATAAAACTAATAAGCGTTAAACTCCTAATCATGTTTATTGAACAGTAGCAATAATCGTTCAAAACAGACTTCGTTGAAAATTTCCATGATAAATGGTAACGTATAGTCGCCGTGTCGTTGTCGGATTGGTGTACTGGACTGCTACGCAGGAGTACATGGATTTAAATCTGACATGAAAAAAGTAGCTAAACAATTACATGGCACCAACTCTTGGCATGCAATGAATGGCAAACCTACAGAGCAAAAAATTGACTAATAACAGCAAATATATAAAACACACACAACATGCACAATGGATGCAAAAAGCTCGGCCTACGCCCTCCATTGGCTGTTGTGTTACTAAAAGAAGAAAAAGAAGTGGAGCTGTACGATTTGATGGCATCAATTTGTCAAATAGCAGTTTCGAGACCCTGATATGATGAAATTCTATGCAATTCATTTAGACTTGCCAAAGAATAAATTATTTTTCTTGTTATACCGCACCGTGTGGAATAGTCCTCCTAACGGTAGCATACTGTTCAATTGCGTATTCTTTTTTTTGTTTAACTAAGTAGAGTAGAGTTAATGCCCACAGTGCTAAGTGAAACAGATGAGTTATTTGAATATGAATTTGAGTGTAGTTTAATTTAATTATTATATATATTTTTAAAAATATAATTGGGGTATTCATTCACAACGTGAATGACACCTTGTCATAAATTCTCTGATTTTTCATAGGAAATTTTACGACATTATCACAATATAACCGAATAAAACTTCTTCGGAATATTGTACATCATATCTTCCAAATTGAGGACAGATTAAACGCGTTGGTTCACCGCTGGTTGGAAACTCTTTCCTTCTGAAAAAGTCGAATGCCTTGCAGTCGTCGTCTTGAACCGAATAATTCTTGTTACAATCTCTTATCGTTACAGATTTTGTGATCTTTTGCTGGCTGCCGAAAATTAAAGGTTTCTAAAGGGGAGTTGAAAAATTATGCGGTGAAGTGTTTGTTAATATTTATGTAAGTATGATTGATACGAGTACATAGTCACAGACAGCGTCATAAAACATGAATGAATGTGTGCAATGCAAATATAACGTAGAGAGATTAAATGTCTGCGGTGGCCAACTAAACAAATGAGCAACTAGAAGATGCGTGCTCATCATGTTCATATGTACAGGGTTAGGCGATTGAAGTTTTACCAACTTTACACCGGTATACGAGGGTAGATCAATAAGTACCCGTGTGTGCAGACAGGTGGCGTTGCTGAAGGAAGTTGGCACTACTGCCGCCTGCCACACGACACCACACTAAAACTGATTCCTAGGTTAGTTTTTATTTGGCAGCCATTAGTATCATACGTGTTTGGTGTTTCGCGATAAAATGGAAAAAGAGCAATATCGATCCGTAATTCGCTTTTTATTTTTGGATGGAAAAACATGCGAAGAAATAAAAGCGAAGTTGGATGCTGTCTATGGGGACCCTTCACCATCTATGACAACCGTAAGATATTGGTTCAACGACTTTAAACGTGGTCGTACATCTGATCTGTTTTTGATGAGGAGCGCCCAGGCCACCCGGCACACGTTGGTACCGAGGAAATCGTTGAAAAGATCCACGACATGATTCTCGCTGATCGCCGAACGAAAGTGCGCGAAGTAGCAGAGGCCGTAGGAGTGTCGTACGGAACGGTAATTTATATTTTACATGATAGGTTAAGCATGAGAAAGGTGTCGGCCCGATGGGTGCCGCGATTGCTTACGGTGGACAACAAGCTGATACGGAATTGTCGCGGCCAAATTGCATGAATGGAACTACGAATTGCTGCCGCACCCACTTGGCTCCCTGCGACTTCTTTCTGTTTGCCAACATGAAATCGTGGCTCGGTTGAAAAAAATTCAGCTCAAACAAGGAGGTTATCGTCGAGTCAGAAGCGTATTTTGAAGAGTTTGACAAATCGTATTCTTTGGAGGGGTTAAAGAAATGGCAGAAACTTTGGGAAAAGTGTATTGTACTAAAAGGAGATTACGTTGAAAAATAGAAGAAAAAAATTTGTAAAAACTTGCCTCTTCATTCCTAACGCGGGTACTTATTGATCTACCCTCGTATCTGGCAACGCGATATAGCCAACTATGTCAAATTCATACCAATGACAGCTGTTTACATTGTTTACAATCTACCACAACCATTTGCATCTAAGTTTTGTGGAACAAAAGTTATTCGAAATGGAATTCAAACGTAATAGTGTAATTGCGTTATATTTGACTGGAAAATCACAACCAACTATTGTTCGTGAGCTCAGGCATCTCAAAGTGAATAAAATGTTTGTGTATCGCATCATATATCGTTATAATGCTACAGGCAGCATTGCCAAACGTTATGGTGGTGGACGGAAAAAAACTGCTACATCACCGGAAATGGTTCGGAAAGACAAGGCTCGACTTGAACGAAATCCACGTCGTAGTGGTAATCAAATGCCCAAAGAACTGAAAATATCCCAGCGAAGCATCCAACGCATATTCCAAAATGAGCTCAAGGTAAAGCCGTACAAGTTCCAAACGGTACATGATCTTAGACCAAAGCAACAAAAATGTAGACTCGAAAGAGCAAAGGAGATGTTAATCTTGCACGAACGTGACGAATTTCCAAACAATGTGTTCCCTGATGAGAGAAATTTCGCTATTGAGCGGTTTATAAACTCTCAAAACTATCGTGTTTACTTAACTGAATGCACTTACGAAAATTTGAGCATACGAACGGCCACCCGAAGTAATTTTCCATCTCAAATAATTGAATGGGCAGCTGTGACCGCCGATGGATGCTGTCCAATTGTGTTCATCGAGCCTGGTTTCAAAGTCAATGCGACTTATTATCGGGAAAATGTTTTGGAAGCTGCTTCAAAGCAGTGGGCACTCAAACATTTCCGTCTCATAAAGCTCGTGTGAACCAAGAATGTTTAAAAAACCATGTTCCACACTTCATTTCGTCCAAACAATGGCATTCGAATACGCCAGATGCAAATCCGATGGACTATTCCATCTGGGCCATTTTGGAGAGTCAGGTGAGGACTTACAAATATGCCAGTATGGATGCGCCATTGTACGGTAATGGGCGAAAATACCACAAGATCATATTCGTGCAGCATGCAACGCATTTTTTAACCGTTTGAAGGCCATAGTCAAGGCAAAGGGTGGCCACATCGAGCTAAAGTGAATGGATTCTAAAATTTTTATTATATCCATTCTTTTTTGTAATTTTAACCAATAAAAAATTAGTTCACAAAAAGAAAATATGGTTGTTTGAATAGGTAACAGTTCAATCGCCTAACCCTGTATTTAAATTTATACACACAAACAGCAATTCAAACACGAGTAGAGTGTGCATGTGTGTGAAATAAAGTTACACAAATTGTGCGGTGTTTTGTTTATAAACAAATTAAAACTAGTAGCTGTTAAATTGTTTAGTATTGTGATTAGGCAAATATGGGAAAGCAAGAGAAACAGAAAATGTTTTTTGTAATGAAAGAAAACACGCAATCATTTATGCAATTTAATGAAAGATGCGGCAATTAAACTCACATTAATCTACAATATATCACTACGAGTATGTACATATGTATGTATGTATATCTATTTATGGTATATGTATGTATAATTATTTATTTGTTGTTCAACTAAATTCATTAAAAATTATTCTCTCTCTGGCAAACCTAATGTGTTAGCATTAAGCCTGTTTAAATACATTAAATTCATTTAAAAAGAAAAAAGCAAAGACACCAGCCGACGACAGTAGGCCTAATGTGTCTAATAAGTATAACTATAAAGTATAAATATAATATGTGTACATAGTATGATTATTAAAAAAAATTACAATTATACAATTTTACAATTAATACGAGTGCATCAAATACAACGAGTATTTCACTTAACAAATATCACTGTTTTCGCTATCTCTCTGAAATATGAAATTTATTGTATGTAATTAAGAAGCTTAATCTCTCGCAAGTTTGCAATTGTGTACGCATTCAAAATTATTGTCTAGATTATATGGTATCTACTGTATATACTCTATAGAATATAAACATACTACTGTGGCAAAAAGTAGTAAGACTTTGTTCATAATTTCAAATTTTTTTATTCATTCTTCCAAATCTATTTCGTCCCCTTCAAAGTAATCCCCCCCGGCCCCAATACACTTGTGCCAACGTTTTTTCCAATTCTCGTAACAGTTGTTAAAGTCAATTTCCGGAATAGCCTTCAATGCGCTTAGCGATTCATGTTTAATGTCTTCAATTGACTCAAAACGGTCAAACGGTCCACGAAGCGGTTTTTTGAGTTTAGAAAATAGCCAAAAGTCACACGGTGCTAAGTCAGGCGAATAGGGTGGAATAGGTTGCAGAACGATATCAGTCGAATTTTTGGCAAAATGGTCTCGTAAAACCAATGCAGTGATTTTGGAACCAATCGTGCATTCACTCTTCTTAGGCCCAAATGATGTTTTAAAATGGTTTTCACTGATCCTTCCAACTGATGATATTCCAACGATGCCAGTAAGGTCTCTGACTGTTAATCGTCGATTCTCGAGCACCAATTCCTTGATTTTATTGACGTGTTGATCATCAGTTGATGTTGATGGTCGTCCTGGACGTGGTTCGTCGTCAACGCGTTCTCGACCATCTTTGAACAATTTGTACCAATCAAAAACACTTGCTCGCGACATACAATTATCACCGAAGGCCTTTTGCAACATTCTGAACGTTTCGGCACCAGAAATTTGATTCCGCACACAAAATTTAATGGAACTTCCTTGTTGAATAATTTCACTCATTGTGAAAATCGCCGAATGCACTTTTTGTACTTCAGAAAGACAAGCGTATACTAAACACTAATGATTATTTTGATGTGACATTTGGCACAGATGTCACCGACAGTCATACCAACCTTAAAAAAACAATATTTTGATGAATGGGTTTCCGCGCGAAATTTAAATTAAAAAGTCTTACTACTTTTTGCCCACGGGATATGTATGTAATTATGCATTAACATTAATAAATTGTTGTTCACTATCGATGACCAGCATTTCCGAGATACCCATAACTTCCTCATAGAAACGACGATTATCAGCATCCACCGGATGCCAATCGTGTGGTTCCAAGCATTGTTTCAGTCTATTTCTCAATGTGCCACTGGTATTGCATACTTTGTAAATCATGTAGGCAGGAGCTACGGCATAAACCAACGTCTGAAAGAGTATGGCGAGTGGTGAAAGTGTTTCGCCTGGATCGCCGCCGCTCTCAAGCAGAAAGAGTACTTCAGTCTAGTGCATTAGAAAGAAAACAAATTAATAGTATTTAATAAAACTTGCTTGCGTGTGTGTGTATGTCCAAAAAGTGGTGCCAAAAAGGAGTATACTCACAATGC
The DNA here is from genome assembly GCA_958295655.1 of Palloptera scutellata. Lineage (NCBI taxonomy): Eukaryota > Metazoa > Arthropoda > Insecta > Diptera > Pallopteridae > Palloptera > Palloptera scutellata. The sequence continues at coordinate 24,145,307 of OY282452.1, read as the reverse complement.
TAATGATTAAAAATGCTGGCGTTAGAAATCGAATCAGAAATATTTTAAAATTGGAAATTGTTTTGCCAAGCATAAATTGTAAGTCGCACTGAAAACGTTCGCGCCCATAAATCCATGTGGCCATCAGTAGCAGCACAATTGATATTATCACATGTGTTAATATTGCAATTGTGGGTAGTATGTGCAGATGTTCGAAACCTGGCTGTGAGGGATAAGTGAAGGTTACAACAAAAAAAAAATTTTAATAATAATAATAATAATTATTTTTTTGCATACATAAATCGCTTATCATGTAGGCGCCACAACTTTAAAATCTTCTTTGTGTGCTTAGTTAATTTCAGTCTGCTTATGATAAAAATTCGAATTAAGTTGCATGAAAAAATGAATGAGCGTTTTCTGTGTTCTCTTGGGAATGGTAATTTCTATTGCATAATTCGATTTTCAATTAATTTCTGTGGTACTTTGTAGATTCTTAGTGAAAGTAAAAATTAGAATGGTATTCGGTTTCTCAAAAATATTTTTGCCAATTAATGGGTTTTAAAATAATTTCTTTTTTATGCCTAAGAGCATGAACTAAAATTGGTTCCTAATTATTGTATAGCTTAAAGGAGTTTTATCTCTCATCTCAGTTTTGGAATACCAATTATTAATAATTAAAAAAAAAACAAAAGTTTGATTAATCATATCGCTTGATTGCTGCCAGATTGACATAGCAAAAAAAAAACAAATTTTGAGAAAAATCACATTTAAGCTTTTCAATTTACCATACAAATGATAACTCTAAATGATACTCTTCTCAAGTGAAGATATCATAAGATGCAATTACTATTTCCTTTATAAAGGGTGTTTTTTTTAGAATTGTGGTTTTCAATCTGGCAATACTTTTTTCGGAGTTGGTCTTTTTGACAGCTGCCACTTGATTTATGCTCAGTTTGGTTTGCCACTTCATAATGAATAGACTTACTTCTGAATAACGTTTGCAAATCGTGCAAATTTATTACCTAAATAATGGTTCGGATCGCGCGACGCGTTTTTTTCAGGGATGAAGCTCCCTTTTGGTTGAATGGGTACGTTAATAAGCAAAATTGTCGCATTTGGAGTGATCATAATCCACAAGCCATTGTTGAGACGCCGTTACATCCTCAAAAAGTCACTGTTTGGTGTGCTCTATGGGCAGAGGGAATCGTTGGTCCATATTTCTTCAAAGATGAAGCCGGTCATAATGTTACAGTCAATGGGGAACGCTATAGAGCTATGATTAATGACTTTTTCCTGCTTGAATTGGAGGATGTTGATGTGGACGACCTTTGGTCTTTAGTTCCAACAAGACGGCGCTACATGCCATACAGCCATACAGCCAACGAAACAATCACAATCAATTTATTGAAGGAAACTTTTGGTGAGCGCATTATCATTATCTCCCGTCGTGGGCCTGTGGCGTGGCCTCTAAAATCGTGCGATTTAACACCGCTGGCCTATTTTTTGTGGGGTTATGTGAAGTCGCTTGTCTACTCAGATAAGTCCGAGACGATTGACGCCTTGGAAGAGAATATTCGGCGCGTTATTACTGACATACGGGCCGGCCCCAATTGCTGCAAAAAGTGATTGAAAATTGGGCCTCTCGGCTGGAATTTATTCGAAGCAGCCGCGGCGGCCACTTGACCGAAATCGTTTTTAAAACATAATGGCAAATCCTTATCTTTATAATAAAGCTAAATTCTTGTCCATAACATTAAATTATATGCGTTTTATTTCTTCTTGAAAACCACACTTCTAAAAAAACACCCTGTACAAGATAAAGCACTAAATAAGAGTTATTTCTGTATAACTAACTCGAATATTTGTATTTTTGATTTGTGACAGTCTTAAGTGGTCACTGTGGCGTAGTGGTAGTGCGTTGGACTGCTACGCAGAGTGTCCGGGGTTCCAATCTCGGCACAGGCAAAATCAAAAAGTTGAAAAAATATTTTTTCTACACGGCACCACCTCTTGGGAGGCAGTGGCAAACCTACAAGAGTAAAAATTGCCTATGAAAAGCTTTTCACTTCGCCGTTCGGATTCGGCATAAAACTGTAGGTCCCTTCCATTCATGTACAAATATGACACGCACAACATGAGTGGATGCGAAAAGCTCGGCCTAGGCCCTCCATGGGCTGTTGTGCCTTTAAAAGTAAAGTAAGTAAAGACAGTCTTACAGCAAACAAGCGATATAATACTTATCATTTGTTATGCCTAAAAGAGTATGCATTAGGTTTCATTTTATAAATACTTTCCAACAAAAAATCGTTTCTAAATTCCAATTATGAAATCCAGTAGTGAATTAAAAAAAAACTGTGTGACTAATATTAAATTATGTCTAAAAGTATGCAATTAAATTCTATCATAAATTCGTTGTAGGGCAGGTTTCATTTTGGAATTAGTTTTTGAATTCCAAGTACAAATTAAATACAAATTTTGAACAAGTTTTTTAAATGTAATCTTCAGGATTTATTGCTTAAAGTATTTATAAATTTTTATAGTATTTATAAATTTTATTGATATAAGTTTTGCATTTAGTTTTTATGCGTCATGAGCTATATTTTTCAGTGAAATCTTCTAGAATCACTGGAATTTCTACTAAAATTTCAAATAGGTAGTTTTTTTTTTTTAATTAAATGACAAAATTCAATAACGGATTAAATAAAAAAAATTTAGTTTTTCAATAGAATTTTTTAAAATCACTAACTAATAACTAATTAACTTATCCTAAAAGTATGCAATTAATTTCTTTCAAACATTTGTTGCAAGTATCATTTCTCGAATCAGTTTCTGAGTTCTGGAATTTCAGAGAATCACTAGTACAAATCGCTCGTTTGTTGCTAGATTGTCATAACTCAAAAAACAAAAATTTTATGAAAATAACATTTAATCTTTTCGATTTACATCTTTTTTTTGATATCTTTTTGTGCACATTAAAGTGTAATTGTGAGAGAAAGCAAAGAGTGAGAGTGCACCGAAGAGAGCGAAAAAGGCTAGAGAGCGAGGAGAACTCTACAAAGTTAATCTTCTTCATCAGGCAAGTTTAATGATGTGATATTGATCACAAGTGACGATGGAATTTACATTTTCATGTGATCTATGAAGAACATGCGGAACTAAACTGATCTGTTTTAAGTTTCCATATAATTTTCAAATCAACCGTACTGCAAAATATTTTTCTACAAATATTCTCGGATATTGCTCAAAGCTTTACCGATTAGAGTTAAAAAACTTTATGAAAAACTCTTCACTTTGTTCTTTTCTCACCCATGCTATACAGATTTACAAAGTGACTCTAACTATGTTTATGTTTATGTAAATATGAACATTTTCAATGAATTTACTCAGTAATTTGGATGTAAAACCTGACAAGCCACTGGTGCGTATACGCAACCTATTGCTTTGTAATACTTATAAGAATATCGATTTGAGGACTTATTTTTTTTCTCTTTTTTTTTTTAATGGCACAACAGGACCTATAAAGGGACCTTAAGTTTAATGCCGAATGCCAACGGCGAAGTGAAAAGCTTTTAATAAGCGATTTTTTATTCTTGTAGGTTTGCCATTGTCTACCAAGATTTGTTCTCCTTTTTTCGGGTTTGCGTGTGCCGAGATTTGAACCCCGAATACTCTGCGTAGCAGGCCAACGCACTACCAACTACGCCACAGCGACCATGATCTGAGAACAGCTTATATAATTTATAATTTATTAAATTGTAACCTCAAAATAGTGGTCGCTGTGGCGTAGTGGTAGTGCGTTGGACTGCTACGCAGAGTGTCCGGGGTTCGAATCTCGGCACAGGCAAAAGCAAAGAGTAGAAAAAATAATATTTCTACACGGCACCCGGCACCACCTCTTGGCAGGCAATGGCAAACCTACAAGAGTAAAAAGTGCATATGAAAAGCTTTTCACTTCGCCGTTCGGATTCGGCATTAAAAGTGTACATTCATGTACAAATATAACACGCACAACATGAGTGGATGCGAAAAGCTCGGCCTAGGCCCTCTATGGGCTGTGTTGTGCCATTAAAAGTAAGTAAACCTCAAATTTTTATAAAATTTTTTTTTAATGAGTCTGAATGATAGAAAAAGTTGTGCTTTTAGTGAAAATTAACTTTTCATGGTAAAAAATTAACGTATTCTTCTTAACCCTCTGCCGCCGAAATTTCTTTTTTTTTAATATATTCAACATAGGGTAATTTTGGGGTGCTGAACACAAATCTAAAACCCATTTTTCAGTTGCATAAAAATTTTCACTTAACAGGCGCAGTTCACTCGGAGGCGTCTATTATCTAAGTAACAAATCATTTATAAGTATTTCAAAACCCACATACAAATAATAAAATATACATTCTTTTTCACTTACCAATATATTTTTGTATTCTATTTGACAACCAAGTTTATTTATTTTTATAATTTTAAATTTCACCAATTTCACTTTTACTAAGTATTTTTCATCCACTTCATACTTTCTGAGTTCAACTGATAATAACTTCGAAATAACTTCGAAGACAAAATTTTGAAACAAAAAGACGTGATCAAGTGTAATAGTTTTCAAACAGGTTTTACAGAGATCGATGCTTAATGGATAAGTTAACGGATAAGTTATTCTAATTTTGCTAATGCCCGTCTGTAAGTGGTCTTGAACGGCAGAGGTTTAAGCATACTTTTGTGCTCATATTAAATAATAAAATAAGATGAAGAGATAAAATAATAATGAATAGATCTTAAATCAAATCTTAGACAGAAGATGGGAGAGACACTATATTAGGATAAGTTACATAACTGAGAAAGTTAATTCGTTCTTCTATAGCATACTTTTGTGCGCACTTTAAATAACAAAAGCCATATCACAAGAAGAGATTTCAGCAAAAAATTTTAAATGTAATTAACTATAATTATTATCATTATTACTAAGTAGTATTGAATGTAAGTAGACGGGGGTTTATAACATTTTTATACAATAATTCCTTAAATGTGATCTAAGCATCATAGGAAATTAAGTATTAGGAGTTAAAATTTACATCTGGTATTTGGTAATCACTCGGATGCCTAATACGAGTATGGAGTATAAGTGCAGAGCACTAATCTAGGTAGTTTAAGCTTTGCATATTCCTTATTGTCTGTGCAAAACTTGCTTAATTTATTAGAAAAGATCACAGTTTTGTAAGATGATAGGGTTCAGCAAACATTGTCCTGTTAGAAAGAGTCTCTGTTATGATTCTTAGATTATTCTGTGACATTTTCGTACATATCTTAAAGAGCTTTAGGTCTTATTATTTGGATCGTTTTTCGAAAGATTTGATTTTGAATCTCAAATTGATATTTTTGTCAATTTAAAACAATTTCTTAACAGCGAATGGGAGCCAGAGATTTGTAACGCAATAAAAATTGGTCCATTATTGGCCCTTATTATGTAGCATACTTTTGGGCGCTTTTTATATTATAAAATTCAGTAGTACTTCAAATGAAATTTTATACTTTTCTACATAAACTTTATAAACTTCCATAGTTTTATATGAGAACCTAGTATTGAAAAAAAAAACAACCAACGACTAACCTTTGTGCAGAAACAAACTGAAATCAACATCATTATCACAGTGAGTACAATTGTTATTCTGGTTTTCATACGACGTAATTTTTCATATTCATCAAATAAAGCAGTCAATACGGTCATCATTTGTATTATCTAAAATAAAATAAATATTTAAAAGAGTCACTTCATATTATTTTACATCAAAAACTATTCAAGGAAAGTTCGCAAAAACTACATTTTTGTAATGTCTTGATTTCCCTCAATCATTGAACAGTTTAGTGTACATAATTGTGATTTGAATGCTTTAAATGAAACTTACAAGTGCACACATTTCTGCTATGAATAGCATGGCGAAGAATAGAAAACTCCAAAAATTTGGAAGACTTGTAAAACTGCCAAATAAATAGGCAAAACATAAATATAAAAATTGCATATAATGATTTTCTTCGACATGATAATGAAACAAGCCAACTTCATCTGGAAAAAGAATAAAGAAACCGATTAAAGAAACATAAATTAATTGATGAAATATTTCAAAAATTACAGGGAGATGCAATACTTCCTAGGATAGTAGATAATAAGTGAAGGAAGACTAAAATGTCACAATTGTGTTACTTAACTATGGTACTAACTTACTTACTTAAAGAAATTGTTTAGATATAGTTCTAACATAAAAGTAATTCTTAATATGCTTTCAAGCAACTCAAAAGAAATCGTTACTATCGATCTCTTCATCAATATGGTATTTTGTAACATATAAAAAATACGATCATATTATTTGTTAAGCTGATTGTTTCATAAAAATTTTTTATTTATTACTTTTTAAAGACCCTCTAAGTATTACAATTGCTCAATCACAGACCTTCCATTCTTTTTCGTTTCTTTCCTTTCTTATTTTCCTACCTTCAAAATGATCCAAAGCAATGCGTCCACAAATCATTGCCATCAGCGCAATCAACGCATGCGTAACACTAACCCAGTATGTTAATTTCTCGCCATCTCGACGAAAACTGTTATGACTGGCTAAATTGAGTGTGCTACCCCAGCCGGGACCCAACATCCAAGTAGCCATTAAAATAGGAACGCGTATGCTACTTAAAATCGCTTCCTGACTAGCACCCAATATCGGCTCAAAATAGCCAACGAACGTAGCCCAATCGATTTTCATATACATGATGAGATGCGCAAAGATGGAGATGAAAAATGTTACCATTAAAATGTACGTCCAACGAAAGAGTTTACCAATCTGAAATGAAGGAAACGAGACACTTTCTTTCAAGATATTTCTAAGCAGTTTAGTATTGAACTGGATGCTTACGAATGTAACTCGTTTCAATAATATAGCTAATGTGAGTAACCAAATGCCCATAACACCATAGAGTATTGACCATGATATTGTAAAATCAGACTTGAAATTATCGGTGGAAAGTATTATGTAACTGGAAAAAAAAAATTAAAATAGAAACAAAAGTATTTAGCACAGTAATTAGGGAATTTCTTATTATTTACCAGGTGCACAAGTATGATACCGGTAATGACATCTCTGTGCCGCTAGGTAAAACTATCCACTCTGTCAAACCAAATCATTGGCAAACCAAATCATTTCTTCGCATTTAATTCGGTCAACAATATTCAGGTCATTAACAATCATGTTTCATACAACAACATATTTTTTTTTCGCTCGTAAAATTGTCGAATTTTGTGCCTACAAACTACGGGCAAACTGCGGACATCATTGATTTTCTGTTTGGAGAAATTGAAGAAATTTGAAATTTGGAATCTCATCGAATGCTTGTGGAAGCTTAGTGCACACGTGCAACGAGTGGTTCAATAAGTTTAAAAGTGGCGATTTTGATGTGAGAAACGAAGAACTTGGAAGACCACCGAAAAAGTTTGAAGATGCCGAGTTGCAAGCTTTACTCGATAACGATGATGGTCAAACGCAAGAGCAACTTGTAGAATAATGAAATGTGACCCAACAATGCATTTCTCAACTGCTACTGTTTAAAAGTCATGGGGTTGATTTTGAAGGTGGGAAGATGGGTGCCGAATGAATTGACTGAAAGCAAGTAAATCGAAAAACCACCTGTGAAATGTTGCTCGCCAGATACAAAAGAAAGTCATACCATATCTTCATCGAATTGTTACTGGCGATGAAAAATGGATCTATTTCGAGAATCCCAAACGTAAAAGATCATACCATATGTTAAGCCCGGTACACCGGCCAAATCGACAGTAAAGCCAATTCGCTTCGGAAAGAAGACAAACAGAGCATTGTCTTCTGGGATCAGCGAGGTGGTATGTGGTTTGACCTTCTGAAACCAGGTGAAACAGTTGATGTTACTGGTCAACGCTACCAACAACAATTGGCCGATTTGAACCGTGCTTTGCGCCAAAAACGTCCAGAATATCAAGTTAGGCAACTCAAAGTGATTTTTCTTGATGACAATGCATCATCACATCGAACAAGAACAGAACAGACTCGGGAATTGATAGATTCGTATAGCTGAGGAGCCCTCCCCCATGCGGCTCATTCACCAGACTTGGTTCCATCTGACTACCACTTATTTTCATCAATGGGGCACGCAAGTTAGGCAACTCAAGTGATTTTTCTTCAAGAACAGAACAGACTCGGGAATTGATAGATTCGTATAGCTGAGGAGCCCTCCCCCATGCGGCTTATTCACCAGACTTGGTTCCATCTGACTACCACTTATTTTCACCAATGGGGCACGCACTTGCGGAGCAGCACTTCGATTCGTACGAAAATGTGAAAAAATGGCTCGATAACTGGTTTGACTCAAAAAACGAACAGCGAGGTATTCACAAATTGCCAGATAGATGGGTAAAATGTGTAGCTAGCAGTGGCCAGTACTTTGAAGATTGAATGTATAACCATTTTTCTTATATAAACCTGTAATTGCTTAAAAAAATTATTTGTTGCATACTTTTGCACCTGGTAAATGCAAAACTTTTTAAAACCTACCGAAAAAATTCCACTGTCGCATGCGGATATTGAAATTCGCTCTGTAAGTACTCGTAAGTATGGAAATTAGAATTTTATTTTAATTAGTTAGGAGTGATTGATAGGTTTATGGTATACATAAGTTTAAGTATTTTACCTCTTCATCGTAACTTGAATGCACTGAGCAATTCGCTGAGTTCCACGTATTATTACAACTCATCCAGGGTATCACACTATGTAGCGAATTTATAGCGTAAATGAGCGGCACAGCCGCTATGACGCTATAATAAGCAAGCGATGTTAAATTTAATAGTAAAATGGAATAACCAATGCCTGTAGAAGTTCGTTTTTGTTTTTTAGTTTAGTTCATAGTAAATCGGTTTGTTAGAAATTCTATTAGATACGAGTATGTACTTAGTACCTACCTTTAAATATAGGCGCCACACGAAATGCTGATATTGTGCCGGATGTTGAAAATTGCCCAAGAAATGTTTGTATTGCAAAAACCGGTATGGCATATAGTAAAATTGCAATCAAATAAGCAGGCAGGAAGTAAACTGGAAGTAAAAATATAACAAATAAATTACTACTAAAGAACAAAATATTGTATGTATATGGCCTCATAGACAGGAAACACCAGTACAAGAATCTTTGGTCCAGTTAATGTCTCGGTGAGTTAACCTGACGAACTATTCTGTACGATAGTAGACTTAAAACGTATCGGAAATCTTTTCTGAGATTTCTTATTGAGATCAAACTTTCTGACTTGTACACAAATTTCTTCTTTCTGGGGATATAATAAAACTAACTATTTAAGAGCTTAATGGCAACAATTCATATAGCTGGCCTAATCTCACAAAGGAATCTCAGAAAGGATTAAAGCTTTAAGAGTAGAATGGGGCAATAGCTCCTCAAAAGTCTTTCCCTTCTACGAGTTAGTGCTGCGCTTTCCACAATCATGTGCCTCGAAATCTCATTTTCTTTCTAAAAAACCGTCAAGTGTTTTCACTCCATATGCCTAAATTTCTCATCTGTATCCCCATGGGAGTTTCTGTTCGGTTTGGGGAAGGTGGGGTGATGTTGTCGTTTCCTTGCTTGAATTGCTCAGTCTACAGAATCTTTTAAAAGTGCGAAACAAGAGAGGTGATAGTTTGCATAGCTTAGAAAGCGTCAGGAGGTTTCACACCCTATACCTAAATTGCTCATCTGTCATTACTAAGTATCATTATTAATGTTAAGGAGTTATTTTCTTAGTTGTGGTCGCTGTGGCGTAGTTGGTAGTATGCTGACCTGCTATGCAGAATGCCCGAGGTTCAAAACTCGGCACAGGCAAAATCAAAAATTTTTGCAAAATAGCACCACCTCTTAGCACAACATGAGTGGATGCAAAAAAAAGCTCAGCCTAGGCCCTCCATGGGCTGGTGTGCCAATAAAAGAAGAAGAAGAAGAAGTTATTTCCTGTATTGTCATGGTAAATCGGAACGTAGGAAGCATTCTGAGGATAAGACTGCACTTTTTCTGACGACCTCGATAGTCTAGTGGACTGTCACCCGTGAGTTTTTTGGTTCAATGGAGAACCAAAGAAAAGTAAAAACCCCTTTGGAAAAAAATTTTTCACATTTTATGTCGAGATTAATTTTTAACTTTTTAAAAATTAAATTTTACAAAGTTCAAAAAATTCAACTAGATTTTTTCGCTTTTTGAAAAGATTTTGCGCACTCGTCTATAAGAAACAAATCAATCGAATTTAAGTTTAATTCTAGAAATAATCTCGAACCCTGACCGTAATTCAATTAATTTCATACGTTGAACAATGCTCAGCAATAATTCATTCCCTCTACTCGCACGCACATCGTTATCTCTGTCCCGCTACCACTTTACTCTCACCTCCACCCAGCATCAATCCGTAAACGGGTAATTCCGAGAAAATTATTGTCCCGAAAGCGTGACTTGTGCAGGCAAAATAAAAATCGGCAGCTGATGACCAGCGACCACGACGTTGATCGTATTTGAAGGGACGTTGTAGGGTGTCATAAGTACTTGTGGTTGTTGTTGTTGTTGTGCGTGATGTTGCTGCATGATGATGATGCTGACGATGATGGTTGTGATGGTGGGCACCTAGTGTTGGCGTTGCAGCTGCAGCTATGAAATATTGCTGATGATGATTAATTTTATTATCTTGATGTTCTAATGCAATTGTCGATGCCAGTGGTGCTGTTGCTGTTGCTATTGGTGTCGTTGTTGTTGTCGATGATGATGATGCATCATCGTCCGTATCGTGTAGCATACAATTGCTGAGTTGCTGCTTAGCTTCGCTGTATATTGATTTCATAGCTAATTGCTGATAGTTCTGCTGCTACCAATGCCGATGCTGCTGTTGCTGTTGCAGTTGTAGTTGCTCTAGCTATTATTATTTCAATTGTTGGGTTAATTGTCGCTGTGTCTGGTCTTACATAAATCCACATTTGCTGTTGATTATTTGTCACTTTACGCCTCTGAATCTGTGGTGTTGGATTTATTTGCGTCAATATGTATTTTAATTAATATGATAACGATTTAATTGTTATAGAGTTGGTTCTCGTTGTTGTTGTTGTTGTTGTTGTTGTTGTTGTTGTTGTTGTTGTTGTTGTTGGTGTTGTTGTTGTTGTTGTTGTTGTTGTTGTTGTTGTTGTTGTTGTTTTTCTATTACAATTGACAATTTTTTGTGATTATTGTTTTGTCATTCTTTACAGATGCTTCCTCATTGTTTTACATATTTTGATAACTTCTCGATTTGATTTGCTTGTAATTTGTTTTAAGTTTTGTTTTTGTATTAAAGCACTGGTATTTTGAGGCACTTGATGGAAATCTGAAATGTATGTGTATTTTTAATATGAATAGAATGATGTAAGTAAATTTATTACATTTTTTGTTTCTCAATTCAGAAATCAAATTCAAATGGATCCACTTGTGAATAATCTTAGGCTTAAGATTAATGAAAATTTTCTTAAATAAATACAAATTTATTTTTGTTGACCTCCCCGTCATTTATATTGTACAAGTTTAAACAATACCAATACAAATTTACTTATACTATAAATTACACTATGCACAAGGAAAAGAAACAGCTGGGCATTATTAAGTGTTATTGTCAGGGTAAAGCGGATTCTAGGAAGCAGCATTCTGAGGATAAAACTGCGCCTTTTATGATCAAAATATCTGATACACTTCAATCATTGCTCGTGAATCTAAAAAACATTTCAAGCAACGCTTGCTTTTACTAAGAATCTGCAGAATCTTTAAAAAGTGCGAAAGGGACGAAAAAGTGGATCCGATAATGTTTACAATATTTCTATGTAAAGACAATAACATCGGTTTAAACACCAAATCTTCTGCGTACCTCAAAGACGGAGAAGACTGGTAATCCGATCTCTCTCACTCTCTCTCTTACTAGAAATTTCCTTTACATCACTACCAATTTTGAGCATCAAACCACTGTGGATATTTAACATTTTGGTATCATTTCATATCATCTTTAGAAAGGGTAGCTAGGAGTAGATTTTGACATCGTTAGTCACATATTAACATAATTCCTAAGCTATATTCGACGATTCACATCTATTTATTGACTCTCGAAGCAAAACCCCCAGCAAGAAAAATTACAATGCCAAGTAGCTAAACAAATGCGAAAAGGCTTGTGCACTTGTGTCATTGAAGTGGTTAATTGAAGTAAAACTTGTTGAAAGGAGTTCCAAAGAGGGCTCGCTTTCAAAATATTGTTTGTTTTTGGTTAACTTTTGTGAGGTCAACGAGGTAAAATTCTCCGGAATGTCAATTTAGCCTAGTGCATGTATGTAGTTAATTCTGCTAGTGTTCTCTGAGTGTAAAAACTTGCAACGCATGCGCACGCTTATTGACATTCCCCCAGCTTTCGTGGACTTATATACGAGTACCTAGGTATGGGTGTATGCGTACGAGTGTGTGTGTGTGTGTGTGTATGTGTTTGTGTGTTTCAGCTATGTATGCAGTGAATACTGCTCCCTCCAACGCAATGTTCTTTGAAGTTTAGTGACTGTCGCTAGAAATTATTTCAACGTAACGTACGAAGGTAAGGTAAGAACGAAACTACTTCAAGTATGTAGATGATGAATATTAGTTTCAGTTAAGATTCATTCAATTCGTTCTTTCGTGCATTTCATTATGGTAGGTACCTACCATAAAAGAAATGAAGATTTTACCATTTAAAACATGTCGATTTCATGGTCGAGAGTGGAAAGACATAAGGGAACTGGTACAGACCGTCCGTAAGTTTCGTCTTTTCGTTCTCAAGTTCAACTTGTCAGCAAGAAACTTTCTGTCTGTAAATGGGTACTAAGTACATAAGACACAGGACATTCAGCAGAATGATTTCAAATTGTACGTAAAATGCTTCGATAATGCAAAAAAGTCAGAAAATGTTTATTTGTACTTAGAATATTAGCATTGTAATAAACTGAAAGAATTGAAGCTCACTTCACTCATTGCCAATCACTGCTTTAAGGCGAATTCATCGACTGAGTGTCGCTCTCTCTTTTTCGATTTTTCTTATATGAAGTTTTGTATTCTAAGTGAGAGAGCAAAAAACTTCAAACAACATTCCATTCATGTACAAATATAACACGCACAACATGAGTGGATGCGAAAAGCTTGGCCTTTGACGCTACATGCGGTCATAGTTCACACTGATAAACTGAAGTTCATTGTGGTAAAGGCACAACACTTGCCACAATGGCTGTCGCTGTCTAGCTCTTTATCGGTGTCCTGTGTGATCACATTCACTCTCTCATTCTCCCTCCTTCTTCCTCTCACCTATTAATCTTCCTTCCATTCAACACAATGCTCTGCATTCATAGGGGTACACCCTGTGTGTTGAATGTATCAATAAAAAAACAAAAAAAAAAAACAAATCGATAAAAAAATTAGTTTGATACTCGGTCAGTAAATCCGCTTACGATCCGCATTCTCTCTTATTTCTGCAATAACAATTTACACATCAAATCCTTTCCTGCGTACCTTACTAATGTGAGAGGAGTGTACCCAAAGCTCGTGCAAGGATATGGAAGAGGAAGAAGAAGAGGTGATTAAACGCGGGTAAGAGAGGCTCTCTTTCATTCATCTAGAATATTAGAGGTATGCATATCTCTTTTGCAAATGACCTGTGTTACCACTACCTTAAAAAAAATGTACTGAAAAGCAAAAATGTATCAAAATTTACATATCTTTGCTTGCTTACTTTTAATGGCTCAACAGCTCATGGAGGGCATAGGCCGAGCTTTTCGCATCCACTCATGTTGTGCGTGTTATATTTGTACATGAATGGAAGGGGCCTACAGTTTAATGCCGAATCCGAACGGCAAAGTGAAAAGCTTTTCATGGGCAATTTTTACTCTTGTAGGTTTGCCATTGCCTGTCAAGAGGTGGGGTGCCCGTGTAGAAAAATTATTTTATCTACTTCTTAATTTTGCCTGTGCCGAGATTCGAACCCCGGACACTCTACGTAGCAGTCCAACGCATTACCACTACGCCACACCGACCACAAATGTACATATCATCTTAACAAAAAAAAAGTATCAATCTAAAAAATTGTAATAAATAAAGAATTTTATGAGAAGAATTGATTTGATTTAATAATTTATTAATAGAGAATAAAAATTAAATACTTTCAAACAAAAAATAACACAAAAAATAAATAAAATTACTTCAATCGCATATGTATGCATTTATTATTATACATAATTACAAAATCTTTGATATTATATAACATTTTTTGAGATCTGACAATATTATTGCAAGTGAGCGATGTGTACCAGACAAATTGTAATTTTTCGGTGCTTTGCAAACATAATGCACTCTACCATTTGAATGGAGTATTGCATTTTTATTAATGTTAAATCTGAAAAGTTCTTTCCCCACAGCATAGCACTGGCAGATATAAGACTTTGAAAATAAAAAATGATAATTACTTGTAAAATTGCTCATTTGTAGCATTTTTGATATATATACATTTCCTCAAATCTGGACAGCAAAGAACATTATAGCAAATGAGAAATGGAAGACTAGTGCCGGTTCAGTGGGAATAAGGACTGCGCCTAATAAAATTATCCGTTACATTTCTTCCCATACTGTGCTATTGAAAGATTCAAAATCAAAAATTTTTATCGTAGGAGCTTTGAATTAAATGTCAGTAAATATTATGTGTCAGTTAAAGACAATAAAAATTTATTTAACGCGAAAATGGCAAACGTAGTGGAAGTGCGAGAAAATATTATTAAAATTTTTCAAAAGCAACCTCACTGGTCATTCAAAGAGGGAGGGGCTAACCCTAAAACCATTTCTCGCGTTATTAAACGTTTTAAGGAAGAACTGCGTATTGATCGGAAGAAAGGTTCTGGTAAAAAGAAGGGGCCACATGACTGTGATTGCTTCCATTTTTACGCCAACATGAAGTGTCCTCGTTTTTCTTTTGGCCTGACCTTGCTTCATGTCACTACAGTAAAACGGCCTTAGAGTGGTTCCAACGGAATGAAGTGATTTTGGTGCCTAGAGAAGCCAATCCACCAAACTGTCCAGAACTAAGGCCGATTGAGAGGTACTGGGCTTTAGTAAAAAGAGAGATGAAGGTAACAAAAAAAGTGGTCAAACACCTTCAAGATTTCAAAAGAAAGTGGTCTCCAGCAGCTGTGAGGGTGTCGAACACTACCATAAAAACATTAATAGAAGGAGTTCCCGAAAAATAAAACTTTTTATTAAAAACTAATAATTTGTGGTTTCTTGTGTTTATTTCTTTAATCTAAAAATAATTTGCAAAATTAAATACTTTAGTTTAAAAACATCAGACTATTGGTTCAAAAGATTTCATCATTTTTGTACCAGACAATTTTATTCGACGTACTCCTTAGTAATGCCAATAGTAATAAAGCTAACCGAAAGTTCACATACGCCACTAATTATAACTCACGCAGGCAATGTTTTCGATTAAGTACGAGTATGATGAGCATTATATATATTTTTAATAAAAAGTATCAAAATTTAACCAAAGGCAAAAACAAAAAGTATCACTCCAAAATGGCTGAAAAATGTATCAATTTTTATACAATTGCATGAAAATGGTAACCCTGCTAATGACTACATATGAATATGTACCATACAAATTCATCTACTTATGTATGTGTACTACTGTGGGCAAAAAGTAGTAAGACTTTTTAATTTAAATTTCGCGCAGAAACCCATTCATCAAAATATTATTTTTTTAAGGTTGGTATGACTGTCGGTGACTGTCGGTGACATCTGTGCCAAATGTGTTTAGTATACGCTTGTCTTTCTGAAGTACAAAAAGTGCATTCGGCGATTTTCACAATGAGTGAAATTATTCAACAAAGAAGTTCCATTCAATTTTGTGTAGGGAATCAAATTTCTGGTGCCGAAACGTTCAGAATGTTGCAAAAGGCCTTCGGTGATAATTGTATGTCGCGAGCAGGTGTTTTTGATTCGTACAAATTGTTCAAAGATGGTCGAGAACGCGTTGACGACGAACCACGTCCAGGACGGCCATCAACATCAACTGATGATCAACACGTCAATAAAATCAAAGAATTGGTGCTCGAGAATCGACGATTAACAGTCAGAGACCTTACTGGCATCGTTGGAATATCGGAAGGATCAGTGAAAACCATTTTAAATCATCATTTGGGCCTAAGAAGAGTGAATGCACGATTGGTTCCAAAATCACTGCATTGGTTTTACGAGACCATTTTGCCAAAAATTCGACTGATATCGTTCCGCAACCTATTCCACCCTATTCGCCTGACTTAGCACCGTGTGACTTTTGGCTATTTTCTAAACTCAAAAAACAAAAAACCGCTTCGTGGACACCGTTTTGAGTCAATTGAAGACATTAAACATGAATCGCTAAGCGCATTGAAGGCTATTCCGGAAATTTACTTTAACAACTGTTTCGAGAATTGGAAAAAACGTTGGCACAAGTGTATTGGGGCCGGGGGGATTACTTTGAAGGGGACGAAATAGATTTGGAAGAATGAATAAAAAAAATTTGAAATTATGAACAAAGTCTTACTACTTTTTGCCCACAGTAGTATGTGTATACGATGCCTCATGAATTCCTTTGAGCTAGCTCTCCGGCACAGTGGGTATAATCCTTTTTGCTACAATAATTGAATTGATTGATTGTTTAAAGATTTTAATCCTTGGTTTCAACTGATGAAGTGAAAAAACAAAACAAAATAAAAATTTTATAGCATTTTGAAGAAGAGAAGTAAGATTTCAATTATTTAAGTTTAGTAAAAAAAATTTAAAATTTTAAACCAAATATTTTATTTTGATTGAATATTTAACTGTCATAACAGATTAATTTTTAATGGATTTAATTTTAAAACGGCTTCTTAAAGATTAGTCTATTATATATATATTTTTTTATATTTAATTTCAACAAAATTCACTTCATTTTACAATTTTATATCACACGCTAATTTAAATCTAGTTTAAAAAGTCTCAACCCCATCAAATGCAAATACAATAAAACTTAAACTGTTTGCTCCAATTAAATTGAATAATGAGCCAAATTTTCTTTCGTTACTAAATTGTTAATTCTGTAGTTATATTTTTTCTTCAGGTTTACAGAAATGCTAAACAAACAAAATTGCATTCTTGACCAGGCATTCAAAATATGAAAGCAGTCAATGTTGGAACTAATAAACAAACGGAAAAGTAGACAATGAAAATGACAAGTTGCAGTGTATGCAATTTTCAGTGTCACGGTGACTGTCACTCACATTTTAAATACAATAATAATAATTTCACATTTTAATTAATATCACATGATATGTTGCCAACATTACGCGTAAATCTCTGATGAGATCAGCTGAATTCTGACTACCAATAAACGCACAATTTCACGCGCACATAAAATTTAAAGCGAAATATTAGGAAACGCACCGTAAAAAGTGAAAACTACAATTAAACAATTTAGCCGTACACTTATTTTCGCGCCGCTTTTCAGCTAAAGACTAAAATGATTTAAAATAAGTATTTAATTAAGGCTTTGATTATATGGAAAGAAGAGAGAAGAAATGCCTACGCTGACATCGGCGTCTACGTCGTCATCGGTATGCAGACAACAACAATAAACTCATCAACAACATCCTCCTCTCTTGAGTTTCGGCTGCTTTTTGTTTAGTGATTATACACTCATTTGCTTTAACGTATGGTTCTTAATTAGAAAAATTCCAAAAAAAAAAAAAAAATTAAACAATTTTGGATTTTTTCATTCACTTACTCCTGTTGTTGTTGTAGTGGCTATTGTTTCTACTTTGCTTTTATTCATTTGTCAAGAGCAAATAGCAAAAACAATTTAAATGCGCAAAATATTTAGAAAAAAATAAACCAAATAAAATAAAATAATTGAATTCAATTTAATTAAAAAAAAATCAAATATTATTATATAAAAAAGTTAATTACTAAATAGCAAAATATTTAATTAACCCTTAGCTGCTACTGCAATATGGAAATTATGGAAATTGACATCAGTCGCATTAATGCATTTAAGTGGAAGGCAGCAGCAATTCAATAATGTGAATGACCTGCAATCTTTTGAAATCAAAAAGTATAAATCTAAATTGAGTATTCAGAACAGAAATATTAACCTAACATGACTAGTTCTTGTTTAGCCCTTAGATGGTTGCCTCAGTATGGTTGCACTTCTTCTTTAACCTCCAAATAGATTCTGCAAACAATCAATCATTATTATAACTTTATAAATTACTCTACAGATTTATTTTCTGAGTATGTGCTATCACACGGGGGATAGATAAGAATATTGAAAAGGCGCATGAATATTCATATTCATACTTATGTACTAAATGTAAGAAATTTTCCAGTGTGCATTCATGTTCATCATTGCCAGTTCATGAGGTCAAGGATATTCTGTTTTCAATTTAGTTTTATATAAACCATATTTATGTATGTATTACAAAATATGCACGTACCTAATATATAATTAATGTCAGATATTGGATTGAGATGTTGGCATGCAAAATTGATGGTGGAATTTTTACAGCAATTCAAAATTTAAATAAATATGGTAAATATTTATTAGTTTTAGAACATGAATAGTTGCCATGGAAATGGAAATTATGTATGCTTTTCTGGTGTTTGTTTGAAAGCTCTAGTTTGGTTCGCGTTTATTTCGGCTTCGGACAAAATAATTGGCCGAGCAATTTAAGAAAATCTAAAGAGAATTCTATATATTGAAAAAAATTTATATTGTATAAATTGTTTATTATTTTTTATTTGGCTAACATAAACCATATTAACCAAAGAATACTGTAGTTATTTTTGTTTTTTTTGAAAATAAATTTAATCTAATTTTAATCTTATGTACCTCTAAAGACATAAAGATTTTTCCAAGAGCTAAACCATAGATTGTTTTCTCCCACACTTTTAGGTGGTCACAATAGGCACAATCGGGAGGGAGCGAAAGGAAGGGCACCCAAGGAGGGAAGATCAGCTACGGGCCCCTTATTTTTGAAAAGTATCTCAAACTTAAATATAAAGCTGAAAAATATATGTACTTTCGTACAATCAATTTCTTGATTTTTCGCTATTTCTTATGTGTGTTTTATTTTCGTTTTATAGCGAAAGGAAGGGCACCCAAGGAGGGAAGATCAGCTACGGGCCCCTTATTTTTGAAAAGTATCTCAAACTTAAATATAAAGCTGAAAAATATATGTACTTTCGTACAATCAATTTCTTGATTTTTCGCTATTTCTTATGTGTGTTTTATTTTCGTTTTATAGCGAAAGGAAGGGCACCCAAGGAGGGAAGATCAGCTACGGGCCCCTTATTTTTGAAACGTATCTCAAACTTAAATATAAAGCTGAAAAATATATGTACTGGGTACAATCAATTTCTTGATTTTTCTCTATTTCTTATGTGTGTTTTATTTTCGTTTTATAGTGAAAGGAAGGGCACCCAAGGAGGGAAGATCAGCTACGGGCCCCTTATTTTTGAAAAGTATCTCAAACTTAAATATAAAGCTGAAAAATATATGTACTGGGTACAATCAATTTCTTGATTTTTCTCTATTTCTTATGTGTGTTTTATTTTCGTTTTTGTATGATATATTTAATGATACTTTTCATATTATTGACAAATTCAGGTTCGATGTGAGTAAAAAATTTACGTTTGGCCGGGCACTATCACTTTTATAATCAATAATATAATGTTTCAGATCCACTGTAGAGTTCAAACACAGTTAATTATAATATCAAAGAGCGAGAGTGAAAGAGGGTGTCTGTGTATGTGCGTGTTTGAGAGAGTAAATGGAAGTCCACTACTTTGACGTCAAATATCATCTTGGTAATCTGAACATATTTTATCGCAATAAACACAAACAAATAAATTTCGCAGATAAAATGCTAAACCTCACCACATTTACTTCTCCCCTCCCCCCCTCCACCCCTCCCTCACACTGTAAAACAAAAAGTAATAAATAAAAACAAAAAGTTGAAATAAACGAAAGAATTTGTTTAAAATCAACGAAAAAGAGGCAAGAAGTTACATACATATACTTATCCATACAGCGTACATACAACAAATGCTCAAAATTTTTTTTTTAAATGTACATATATGCGTATATGTGTATGTGTATCTGTTGGAGAGCAATGAATAGAAAGAGTAATAAAAATCAGCTGATTTTTGTTTTGGTTTGCGGTTTTAATTAATATTTGATAAAATTGTTGTGGGAATTTGTTTTTGTTAATGTACCTAAACAACAGCAACAATATCAATTAAGTCATTTGGTAGGGAGTATGTTGTTTGTATGAGTTAGTGTCGTAAGAGAGAGATAAAGAGAGAGGAGAATTAGCCAGCTTACATAGATTAGTAAAGTGGAATATTTTTATTTATGGATTTACTAGAAAGTGCTAGGTGGCAATTAAAAATACATTTATCAAGCTTTTTCTTTAAATTATAAAATAAACGGTTTTTTTTTTTAATTAAAAGTTTCAGTTTTTCAGTGCTTTACAATAGTTAGAATACTTAAATTTTTAAAATTTTTTTTTAAATTTTTACAAAAATTTTTCTAATTGATAAAACTTGAATTTTAAACATTTTGTTAGTAAATTTGTTTATGTTTCAAGAATTATCTGTTATCTGTTATAATAAATTCTTCTACAAAATTCCTTTATACGCTGAGTAAACTGCGAAGTTTCTTGACATATGTACAGACACACACACACACACACACACACACACCCATTCATACAAATAAGAATAATTACTCTGTTATGGTTAATAATTTCCTGTATTATCAACTATTTGTTTATATTTTTTTCCTTTTTTTGTTTCTTTCTACTATTATTTTTGCTTTCTTTGTTTAGTGCAAAGTGCAATAACACAAAGAACTAAATAAAAACGGGAGGAAAAAAGCGTAGGTGCACTTAGGCAAGCGAAAGCACGAAGCACGATGCATACAAATGTAGATACTACATGGGCACAGATACATGCTTACATACATACATATGCACATACAGACATTTACAGACAGACATAAATGCCGGCGCCATACTTACCACTAAAGCTATTTTTATTGTTTTTTTTTTTTTTTTGTGGGTTCCAGTTTTATTTCCTCATGTTATCACTATGCAGCAATTGCTACTTTTCGGTAAATATTTCTTCAATTCAATATTTAGTTATTTTATTCAATTTTTAAATGTTTCATTCTCCTAGTTTATCACTTTTTATTTATGAGAAAAAACAATTTTTAACTATTTTTATTTATTACTACTACTTATTTTGCAATTTTTTGTTTGTTTTGAAAATGTCATGCATTCGCCCACTGGTGCACAACGAAACTACAGCACTGCAACAACACTTCCATCGCACGTTTCAGTCAACCAAAAACAACAAACAACAAAAAACTGTTCTTACTCTTTATTCTTGTTCTCTAGGCTTTGTTTTTGTTTTTCACGCTCTGTTGACACCTTTGCCAAGTAGTAGCGCAAAGTAAATATCCAACAACACAACACGCGCGAATATACTCACACACGAGAGCAGCAAATCGTCTTAGCGTCTTCTTCGCTCAAAATGCAGATAATAACAACAAAGTATTTCTATCTAACAACACATCGGACGCGAGTCGTTTGTATTCGTTCGGTCGTTGATTCCCAGTAGAACTTTGGATCATCGTTGGGGTAATTATCCAGCGTTGAAGACCGCGAAATGGAGAACTCTCTATTTTTTTTTACTCATTCTAAGCATATCATAACCTAGGGTGTACAGTAATCGCCTTGAACGACAACTTCATACTTACATTCATACATATTTATAAATACTTATTAGACTACGTTCCTTTGTCTCTCAATCTAAAACAAGCTTTTTAAATGTTTCTGCACAAAAACGAAAATCGTTTAAATTTTTAAGTTCTTCAAACACGTCAATGTATTTTCGATCAAAATACATTGAATACATCGATTGATGAAACAAATTTTTGGGCGTGGTTTCTGATTTTGTATCTATGACTCCAAAATCGAAAACCATATTTTAGGGTAAAAACGATGCCTCTACGCCACTAATTACACACTTTTCAGCAGGGGTACCCAGGAAATACAACCCTTTTTTGTTTTTTTGCGTGCAATCTATAGATTCTATTTTTGTTATTATTTTTAAAATATAAACTTTATCTAAATTTCGATAAAGCTGTAATTTATTTACATTACTTTACTTACTTTTGATGGCACAACAGCCCATGGAGGACCTAGGCCGAGCTTTTCGCATCCACTCATGTTGTGCGTGTTATATTTGTACATGAATGGAAGGGGCCTACAGTTTAATGCCGAATCTGAACGGCGAAGTGAAAAGCTGTTCATAACAATTTTTACTCTTGTAGGTTTGCCATTGCCTGTCAAGAGGTGGTGCCGTAAAGAAAAATTAGTTTGTCTTCTTTTTTTTTTTTTTTTTTTTTTTTTGATTTTGCCAATGCCGAGATTCGAACCCTGGACACTCTGCGTAGCAGTCCAAAGCATTACCACTACGCCACAGCGACCATTATTACATTAACTTATTTTATACTTTATAGCAAAGAAAAAATAAATTTTAAAATGTAAATATATATTTTGCAAATCAAAAATGTTTCACTTGTTCTGCTACTGCGAAAAAAATGAATGGTAACTTAGAATAAGTCCCTCATACTTCCCGTCCTAATGTATGGGGCAGAGACGTGGACATTGACCATCAATGATGAGAGGCTGTTAGGAGCGTGCGAGAGGAAGATACTCCGTAAGATCTACGGTCCAGTATGCGTGGACGACGTATATCGAATAAGATGGAACGATGAGCTGTATGAGCTGTACGCCGACATTGACATAGTCAAGCGTATAAAAATCCAGCGGCTTTGCTGGCTGGGTCATGTTGAGCGAATGGAAGAAAGCGCTCCGGCTAGAAGGGTGTTTTATTCGAACCACGGTGGAGGAACACGCAGAAGGGGACGTCCTGATCTCTGTTGGAAAGACCAGATGCAGGGCAACCTGACTGCACTTGACCTTATCAACTGGCGCCAGCGCGCGCATAGCAGAGGCGACTGGCGAAGCTCTGTAGATCCGGCCAAGACCGATCATCGGTTGTAGTGCCAGTTAAATAAGTAACTCAGAATTTTCCACAAATTTGGACGAGAAGATGACTCGCAGCTGATATTACAATACTTTACATTCAGATTTTGTAAAAAAAAAAAAACTCTCAGTTTCTTTTATGCTTTTTTGTTTGAAACAACAATGAATTGGTTTGAAAGACGAATGAAATAGAAGTGAATGCAAATAATATCAGATGCACATTTATCCCCGATGCAATTTTTAGAATTTTATTGATTTACTCAAAAAGTAAGTAGTTACATGTTATAATGACCTGCATTAAAGTAATTTTATTACACTTGAGTAGGTATTACCTGAGAGAGAAGTAATCATGTACATAATATTACCTCTTTAGGTAAAATGTAGTATTATATACATGATAAGTTATATTAAGTAACTTACCGAGCACAACACTGCAAATAGGTGTTGCACTTAAAAAAAAACAAAAAATTCTCAACTTGACGAGTTTTCGTGTCGAAGAGAAATATACTGTTACTTTTCGTTGTTCTTTTGCATCTATTTGACTCAACTGTTTTGCATCTATTGACTCAACTATTATCGTTGCTGTTTTTTCTCAGGTCCGAGAAAAAATGTCTCTTATTGCTCGCTTTGGATAACAATTTGCAATCGTTTATTACTCCTTTGAGGAGTAATCCGAAATTGTGCAACTGGGTTGCTTTTGTGTGTGTGTCTTGCTCATCGTCTCATCGTCTGCTAGTGCTGCTGCAATCGTTTATTTTTGTTGCTGCTGCTGCTTTTGTTTTTGTTACTCACAAATCGATTTCATTCAACTCATTTCAATTCAACAACACAATTGCATTCACGTACAATTCAATTTCGTTTTCGTTGCAGTTTTTTTTTATTGTTGGTGGTGTTTGTTGTCTTTGTATTTGATTTTATCGTTGTTGTTGCTATTTGCTCACAGATTGGGGAGACAAAACACCCAACAACAACAATGAAAGCTTAGAAAATTGTTAACGGTCATGAAGAGTAATTAGATACCCTACTCTCATACACTTAGCCACATAAGTGAACATACGATTAACATTTTTCGATTTGCTAACATAATAACTAACATTTCAAAGATCTTTTGATGCAGTTTTATTTAAGTAATTTATTATTTAAAACTCGTTAAAAACAAATAAAACAAAAATCAAATTTCATTAAATGGAAATAATTTCTTAGAAAATATCTTAATAAAAAATTTTTGGTATTTTGTATGGCCTTCCTTGGCCTCGGATAGGTCATAGACAAGGCTAAGGTTCGAGTAGTTTCTGGTGAAATTTTTTTCCCATTCATCAATTATAACAGCCTTTAGCTGCGTTACACACCTTCTCTTAATCTGTTTCTTCCAATGATCCCATAAATGCTCGATAACATTGAGGTCTGAAGATTGTGGCGGATGATCCAAAGTCGATTTCACTTTGTGCAGCAACCATTCCTTCACCAAGACAGAGGCGTGCTTCGGATTATTGTCTTGAAGCATGATAGGCTCACCTGGTAATCCAAGTTTTTCGAGACCTGGGATATAAGTGTCCTTAAGAATATTAATATAAATATGTTTCTCCATTATTCCATGGACAAATCGTTTATTTCCGAAACCACTTGCCGGCATGCAACCATAAACCATTATTGACACTCCACCATAGTTAACGGTGGTAACAAATTTTTTTTCGTTGCAGTGAAGTATCTTTTTTACGCCAAACTTTTGTGTGACCATTGTTGGAGAAAACATTGAATTTACATACATCGGTGAAAATTATATGTTCCCAAAAAGTTGGATTAGTTTCGTAGATGTTTTCGTATTTTTCAGCATAGTTAGCATAGCTGCTTAGCAATATTTGCATCTCTTAGCAATGGCTTTTTCCTCGCTACTCTACAATGCAAATCATTTTTCTTTAAACATCTTGGAACGGTTTCGCGATGTTAATGGCATTTTCCGTAGGACAAAAGTTGATTGTACGAAAAATTTGCGTATACATCCTCAAGTCCAGCTTAGGCGGGTGCCTAGGGCGCCCGTCAATTTATCGACCGTCGCCTTCGATAAATTGGTTATTTTTCCGATTTCTCCAAAGGGATTTTCCTTTACTTTTTTGTTTCATTACGATGTTTCGTAGATCTGATGATGTCTTTTTTCCTTTTAACATTATGAAATTATATATAAACATGAAACTATGTTCTCATTACCGCAATCAAAAGAAAACTGACCAAGCCAATCCAAAAAATTAAAAAAAATATATACATATATATCACATACCGATAAATCAAATATCAGTGAAGCGTATGTATACTTTTGTGAGATGTGTCTTATATGGGATTCCCAGTTTTCATTCATTTTATAGGCACACTGGTGGCCAAATCTAAAGCAACCAGAATAAAATATCAATATTAGACAAAAAAAAGTGGTATACATTACACAAAGGCGGTAATTTTTAAAATTTTTATAAATGATATTTTATGTATTTCAAATTAAAAAAAAATAAAAATATTTATTCATTACAAAATTTGTTTACAAACGAAAAAACGAAATTAACTCGATTTTTGGGTGGTCATAACTAAAGCAACTGGACTGTACAAACTATGTTGTCAACAATTCTTATTTGGAGTACCGTTATTTATTTTGTGTTATACTTTGTGCATTTAATTCGTTTGTTAACAATTATTTTTGTGAATTTCTCAAGACATAACACGTGAATATTTTCGGGTTAGAGGCAATTAAAAAAAAATTATCAAAATGGCTAGAAACAAGTATTGTAATACGGTTAAAGAACAAATTATAAATGATTATAAAAACGGTTTATCCCAAAAAAATATTTCGCAGAACTTTTCAATACAAAAATCAGTGGTTTCTCGAATAATTAGCAGATTTCTTGTAACTGGTTCTGTAGTGACAATACATGCTGGAGGGAGGCCACAAAAAACAACACATCGCGTTGACAAAAGAATTGTTCGAGAAATAAAAAAAAAGCCTTTTGTAACCTCAACTGAATTGGTGAGAGAGTTATCTTTGGATATTAGCGCAAGATCTGTACGGAGACGAGCGGTGGAAGCTGGTCTACGCGCTCGAAAGCCATCAAAGAAGCCATTTATTTCCAAAAAAAATCGCAAGGCCAAGCTAGCTTTCGCGAGAGCACATATCAGTTGGGATACTGCTCAATGGAGAAATATTTTGTTCCTAGATGAGTCAAAGTTCAATATCAGATAACAACAATTTTACAGTAAGGAGACCCAAAAACGAAAGAATCAAACCACAGTATTGCACAGGGACAGTTAAAAATGGTGGATGGCCACCAGTGTATATGCTTTGCTAACAAGAACTTGGTTGTTTGTTGTTGTTATTATTGAAACAAAACAAAAAAAAAAAAAATTTGTCAACAAAATTTTTAAATTTGAATTATTACGTTAGATAATCGAAAAACTGTAATCGTATGTTCACTTATGTGGCTAAGTGTATGTTTTGGGAATATATCTACATAAGACAAGAGACAAACAATTTCGTGTCGACTGTAGGGTGTCACTAATTTGAGAGATTTGTTTTTCATTTTGTTGCTTATGTGATTAGTGTGAAATTACCTAAGCAATTAAGAAGAGAGAAAAAGGACGAGATAGAAGAGGCAAGCTAAGTCAATCGGTATGCCAAAGTAAAACCAACAACAACATTTCGAAATTCATTTGCCAGCATTCTCCTCGTTAATACCTTACCATTTAAATCGGGAATGCATTACAATTGAAAATCTCATAAAAGGCAGCAAACAACACTAGCCAAAATGGCAAGCTATGTTATAGCTGGTTTTTTTTAGCTTTTTAATTACCAGCATGCAGCTCATTCGCTCATTCCATGATGCATGCACACAGCGAGGTATCGATTATCCTCGCCGCTCCCTCGTTTGCTTGCATCTCATACGAGATGCAGTATTTTCTCCAATATCAAAAGTATCTTTACATTGTAAGTATCAAACATTTTGCTAACTATCATTAACACTTTTCAGCACTCTGCCACAGACTACATACCATAATACTTCCATTTTAACGCTCACAAAATAAAGCGCATTAACATGTTCATCTTGATGTTAATTAACCAATTACCGTTGAACTCGTGCGACCCGCCCCCTCCTATTCCCCGCCTTCCCCGTGCCTTATCCATTTCACTGGCTTCGTTTGTTAGATTGTTTTGGTGGACTTTGCTGGTGAGTTTTTTATTTGAGTGTGCAATTGTGGTATTACTCATGTTAAGCAAATCCCGCTTTGATTTATTATCTTTGAAAATTAGGGTGATTGGGGCAAGTTTGTAAAATAAAAATTAGGAAACCTGAGCACTGAGTATATTTCAAAATTAGCCAAATAATTTAATAATTGAATCACCAACAATCTAAGTGATGATTTTTGTTTTTTGTGAAAGTTCTTCTTTAACCTCATTGACAACCGGCACCAGAACCAAGGCCGTGAAGAGAAGATGTTTAACCTACCTTCGAAAATATGCAATTAGAGCTTAGTCTGCGGGCTTAACACTTTTTAACCAGTTGTCGGACAGCAATTTTGAAAATTCATCACTCCAAAAGTAAACACTGTATAATATTCCTACATGGTCTGGCTTTCAAATTGCATTTGAATAATTTCAATGTAATTTAATTAGTAGGTTTCACCTTGCTGAGAGGCCAGTTGAACAAACATGCTTGCTTGGAAGGTTGTATTAAAAATCAACAAAATAAGTAATAAGTTTACTTATTTTGCCTTTTGAAATTTATTTAGATAAAATAAAGGGTTGACCAAATGAGGCGCAGGAAAGTAAACGCAAATTAAAACTATAAAATCGTATTTTTGAATCAAGCTGGCTACTTTATTTTGAAGATTCACCAATGCCATTTATGTATGGGAAAGGATATCACTCAAATGTTCAGCTAGTTTTACATATGTCGATTCTATGGTCAAAATTTTTGATGACATCTGCCAATAGGGACGTTTTTATGGCATTTATCTCGGTAGTGATGTTGTTTTTTAGATCCTGAATATTGGCTGGCTTATCTACGTAGTGGTCGCTGTGGCGTAGTGGTAGTGCGTTGGACTGCTACGCAGAGTGTCCGGGGTTCGAATCTCGGCACAGGCAAAATCAAAAAAAAAAGTAGAAAAAATAATTTTTCTACACGGCACCACCTCTTGTCAGGCAATGGCAAACCTACAAGAGTAAAAATTGCTATGAAAAGCTTTTCCTTCGCCGTTCGGATTCGGCTTTAAACTGTAGGTCCCTTCCATTCATGTACAAATATAACACGCACAACATGAGTGGATGCGAAAAGCTCGGCCTAGGCCCTCCATGGGCTGTTGTGCCATCAAAAGTAAGTAAAGTTATCTACGTAGACTTTGCTTTTCAAAAATCCCCATAAAAAGAAGTCCAATGGTGTTAAATCGCATGATCTTGCAGGCCAATTCACATTTCCTCTACACGAAATTAAGCTATTTTCGAAAAAACCTTGCAATTCGTCGATATTCTCACGCGTAGTGTGGAAAGTTGCACCGTCTGGTTGAAAATAAACATCATCCAAGTCAATTCCATCAAATTGGGGCAACAAATAGTCGGTAATCATTGCATGGTAACGTCTTGAATTGATGGTAACCGCGTTTCCAATCATCTTTCACACTTTGCTTCAATTTTATCCGGAGTGCGAACAGTTTTTGGTCTGCCACAGTTTGGTACAGAACCTATAGCCTCGAATTTAAGCACCAAACGACCAATGGTTGTTTCACTTGGGCGGTTACACAAAACACAAAATATTTACTAGTCATTAAAATGTATTGTATCGCCTTCAAAGTGGGACCTTTATGTAATACACTTATGTCAACGAATAAACCAAATCCAAACGCATTTTCCGGAATCGATTTCAGTTCTCGCCGAGAATTCTCTCTTATGTCTGCTATCGACTGAAAACGGGTGCCTCGTAGTGGTAATTTGAGTTTTGGATAGAGAAAAAAGAGCTGGAGTCATATCAGGTGAATACGGTGTTTGTTCAATGATATTTGTTCAGTTGTTGGCTAGAAATGTGTTAACAATTTTGAAGAAAATTCAGGTCTTTCTGAACTAGTCGAGCACCAACGCTCGACAACAATGGTACGAATTAATTCGTGTGACACAGAAAGTTCCGCGGCTATCTCTCACAAACTTGAATGACGATTTTCCGTCACCATTTGCTTCACTTTATTGATGTTAACTGCTTTTGAAAGCACTGTACCACTCATATTCACGTGTTTTTGATAATTTCGACTCACTGTAAGCCTTCTGTAACATTTTCTGTGATTCGGCACACGAAATTACATTTGCCATAAAAAAATTTGAGACAATTCTTTGCTCATTGTACATTTTGCAAAACACACGTGAGATTAACTGACAAAATCGATGACTTTGTTTACCAAACTTCACGGCAGGATAGAGGACAGTGGTGCCAACTTAGCGACAAAAATAATTTTTACCATCCCTTTAAGCGGGTTAAATAGTAATTTCAAGTTTCTTCTTTCTGGTACATAATGTATAGAAAAAACCTCACAGGTATCCATATATTGTTGATCAAACTTTTAAAAATCATATGGAAAAATAATAATAATATTAAATACAATATAAAATAATTATTCGATATTGTTCCAGAGCTCCTCTAATGTTGTTGGCTTGTTGGCATAAGCCAACGACGTAACGTAACCTCATAAAAAGAAATCCAACGGTCAAAATTATCATCATCGCTAAAGACGAAACTCAGGATTTTTTTTTTAAAGTTTTGCAGATATCAATCGGATAAGTTTCGGTGCTTCAAATGATCATGAGACTTAATTTGATCATGTAAAGGTGTTGGCCAAGAACTTTACGCAAGTGGACTGAGAGATTCCCTATTCCTGTGAACGGCGTGAAATCGACTTATTTGGCTGATTTTTAACTGAAGCAATTGCGGTTGCATTATTTTCGATACTTCGACCGGTGCGTTGTCTCACTGGGCACAGAAATGTTCACACAGCCAGCCTGTCTGTGGACCGAAAATTGGAGTAAGCGCTCTTAAAGTTGCGACTACCAACTCAGAGTTCCGGTAGTAATTTTTAATCATTTCCAAACGTTGCTCGTTTGTGAACTTCACAATGATAAAACAATTACGTTTTGACATTGACAGATCAAAAAATGAAAAGTGTGCTTTCGTATTGAAATACAAAATTCTTATGTCCGTATTGAAAATCTCTTTATATTCAACTTTAACTAAATGAATTCATATTCGTAAACAGCGACCCAAAATCAGTCTCAAACACTTTCCAAATTCCCCTTCTAGATCCTACCTGATACACAGTGTTATGAGTAAGGATATGCACTTAGTATTTCAAAAATGATTGTAGGGTCCAATTGAAATACAAGCGTTTAGAGAGACTTAAGAGAAAAGCTTCAGAAAATGAGGCTAAAGTTTCACCAAACCGTTTTTGAAGAATTTTTAGATGAAAAAAGTGTACAAAATCAAGAAATACTGAAATGCGATTTGCAGAAAACAAAATATGGGACTCCTACTTATGTATTATAACACAATACCTATATAGCATTAGTACCTAGTTAAAAATCTAAAATTATAAAGTAATTTGGAGGAATGCTTGAGAAATAGATGGTGAAATTTCACTGAACCTGAATCGGAAGATTATTTACATTGTTTTTGTTTAAGGTGCAAGATGAGAGAGGGACGGATGTGTTTAAACTCCGCTGATTCCGTAAACTTTAGGTTCTGCTAGTGGCACACAAGTTCACAGCTCGAATGCAGCGGCTACAATAAGCTGCAGGTGCCGAACTGAAACTTTACCTACTGAAACTTTACCTGACCGAAAAGTTCGCGAGCAATGCAGGATGCTTGCAAAGCCTGAACACAATAGATACGAGTATGTGCAATGAGAGTTACCATTACATTTATGTAGATGTACAGATATTTTTTTTTTTTTATTTTTTATTTTACTATTTCAAGTAGATGCATATAAAGAATTAAAATACTCTCTAAAGAAAGGAAACTGCGACAAAGAAAGAAATAGTGAAATTGAATTTGGAAACATTTCTTTAAATTAAGAAGCAATCAAATAAAGAAATTAGAAGGAGGAAAGAAATATTCATGAATGAGATAGAGAGATAGAGTTGAGTGAGCTGGACAGTGCACATGCGTTAAGGTGTGTTATATGGATGTAAAGTTAGTTGTTGATGGCGGTGGTACCCTGTATTTTGTATGCTTGTATTTACAAATGTATTTGGCGTCATTGGCAGTTGCTTCCTCTTTTTAGCGTAATCGAGTTATATTTATTCTGTATTTAATCCAAGTTAGCATTCGAAACGATGCCATAATCATCATAGGACATCATCATCATCGATCGGGTAGTGCTACTATTTAAATAGTACCAGGAGCTGGTGCCAAATTGATGGAAGCAGCTGAAACAGCATGTCCAGCCAATGGGGCGGTATGCACGGCACCACGTGTCTGAGCGACATAGGTACCTTCATGGCCGGGTGCGACAACAACGACGGGAGAATGACCAGCAACAACAGCATGACCATGACCGGCCCATAAACCGTGATGGTGAGCAGCATGGAGAGCAACGGCAGCCGGAGCATGGACAGCAACAGCGCCAGGCCAGGCTCCCGGCCAGACGGCAGGACCAGAGACAGCGGTGTAGGAGAGACCATGTCCGGCTATATCAGAATGACCCCAACCCAATGGGATGACAGAGGCGTTGGCGGCGCTCATGGCAAGAGCCAAGGTGAAAGTGATGGCAATAGCGAACTACCAAAAAGAAAAAGAAATAAAGAGATTTAATTAAACTCTTTTAGTAAATAATTTCCAAAAAAAAAAATTTCACAATAAAGTATTTGAAGTGACTTACTTTCATATTGCTGAGATTTAAATTGTTTTTGTTGTTTTGGATTAACTCAAATAACACACACACAGACGCAAGAACTGAACTCGGTTCCTTCTTCGATGTTTACACTGTGAGCAAATTTGCTGTTCTGATTTCGAATTCCCAACGGCACACATTTTTATATCAAATGCAAGAAACAGATATGTGAAGTTATTGCATGCGATAAAAAAACATAAACTATAGAATTGTTGTGAAAGTGTGAGTTGCGGTATTGAAACATACTCTGCCGCTTTGCAGTTGGTGCAACAATATATTCTCTTAATTATATGCAAAGTAAAAAGTGGTTTTAACTTTACCGTTAGGAAGAAGGGGGGCGCATGGGCAAGTGTCCTCAACGCCCCTCTTTGTCGATCGATCACCGACCACCGATCATCGCTCATGTTATCTACATGCAACGGCTGCAATGCCAGGCATGCCAGCATAGACTTTTAGCTTCAAACTTGAACTCTGTCGTTGACAATTGGCGTAACAATTGTTCTGTTGTCGCTGTTGTTGCTGCTGGTGCTGTTGCTACTGCAATTCATTTTTGCTTTACTTTTTAAGAATAACTATTTAATTATTTTCCAATATTTTTATTGTACTTGCACTAATTTATTTTATATTTTCATAATTTAGCGCGACAACTTGATCGAAGCTTGACACCCATACACATGTAGGTACGAGTATGTCCAAATGTGTGTGTGTGTGCCTATCATATGTGACCCAACCCATTTTTTGTTTTGTTTTGTGTTGTGTTGTAATAAATAGTTCCGGTAACTGAAACAACCAAGAATCCAACCAGCAACAATCAGTAACGAATGTACGAACTTATCTCTTAGCTTAATTTACCATGATTACTCTACTTGTCATGTGTGAGCGTTTTTTTTTTTACTTTATTATGATTAAAAAGTCTCAATATTATTTATGAACTTCGAGTTGCATTAGTTATTATTTAATTGTTCTTGTTCATTCAATTACAATTAAAATATTATATATTGCCACTATAAGTTAGTGGCAATGTATAAGTTGCTACATAAAGTGGAAGGGAATTACAAATATACGACAAAGGTTGAAAATATGTTAATTTAGTTTCAATTATATTTGAAGGCTACTTTATCGATACTCCTGTTAATTTCAAAAGTGTGAAAGAGTATTAACTTCGAAAGGCTTATTGATTGCAGGAGGGCACTTAACCTTTTACCGCCAAGAGATATAAGGATCGGAATTTTTCCTTCTCTCAGGTGCGAACACAAAGGCTAGCATGATAAGCTTTTTCGAAGGAGACTTATAATCGCGAAAGGCTTATTAATTGCAGGAGGGCCGCCAACCCTTTGCCATCAGGAGACGAGGATCGAAGTTGTCCTTCTCCTGAGTGTGAGAACAAAATCCAAGCACAATAAGCTTTTCCTACGCAGAGTTGTAACCGGGGAAGGCTTATTGTTTGCCACCTTAACCTTTTGCCACCAAAAGATAAAGATCAGAATTGCCCGTCTCTTGAGTGAGACTAAAAGGCAAGCACAGTAAGCTTCTACCATACA
Source organism: Palloptera scutellata (assembly GCA_958295655.1). NCBI lineage: Eukaryota > Metazoa > Arthropoda > Insecta > Diptera > Pallopteridae > Palloptera > Palloptera scutellata. Next base: position 24,111,704 of record OY282452.1, on the reverse strand, counting down.
AGTAACTAAGTTCGGGAAGTTGAACTTGATTACTCTGGGAGGACTGCCTCCACTGAGGGATTTCGCTGTTGTCTATGGTGGAAAGATTCTCTAAGCTGTTTCGCATATGGATGGAATACTTCATGTATTAGTCTCAATCAATGGCTGCCAATCAGAGCTGATGGTGTGTGATTTTCCCTCGTTTCATAACAGGCGATAGTCACCTTTTGCCATTAAGAGATAGGGACTGGAATTGTCCTTGTGCATCTTGAGTGAGACCAAAAGGCAAGTACTGTATGCTTTTTCGAATTCCATATTAAAGTAATGTTAAATTAAAATACAAATTCCTTGTGTTTTAATATATCATTTATTCAATCCCGAATTAAACAAACATTTTGGGATATAAGTATTTTGGGTTAACCTGAAGCCAATCAATTTGGATTAACCTTAACTATTTTAAAATACTGTGAAATCGATTTTGAACGTTCTGATATCAGTTTAGGGTATTCTGAAACTAACTTAGATTATGCATAATTAAATTAGGAATAATTTTAAATCAATTATTGTGAAAATCAATATTTTACCTAGTTTTGTTACGTTTCATCAGAACTTTAAGAAATAGTCCATTACTTGGGAAAGTACAATCAAATTTTATCTCCCATTCCTCGCTACAGGATGGCGAGATATTGCTATTAACCATTCGGGCACTATGCTGTTTTGACATCACCTCTAATTTAGTGTGGAGTTTGAGTCAGCTCAATCAATAACCAGAAAAATTTTAGCATTTTCATGGAGACATTAAAAACCAACCAACAGTCCGAGTTCACCACTTTTTGCCTCTTTTGGGACCACTGTGACATTATTTTCCTTATACCATTCCATAGGTAGGGCTGGAGTAATGACTTGTGGCTAGGTCTGGCCAAAACGAAACAGTTCCTGTATGCTGTCCAGTAAATGGTAGAAGGCGTTTTTGCAGGCATTCTTCTATATAAATGCTGGAGTTAAGTTAAGTTTTGGAAATTTGGTAAATTTTACTTCAGAGTATTTTGCGGGTGTTGCATACATATTCTTTGTTGTGAAATGGGCATTCCCAGGCAATTGGTTGAAGCCCGCCTTAGAGTAGGTCCCATCATCGAGAATCACGCAATCGAATTTGGTTTGGTAATTGTCAATCGCTATTTTTTCCTTTGCTTCCGACCGGACAGGTACTTTCTGCTGTTTGTAGGTCCTTAATCCTTGACATCGCTTTGTGGTTGTATCGCATTACAGTTGATTGCGATGTACCAGCTGTAGCTGCCATATCTCGAGTCGACCTCGTGGGATTAACCCCATATGTACTAACAACCCTTTTCAGCACTTCTTTCTGGGTTATTTGGATCCTATTTTCTGCCTGACCCTTCGGTTCTACAGATGGAGTTTCCCGCGTTGTAGTTGTTTATGACGTTATAAACCGTCGCAAAACTCGCAGTGCCTTCCCTTGTAATGCTTAGTCCTTAGTTTGGACTTCGTCATATGAGTCAAGTAAATGTCCAGTATTAATTTGCGGCGCTGTTCTTGTTGGCTCGACATATTGACTTAAGTCAAGCCAAGATGAAAATCACTTATATAGAAAATATAGAAATATAGAAAAAAAAAACTGCACTATAGCCACTTTCACATGAAGATAACGGGGTCCTAACTCTCGACAATTGCGTATAACGGATTTTAAAAATTTTCTGGTTCACCCCTTAGTTGCTTTATGTTAGGTCCATGTACATGTACGAAGGGACTAGCTAGAATGAAGGCAGCGACCGCATTCATGGGTCCTGAACCTTTTTGTAAATTAGAAGACAGAGTAATCAGGGAAGTCAAAAAGTCTTCACTTATGTTCCGGGAAACAGGCAGTTCAAAGAGGCTTTAGGTAAATATAATAAGAGAAGATATGCATTCTATCAATAAATTTTTCTGTTATGCGGCACATTTGGTTTTAATAAAAATAGTTCGTGTAAATTAGCTGGTATTCTGACTGGACAACTGCCGGCTTAGAGAAAGCCTTGTGAAGTAGGCATAGAGGGTAACTCAAAATGTATGTTCTGCAACGAGGAGAAAGAATCATCAGAATATTGTGGATATTATTGGAATCATATGTATTGTGGAGCACTGAATCATGAAAAATTAAATTCCTGGGCAAGTACCAGGTGCACAATACTGAACTAGCATCCCTGGATTCGGGAGAAGTACTTAAATTCTTCAGGGGATACAGGACAGGATGAGGCACTCTAGGCAGACTAGACTAAACAAGAGGAGGAATGTAGAGTAGATCGCAGAACAATCAACAATAGCCTCTCGAAGAATATAATACAGATCGAGCAAACATACTTTTTCCAAATTTACTTGGGGCTATGCTTGGGAGTCACGACACTTCTATCACTAGCGGAAGTTTTAATAACAAGAAGGAAGTCTAACGCTTTTCCATTAGAGTGTGCCTTAAAGAACATTTGATGCCCTATATCTCACAAGAATATCAAATATCTAAGAATCAAGGACATAATGATGATGATGACTTACGGATGGGCCCTTTAAGTCCATGATAGAGAGAACATGATTGAAATGTCAGCTGTTGTTAGGTTTCCTATTCCAAATTTTTAATTATCGTGACTGAACTGCCTAAAATACAGAATATAACTCGAAAATGTGAGATTCTTTCGAAACTCATATATGTACAAAGGGGTTTTCAAGTCTGAAGGTATAAGATTTTTAAAGAAATTTTTTCTTTTTAAGAATTTTTTCTGTACTTCTAAGTGTGGGGGAACTTATAGAAAGTGTTTGGTATGCACAAACTTTTTTAAGTATTATCATAGAGAGTAAATGGCTTGAAATAATGACAAAGGCTGAGTTCCAAAATGCATCGATGCAAAGCATCCGATTGTTTTACTACTAAATTGTTGGATATTAGATTTGACTTATGTAGTGTAGATTTCCAACACAGATGCGTAATCCAATAAATTTACTTGGCACCCATTTAGCGGTAAAATACACTGATGCTTTGCATCGACGAATTGTGGAACTCAGCCATACTTTCTTTGGAAAACTGTCTCTTATAGGAAGCGCATAAAAATTACACCCTGACTCACATATCGAAGACACTCAAAAAATGGATATAGAGAAGGATGAAAGACTGGTTAAAAAAAAAACTTCTTATAAAGAACACCAGACATCAAAGTTGTAGGATATCAAAATATTAAATACTAAGTATCACCGAATCCCATAAGTTTTCCACCGAGAACTTGATCTCCAATAGTAGCTTATATATGAATATGAGAAGCTCGTCAGAGCAGTGTACTCTCTTTTAAAAATTAACCATCCATCGTTGAGGAAAATATGGTGACGCAATTAAATTTTCAATCAATATTCTAAAATTGCGTTTGGCGTCCCGCAGATGCTTTCCACGGAACTCGCAAAAATTACCCGAAGTCCGGGATACCCCCCAAAATCCTCTACAGTTGTTAATTCTAGCTAAGTATTGAGCTGTTTCCTACTTCGACCAGCTACTCCGATACAGTCCTACTCATATTCTTTGTTTTTTTTTAGAAACTTGTGCTTTAGGAACCCCTTGGGGTTTTTCAGAACCAAAAGCCTCCGTGTAGGACAAAGAATAGAAAACAGGGAAAATGCATTCAACTGGGAAAGGGTGGTCAACTGTAAAGGGTGGTCCACCTTACATTTGTAATTTGAACTACAGTTTATTTTCAGTGTGGCTACTCTAATGTCATTCGTAGTATGACGGAAAATTTGATTTATACATGTGGTTGACGAAACGGGTCGATATATTCTTGAATAATGTTGGGAAATACTAAAAATTTACGTTCAAAATTCGGTAGTGGAAAGTTTGAAAATCGCGTTATTAGCCGTGCATTGGCCACCACATATTACCCTAACCATCCAGCCACGATTAAACCTCTTGAGGAAGAAATCGGTCAAGTACAGCTCCATATCGGCTACTGGAAGGCAAGCCGACGAAGTCATTTGAATGAAATAGTGTTCCACAATTAACCGGAACATTAACATTGAAAAAAAAAATATTCGTTTCGTATTTACACAAATCAAAATCAAATTCTAAATTACAAATAATACACCCTGTATATATTTTTTTTTATTTTTTTTATTTTACTATTTCAAGTAGATGCATATAAAGAATTAAAATACTCTCTAAAGAAAGGAAACTACGACAAAGAAAGAAATAGTGAAATTGAATTTGGAAACATTTCTTTAAATTAAGAAGCAATCAAATAAAGAAATTAGAAGGAGGAAAGAAATATTCATGAATGAGATAGAGAGATAGAGTTGAGTGAGCTGAACAGTGCACATGCGTTAAGGTGTGTTATATGGATGTAAAGTTAGTTGTTGATGGCGGTGGTACCCTGTATTTTGTATGCTTGTATTTACAAATGTATTTGGCATCATTGGCAGTTGCTTCCTCTTTTTAGCGTAATCGAGTTATATTTATTCTGTATTTAATCCAAGTCAGCATTCGAAACGATGCCATAATCATCATAGGACATCATCATCATCGATCGGGTAGAGCTACTCTTTAAATAGTACCAGGAGCTGGTGCCAAATTGATAGAAGCAGCTGAAACAGCATGTCCAGCCAATGGGGCGGTATGCACGGCACCACGTGTCTGAGCGACATAGGTACCTTCATGGCCGGGTGCGACAACAACGACGGGAGAATGACCAGCAACAACAGCATGACCATGACCGGCCCATAAACCATGATGGTGAGCAGCATGGAGGGCAACGGCAGCCGGAGCATGGACAGTCTGTACGGCAACAGCACCAGGCCAGGCTCCCGGCCAGACGGCAGGACCAGAGACAGCGGTGTAGGAGAGACCATGTCCGGCTATATCAGAATGACCCCAACCCAATGGGATGACAGAGGCGTTGGCGGCGCTCATGGCAAGAGCCAAGGTGAAAGTGATGGCAATAGCGAACTACCAAAAAGAAAAAGAATTTCAGAGATTTAATTAAACTCTTTTTTAAAATATTTTCCAAAATAAAAAGAAATTCTCAAAATGAAGGAGTACTTACTTTCATATTACTGAGATTTAAATTGTTTTTGTTGTTTTAGAAAAACTCGATGTTTACACTGTGAGCAAATTTGCTGTTCTGATTTCGAATTCCCAACGGCACACATTTTTATATCAAATGCAAGAAACAGATATGTGAAGTTATTGCATGCGATAAAAAAACATAAACTATAGAATTGTTGTGAAAGTGTGAGTTGCGGTAGTGAAACATACTCTGCCGCTTTGCAGTTGGTGCAACAATATATTCTCTTAATTATATGCAAAGTAAAAAGTGGTTTTAACTTTACCGTTAGGAAGAAGGGGGGCGCATGGGCAAGTGTCCTCAACGCCCCTCTTTGTCAATCGATCACCGACCACCGATCATCGCTCATGTTATCTACCTCATACTACAGCTTAGATTCTAGCTTTAAACTTGAACTCTGTCGTTGACAATTGGCGTAACAATTGTTCTGTTGTCGCTGTTGTTGCTGCTGGTGCTGTTGCTACTGCAATTCATTTTTGCTTTACTTTTTAAGAATAACTATTTAATTATTTTCCAATATTTTTATTGTACTTGCACTAATTTATTTTATATTTTCATAATTTAGCGCGACAACTTGATCGAAGCTTGACACCCATACACATGTAGGTACGAGTATGTCCAAATGTGTGTGTGTGTGCCTATCATATGTGACCCAACCCATATTTTGTTTTGTTTTGTTTTGTGTTGTAATAAATAGTTCCGGTAACTGAAACAACCAAGAATCCAACCAGCAACAATCAGGAACGAATGTACGAACTTATCTCTTAGCTTAATTTACCATAATTACTCTACTTGTCATGTGTAAGCGTTTTTTTTTTTTACTTTATTATGATTAAAAAGTCTCAATATTATTTATGAACTTCAAGTTGCATTAGTTATTATTTAATTGTTCTTGTTCACTCAATTACAATTAAAATATTATATATTGCCACTATAAGTTATAAATAAACAAGTTGCTACATAAAGTGGAAGGGAATTACAAATATACGACAAAGGTTGAAATTGTCACTACTTTATCGATGCTCCTGTTAATTTCAAGTCTCTCACATTGAAATGGGGATCAAAAGGTTTGTGGCAGGCAAATACCGCCTTGCTCCCCAACTCCACATTTGATTTACCACATGCTTAGCTTAGTGAGCCAAAATCCAAATCTCAGTTCTGAAGAGAATTTTACTAGTAAATCAAAAGATACAGATTTTGGGTTAACATGTACCCCTGAACAATTAGGAATACTTTTAAATCAATTATTGTGAAAATCAATATTTTATCTAGTTTTGTTACGTTTCATCAGAACTTAAAGAAATACTCCATTGCTTTGGAAAATATTATACGATAAAATTTGATCTCCCATTTCCTGCTACAGGATGCGAGATATTGCTACCAGCCATTCGAGCACTGTGCTCTTTTGAGATAACCTCTAAATAAGTGTGGAATTGTTTGAGGAACCTCAATCCAGAATCACTAATGTAGCTCTATGTTGGGTCCCTGGCTACGTAGGGATAGAGTGGAACGAACGAGTAGAATAGGTTAGCTAGAATGGAGCAGCGACCGCATTCATGGGTCCTGAACATTTTTGTGGATTAGGAGATAGTGTAATCAGGGTAATACTCAGGCAGGAAGCCTAATAACAGTAAATAAGCATTCTGTATTGGTCTTAACAAAAATAATTCGAGTATACATATTAGCTGCTATTCTATCTGGGCACTGCGGGCTTCTGTAAAGTAGGCATTGAGAATAACTCAAAATGTGTGATCTGCAATGAGGAGAAGGAATCATCAGAACATATTTTAGCGCATTGTGGAGCACTGAATCACGAAAAATTTAATTCCTGGGCAAGTACCAGGTGCACAATACTGAACTAGCATCCCCGGATTCGGGAGTAGTACTCAAATTCTTAAGGGGATACAGGACAGGATGAGGCACTCTAGGCAGACTAGACTAAACAAGAGGAGGGACGTACAGTAGATCTTACAGGTCGCAGAACAATCAACAATAGCCTCTCGAAGAATATAAAACAGGTCAAGCAAATATACTTTTTCCAAATTTACTTGAGGCTATGCTTGGGAGTCACGACACTTCTATCACTAGCGGATGCTTTAATCGCAAGAGAAGGAGGTTAGTTTAACGATTTGGCTTTAAAGTGTGCCTCTTTGAAGCTGTAACCAGACATTTTTAAAGATATTTAGAAAAATTCAACATTTTCCCAACTGCCCGTGAAATCCGGGGCAGTTGGGAATTTTAGCTGTTATGCTGTTTGCTACTTCGACTAGCAATACACTTCTATCCATATTTTGTTTTTTTTAGGAACTTGTGATGCAGGCACTTCATGGTATCTTTCAGAATCAAATGCATCGGTATAGAGCAAAGAAGATAAAACTGGAAAAATGCATTCAACTGGGAACTTGAGCCTGCCTGTCTTTGGCTACCAGTCATGGCATAATCTTAATCACTTGCTCCACAGAGTTCGCTGAAATGCAACAAAGCTGGTGGTGACTCGATAAATAACCCTATTAAGTCGCCCTCAAGCTATCCCTTACCTATTTCACCAGTCCAGAGATAAAGTTCGATAGTCAAGATAGATCGATGGACTTGTGGTAGCCTTAGCCTCACTCAACTAGTATTTGGATGAATATATGCAACCGTATTCCAGCATAAGAATCTTCCATGGTGCATTGATAGTTTGCCTCTAGTTGATAGTCTCTTTTTTCAGAGACGAACATCCCAAAGGAGGTTAAACTCAGGGTTCAATCCCCTGCATCCCATTTCAAGAAATGTTAAGACATAATTTTCTTCCTTTAGTATTTCCTTGTACAAATATCAAATATCACAGTAAAAAACTTATTAAATATTAACAGATCTAATGAAAATGTATTGGATAACATATGCGACTAGGCTATTTTCGCTTTAAACATTTAAATTCCATACCTACTATCTTGGCCAATTAAAACCTAGTACTGCAATAAACTCAATAAAATAAAATTAAAAAATAAAAATATAAGAGAAAGAAAAGAAAACTTACAATTAAATTATGTAAAACTGAAGAGAAAAGTAAAATGTTGCATTTGCTAAAAAAAATTCATTCATTTCTGGTTTCTAATCGTAGCTAATAGATGGTGTTGTACGAGTATTTGTGCGATGAAAGCAAAAACAACAAAAACGAGTAATTGTTATCAAACAAACAAACGACAAATTTCAGCAATAAAGAGAAAATAACTAAAATTTTAATATACTATACTCGTTCAATGTTGCTGATAAAACTGAAAGAAAAATGCACCCATAAAAATGCACCCATGGAAATGTTCAAAGAATTGGTGTTAATAAATTATTATTAAAAGATATGATGTTAATGTGTTATTGGCGTGAAGTGGTCACTCGCTGATGGATGGACACGCCTCCTAACTAATCTTAATTACATATTCTCGAGTCTATTAGTTCGAGTTTGCAGTTCTGAATACATAGAAACTTGTTAGATGAGATTTATGTAAAATATCTTAATAAGGTTAATATTACGATAGTGGCTTTTGTTAAGGTTCCACCAAAAGAGCTTCTAAAGTTTGCAGTTTTGTTAAATTCATAATGGAGGCAATCAATTTTAAATGAGCTATCAATTGTTAATGGCTAACATGATATGTCTGATATGATTTTATAAACTTGTTGTAGCCAACAACATTCTTCTTTCATAGTTACAGTATGTACATTAAGGTGGATTGATTTTATTGCTTTTAAAATGGTAATATAGTACATAAGGAACGTCCATGAAAAAATTATTAAATGCTTTTTTCTTTATAAAAATTTCTTAAATATTATTAGCGATTAGCGTAGGCTTTGATATTTTCAACTTGACTTCATATCCACAAATTGTTGTGATTAAAATTTGAATATGAGCAAAGTCTTCAAGCGAATTGGCACACGCGGAGCTTGAGCGACGAAAAATTAAGTATATTGCACAATTTACTTCGAAATCTTTCGTGGACCCGAAAGAAAGTTGCAAAACTAGTGGGTGTACGATAAAACGAACCATTAAAAAGCCTAAAGAAAATCTCTCTGTTGAGAGGTTAAAAGTTAAAGGTCCCGTCAGAAAATGTGGCCCAGTGGGCAAAAAACTTGCTGGTTTAGTTAAAGCCCACTTGAACTTCAGATCAAAGAAGAAAATGAAATTGAAGCCAGAAACATGTACTAAAATTTCCTTACAAAATGTAAATGCTACAGCGGCCATCATGTGGTCGCTGTGGCGTAGTGGTAGTGCATTGGAGCACAGTGTCCGGGGTTCGAATCTCGGCACAGGCAAAATCAAAAAGAAAAAAAGACTATTTTCTACACCTACAAGAGTAAAAATTGCCTATAAGAAGCTTTTCATTTCATCGTTCGGATTCGGAATAAAACTTCGGTGGATGCGAAAAGCTCGGCCTAGGCTCTCCTTGGACTGTTGTGCCATTAAAAGAAAGAAAAAAAAGCATCATTGCTGATGAGAGGTTCGTCAAAGTTTAATTTTCAGCAATTGCCAGGACAGCAATTTTACACAGTCCAAGTTATAGGCCTAGTCCGTAAAAAGTTTATAAGCCAAAAACAGTTCAAATTCACCAAAAAATTTTTGATTTGGAAGTCAAAACGCACTTGTGGAAAAACAAGTGAAACTTTAGTTACCACTGGGTCAACCTTAAATCAAGAAGTATACATTGAAGAGTGCTTGAAAAAGTGTGTTTTATCATTTTTAAGAAGCCATAATGTCCCAGTATTCTTTTGGCATGATCTGGCCACGTCACATTATGCCAAGAAAGTAATGAAATAGTACGATGATAATAGAGAAACTGTTGCCTCAAAGGAATGCAATACAGGCGTGGCCGAAGGAATTTTTAACGATGCGCTGATTTATGCAAACGATAAACCTCAGTTTGAGAATTCCCTGATCTCAGGTGTGCTTTTTTACATGCCCTCTGCAAAATCATCATCTCCATCAAAATATTCATACTCAAAGTATGCGAATTTATTTGCTACATCATTATACATAATTATAATCTTATCATCATTATTATCATCATCATAATATTCAGGTTGTATAATCTCAACAGGTGAAAATTTTCCACTTGCCGGACTGAGAACTCGCGAAAGTTACGAGGTTAACTAGAAACTTGGCAAATCTCGTCCATGTTTTGTTGAGCTGATGCGAGTTGTTTTCTTTCCACGGAGGAAAGATTTTGAGGCAAATTTTCAAGTAAATATTTTGCCCTTCTCATTCGTTGAGAAGCTGGGAATTCGGCCACCTCAATCACTGGCTGGTGCTGTATAATATGAGGACTTTCGTCGGTATTGAATGAGATGAGTGCTGATGCAATTATTGACTCTAATGAACTCATTTGCCATTCATGCTGTCTTTCCGCGTTAGCCTTTGCGAGTTGTAATTTGGTTGTGCCTCAAGTAGTTGATTGCGAAATCTACATTCTCACGATCTCTCGGTGCTGGTTTTGAGTTAGCAGAATCTGAATTTTGTTGGGCCTCCATTTTTCGACGAATGTCGCTGTCTGTCAGCCACTGTTTTTGCTGGAGATTTTATCGTAACACAATCGCCATTTGCTTGAGACTTGCGTTTGTTTTTTCAATCTATACTCGCTTATTCTATCAGTTCTAGAAATTCCTAAATGTTTTGTTTTTGTTTTTAATATCAAATTTTTTTTCAAAATTTAAAATTTGATGAGAAAGTGGGGGCAGCGCCCTCATGAGTATGTACCTACTTCTTTATTTATTTTTTTTGATAGAGGGCGCTGCCTAAAAGTTTCTCGTACATTTTTTTTTCATACTCGATTGATAGAGGGCGCTGCCCATTATTTCCAGGACAATTTTCACTGCGACGATCATTTTGCATCAATCTTGCATACAAATCAATCCACCCTAATGTACATACATACATAAATATGTAGTGTCCAGCCATAAGTTCATAAGTATCTACAGCACAGTCCGATAAAAAGAATGCAGGTGCCCGCAATTAGTATTGCAATTAAGTACATACATAACGATTTTAAAGAAATTAACCACGGGCTTTGGCATGGGTCTCATTATTAGCTAGTAAGTAGTAGTTATACTCACCCTATAATCTAACGAAATGTAGATTATATCAAGGTGAACATACAAGAGTTAAAAAGTACCTACCTGCATTTGTCTATGGCTAAAAGAAGGTAAGGCTAGGCTTTGGTTGTGCGTGAAAAAGTTTAGTACATTTTGGAGAACAACACCCCATACTTAAAAGTTTCTGTTCTGTTTTATGATTACAGGCAACAAGTGCATTTAGATATTAAATTGTCTATCTTATGTAGTATGACTTGACTTGATCAGTGTTGTTTTAATAACTTTTGAGATCGTCATGCTGATATCGTAAAGCACTTACACTCACAAATTTGTTCGACGAATTCTTCCAGGCAAGGGTGTGGTTTGTTTCAAAGAGGTTCAAAACTCATTACACTCATAAGTATTGTTTAGGTTCATCATCAGAAACATTTGGAAAATAAAATTTTATTACCCAATGCTCCGATCATTTAACCGCTTAACAAATTTTTACCTTAAGTAACCACAATTTCTTTTTTCAAACTTACTTACTAACGTAGCTGGCACTACAACCGATGATCGGTCTTGGCCGCCTCTATATAGCTTCGCCAGTCGCCTCTGCTATGCGCCCGCTGGCGCCAGTTGATAAGGCCAAGTGCAGTCAGGTCGCCCTGTACCTGGTCTTTCCAACGGAGATTAGGACGTCCTATTCTGCGTATTCCTCTACCATGGCTAAAGTAATACACCCTTCTAGCCGGAGTGGTTTCTTCCATTCGCTCAACATGACCCAGCCAGCGTTGGATCTTTATACACTTGACTATGTGCGTGTCGGCGTAGAGGTCATACTGCTTACCGTTCCATCTTTTTCGATACACGTCGTCCACGTATGCTGGACAGTAGATCTTACGGAGTATGTTCCTCTCGATTGCTCCTAACGCACGATAGGGAGTCACCTTGTCTGAAACTTCTTTTGGTATCAAATGGTGCGGAGGAGTCTGTCCCAATTTTCACTACGCTGGTGGGGCCGGTCAGTGTCATTTTGCAAAGACGAATGAGCTTTGCAAGGATACCAACATCAGACATTGCGGCGTCCTTTTTTCAAACATAGTTTCTAATTTTTCTCATAGTTATTCCTATAAAAAATTTATGGCCACAAAATTTTCAAAAATCCAAACAACAAAAATTCGACGGCTAATTTGACTTAGATGGTTTTGACCCCAAGCGTTTTCTTATAAGAAATATATTTTTCGAAACTTTTTTTATTTTTTAAAATAAGAACACATTTTGTATTTCAAGAGTAAACTTCTTGAGAAAAGTTAAACTTTTGACCTTTTAATGGTCACAATTATTATTCGATTAGCAATATTTTCTTCTAGGTTTTTTTTAATGGTTTATTGCATAAAAAAAGGTGTAAGTTCCAGATGTTAATTTCTTTGAAAAAGTTACTGTTATGTAGATTATTCGAACCTGGTATTTTTCGTTGAAATAACTAGTTTGATGATTTCTATGTTAAAAAACACTTTCTATCTTCCTTTTGTATTTGGATATAACCTACAACTTTGCTAAAGACCACTGTCTTATCATTATTGAGAAATCCAATGAGGTTCCTAAAGACAAAATAAACCCAGCAGTTAGTAGATTCCTTTCTCATTCGTGTACTACCACAAATGTATAAGTCTGCAATTAAACTGCAGCGCAACAGTTTCCAATATAATCTGTATGATAATTTTTATAAGAAGTTAAAAGTAAAACATAAAAAATACATTAAATGTATTTATGTAACTTTAGTTGGAGCAAGATTGCATAGTAATTTTTCTATCACCAACTAATTAAATGACATATTTGAGTTCAGTGGGATTTGGTGGTAGATGATGGAATGTTGCACAAGAATATGAGATTTAATTGATCTACATATTTTCTTACAAAGTTACTACTTAAGTAAATAAAAAATGTAGTTGAAATTACGTTGTTCTACTGGTAAAACCGCGAAGATTTCATACTTAAATAAAATAAATAAATATACAAAATTTTATAGGTTTCATGGTTATAAGTAGAATTTTTTACGAGCTTGGTTTTTAAAACTTCATAAAAATACAGAAATTTAACAAAAGTAAATGATATTTTTATTTGAATCGATAAATCAATTCCTGCCATTTACTTTTTAAAGATAATTTTACTTAAATGTTGCCCGCGACTACGCTTCAAGTGGTCCATTCTGAAGGTCCACTTTCGGAACACTTATTCACATATTTCGACCGGAATCTCACCAGTGACGTAATGATGCGTTCAATGTTGGCTTCCAAAGCATGTTGGCTTGCCCCTATAGACAAGAGATTTAACATAGCCCCACAAAAAATAGTCTAACGCGGTCAAATCAGTCAAATAACACGATCTTGGTGGCCAATTGACTGCACCAAAACGTGAGATGAACTGCTCATCAAATTCGCCTCTCAATTGATGAATGATGCATGGTTTCGCGTGCAGAAAGGCATGTGGCACCGTCATTGTCAAAAAGTCTGTTATGTCAAAAAAAAAAAATCTGTTATGATCGAACGGTATCTTTCTCCATTGACCGTAACGTTGCGGCCTTCATCGTCTTTGAATTAGTACGGCCCAATGATGCCGCCTATCCCATAACATGCCGCCTCATCAAACAGTGCATTGGTACCTGCTGAATTGCCGCTGGCTGATTTTCACTCCAAATACGCCAATTCTGTTTATTCACGTATCCATTGATCCAAAAATGAGACTCGTCGCTGAAGACAATTTTAAGATAAAAAAAACGGATCCTTATCCATCTTTCTAAGTTGAAAACATCACCAACTCGGGAAGTGAGTTTAACTTTATTTGGCTTCGCTGAGAAGGTCAGTATGTCACAGCTATAAATAGTTCCTTGCTCATAATGTATATAGTATTATAATAAAAACCAAGAGCGAACTCGATAGGCCAAGAGAACAACACAGCACAGCAAAAGAAAACTGTTCATCGAAAGTGTGGGCGAAGAGCTCTTCCTCTAATATTGTCCAGATCAAAAACAAAAATAGTACAGATTAGATTTGGATATGGGCAGGAGAGCTATAGATCTTACATAATACTCAGTTCGCTTGACCATTCTAATTGGCCAGAAGCTGGATAGGAGAAGGGTTAAGTGGATAAGTATAGGGTAACGAGAACATATGCCCTGAATATACCTACAGTTTAAAGCCGGTTCCCCATCGGCAATTTGTTATCACAAGGGTTAAGTGGATAAGTATAGGGTAAGGAGAACATATACCTTGGATAGACCTACAGTTCCAATCGGCAATTTGTTATCACTTGAAGATTTTTTTTGTATTACTTACCAAGAGGTGTTCTTATACACTTTCTTATTTATAATTCTCATTCACTTCATATCGTTAGAAATATATGAAGTTTTATGAAAATTAACCACCAGACCAAGAGGAGAATAGAACTTCCAATCTCTCGGGTGAAAGTTAGTGCTCTACCCTCTAGACTATCGAGGCCTTCAAAACAAAAATATCACTGGAACCAATGCTTACTATAGGAAAGCCTGTTTTCGAAACTTACGATGATAAGGAATTTTGGGCGAATGAGGTTCCGGAGCGAAACGAATAAAGCACAAAGAAAAATTCTTTACACATTATGTGTCAGACAGAAGGATTCATTGGGGAATATTTTAAGGTGGTGGGTTCGAAGACCGACGCATTACCATTGATTCAAGGCCACGGAGCAGCACATTAGTTAGCTCACTGACGGGTGTCAGATCGTTATCCAGGCCACGAGGCGTCTGTGTGTCGACTTGAAACATAGAAGCGCAAGGAACGAATATGGACGCACCTGCGACTGTCACGAACTTTACCTTGTGTCCAGGGGAGCATGGGGCGTAGGACAAATCTGTATTTGCGTATAGAGCAGTGTGAGTCGAACTAGGTAAAAAAATTGCCTTTCGGTCCATTCGGTCATCAATACATTGCTTGAGGAGCCAAAAATCCTTTAGTTTACTAATCAAATTAAATCAAAATTGTACATGAAGAGATTTGAAGAAAATCTGAGGTGGTAGTTTATGGTAAACGACCTATATAAAATCAAAAAAAAAAATTTAAGATATGCGAATATAATTTTTTCGAAAAATACTTTTTTCTATTTTATCCAAAAAACAAATCGAGACTTTTCTTTAGTGAGTCGATATCGTTTTAAGTTTGGAGTAGAACTCTTGCCAAGATATTAACAAATGCAAATCAAAAAGGTCACCCAGGTGGGTATTGGTACGCGGAAGGTTAAGTTTTATATCTCAAGGTTGCCACCCAGAGTTACATTTTTTTTTTTTTTGTGGTTTTTGAATGTTTCTAATAGTAATATTTGATATTTAATTCACAAAAATCATCCAGTTACTTTTGTTCACCTAATTTGTTCTGCTCGAAACACTGTGGATTTGTTCGACAACTTCCCTCTTTGATTTAGTTCTATTTGCTAGAACTTTAAAAACTATTAACTGTTTTAAAGAAAGTTAATTTAAAGGAAACAATTTTATGACCAGCAATTAAATGGTTGCCTGAATAAATGGCCGCTTTCAACGTTACTTGATTCGACCCTTCAATTGAGCCTTGCTTGCGTTCCCGGTTTACTTGCGTCTCATAAATTTGCTCTTTAAGCTCAAAATATATTAAAAATTCCTCAGTTAATTGAGCTAATTAATTGGATGCAGTATTGCAAAAAAACTCAGAGCTGAACCGAATTTCTTTCTAGTTACATGAGAGATCGAACAATTTTTAACCCTTGTTATTCCGTACAACGAGTGAAGACCACTTGATAAATTCTGAACCCTTGAATAAAAACACGAAATCATTTCTTTTTTTTTTTTTTGGTGATTTAAATAAAAATGTTGCAAACTTTTTATTTATATCATTATTGATCAATTTTAAAATTGTTGCAATAACTAGAATAAAGAGAAAAAACAAATAGAACGAATTGTGATAATGCTAAGCAATTAAAGAGAAATAGAAATAGAAAGAGATATCGATAGCGATAGAGTATTTTTTTTTATTAAGTTTTCTTATGTATTGTTGCATATATGTATACTATACAGAAATAGAGAGATAGAGAGTGACAGAGACAGAGACAGAAAAACACAGTGACAGAGACACAGTGAGTGTGAGTGAGAGAGTCATTGAAAATGAAAAAAAAAACAGGGACAGATATAAAGTTCTCATAGTTCTTATGCTGTTGTTATACGTTGTTGTTGTAATTGTAATTGTTGTTGTTGTTGTTGTTTTCTTTCGGACTTGAAACACAAGACTTGCAAATAATATACATAGTTATTTATTGATTATTAAAAATTAAGTGTGCGCTTTATCTTCGACTGATGTGTGTGCTTCACGCTTCAATTGGGCGTGGCAGCAACACAACACAACATAACGAAAAGTATTAAAGGCGTGGAAGGGGAACGGAAATACTCGTCATGAGTGAAGAGTAAACACAAAGAATTGTATCGAGATACAAGGAATTGGTGGGTTGTCGCTCAGAAAACTATGCGGCACGATAAGTGCGAACAGAAACGGAGGCGGCAAAGGCGTAACGGAGAGGGAGGGGTACTTATAACTGGCTGATATATGCATTGCGATCCGGTGCGGATGTTTGTGTGCATCCTCATTTGGCATCGGGCGCATTAAAGTTGTCGAAATGTGAGTAGGCGGCGTTTGTAGGCGTGTGTGTGGGTGTGTGCTGAGTAATCACTTGTTGACGAACTCAATGAGTGCCGGGAGCTGCTGCCAAATTGAGTGATGTAGCCGAATTGATGTGACCGGCCAGTGGAGCAGTATGTATAGCACCACGTGTCTTGGCAACATAAACACCATTGCCATGTCCGAGTCCATGCACCGCCAATGGGCCAGGAATGCCAGCACCATGTGGTCCTTGACTTAGAGAAATACCTGGATAGCCACCACCCCAGTGAGCGGCGGGTCCACTGTTACCCCAGACCGATGGGCCACTGTGACCCCATGCGGTAGCATCATGTTGGACAGCTACAGCGGCTGGTCCCCAAAGGCTTCCACCCCAATGACCACCCCACGGACCAGCGGGATGTACAGCTGAGGTGACATACGAGACGGCGGGAGCGTAGTGACCGATTAACGATGAGTGGACACCGACAGCAAGGGCCAACATGACTACGGCAATGGCGAACTGAAAGCGAAACAGAAAGAGATAGAGAGAGAGAGAGAAAGAGAGAGTAAGAACTTGATGGTTTATATCAGGAATTGTGATGAATTTTAGCAAATTTTCCCCATTACTTCAAAACAAAAGAACTTATTTAAATTTTGACTACACTTTTTCACTCAACTTTAGCACTTGTTTACTTTTATTTTTATATTTCTTTTATTTTTTTTTCAATTTACACTTTACCTTCATGTTGTTGGATTGAACAAAAAGGATTTGAAAGCGAAGAAGGAGAAAAAGGATATACTTTTTTACTGCACTCAAGAAGTGTTCAACGAACGCTTTTTGATTTAATTCTGATTTTGACTACGAAATTATTGCAACTTTTATACTAAAAAATCGTTTCAATTGAACTTAATTCGTTGCAAATAACAGAAAAACTCAAAAACAAATACAAAAAAACCTAAAACCGAAACTTGTCTCGCAAAAGCAACTGCAATAAGAGCAACAGTCAACAATTTTCAATCAAAAAAAGTGCAGCCAGCACAGAATTGGAGTACAAAACTATGGCTATTAGACTCTAAGAGTGCAACATATTGATATTTGAGTTTATTGATATTGTGTGGCGTGGCGTGGTGCCGTCGAGATATGGGCGCCCAAGCACCATACAATTGAACTGGAAAATGCATACAAAACATACACCGTACAGCAAAAAAATGTACGAGTATGTGCTCGCAATGTAACCTTTCACTGTTGCCGCCACCTCCGCCACCGCCGCCACCGCCACCACCACCACCACTGCCATCGTTACCGCCACTGCCTGCGCGCATAACTTCATAATCAACATAGCGATCACTTTTGGCCATAAGTGCGAGTAATCCAAAGCAAAACAAAAGTTTTCAAAATAAATTTAAGTATTTTAGGCAGACGGACAGTGACTGACTGGCGAACAGGGCAACGGACAATGGGGTGGTGGCATGCCGGGATCTCTATCGCCCAGTCGCCGTCGTCAGGCCGCCACACCACACCACACCACACCACAACACACAACTGCATTGTTTTGTCTGCCCGCTGTCGGTCGGTCATATTCGAATTCTTGTTGCGCAAATTGACTCTCCGCAAAGGCAAACAATAAAGCCAAAAATCAAAATAAATGCACAAACACCACGAAAATTAAGACAAGCTGCATGCACACCGACCGTAGAACCAATCAGACAATAACAAAGACAGCAAACAATATTAATATCGTATTCCTTTTTTTTTAAGTTTTTGTAAAAGTGTTTAAATCTCAATCAGAATCGGCCCGAAAAAATGTAGTCGCGTGCTTACACTGTAAAAAAAAACTTCACACAAAATTTGCGTAATTTTTAAATTATCACTTAAAAATTTCATCTTGAACCTGGTTCTTCAAACTGAGATGAGAACTGCTGCGAGTATCAGCTGAAATACTGAAACAATGACTGTGATTGGTCAATTTAAGATAACTTCTCAAGGAGTTATCTTCCTTTATTGACAAAATTCTCTCTCTCATTCTCTCAATGGAAGCAGACCATTGACTGTGATTGGCCAATTGAAATTTTAAAACTGGCAGCGCAGAAAACGAAAACAGTTCTCCTGAATACGCAAGCAATACCAAAAGTGTTTCTCTAAGGGGATTCTCCAAGTCTAGCATATTCCCTTTGCAGAATTGCAAAACATTGCAATCCTACAACGAAGATACAACAAAATTTATTTACTATTTTTGCACCGTGCAAGCGCATACGCTAGACTTAGCGAATCCTCATATTGTCTTTCAAGGAACTTCTCGCGACGGTCAGTTATAGTAAAGTGGATGCTGTTACTCATGCACATCCTCCTTCACCTATAAGTACATGCCCCCGGTGTGAGCAAATACGACACAGACTGCAAAGTACATAATTCGGATTCGAGAAATTAATCGGCTGATTGAGCCGATAGTAGCCAGCGCATTGCTAACGGTGGCATCGAACTGTGCCATTGCATAACTTTAGACAAGTGATGGGCACACACATATTGTCACATATTGCGCTTGTGTGTGAAGCAGAGGACAATGAAGTTCATCTTTACGTATTCTCTGTATTTGCAAAAAATTGCAGAGCGAGGTCTTGCTTCAACAAGTGCTGAGCACCAACTAATTTGGTTTGCACGCGCACGATCGAAAGCCACACGAAGAAGCTTATAGTATATGCACGTGTGTCGATGTCGCGCAAGCATAATTTTGTTGCCTGAAAATATGCGCATTGCTGCTTTAGACTGAGGTAAACTGCTAAGAAACACATCCCCTTAATGGACTCTGTTATTTCAATTAGTTTCTGCATGGGTTCAAGTGAACGGAGGACCCAAACTGTTGGGAGGAGTTAGACAATGTTAGATTCATACTTCTGTACTGTTCATATTTTACAGAGAGACGCACCAACATTATTGCCCAGGCTTTCGATGAAAGTTCAACGGTGGATGGCCCATCAGTCACCGGCGGTCAAAGCTGTGATAATTTTGAGTTGCATTGAGCGTGTGCGAAAAAAGCGCATGCAACAAATCCACACAGGTTGCAACAAAACCAGCAAGGCCGCTACATTGACTACAGAAACTGACATTGACAGTTGATCAACTGATGATTTAGTAACAATGCTTGGTCGTCTCGAGGGTTAGATCCCATTTTTTTCATACTTGATTGATAGAGGGCGCTTCATTTCCGTGACAATTTTCGATGAGTCGATCGTAAAAGAAGTAAACTTCAAAAATTCGTTTTGTAAAAATCCATACTGAGGAAAAGGGGGCTAGCTGGAATTGGTGGTATGCAAGTAAATCAATTTTAGAGTTCCATAGCGAACTAAGGAGTGAGATTGAAAAAATCTTAACACACGTTTTACCTAATAATTTTTTTTGGGTGTTAAATTTAAAAATTTCTTTGATCTAGTTATCTTTGAAAAATATGCCAGTTATTATTTTTAATGACAAACATGTTGATTTATTGTGAGTTTGATCAAAATGAGTGAAGAAAAATAAGTACGTCTTAAAATTATTAAAAATTTTCAAAATATCCAAATTGGTCCTACAAAAAATTGGCCAAAGAATTTATGATCTGCCGTCAAACTGTTTCCAATGTTATTAAACAGTTTCAGGAGAATTTGACCATAGATAGAAAACCTGGTTCGGGAAGAAAACAAAGGACCACATGATATTGGGAAAGCCAAGAAAATAGAAAGCATATTGAAAAGATCTTCAAACACATCTGCGAGAAAAGCTGCCCGGTTAGCCCAGTGCTCTGACTATTTGGTGCGAAAAGTTAAAGCCAATGCAGGTTTGAAATCATGCAAAGTCCAAAAAGTTCCAGACAGGAATGCTGCAAGAAATTTAGACGCCAAAAGTAGGGCTCGGAAATTGAAAGCGAATTTCATGCAAAAATATTCATGTTGCATAATGGACGACGAAACGTATGTACTGGCAGATTTTACGCAGATTCCGGGTCAATATTTTTATGTTGCTGATGCTCGAGGAAATGTTGAAGAACAATTTAGAATCCAAAAGCAGTCAAAATTTTCTAAAAAATTCCTAGTATGGCAAGCTATATGCAGTTGCAGCAAAAGAAGCAAGTCATTTGTTACAGTGGGCTCTATAAATACCGAAATATACATCAAAGAATGTTTGAAAAAAAGGCTTCTTCCTTTCATAAGAGAGCACAATGTGTCCACATATTTTTGGCCCGACTTGGCATCATGTCACTACGGCAAGAAAGCACTGGAGTGGTACCAAAGTAATAACATAGTTTTTGTACCAAGAGAGGCCAATCCTCCAAATTGCCCGGAGCTAAGACCAGTGGAAAGATATTGGGCTCTTGTGAAAAGAATCTTAAAGAGCACAAAAAAGGTGTCCCAAAATATCGAAGATTTTAAAAGGAGATGAGAAGGAGAGCAAACTGCTCCAAAAAGGTCTCTGAAACAACTATCAAATCTCTAATGGAAGGCTTACCAAAAAAAAATCCACGAGTTCATAAATAGTGGTTAGAACTATAAAAGTTATATTTTTCTGTAATTTGTAAAATATTATCAATTATTTAAAAAAAAAAATCAAAATTCTAAGATCAACCGTTTAATAATTATTGAGTTTTATATATGTTAAGATTTTTTCGATCTCACTCCTTATTCCACCACCAAAACGCTCTTTCCCACACTTAGGCATAAAAAAAAGGACTGCTGTTGTTAGTTAGTATGTATATCTATCTTCTTTTTTCCCAGTGTATTCCATGTAGATAATTTATTAATGCATTCAGCAAACTATTTAAAGCACACAAATGCGCAAGTGCAACTAAATATATTAAATAACAATCATGCAAAAATTGCAACAATAATCACCAAAACACGAAATTAAGTAAGTAAAAACGCACAAAAAAAAAAGAAAATGATATGAATGAAAATGAAAATGAAGAAAAAAACAAAAAGCATAAATACTAAAAATAAAATAATTCATTTGAAACAAATCAAAGGAATTTATTTGTTTTCGCGCGTACATTGCAAAAGAACATACGAACGGAGGTCAGCAGCGATTGGTGTTGCATGCTAGCGGCAACAGCAACAGCAACAGCAGCAGCAGCAACGTTCAATGCGAATGGTTAGAGGTGCATACGATTGCTGCGGAAGGCATGCAGCACCCTTTCTTCTATTTGCGAAAAAACAAATAAATAAAACAAAACCATAAACCTTGCAACACTTCCACATTGCAACACACACACACACACACATTAGCATAATTATTATTTTTGCTTAAATTGTTGCTGCAGCTACGACGAATACCAATAATATAATGTAATGTAATGAGAAAGGAGCAATTGTAGCAACAACCAACCAACAAACAACCAACCAACCAACAACAACAAAAAGCAAATAAATTCTTGAATTAATTCAGCAATAATTGCTGCTGCTGCGCCGCTGCAATTATGAAGGCGTTTAAAGGCTTGGGCTTGCGAGCGTGCATTGATTGCTGCTGCTGCTGCTGCTGCTGCTGCCCCCTGATGCTTATCGCTATTTATTACTGCGCTGCAATTAGACCAAACCAAACCAGACCAGACCAGACCACCTCGATTGTTGAACTAATTTTGGAAAATCTCAATCAAATTTCGCTTCTTCTTGCGCAATATTTTTATATATTTTTTTTTTTTTGATTTTTTTCATTCTCATTTTTTGAATGCGATAAGCTACAAAATTTAGGTTATTACATATTTACGCTTATCATTGATGACTTTTTTCTTGTCTGCTACATTACGTTGTGTTTGCTGTTGTTGTGCTATTATTATCTATCTATAATATTGTTGTTACTTGTTGTTGTTGCTGTTGTCTTTCGCATCTGGATTGCTAAGTATTTTTGCATTTGATTTATGTGCAAGTGCAGTATTGCTACTGCTTTGCTGCAGCATTGAATTCCTTTATTGTTGTCAATATTGCAACGACTAGTGCTGTTGTTGTTGTGACAGTGGTTTTGTTTTTATTGCGGCGCTAACTTGTTCACCCAAACCACACGTTAACGCCCAAAATGTTAAAAGCAAATTTCAATTGAATTCACTATAAACGGAATTGAGTTTGAGGTGCCACCAACAATTGTTGATATGTTGTTATTATGCTAGCAATTGTTGTCGTTGTTTTTGTTATTCTGGTTTTGTTGCCGTTGTTGCTGTTTATGCTTTTGCTATTTATGTTGCTTGCTTGAATGTTGGTTGCTCTTGTTGGTAGAGATACAATTTTACTGTGTACACATTTGCAACTTGATCCACATGTGGGTAGACTAATGCAGTAGGGACGTTTGCATGCACACTAGTGGGAGCTATTAGTTTTCAGATTCAATATCAATTGCAATCAAACGCTACGTTTAAATCAAAGCAAGTGAAGACAAGTACGAGTATAGTAATAATTATATTTTCTGTTCTTCGCCTGAGACTACCATCGATTGCCTCAGGCTGCCCTGAATTGCTTCAATCTGCCACTCGTAATTTGACCACCCACTTCAGACGACCATTTAATGCCTCAGATGACCATTCCTTGCCTCAGACTGCCACACACTTCTTCAGAGTCTAACCACAAGATCGTTCAAAAGTTAAATCAAATGAATATGTACAACCTAAATAATACTTTACTTTTACTTCTTTAGAATCGTTTTCATATTTACAACGTAAAAAAATGATTGTGGCGGAAAACGGAAATTGAAACGGAAATGAAGGGCAGCGCCCTCTATCAATAAAGTGTGAAAAAAATGAGGATGCATATGTGTATATGTGTAAGAGTACACATAGATGATGGGCAGCAAATATGCATCCACAAGTATAAATCAAATTCTGTTGATAGAGAGCGCGCATTAGCGTATAATTCAAACCTGATTGGTAGAGGGCGCTGAGTATGAATCACAATCGATTGATAGAGAGCGCTGCCCATCAGTTTCTAGTAAAATTTTACATTTCAAACAAAAATCGTTAGAAATTTCTATAGCTGAAAGGATGAGCGTAAATTGACTTAAAAAATAAACTTGAGGCACACAAGTTGGCGATGTTACAATAAAATCGCCAGCAAAAAGTGCGACTGGGAGACAGCAATAATGTAGACTTCATCGAAAAATGAAGGCCCAACAAAGTTCGATTCTGCACACAGAGGCACAACAGAATTCAAATTTCATTGAAAAACAACTCGCAAAGACTAATGTAAAGAGGCAGCTTGAATGGTAAATGACTTCATTAGAACCAATAATTGCATCAACACTCATGTGGCACCAGGCAGTCATTGAGGTGGCCGAATTCCCAGCTCCTCTACGAAAGCGAACGGCTGAAGATTTACTTGAAAATTAGCCGGAAAATCTTTCCTCCGTGAAAAGAAACCAATTCGCATCAGAACAACAAAACATAGACGAAATTTGCCAAGTTTCTAGACAACCTCGTAACATTCGCGAGTTCTCAGATCGGCAAGTGGAAAATTTTCCACCCGTTGCGATCATGCATCCTGAATATTTTGACGGAGATGGTGATTATTATAATGATGATAGTAATGATTACTAAGTGATTACATTGGTATTATAATGATGATATGCTGGAGAAAATAATTCGAGCTGCGAACATCGACATCTCTGGCACTATCTTCTACAAGAGTGTCATGCTGCTAGCTTAGCTTGATGATATTGACTTCATTGGCACCAAAGTGCAAGCAGTCAGTGCAGCATTTTCCAACCTGGAAAGGGAGTCTCGTCGAGTGGGTCTAGTGATGAACGAGGACAAAACGAAATATCTTGTGTAGACAAACAAAAAGTCACGGCACGGCGACTTGGACGAAATGTTACTGTTGACAATTATACTTTTCAAGTCGTCAAGGATTTCGTTTACTTACGATCCAGCATTAATACCAACAATAATGAAAACCTTGAGATCAAGCGGAGATTAACTCTTGCCAACAGGTGTTACTACGGGTTCAGTAGGTAATTGAGAAGCACAGCCCTCTCTCGACCGACGAAACTAACGTTCTATAAGTCCCTCATCCTTCCCGTCTTAACAATCAATGATGAGATGCTCTTACGGAGCATCGAGAGGAAAATGCTCCGTCAGATCTACGATCCAATATGCGTGGAAGACGTGTGTCGAAAAAGATGGAACGATAAGCTGTATGATCTCTACGCCGACACGCACATAGTCAAGTGTATAAAGATCCAGCGGCTGCGCTGGCTGGGTCATGTTGAGCGAATGGAAGAAAGTGCTCCGGCTAGAAGGGTGTTTTATTCGAGCCACGGTGGAGGAGCACGCAGAAGAGGACGTCCTAATCTCCATTGGAAACACCAGGTACAGGGCGACCTGACTGCCCTTGCCCTTATAATCATAAGTAAGCTTCTTTGGGACAATTGACAATTTTGTGAAATTTACTTTTTCACTTTTAATTCGATTTGATCATTTATAAATCAATCTTTGATTAACTTCAAATCAATTTAAGAAGTTTAGTTGATTTTAATCATTATTTAAATGATTTAAACTACAAATTATAGTAAATTGTGAATTTTATTTAATTCTAAATCAATTTCAATAAAATCACTCTTTATCAATTTTAATTAGCAAATCAATTTAATTAATTTTAATAAATTTATTTTTTTTTTAATTTTTTAAATAAAAATTTTGTTGGTTTTGTTGATTTTTATCAATTTATATCAAATTAAATCTGTTTTTATCAATTATCATCACTCCTAAACTAATAATAATTAATTCACTACAATTTTGAATAATTTAATTGAGCATAAATCAATTTCTGTGAATTTTAATTACTTTTAATAAATATTTTAAGAACTTACTTAACTTGTTTTTAATTATTTTTCCTAAATTTTAATCATAAATTTTAACAATTCCTTTCGATTGTAAATCAATATTGAATGAAAATCAATGTGACTGCAAACTATTAAATTAATTTATACAGGGTGACAATTAATCAGTGTGTATACCAAATGTTGCTTACGGAACTGGCATCAATCGTGAATTAGTTCGACTCATTGCAAAAAAAGATAACGGGGACTGAGCTCACAAGGTCCAAAAAGGTCAGTCATTTAAGGATGAATAAAAGCGCGTCCAACGTCGGGCCGCAGGAATTGGATGGGGAAAAAATCATCTTCAAAGATGAAGAGCTTTTTTTTGTTGAACAAGCGCATAGCCGTCAAAATGACAGAAGCTAATCAACAGAAGCCCCTGGACCATCATTCGTCATTCAACATCGCCAAAATCCGCAATCCGTCATGGTATGGGGTGGAATTCGAGCAATACAGCGCACCCGGCACCACCTCTTGGCAGGCAATGGCAAACCTACAAGAGTAAAAATTGCCTATGAAAAGCTTTTCACTTCGCCGTTCGGATTCGGCATTAAACTGTAGGTCCCTTCCATTCATGTACAAATATAACACGCACAACATGAGTGGATGCGAAAAGCTCGGCCTAGGCCCGCCATGGGCTGTAGTGCCATTGAAAGTAAGTAAAGAAAGTGATGTTTTAGAGCATTAAAATTTGTCATCTACACCGGAAGAGCCAAGAAGATGGCTTCTGATGTTTGTTCGGCCGGTGTTCGGAAATGAAAATTTATTATCTACAATTTCTACACGATTCTTAATTCGTTCGGGCGGTCTAAATGCAGCGAAAGTATGTACAGGGTTAGGCAATTGAATATATATATATATTATAATCTGGCAACGCGATATTGCCAACTATGTCAAATTCATACCAATGGCAGCTGTTATATTGTTTACAAGCGACCACAAGCATTGCGTCTATGTTTTAATTTGAATCAATGTAAAATAATTTTACATAAAACAAATATGGTAACAGTTCAATCGGCTAACCCTGTCGTTTTGAAATACCTACTCTAATTAGTACAATTACTTCAGATCTCTTCCTTGTCTGGTATATTGACTTGTGAGTGTGGACAATAAAATTTGGCTACTGCTTTGCATTGCTATTCATTTTGTCGCTTTTTACAAAGCAGGCAAGTGATGTAATTTTCATGAACTCCTACACAAAAATGCAATACTGCAAATGCAAAACTACAAATACAATCACAATTTAATTTAATTAGACACAAATAACCTCAAAAAAAAAAATAACACTTTCAAAATTAAGTAATACCAACGAAAACAAACCAAACAAAAAACCATTTTATGGAATTAGGTAAAAGAAAAGTTGTGCTTTGAGGCTGTGTGGGGGGGGGCGTGGGTGTGCTATTTTTGTGGTATTAGTAAGTATTTGCAAAAAGTTTTCGTTTTGCGAGACAAAAAAAAAGAAGAAAAATGTGACAAGTACAAATCAAGTTTTCATTTCCATATTACACCCTCGTCCAATACCCTACCACGGTATAAAATCGGTATTTATGTATTACTAAATTGAGAAAAAGTAAAATAACTAAAATGCACGAGTATGTGCAGCTTTTTCTTTTGCTTGGCTGCTGCTGTTGCTGCTGCAATAACAACAATTATAATTAAATACCAATTTTATATTGTGCATATGACTGACAACCTTTTCTTGTGCCTAACTAACTAACTAACTAACTAACTAACTGACTAACTTCTCCAACATATAAGTAACTAATAACAGTTTAGTTTATCTACTTCATACTCTCCATACTCATAAGCAGTAAGTAAGTAAATCATAAAAAATACAAGAAATTTCAATGGCAGCTGGTAACTCTAGACTAGAGTACAGTTGCTAAATACCATAGGGCTGTTCAGAATCTTGCGCAAATGCTCTTCCATCCATGCAATTGCAAAATAGTGAAGCATATTTTTGCATTACACTAACAAAATATACAGTCGTGCACTTACTACACTTTAGCAAGGACGCAACCCCAAAAACCTGTAGGATTGTGCGCAACACTGAATTGCAAAATGTCAGCTGTTGACGAACAACAAAAGTCAAAAATGGAAAATAAAAAATTGAAAAAATTATTAAAAAGTGAAAAACAAAACAAAAAATGTACGGAGGAGGAGGTAAAGAAAATAGTGAATTATCTTCAGGAAGCTGCGGAGGTGGTCGCTGTTGCGTAATGGTAGTGCGTTGGACTGCTACGCTGAGTGTCCAGGGTTCAAATCTCGGCACAGGCAAAATCAAAAAGTAGAATAAATAATTTTTGTACACGGCACCCGTCACCACCTGTTGGCAGGCAATGGCAAACCTACAAGAGTAAAAATTGCTATGAAAAGCTTTTTAATTCGCCGTTCGGATTCGGCATTAAACTGTAGGTCCCTTCCATTCATGTACAAATATAACACGCACAACATGAGTGGATGCGAAAAGCTCGGCCTAGGCCATCCATGGGCTCTTGCGCCATTAAAAGTAAATAAGTAAAAGTAAGCTGCGGAGATAGAGGTAAGTGAAAATATCAAATTTACTAAGGTGACCATTAATTAGCAAAAGATATGCGTACTGCTGCTCCGGTCGGCTTAATGGGGAGTGCTCTTCCAAAGCACTTAGTGGTCGCTGTTAGAGATCTTATTCCATTTGTTGTTTATTTGTAGTTATTTATTTTTTATTGTTGTTTATTATTATTATATAATTTTAATAGGCACCAACTGCATCCACTGCGTCATCATCACTTTCCATTTCTACAAGAAAAGTGTTATTGACTGAAATTATGCATAGATCCCTTCACTAAACATAATTTCTGCAGCAGCTTCGTCGTCTATTAAAGAATCGATTAAATTTCTCATTACAACCTTTTTTCGGCATGTTTTTTAATTTGCGTGAATATCTTATTCGAAAAAAAATTATGTTTTTCACCAATCAGCTGTGATTTGAGTGGTTTGCAACAAGTGTTGCACAGTAAACCAAAAAGGTCGTTCACAATTGGTTGGAAATATTTGCAATGTCAAATGCACAAGATTCTGAACAGCCCTCATAAGCATGTACTCATACATGTGTGTAATATGTAAGCGCAAATAACTGTATCTGGAATAACGTACCGCCGCCTGTCTTAAAATGGGCGTTGTTACTGTTTTAGTTTTTTAGTTCGAAATAAAATAATTCGATAAGGATTTTGGCGTTTTTATTATTGTTGTTATGGTACTTTTGCTTTTGTTGTTTTGATTTGTTTCATTCCTCCTGGTACGTAAATCATTTTTGTTGCGGCTGAAAATGTTGCAATCAATTTGCTGTTTTTTTTTTTTGTTTTATTTTTTTTTTGTTTTTCTGGTTTCTTTGGATTATTGCGAAAATGTTTAGGATAAAAATTAGAAAAAAAAACTTTTTTTTGTCTTATTGTGTTATTGTTTTTTTTTTTTTTGTTATTTAAATATGTTATTATTGTTGTGAATTGAAGAGAGAAATTGCAAAATATAGGTCAGTTTCAAGTTTTCACACAAATTGGGTGGTTGGACTGAGCTGATTATATCGGGTGGGGCTCGTAAGTTTTACACTTGATTGCCGGTGGTATGTTGAAATGTTAAAAACAAACATACTTACAAGTAAATTAAAGCTGGTGCATATCAATCGACTTCATTACAGGCTACGTATTAAAACAACTTTCACATAGAATCGTGGTAAAGTTAACACATTTAATATAGGTACATTCTATATTTCAACTTCGACATGTGCCCAGCTACTGGAAAAGTGGCTGAAGTTATTATGATTGCTAAACCAAGCAGGTAAACATCGCACGGGGTTACGTCGTATCGGTCAATTTCTTTGTTACCAATGATATCCAAATTATTTGAAAAAATATTCTTCACACGATCAATCATCGAAAGATGTAAGCTCATTCCAAGCCACCAAAGTCTAAACACTCTTCCGTCGACCAAATCCACACCATTGCCAATTCTATTGAACAAACGTTTGAAGATGTTTTCCTCGATGTGGCGACAGGCGTTTAATCAAAGTCTGGCACGAAGAACTTATGTTCCAACTAAAATCAGTACTGCCAATACAACATTATGCGGTACTAAGTTCATAACTCAGAAATAGGTTCTTCAGAGTAAAACATGAAGTTGTGTTTTCGTCTCTAAATAAAATTGAAGCAGGTGTTCCACACGGAAGTGTCTTAGGGCCACTTCTCTATCTGATATTCACGCGAGACATATCAACTACTCCAAACCAACTTACTATTACTTTTGCCGACGATATAGCGCTTCTGCAGTGGGCAAAACAATAGAAGAAGCATTTGTAAAACTTCAAAAGGCTGTTGACGAAATCGCGAAATGGACCAAAATGTGGAATGTAAAATTAAACACAACAAATTCAGTTCATATAGATTTTACTTAGAAAAGAATTAGTTGCCATCATCCAATTTATATAAATGATGTCCAAATCCCCTACTCAGATAACGGATGTGTGGCATTTCTACACGGCACCACCTCTTGTCAGGCAATGGCAAACCTACAAGAGTAAAAATTGCTATGAAAAGGTTTTCACTTTGCCGTTCGGATTCGGCATTAAACTGTAGGTCCCTTCCATTCATGTAGAAATATAACACGCAAAACATGAGTGGATGCAAAAAGCTCGGCGTAGGCCCTCCATGGGCTGTTGTGCCATTAAAAGTAAGTAAAGCATCAACTGGACTGTATGGATTTGGAGGACAGCGTGGTTTTAGCAGGACAGCGCCACCTGCTACATCGCACATGAAACAATCGATTTATTGGAGCAAAGATTTTCAGATCGAATCATCTCCCAAATTGCTGATGTCAACTGGCCAGCAAGATCGTGCGATTTCTTTCTTTGGGGTTTTTTGAACTACCAGGTCCAAATATGCGAATAAACAACAACAAACAATTCCTGAGCCCAACACGATATCGGTAAGATAGAGCCACATCTTACTCAAAATGTCATCGAAAATTTCATTCAAAAAGCAAGGGGCTGTTATCAGAACCACGACCATTTGCCGGATATTTCATTCCACACTTAATGCCTGGGAGTTATGGTACATTTCCCACTTCCACCGTAGTTGGGTATGCAATAGTAAGGTGGCACAGAATGTGCTCTGCTGTTTCCTCATCTTCGTTTTCCCGAGTTATTTCCATGTTAACAATATGTTTCCTAACTGGGCAGTGTCCAGTAAGAAATCATGTGACAGCTTGGATTCCGTTTCTGTTTAACATCAAGAATTTTTTTGTTTTTAACTTTGATACACTTGGCATGAATGATTTTGCTTGTCTGTTGCGTGAGGTGTCGTCCCAGGCAGCCTGGACCTTTCTATTCAGTCATGTGTTACGATTGAGCTTTACAATTGAGCCCTCCATGGAGGGCTGCAGAATGGGATTGGTCCATGGGTTCGGATGCCACTTTTCTGACTAGCTCGTCAGCCATTCCATTGCTCTCAATACCACTATGCCCAAGCATGAAAATTAGATGGACTCTATTTTGTGATGCTAGCTTGATCAGTTGTTGAAGGCACTCCCATATAAGTTTTGAATTAATTTTGAAGGAGTTTAAGCACAGTAGCGCAGTAGATGTTTCGTTTACACGACGGCCTTTCCTCATATTCTCTAAGACATAATTCAATTGCGTGTAGTTCCGCTGGGAAAACTACGTTTTCTTGGCTAATACTAGCAATAATATCATTTAGCGTCCTAACTCCATTAACTCCCGTTCCAACTCCCTTATTTGTTTTTGATCCATCTGTGGTAGTCTCCAACAAAGCGAGGACATTCCTTTTCCCAAGTATCTCTACTTGGAAGTTATACATAACTCATCATCTATGCAGATGATTCGAAACCATTTCCCATTTCTAATAGGAATTTTACAACCCTAAGCACAGAAAATGTATGAAAGTAAGAACGATAAGTCATTGGTCAAAAAATTGGTGTATATTCCTAGTACAAGTATCACTTTCCATAAATACCAACAACTTAGCCTATATTGCTCAACTCTAATTGATTGCCATAGGTACTAACAAAACAGTTAACTATGGTAAGTACTTATTTTCTTCACATTAAATTTCTGGTCTTTCTACATTGTGTACAGGGTTCAACAATTTATTGAATTCATAATTTATCGCAGATAACGTTTCCTCCGCACCTGAAATAAACTGGACTGGAAACAATTGGGCCCACCTAAAGCACTTAACTATTTTTTTTTTTTTATCTATAAAACATTTTTTAACACATACAACATATGAGTACATAGAAATATTTATGACACTTGCATACCAAAAATTCTCTTGACCATATGGTATTGAGCCATAATTTTGGTTTGCTTTGTTATTGCATACACACAAACTCATATACCATACATTGTATAAAGGAGTAAGTTACATAATACAAACAACAATGGCAATAATGGCATTAAGTCATGTTAACTGTCGCCCTGCACTGCTGCGTGGTTCTTTAGAATTGCTGCAGAAAACACTTCGTGGTTGGTGGTGGCAGTGACAAGAGTATACAGACTGACACCAGCAGACAATGTGCCACAGTTGTGTTGGACGTTTGTAGGTACAAATACACAAGATCAATGCCAGTGCGCTAGATGATTTGTTTGCATAAGGCGGCGATTGTTGGCCCATGCAAATTTTGGAAGGGAAGGTAGAAGGGAAATAACGAATTTAGGGGAATTTTTTTGATTTTGTAGTTTGTTTTTTTTTATCTGATTTCTAGTGAACTCCAGTAAACCGAAACACAAAATCCTGAAAGAATTTATCCAGGTTAGGATCACATATTTTTAGAAATACAAAATCCTGAAAGAATTTATCCAGGGTAGGATCACATCCAAGCAAAAGCATGATATGGGTGGCATTTTACATTGTCATTCACATACCCAAATGAGTCATGGAGTATTAAAAAAAACAATACACCACCAGCAGACAATGTGCCACAGTTGTGTTGAATGTTTGTAGGTACAAATGCACAAGATCAATTCCAGTGCGCTAGTTTTGTAATAGTTGTTAATTTCAAGTGGGCGTGGCACCTCCCATTCAATCCTAGTGCCATCCCTTACAATACCTACCCACAGTTATAAGATTCGGCTCTAGGACGTTTGTCCTAACAGTGCTACGCTATAGGATACAATATGGGTAGGAATAGAAAACTCCCATTATTAATTAAATTTTAATTATGGGGTAACTCAGGAATCATTCGTGGTACCATTGCAAGAGTAGAATGGAAGACTGATTTGAGAATGCTATTCCGTCGAAAAAATATGCATAAACTGGGATTATTGGGTGTAATAGCTACCACGTAACCCGGTTTTTTACACTGAGAGACATTAAGCACAAAATGAGTATTTTTAGAAAAGCGATAGTCGCACTTCCTGTACAAAGAGAGTGCTTGTATAGGAACCATACCAATAATAAGGAGACAATGACCTGGGCAGAATAGGAGCGGTTTCTGGAACCAAGGAAGACAATAAAATTTTGTATGTTAATACGGGAAATCAGTAGTATTAACTGAGAAGGACTTATCCACCAGCGGGCACTGGTGGATAAGTGGAGTAACGGGTAGTGTTACTTCAACTGTTGTCATTTAGAATTAGATCCGAGGCTACTTTTGCATATATTTTTTGTTTTTATTTTCGTATTAACCGAACTTTGTCAGCGGAGGGTAATAATAAAAAAAAAAATTAGGAACATTGCAGGTAAGGTACATAAGGTGTACCAAACATGTTTGAAACCGTAAATTTGTTAAGAAAATACACGTTTATTTAAGAAAAATGGTTATAAGTACATTCAATCTTCAAAGTAATGGCCATACACATTTTTCCCATCTCTCTTGCAATTTGTGAATGTCTCGTCAAAAAACCTGTTCGTTTTTTGAGTCAAACCAGCCATCGAGCCATTTTTTCACATTTTCGTACGAATCGAAGTGCTGCTCAGAAAGTGCGTGCCCGCGTGCCCCATTGATGGAAATAAGTGGTAGTCAGATGGAGCCAAGTCTGGTGGATAAGCCGCTTGGGTGAGGGCCTCCCATCGGTACGAATCTACCAATTCCCGAGTCTGTTCTGTTCTTGTTCGATGTGATGGTGCATTGTCATCAAGAAAAATCACTTTGTGTTGCCTAACTTGATATTCTGGACGTTTTTGGCGCAAAGCACGGTTCAAATCGGCCAATTGTTGTTGGTAGCGTTGACCAGTAACAGCAACTGTTTCACCTGGTTTCAGAAGGTCAAACCAGATAACACCTCGCTGATCCCAGAAAACACAGAGCAATGTCTTCTTTCCGAAGCGATCGACATCGATTTGCTGTCGATTTGGCCGGTGTACCGGGCTTGAAATATGATTGTTTACGTTTGGGATTCTCGAAATAGATCCATTTTTCATCGCCAGTAACAATTCGATGAAGATATGACTTTCTTTTGTACCTGGCGAGCAACATTTCACAGGTGGTTTTTCGATTTATTTGCTGTCTTTCAGTCACTTCATGCGGCACCCATCTTCCCACCTTCAAAGTCAATCCCATTGCTTTTAAACGTTGAGAAATGCATTGTTGGGTCACTTTTAATTGTTCTGCAAGTTGTTCTTGCATTTGACCTTGACCATCATCCTCATCGAGTAAAGCTTGCAAATCGTCGGCATCTTCAAACTTTTTCGGTGGTCTTCCACGTTCTTCGTTTCTCACATCAAAATCGCCACTTTGAAACTTATTGAATTACTCGTTGTACTCTGTTTTGCCAAGAGCGTGCTGGCCGTAAGCTTTCACAACATTCGATGAGATTCCAAAGCAGATTCCTTCAATTGGAAACAGAAAATCAATGTTGTCCGCGTATCGTAGTTTGTAGTCACAAAATTCGACATTTTTACGAGCGAAAAAAAATATGTTTTTGTATGAAACTTGATTGTTTATGAACTGAATATTGTTGACCGAACTAAATGCAAAGAAATGGCCCCAATGATTTCGTTTGACAGAGCGTATAGTTTTACCTAGCGACACAGAGATTTCATGACCGGTTTCATACTTGTACAACGGTAAAAGTTTTTGTTTTCTGTTGACACCGGTTGTGAATAATTCACGATAAAAACTTATGCTCATCAATTGGAGTTGGATAATAGACGAATTCTTATTTCCATTTATAACATAGGGCAAAAACAACAAAACTAAAAAACAAAAAATTCTTTTTGTCGCTTAGTTGGCACCACTGTCCTCTATCCTGACGTGAAGTTTGCTTAAAGTGTTCGATTTTGTCAGTACATCGCGAGTGTGTTTTGCGATTTTTACAATGAATAAAAATATCAAACAAGGAATTTCTCTCAAATTTCGTGTACCGAATCGCTGAAAATATTACAGAAGGCTTACAGTGAATCGACTTTATCAAAAGCGGTCGTAATGTTATGGTAGATTTGCCTCCCTCTGGTCGGCCAATATCGTCTTTAACTGAAGTTAACATCAATAAATTGGAGGAAATGGTGACGGAAAATCGTCATTTAAGTCTGAGAGAGATAGCCGCTAAACTTCCCGTGTCTCACGAATCAATTCGTAACATTGTATATGAATGTTTGGGCATAATACGCGTTGCCACTCAACTAGTTCCGAAAGACCGGAATTTTCTTGAAAAACTCAATCGCGTACAGGTCGCTGAAGACCTTTTGCTAGAACGAGTCAACTCCGACCCCACATATGTATGTGCATAAAACGCATTTCAACTGGTGATGTGGACATGG
Organism: Palloptera scutellata; assembly: GCA_958295655.1. Taxonomy (NCBI): domain Eukaryota; kingdom Metazoa; phylum Arthropoda; class Insecta; order Diptera; family Pallopteridae; genus Palloptera; species Palloptera scutellata. The sequence continues at coordinate 24,076,360 of OY282452.1, read as the reverse complement.
TTTTACGAGTTTGACATGCAAGCCAGTCAACAACCTTCAGAATGGCGCCATCCAACTCCGAAAAAACCACGCCAAAGTCTATCAAAAGTCATGGTAATGTTGACTGTTTTCTCTGATTACCGCGGTATTGTGCACTTGGAATTCTTGCAAGAAGGTCAGAGGTTGGTAAATAAGGAATACTTATTTTGTGGAAAGGAAACTTATGGATTTCGCACCACTATAACGCACCATCTCACAAGTCTATCATTGGGAACAAATTTCGAGCCAAAAACTCGAACAACCACCATATTCACCTGATATTGTCCCAGCTGACTTTTCTTCTCTTTCCAAAACTTAAATTACCACTTCGAGACACCCGTTTTCAGTCGATAGCAGACTTAAAGAAGAGAAGTTGCGCCGAGAACTGAAATGGAATCCGGAAAATGCGTTTGAAAAAAGTTTTGATATGTGGATTATTCGTTGGCATGAGTGTATTATTTCGGAAGGGGCCCACTTTAAAGGCGATACCATAAATTTGAATGAATAATAAATATTTTATGTTTTATTGACCAATTTCCGGAATGTCTGCTACGTTTTTAGTTCAAAATGTAGTTTTTGGGATACTTTCAGTTCGTTTTTTTAAAATATTTTTTACTTGTAGGAAATAGGACCCTCTACAGCTTCGAGGACCCTCTACAGCTTATGTGTGTGGAGTGCGTTGCACACACACATAGAGGGGGACTTACAGTTTGACGCCGAATACGAACGGCAATATGAAAAGCTTTGCGGCAGAAATACTCTCAAAGGTTTGCCATTGCCAATTTAAGAGGTGGTAACTTATGTTTTTGTCAAACGAGATGATCACTTTTATCATCAAGCCATCCAAGTGGATCTTACCAACGCACTAAACAACTGAGCCGCAAAGCCACTTACTTGGATAATTGCAATCCCCGGTTAATTGAAGAATAAATTATGCCCTGCAATTAAGCGGGGATTATTGTATAAGTAGAGAATACCAACCAACACGCCCTTGATATCCTTAAGGCTGATGTGGGCACATTAGTTACATTTTACTCTTACATTGTTTGAACCTAGGCATACCGACGTTCTAATTTTCTAGAGAACAACTAACAAACAAATCAGTACTTAACTCAAATTATTACATCAAAATCGTTTCTTTGAATCGCTGTGCATCAAATAACTATAATTAAATAATCACCTTTCTTGAATATGATTATGATGAAGCGGATTTTAATCGATTGATTTGAGATTTTATGATATATATTAATCCAGTTTTTATCTACTTATATTTGTTATGTGCATCAGCATATGCACATTGTTGTTACTTATATGGTAACTTCATTAATTACAATATTCAATACGAATACGATCAAGGCAATTTCTTCATGCGCTCCACATTTCATGTCACATACCAATGATTAAGCCTGACTTTGCCTTTAGTTTTACTCACATACTTACTTACGTTCGTCGACATGGTAGTAATAATAAGCCTCTAGCTTACAATACGCCAACAACATAGCAAAACAACAAAATAGCAACAACAACAGCTAGCTACAACCAGCTACCCAGCATCAGTAACAAACAACAGTTGCCTTTTCATATTGTCAACGCCCTGTTAAATACCATGCTTTTTATAAACATTATACGAGTATACATTTGGAAATATGTATACAAGAAGTTATGCGCTGAACATATGCAAAAGTAGTTTTTGATTAATTGCGCCACGGCGATCGAGGTCGTTTCGATGTTAAAATAATTTTCTAGCTTCAGATACCATACCTATGCCAAGTATTAATTCAAATCTGTACAGATTATTTCTATTATTTATATATTATATTTTTACATATCATAACTGGAATTAGAATTGATTGATTCTCAGTAATCTGAAATTTAAGCTTTAAGGAACATACATAAATCATAAGACATAAGACGGAAGAGTGAGACAGGAGGAAGCTTACAGTGAGGGTGAGCTTAAGGAGCTTGTAAAGCGTCTAATCAAATAGAATCTGCTAATAAAGGGTGATTTTTATAAGAGTTTAGTTTTTCTGGTCGCTGTGGCGTAGTGGTAGTGCGTTGGACTGCTACGCAGAGTGTCCGGGGTTTGAATCTCGGCCACAGGCAAAATCAAAAAGCAGAAAAAATAATTTTTCTACACAGCACCCGGCACCACCTCTTGGCAGGCAATGGCAAACCTTCAAGAGTAAAAATTGCTATGAAAAGCTTTTCACTTCGCCGTTCGGATTCGGCATTAAACTGTAGGTCCCTTCCATTCATGTACAAATATAACACGCACAACATGAGTGGATGCGAAAAGCTCGGCTTAGGCCCTTCCTGGCCCTCCATGTTGTGCCATTAAAAGTAAAGTAAGTTATTGAAAAGGAAAAAAAAAACAGAAATTTAGTGGTCCATTCTGAGGGTCCAATTTTGGCACATTTTCACACATTTCAGCCGGAATCTCACAAATGACGCGTTCAATGTTGGCTGCCAAAGCTTGCTGGCAATCGGATTTGGTTTGTCCCTATAGACAAAAGCTCCACAAAAAATAGTCTAACGGGGTCAAAGCACACGATCTTGGTGGCCAATTGACTACACCAAAACGTGAGATTCGCCTCTCAATTGATGCATAATGCATGGTTTCGCGTGCAGTGTGCCATGTGGCACCGTCTTGTTGGAGCCACATGTCGGCCTATTCCAATTCTTGCATTTTCGCCAAAAAAAAGAGCGTGTTATCATCGAACGCTATCTTTCTCCATCGACCGTAATGTTGCGGTTTTCATCGTCTTTGAAGAAGTACGGCCCAATGATGCCGCCTGCCCATAAACCGCACCAAAAAGTGCATTTTTCGGGATGCATTCGTAGCTACTGAATTGCCTCTGGCTCTGGTCTTCACTCCAAATTCGGCAATTCTGCTTAATTTTTAATCATTTATATTTAATAAAACCCATCGATTATTCGTCATTTTAGATGGTGACGTTTACTAATTTTCTTTTTCCCAAAAAAAAAATATATATTTCATTGCTTTTTATTGTTTGGTTTTGTTTTAATAAGGCCGTGATTGAAATTGTTGTTGCAGCGAACACGAAGAGAGAGAGAGAGAGAGCTTTCACTCACTCTCACAACCAATACGATATGCTTGATAAAATGAATATTGAGCGCGCTGAGTATTCAGCTATTTTACAACAAAGGAACAAAAATATATGTAAAATAGCGCGAAAATATGCAGGCCATTGTTTTTACTTGCTGAAATGGCTGCGAATATTTTTATGATTTAAAAATGGATATTATCTTTGCCTTATAAAACTATGAAAAGTATGGTATTCATATAACATATTTGCGGTATTCATGTGATGTGATCTGATGTGATGTAAATGGCATAACTTTATTAACTTCACTCTATATTTTGATAAAATTGTTTAAAAGTTTGTTTGTATACCATTTAGTGTTGCCATTGCGCTTAAAATTGTATAATGAAAAACAGCATTTCGACCAAAAGTCATTTTGCAATGGGCTAGCTCGAGTGAAAAATGCAAAGTGTTTGCCGAACATCGAAAAACAACATCACCACGGCTACTAATGACTATTTATGTACTTTCTGAAGGAATGATGAGTTTTATTTTTTAATATTTTCTTAAGAGCTGGAAACTCTCCTTAAGCAAGACTGCTTTGAAGTTTGGTTGTTATTCGGTTTGATTCTTTTTTTTTCTGAGTGAGCGATTCGATAAGAGCAGTTTACTAGCGAGTTTTTGCAAATTCCTTGGCTTGCAAACGATTTACAGAGAAGGTGTAAACTCGCATGCAAGAAAAAAGCATGTAATTTACAAACTCCTTTGTAACACAATCAATTTAAGAGATCTAAAAGTTATTTAGGTAAATCACGTTCTTCTCAAACAAGTTTACAAAAATCAGGAACTACAAATAAAACCAATAAAGAAAACTAAGTAGATATACAAAAATATCCGCAATGATATTTATATAACAAATACCAAATGATATTATTATATAATTTCATACATTTCAATCAACAAATAAATGAATGCCACCAATAAACGAGTTTTGACAGAAAAACAAAAAAAAACATAAAAAAAATAAAAAACACAAAGTAACAAATGCAAAAAAAAGTAAGTAATGTAATAGAGGAACACAATCTTGTGACAATTGGCTTAAACAAAAAAATTTATAAAAATATTTATATACCATGAATGCATTCATCAATTGAATTCAATCACTTACGCGTACTTGAATAGCAGAACGAAAATAAAAGAAACTAGAGAAAAATAGAAAAAATATCTACCATATAATAAGTGTACAACACACAGCAATTGGCATAATACTTTTGGCCAACACATACACACACACATTCTCGTATTCGTTTGCTGGTTTGTGTGAATATGCTCCTCGTGTGCGTGTGCGTAAGTATGTTAAACTTGGCCAGGCCAACCAGCAACCACCACCGACCAACCAGTTCGCAAAAATGCTCCCGCCACAACAACATGCGTATTTATAAATACGCGATCGCGTGTGTGCAATTGAACTTGAAATCGAAATGAAGATAAAAAAAAGAAAAAATATGCGCATTTTATCGAGCGCATTGAACTACGAGCATTCGTGGTATTTGTGGGTTACATTCAGCACTCGAAAAGCAGGAAAACCTAAGGTATTGAAGTCTGGCGACTAATGCGTGCAAACTTGAACTTGTAGTCTGGTCGTTTTCATTATTTTTGCGTACATTTACGCGGTAGATTGTTGATTGTTCGCGCACGTAAATACCATACATATGTATGTAAGTACTCGTATGTTTGTATGTATCTGGGCATGCAAAAGTGCAGCAGGCAGCACACCAAATGAATGAACGACTGCGAATGAATGGGCGCATGCTGTACCGTAAAAGTGAATGCTTGTGACGCATGTGCAAATTGATTGTGAGCGTTGAAAATTTATTTGTTACATATTTGTTATCTACATACATTTGGGCTTGGCTAAATGCAGCTGCTGTTGCTGGTTCCTACTGTCATGTTCTATACATGTAACTTGTGTGTGAGTGTGTGTGTGTGTTAAACTTGTCGCATTTTATTGTTGGCCGCTTTTTATAAGTACTTATTGGCAAACCAACGTTTGTTGAGTTGACAGTTTTATTACTGTTGTTCTTGTTATCATTACAGCGGCCGTCGTTGCTGTTGATTGTTGCTGTTGCTGTTGCTGTTGATTGCGTGCAATGTTTACAATTTTAAAAATATCACTTTTGTAATTACAAATACCGACAGTCACACTCATTTCCAGACATATCACAAACATATTTTGCATTTCATTAACTATGAAATTATGTACACCCCTGCACAAAATAATAGGTACACAGCACACTTTCAACTATAATATAACAAATAATGGTTTTATTCAATATTCAATATATTATAAAAAAAATGCACATTAATTCAGTGGATATAAATAAATAAAGAAAAATAAACTTCATTACTAGATAAAGTACAAAAAAGAATCTGAGGTCAAGAAACATTTTAAGGCGCTTATGCGACTGCTCAAAAAAATAATTACACTTGTAGTATTACAAAAAAAATAAGTATATTTTAAAGTGTTAATTAAAAATTATTTGATATTTTGAATCTTACTTTACTTACTTTTAATGGCACAACAACTCATGGAGGGCCTAGGCCGAGCTTTTCGCAGCCACTCATGTTGTGCGTGTTATATTTGTACATGAATGGAAGAGACCTACAGTTTAATGCCGAATCCGAACGGCAAAGTGAAAAACTTTTCATAGGCAATTTTTACTCTTGCAGGTTAGCCATTGCCCGGCCAAGAGTTGGTGCCGGGTGCCGTGTAGAAAAATAATTTTTCCTACTTTTTGATTTTGCCTGTGGCCGAGATTCGAACACCGGACACTACCACTACCACTACGCCACAACGACCATCATTTATTATTTTGAATCATTTAACGGGATATTAGATCCCGTGTATCCACCACAATTTTGAATTACCTTCGCTACTCTCCTTGGCATACTATTAATCAAATTCCAACAGGTGTCTATGGGTGTCTCATAATATATTTTCTGAACACAATTGTTCTTTATTAGAGAAAACTTTTTTCGCAAATTTCTTTTCTAAGTTTCCCCACAGGTTTTCTATTGGATGTAGATCCGGGGATTGACTGGGCCACTCTAAAACATTAACATTATGGTCTTCAAAGCATTTTTTTTTAACAACTTAGCGATATGTATTTTTTTTTTTTATTGATAAATCCAAACTCAGGGTGTGCCCCTATGAATGCAGAGCATTGTGTTGAATGTGGAAGGACGATAGATAGGTGGCAGAAAGAAGGAGAGAGAATGAGAGAGGGAATGAAATCACCGATAAAGGCCACCGATAAAGAGATAGACAACAATTGAGGCAAGTGTTATGCCTTTACCATAATGAACTTCAGTTTATCAGTGTCGACTATGACCGCATGTAGCGCCAAAGGCCAAGCTTTTCGCATCCCCTCATGTTGTGCTTTGGGTCGTTATCTTGCCGATAGACCCAACGTTAAGGCATGTTTCCTCCGCCTTCCACAAAGTCCTTGTATTCAGCTGCTGTCATATGGTTAGTAATTTGGTGTATAGTACCGAATCCATACCAAGAAAAGCATCCCCAAACCATAATATTTCCACCACCATGTTTCACTGTTTTTTTCGTGAAACGAACGTGAAATTCTTTGCCTTTTGGACGGCGTACATTCCTTTCTGAATCGTTTCCGAACAGATTAATTTTCGTTTCATCGCTCCATAAAATATTTCTCTACTTTTTCTCACCCTCAGACCCCACCCAGATTTTGTGATTCCTTGCAAAATTTAACCTCATGCCCAAATTGTTTTTTTTTCGCATCAAAGGAACTTTCTTGGCTATTCGTCCTGGCAGGTTAACTCACCACGTTTAACCACGTTTCCAACTTCGGCTGCTTTTACCTTTGAAGACTTAAATGGGTACTTTTTACAGATATTCACAATGTGGTGATCCAGTTTTGCGTTAGTTTTTTTTGGCCTTCTCCGAGACTCATTTTGGGGTTTTCGCTTTAAAGCATTTCCAACAAAATTGTGGGTTCTTCCCATCAATCGGCCAATGTGACTTTCCTTCTTTTCTTAAGTTCGAAACTAACCGGGCTTCCCCATCAGTCCAGTGTGACTTACGACCCATCTAAATAATAAATTATTTAATAAAATTTCACTATTTTTAAGTTATTTAAAGCTAAATTGATGGCTGTTTAATTAAGAACTGTAAGAACTCAAAAAAAAAACCTTCTTATAAAAAGAACTTTAGTGAACTTGTAGGTGTAACTATTATATTGAGCAAGCAGATTTTGCCTTTTTTTCACGCAAAGCAACGTTTCACTTTGTCAGAAATAGCATTGCCATATTGCGTTAATTAAAAACTCTTCATTTTACCTTTAATTGCGCGATAATGGTTGCAAAAACCAATTCGAACAAAAAGTCTTTCAGTGTAACTATTGATTTGAGCAGGGGTGTACAAATGTTCATACGTTACAATGTAGAAGTGTTGAATGAAGACTGATATCTAAATTCATAGAAAGTATTACTACTACGTACTCGTACCTAACTAATGGCAATAAAAGTATTAACCGCAAAAGCAAGTGTATCTTAGGATATTTAATGGGCTCTTTACAATAGGCCACTTTAGGCCGCCGTGATTTGGTGCCTTGTTCCCAGCCCCTGTTTCAATCTGATCTAACCGCAAAAACATCAATCTGTCAATGGATACAACAATTGACTATCAATGAGTTTCGAAGTTTCTTATTACTTTAAGCCCGTTGGGACTACAGCCTAGCACTCATTCACTACGCTACCGAGGAGAGCTATGAACCAATTAGATCACCTTAAATACACAATCATTTTAAATGATTTCCTCTATCTCTTTATCGGTGCCCTGTGATTGCATTCCCTCTTTCATTCTACCTCCTTCTTCCTCCCACTTATCAATCTTCCTTCCAATTAACACAATGCTCTGCAATCATAGGGGGGGTACACCCTTTGTGTTAAATGTATCAATAAATAAAAAAAATAAATAAATTACGAGTATTTTTCTATGACTTCTTCAATAAAGTTTTAAAAATTTGAACTGTACCCTAATCATAGATTTTTAGAGGAGTGTTAGCTGGCCTTTAACAGAGTTTTCAAGTCCCCTTCTTAGTGTGATTAATGTAAAGAGATATGGTATGATTCGGTCTAGTTTTTGGGGGTAGATTCGCGAATTTTCTCTCCCCAAATTGAAATATGTTACACTGTAACTGACCTACCTAGAAGAACGTCTTTGCCAATAAATCAAACCAAGAATCCTTGATTGAATTACTTAATAATAATATTCTTTGAAATTAAAACCCTTCAGCATATCATTAAGGGTTTCTCAGGATGCTGCACTCAATGTAAGCCTTAATTTTCTACTAAATAGGGTCAGCTCCTCATTACTTCTAGTAGGGTGAATTTCATTTAATGATATTTAGTTTACTGGAGCGCCATATACAGGACAGAAAAATTGTATGTACCAGAGTATTTTGAGCCACTTTTGGCCTTTATTTTAAGATTAAACTTGAAGGGGGTCTGGAACAAAAGTTAGTTGACATGGACTTCATGATTAAATAGGAATCGAAATTATTATTTCTTAGAGGTTAATTATTTTATTCAGACTTTTTAATTTATTCACTGAAAGCCTGGCAAAAGCTTTGTTTCTTTGTTAATTTGTTACTTTATTTTAGGAGACGAAGTATCTATTTGGATCTTAAATTATTCATAAGGAGGATCTGGAGTAAAAGTCATCGATAGCGAGGAAAAGCTGAACTATTCCTTACATTGTAGCGCCATCGACAGGATAGACAAATTATGCGTACCAAAGTAATTTGGACCATTTTTGGCTTTTATTTTAGCTACTTTGGCTTCTGAGGGGCTCCGGAGTTAAAACTGCATGGATCTACCCAAAGAAACATGCCAAAAATCTTGTATCTTTACTTCTTTAATGGCACAAGAGCTTATTGAGAGACTAGTTTGTCGGTTTGAAGTGGTGGTGGTTTGGTCAACGATCCCAATTAGCGCTTACGCGCTTTACAGCCACATACTAAGTAATTTTTGAGTAGGTTCAAACGAAGAGCGAGAGAGAGAGAGAGAGCCTAAGCTGAGCTTTTCGAATCCATTCATGTAGTGTGTATTATAATTGTACATGAAGGGAAGTAACTTTACTACCTTTTACAAAATCTATCCAGTTTAATGAGCATGGACGGAGAGACTTTATTACAGAGTTAATTCTCAATTGCTGTTAGTTGCCATTAAGTTTAATGGTAGTAATAGAGAAATTCTCTCTTTAAGAGCAAATATAAGGTATGCACAAGGTGTTTGGCGTAAAATGTCATTATGCTTTGACATTTATGTTATAGACAGATAGAGAATTAGTTGACAACAAGCTATGAAGCGATACACAGTTCGGAGATTTTGAAACACCAATTTCCTAGTGATCTCCGCGTTGGACGGTTTGAACTGGCCGGCCAGATCACCACATCTAACAGCGCCAGACTTCTTCCTTTGGGACTTTTTGAAATCCTCGCGTTTACCACAAAAAACCAAAAACCATGCAAGTCTGGAAAGCCAACATTGAAGAAGAAATCAGTGGTTTGTTGAGCAATAATTCAAAATGCAAAACATAAATGTAGATCGACTCAGGAGCTGGTCATTTGACCGATGTAATTTTTTCAAGTTAAGGTCATAAATTTTTCACCTTCACATAAACTTTCCATCAAAACATAGGCCAATTTTTTTTTATTTCTCACAAAATGTCAGCCAATTCATATTATGACCTTAATTTTGCCCCACCTTTCTCAACTAAATATCAACTTCAACTAAGTGCAGACAAACTTACTTATTAACTTAACTGGCACTACAACCGATGATCGGTCTTGCCCGCCTCTATAAAGCTTCGCCAGTCGCCTCTGCTATACGCGCGGCTGGCGCCAGTTGATAAGGCCAAGTGAAGCCAGGTTGCCCTGCATCTGGTCTTTCCAACTGAGATTAGGACGTCCTCTTTTGCGTGTTCCTCCACCGTGGTTCGAATATAACACCCTTCTAGCCGGAGCGCTTCCTTCGATTCGCTCAACATGACCCAGTCAGCCAGCGAAGCCGCTTTATTTTTATACGCTTGACTATGTCAGTGTCGGTGTACAGCTCATACAGCTCATCGTTCCGTCTTATTCGACACACGTCGGTCACGCATACTGGACCGACGTGGGGGGCTTGGGGCGTAGGACACAAGGTACAGTTCGTGACAGTCGCAGGCGCGTGCATGTTCGATCCTTGCGGTTCTACGTTTCAAGTCGACACACAGCCTCCTCGTGGCGTCCCCTGGATAGCGATCTGCCCACCGTCAGTGAGTTAACTAATGTGTGCGGCGGGCTTCTCCTTGGCCTTGAATGAATGGTTGTGCGTCGGGCTTGGAACCCACCACGTCAAAATATTCCCCAATGAATCCTCAAAGTGCAGACAAACTATGAACTTAAAATTTGGTCTTAGCTGGGGTTGATGCATGAGGGATTTATGCACTCAAAAAATATTAGTATCGTAGTTTTACACACTCAGATTTACATTTCAGTGAGACGGAAGCATTTCGAATGACAAATACAACCGTGCTTTTGAGTTTGAATCCCAAAAGAGAACTACCTGTCACTTGACTGGTTTCTCTTTTATTGCCGTATGAGTTGATATTTATTTCTTGAGTGCACAATGAGGCAATTTTAAGTTCACTCAATGACAACCAAACGATTCTGATTGGCTAATTGAAAATATATCATGGCATATTTTCTTATTTCGTACGGAAGACTGTAGATGGTTACCTCTTCTTTAAAGCAAGTTATGTAGCTTCATACTACGAGAATATAGAAATTAAAAAACAAATTTTTTTATATATGAACAATTAGGTATTTATTTATTTTTTCATCATCATCATCATAACATTTTCAATTGGCAACAGATAGAGAGAATATGAACTATGTATTATTATTAATATTTAATTTAATTTGTATTTTCTCTGTTTACTTAAAGTGATGTGTACGAGTATATGCAACAAAATATAAGTAATATGGCAATATGGCAATCACATATGTATGTGTGTAAGCAGAGAGTGACTTAGAGAGAGTGTCAAAAAATATCACATGAAAAAGACAAGAACAAAAAATAAAATCAAAGTAGTGAGCATTGAAAGTAAGCAGTGCGGAATCAAAGAAGAAATGAAATAAAAATTAAATTTTGTTCTGAAAAAATGTTTAATTGAACTAGAATAGAGAATGTGTATGTAACTTTCAATTAGGGTGTACTTTTTCTATGCTGGCCAACAAATTCCAAAATTTCCTACTTCCATTCAACTTTCGCCATGGGCTGGGTAAATTTAAGCGGTGCCTGGTGCTGGTTCCAAGTTAACTGAGCTAGCTGAATTGGTGTGTCCGGGCAATGGGGCGATGTGGACAGCACCGCGTGTCTTGGCAACATAGGTGCCTTCATGAGGAGCGACCGCAACTACAACCGGAGCTGGATGGCTGACAAGATGTACGGGTGCAGCGTGGATGGCATGGACGGCAACAGCATCATGTGGGTGAATGGCGACAGCAGCATGTGGGTGGCCGGCAATGACAACGGGACCATGGACGGCAGTATAGGCAACTGGCCAGGGTACAACGGACGAGTGAGCAGCACCGAGAGCCAAAGCGAACAAGACTACGACAGCGACGAACTGGAATGAGAGGAAAAAGAAGAGAAAGAAGCAAAGAAGAATTAGTACCGAGTGTAGGAAACTATCGAATTTTTGTACACAATTTCATTAGGAGGGTTTCTTTACTGAGTTTATCGATTCAAATTTTCTATTTCTATATTTTTTTTATATCACTTTCATTAAACACTCATTTTCGTTGTCCTTTTTTCTTCTTTCTTTCTTTGGAGGGCCTTGGCCGAGCTTTTCGCATCCATTCATGTTGTGCGTGCCATATTTGTACATGAGTGGAAGGGACCTACAGTTTTATCTCGAATCCGAATAGCGAAGTGAAAAGCTTTTCAAAGCTAATTTTTACTCTTGTAGGTTTGCCATGGCCTGCCAAGAGGTGGTGCTGTGTAGAAAATTTGTTTTTTTTTCCTAATATTTGATTTTGCCTGTGCCGAGATTCGAACCCCGGACACTCTGCGTAACAGTCCAACGCACTACCACTACGCCACAGCGACCACTATCCATGGTCCTTTTCTATTCGTTTATTTTCTTCATTATCCTTTATAATTTTGTTTTTTCGCTCACTCACCTTCATGTTGCTTATTTTGATTTGTGTTAACTTAACTTTCTTAACTGTTTAACGTTAGAAATGTTACTACTGTCATCTGCTCACTAACCACAACCTTTTATATCTCAAATCATAACTCAATAATTACCTACCTTCAATGATCCAGAACTATGTTTTTTTTTTTTGTTGCTTGCCCACTTCTTCCATTCATACACGAGTTCGAGTGCACACGAACGAGTTGTTTCACTTCACAATTATACATTTTAATCCAGTTTATCACTAATTTTAAATAAAAAAATACCTACCTACCGATCGATTCAGTTAGAAATAGGTTATGCGGAAACAATCAAACAATCACACACGCACACACACACATCCACACAATATCTCTATTTCTTCATTGAAATGACAACAACCACCCTGCTTGACCTCGCCGTTATCGCCCATGCTATCGCTTAGCTTCTCGGCTTTATTTGTATTTGTTTTTGTCTCCAAGCTTCGGAACACACAGCCATCGCCATCGCCATCGTCATCGCCATCGCCACCGCCACCGCCTCAGCAAGAAACAAACTTTGCCTATAGCTTTTTAATGCTTTTGGCTCATTTAAACGCCACTTCTTGTAAAATCATTTGTGCCAAGTTTTCACAAACACAACAAGAAATCGCAATATTTTTAATACCATGCCATAATAAATATTTCAAGTGCGCGACAATTCGTTACGCTCATTGACATGATATAGTAAAGCGACTAAAGTCAACTGGATCGGTCTTCAAAGGAGAAGATAACCCAGTGAACAGAAAGACTTTTAAACTTGAATGTGAGATCATTTCCCAGAAAATTCTACGATGATATAGTGATTTGAAAATTGAATTTCTGTGAAGTGCCATGCCCAATAATAACGCCTAGCCGTGGTGTAGGTGGAGGGAAGGGGCAGTTTTTAGAGGATATATTTCCCTCCCTTAGTAAAAGTTGCTCATATTGTTCGTAGTCGAAGGGAATATTCGAGTCATTGCATTTAATTACAAACGTCCCTCCTCCAAAATCAAATCTATACCATGGGTATTCCAGTAAATTAGTTGTAGTTGCTCCCTGCCCTTGTGGCATTTCATTATTCATATTTTTTTTAAGAGAAGTACCGCGCTCACTTATCAAATACCGTCCAATGTTTTTATAAAGATTTTACACTACTCCTTCTCTCAGTATTGCCAATGGAGGCAAGGGTGTACTTAAAGAGGGAAAGTAACCGGTGACAAGGGGTTTGGGGTTAACCGCCTTCTCTCATTCAGTATATAAATTAAGCTAAATTAATAATTATATTAGTAAACTAATTTTTTATTTCACTAATACTCAAGCTATGAAAACGTTCCGTCCCCCTGGGTTTTGTGCAGGGTAAAAACATTGCATTTTTTCATGTAGATATTCTACTGGAAAAATATCAGAGATCGCTGCTTGGAGCGGCTAAGGAAAAAATATATTTTATATTTTGAATTTCTGAAGGGGTACAGAGGTTTGAGAGTTGGTGAGTGTCAGAGTGGCAGATTCAGAAGAATTCTAAGTGGATGTTTACACTGGCGCAAGCATGAATCACTGATCGAGAGAGTCAGATAGAAAAGTAAAGTAGTAAGTAAGAGATATACATGTACAAGTTCTGGGTCTTTTTCTTACTACCCTACTTTCCTACCTGTTTCTTTCGCATAGTCTTTCACGCTTGCGCCAGTGTAAACATTCACTACGGGGTTCAACAATACAACCCGCACATACACGCCGTCGTTTTGCCTTTTCTCTTAAATACTCAGCAGCTCCACTTCACTTCTAGGAAGTTGAATTTCATTTAATATTGTATGGTATGTAATAACTTGAAAGGGACTCCACCAGCTTCCATGTTTTTTACTTACTTTTAATGGCACAACAGCCCATGGAGGGCCTAGGCCGAGCTTTTCGCATCCACTCATGTTGTGCGTGTTATATTTGGACATGAATGGAAGGGACCTACAGTTTAATGCCGAATCCGAACGGCGAAATGAAAAGCTTTTCATAGGCAATTTTTACTCTTGTAGGGGTTTGCCATTGCCTGCCAAAAGGCAATGGCAAATTTTTGATTTTGCCTGTGCCGAGATTCGAACCTTGTGTAGCAGTCCAATGCACTACCACTACGCCACAGCGACCACTAGCTTCCATGCGTCTTCTTTAAAGAAACTATTAAGGTTTTTGATATCCGTTGAATATGAACTAATCTAAATTTCCACCTCCATTGGAAGGCTTCCAACTTTGCGAGCAAAATATCAGATATCACTGTCTCAAAAAACAAGATAATATGTATACTAGTACTTTGAATATCTCTAGGTTCAATTGTATAGTCTCGAATTGTTGATAAGTGCAGTGACAGATTCTCCGGAGACACTTTTCCCCTTACCCCTAAAGCAAAAATTTTTTTAAGTGGCGGCGGTGCCTGGTATCTGTTAATTATTCAGATTATAAAAGACTAAAAGAGAGTCCACCAGCTTGATGTCTCAGCTAATACCAGCTGGATCTCTCAATGACCTGGTGCACGCTTCCGAATATTACGGGAAAAAGATCACTGGAAAAGATTACTGATCACTGCTAAATGAGTCTCAAAGTGGAAATTTATGTAAGTTAGAAGGCGTCTTGAATTTTCAAAAACTATATTCATATGTACTTTCAAATTCATTACGACAAATCTAAAAAACTTGCACGTCCGTTACGGCAAAAAACCTATTAGGGCACAAGGAAGTTTTGGGGTGAACTTATCACGACTGTTGAGAGCGCTAGTCAAAAAAGTGTGAAAATCTGTAACGAAAAAACTTGGCTGTGTAAGCCTCCACTGCCCGCCTCTCAGTAAAAGATTTAGATATTGCAGGTGCATTTCAGTGCTTGCGGAGGTCGTCAACACACAGAGAGTTTCCTATCTGAACAGTGTACATCCAAAATCCAAAACTGAATCCTAAGTTTCAATGCACTCAGTAACAACTAATCAGCGAATAAGCTATCACTAAAACCTAAACGATATCATGTAAAACTAATTAATTACTAGATTAAAATTTAATCGAAATCGAAATGTTTGCTGTGTTGCTCAAAGTGTAGCAAAAGCAAAAATGAAAAAAAAAACATGTGTGCTAATAGCAGCTCATAGTCTCATGCTGGACCATAGAAAAACATGTTCAACATGTTTGCTCATTCTACATATTGCCAGCTTAACCCATTAACGATCAACGTGTCTTAAACGCAACTAGTCGGAAAATGATCGTAATCGACAAAATCTGTGTGCAACGGAGTTCGGACGTGATCGAAGTTGTCTGTGATAAAGATAACTTTCAAGTTCACACGTTCATTAAGTAGGAAATGAAACCGCAAGGGAACATGGGAAATGGAGAAATGGAGAAATGGGCAAATAAGTAGGTTCTACAAGTAATGCTTCTGCTACAAAAAACCCAAAAGAAAATGGCTCATTTGCTACAATCAGAACAATATAAGAATGAAATGTGTTCAACTCCACGCCACCAATTTTTATGTAGATTTTGGGCGAAAATTTGCTGTCTTCTTCTACCTAACGAAGTTGAACGAAAATCCGAGTGAGAGCGGATGAAAATTAGGTAGTTAGAAGAAGACAGCAATTCTCCTAACTATCTAATTTTCATCCGCTCTCACTCAGATTTTCGTTCAACTCCACACTCGTGTGATCGAGTACAAATCGCAAGATTTAAAAAGAAACACTCCTAAATAATGTTGGCCAACAGAAGGTTAAACTAGAAAACCTACCAGGTAGAGACCGATTGCATACGTGTTTCAATCTTGATTTTATTTTAGGAAAAAAAAATAGAAAATTAAATTCAGTTACTATTAATTTTATTTTCTTAAGTAGGCAACTTAATAAAGGAATTGTTAACATGTAGACACCACAACCAGCATCAGCATCAGCATCAGCATCAGCATCAGCATCAGCATCAGCATCAGCATCAGCACCAGCACCAGCACCAGCACCAGCACCAGCACCAGCACCAGCACCAGCACCAGCACCAACAGCAATAATAGCTCCTAACATTTGTTAACATTACCCAGCTTGAATATTTCATCAGCGTTTTTATTTACTTATTTTCTATTTTTTGTTTTTATATTTGCCGCAAATTACATAATTTGAATAATTGTAGAAGATAAGTTGCGGCTGCTTTTCACCACCGCCTAGCCACCAGCCACCAGCCACCCCTGCCTCTATGCCTTTTCCCCGCTTGGCCGCCCACCTCTGCGGGAAAACTTTTACCTGCTTTAGTGCATTAATTGGCGCAATATTTAATTGGCACAAATTATTTATTGATTGAGGGCGTAAGTAAATGAGTGAAAATTATGGAGTACAAATTAAAATTTATTCCACATTCTGCTCTAAACATGAAGTCTTAAGGGATTTGAGTAGTGTACGATTTGAATTAAGCGCAGTGCACTCTGCTTGTTTCATCTGCATCTAATAAATCCAATGGATGCCCTCATGGCATCACTCAGATTGTTTCAGGTTAATGGATGCAAAACTTCTCGAATCACAAACTAATGGAATTAAATGCTGTTTTCAATTGATTTTGGTCAGAAAGAGAAAGTTTTATACCCACCTTACAGCCCCACCCCTTGAGTTCTATAAAAAGTTAGAAAGGAGTTCTCCAGTACAAAACCATCAAAATCACAGTCAAGGAAATATCAGCCCAAGCAAAGATCATCAAGATCTCCAAATTGTAAAACTACGAGGCTTTGACGGCCAGAGCGACTAAGCTGTATCTACCGCTAAACCCTAGCACTCCACTTGCGAAATCAGTTTCACCATTCCTAACTGGAACAACACCAACAAAATACATATGCCTACATTTTTCAAACCCCCCAGAAAACAATGTAATCAATTGCCATAGAATTTTTTCAAAACTGACACTGAATCTGAATTTAGAAACATAATTTAAACGTAAAGTGTAAAGATACCGGGATTACCCATTTTCAGGCACTCTAATTCGCGGGTTTGCATTAAAAACTCTGAGGGAAGGGACTATTTTAGTTTTTGGGACTGAAAAAAACTCAAATGACGAAGTACAACTTGAGGAAACTATAGAAGAGGGGGCGATTAATATCGGAGCTCACTCTCCCTCGCCCTCTTCTAGCCCGTCAAAACACCAGTATAAAGAATTAGAGTGACCATCTTGTGTAAATAGTTATTCCAGAAACTTTTCTGGATACTCAGTTTATCAGAGGCAGGTTTCAAAGGTTAATGTTGAAATGTGAAAGTGATGAGCACAAATGCCATTCCATCTGCTTCTTCTTCTTTTAATGCCACAACAGCCCATAGACAGCCTAGGCCGAGCCCGAGCCTTTCCGAATCATTCCATCACTAGAGGATGAATTTCAGGAAAAACTAAAACTAACAAATGATGTGCTTAACTTCAGACAGTGAAGCATGAAATTATTAATATTGTAAAATGAAAATGTTTTTAGTGTGAGTCTTCCAGGGCATCTCCAGAATCTCCAGAAACTGTTAGGCATCGCTTCTGAAGCGTACTAGTATTTTAAAATAGTTCACAGATCACTGACTTATAGCTTTATAACTTTTTTCACATCAGGCTGAACTTCGGAGACATTTAAGGAAAAGTTATTAAAACTTTTAAATTCAGTAATCTTGCATATAAAATATGGTAAAACCTACACTGATCGCGATTTGGCCACGACCCTTATAAAATATATAACTATGTACATATAATTGAAAAATAGGTACCATTAAATATATTGAATTAAATACTTAGAAAAATAATCAACATCTATGGTCTACAGAATGAGTGCTAGACTGGAGTCGCAATAGTCTCAGGTTCGATTCCGACACAGGAATCGAACCTGAGACTAATTATCTGTTCTAAAAAAGTAAGTGAGTCACCAAGCCACCAATGCTACATATCTGGAATTCTCCAGTTGCCATGGGTTCTGTTTCAAAATGGATTCAAAGAAACAAACAAACAAAAGAAGTAAAATTTTTTGGAACGTTAACCTTGGATTATCACTCTTTAGTATTTGTCTAAAATTGTGTCTGATTGGAAAAACAAGAGTGGTGCCTCCATTAAAAAATTGTAATCTTCAGAATATGTGCTTCGCTACTAAAAAAATCTTCTATGTTTTCCGAGTTTCTAGAGAATTTGCTTATCATTTAATTTTTGAGGAATTTAATTCCACAGACCACACAACATGGATCCACGAACCACTTGAATTCTTATGATTAAGCGCTTTTATTCTATAGAAAATGGTATTTCAGCGAATTTCTTCTGTCAAATTCGGTCTTCTTCGATTCTTATCGAAGAATTTCTTCTATCAAATTCGATTCTGGGTATTTTTTTTTCCAATGTTCTCTTCCATTTGCTTGTAGAACATCTAAGTCTCTTGCTGCTACTTTGAGGATACTGAGGGGTTTGACTTGAAGGGAAGTGCTTAGAAAGATCCACGTGGGCCAAATTGATCCATGTGGTTGAGTTGAGTGTCTGTTCACTTAGGCCAGAACGGTTGAATGTTTTACCACATGGTTGGGCTGAGACTTTAACGCCGGTTCTGAACAGTGGGGTGGCAATTTGCTAACATTTGATGATTTTGCCAATGCCTTCCAAGAGGTGTACTTGTACACTTTCTTATAACTCTCATTCACCTCATATCATTAGAAATATAAGAATTTTATGTAAATTAGTGCTCTATAATTTAACGGATCTCTTAAACAATGATGGTGAAACATATCTTAGTAAAAATCTTTTTAAAGGAATGAAAACCATGACCTGTACAAGCCTAGTATTCCAGTGAATGCAATTTTTGCCAATTTTCGATACAATTTTTTGTAGAGTTTACGTACAGGTAAGCGCTAAGTAGAATATTGTGGTACCATATTCAATTAAAGGGAATTATAACGGACCATTTGGCCCCCGTGCAGCAAGCCACGGTATCAAAATTTTGACTACAAGGAATTATAATGGTCTATTCGGCCGTGTGCAGCAAAGCTTTGTCAAGCCTTTCAGTTACCTTTCTACCTGGCATACTTGTGATTTCACGTCTACCGCTGGCACTCCCTGGTTCCTTGGGGCTACTAGTAACTGCGACTGAAGCTCTCGATATCTACAATTCAGATCCTAATGGATTGAGACATACCCAGAATGGGTGTAGACATAGAGTCTTTCTTTCCAACACATTCTATTTTAACTTTCACATCCATTCGCATAGTGCTAACCGGTTAAAGGGTGATTTTTTTGATACTTAGTTTTTGACGTTAATATTTCGGACAGTTCACGCATGATTTTTGACATGTATCAAAGTAAAAAATGCTCAGTTTGGTTTGTCATTTCATCATGAATAGACTTACGCCTGAACAACGTTTGCAAGTTATTGAAATTTATTATCAAAATTCGATCCGTTTTTTATCGCAAAATTGTCTTCAGCGACGAGGCTCATTTTTGGCTCAATGGATACGTGAATAAGCAGAATTGTCGTATTTGGAGTGAAGACCAGCCAGAGGCAATTCAGCAGTTACCAATGCATTCCGAAAAATGCATTATTTGGTGCCGTTTATGGGCAGGCGGCATCATTATGCTGTACTTCTTCAAAGACGATGAAGGCCGCAACCTTACGGTCAATGGAGAAAGACACCGTTCGACGATAACACGTTTTTTTTTACAAGAATTGGACTTGGCGGACATGGGGTTCCAACAGAGCGGTGCCACATGCCACACTGCGAAACCATGCATCGATTGAGAGGCAAATTTGGTGAGCAGTTAATCTTACGTTTTGGTGCAGTCAATTAGCCACCAAGATTGCGAGATTTGACTGATTTTACCCCGTTAGATTTTTTTTTGTGGGGCTATGTTAAGAATATTGTCTATAGGGACAAGCCAAACACGATTTCTGCTTTGGAAGCCAACATTGATTGGTGAGATTCCGGTCGAAATTTATGTAAAAGTGTGCCAAAATTGGACCACCAGAATGTACCACTTAAAGCTTAGTCGCGGGCAACATTTAAGTGAAATTATCTTTAAAAAGTAAATGGCAGGAATTGATTTATCGATACAAATTAAAATTTCATTCACTTTTGTAAAATTTCTGAGTTTTTTTTTTGATTTTCAAAAACCAAGCTCTTAAAAAATCACCCTTTAGGTACAAGACCGAAAGCCTCGATGTGGCCCAATACGTTTAGAAATAGGGTTGATGATCGTAGGCAACTCAAAATAAGCAAAGTTTCTAAAGTCAAAATATTTTACTGAAAACAAACAACCGAAAAAAGAAAATATTTTATTTACTTATTTTCTACAAAAATAATCTTTATTCTTTTACTTTCCAGTTTATTGGTTTGTTCATTGGGGTCTGTGAATTCAGTGTGTTTATTTTAATCCGACTGCGAAAATATATGTAAAATTAAAAATAATAGAAAATGGCGCGTTTAGTATTCGCCGAAAAACATCAAAAACAATATAGATACAAGGTGCGTAGTATAGACAGGGTGCTCACACTGTCGCAAGCATGTAGAACAACAGGACTTACTACCTTACTTTTCTACCTGTCTCGCTCGCACAGTCTTTCATGCTTGCGCCAGTGTCAACAGCCTTACAAGTAAAGAAAATCCGCTGGTATTGGTATTATACCCAGCTAGGGCTGTTATCGCAGACGCAGACACACACATACACACACACATACACACACATACACGGCAGTGATAAATAATTATATACGTATTCAAATTTTGGAAATACACAGATAAAAAAGAGCAAAGGATGGCGTAGCGTTAGTCTTTTGCTGGAGCCCATGCATAGAAATTGGTGGGAGGATCCGGATGTCGTTGTTGCGTGAGTACACAATTTCATATTTATTATTATTATTATTATTATTATTATTATTATTATTCCTTTGTGTGGGTATATAGAAATTGCGTGCATAAAACATTTGAAATACTTTTAAATAGCGTTTTTATATTTTCTCTTTTTTGTTTGACTTATTTTTGTTTTTGGTTGGATTTGGGTTTTCCATCATTTTTATAACTTGTTTTTTGATGCCAATTTTTGATTTTATGGTATTATTTATGCATCGATTAAATGCTCGCTGACTCGCCTGCATAGCTGTCGTTAAAGACCGATTATAAAGGTTTATACATATTTGTTATCTGTATTTTTAATGTACTAACTTTATTATTATTATTCCACACATTTGGTGTTTACTTTTATGGCAATTTGTTTTGTTTATATATTGGATTATCTTTCCATTTCTATTTGGCATTTTTTCCTACTTTTGTTTTTTGCCGTTGTTGTCTGTAGGCATGTGCCTCGTACCTGTGGTGGCATAAATATGTATAGAAAAATCCATTAAAGTGATTGCTTTTTCAGTTATTAAAGAGTTATTAGGGTGTGGCTCTATTACACCACAATGTGCTTTAAATATTTTTTGCATTTGTTGAAAAGGCTAGAGAAAAAGAAAAATACAAATCCAGTTTAAATACTTAAGTATTTTGTTGATGCAAGAATGATAATATGTTGCATCATTATTTGCACTTTCAACAGCTATCAAAACTTGACCAGGCTATAATTTAATATTTAATTATAAAGTAAGTAGATAGAAACCATTTATGATTTGAACAATTGTGATGAAAAATGAAGGCCCAAGCCATTAGCGGAACATGGCTCCATTTTCTGGCGATCTCTTTCACTCTCTCTCGTTCTCTTTTAAGTTATGAAGTTAAGGAGACATTGATGAAAATATTATGTGGGATTTAAGTTGCTCTCAGAGAAACCTTTATACTTTGTTTGTATGAGATTAAATTGCCAATGTAAACAAAAACAAAAATATTTTCTGAAAAGAACAAGGCTTCCATTTTTGGGGATCTCTTTCACTCTTTTCCTCTTTCGTTCACTTTTCAGTTATGAAGTTAAGGAGACATTGATGCAAATATTATGTGGAACTTAAGTTGCTCTCAGAGAAACTCTTAGACTTTGTTTGTTTGAGAGTAAATTGTCTATGTAAACAAAAACAAAAATATTTTCTGAAAGGAACATGGCTTCCATTTTTTGGGATCTCTTTCACTCTTTTTCTCTTTCGTTCACTTTTCAGTGATGAAGTTAAGGAGACATTGATGCAAATATTATGTGGAATTGAAGTTGCTCTCGGAGAAGCTTTTATACACTGTTTGTATGAGAGTAAATTGCCAATGTAAACAAAAACAAAAATATTTTCTGAAGACAACAAGGCTTCCATTTTTTGGGATCTCTTTCACTCTTTTTCTCTTTCGTTCACTTTTCAGTGATGAAGTTAAGGAGACATTGATGCAAATATTATGTGGAATTGAAGTTGCTCTCGGAGAAGCTTTTATACTTTGTTTGTATGAGAGTAAATTGCCTTTGTAAAAAAAACAAAAATATTTTTTGAAAAGAACATGGCTTCCATTTTTGGGGATCTCTTTCACTCTTTTCCTCTTTCGTTCACTTTTCAGTTATGAAGTTAAGGAGACATTGATGCAAATATTATGTGGAATTTAAGTTGCTCTCAGAGAAGCTTTTATACTTTGTTTAGTATAAAATAGTAGTAGAAGTAGTAGTAGTAAAATATGTTGAAAAAGTAACAAAAGAGTAGTTATAAATAGTAGGTAGTAGAAAATCTAGTTGAAAATAGTAATAGGAAATGGTACTAGAAAAAGTGAGAAATATGTGAAGGGTTTTTCAATAGAGACTTAACAATTTTGTATTTAAATACAAATGTACTATTAAATTATTTTTGGTCTCGCAGTGTCAAAACGTCGTGTAGTAGGTGATGTAGTCGGTAGTGCGCTGGCCAGGTCCGCAGAGCGTCCGGGGCTCAAATCTCTGCATAGGCGATGCAAACCTACAAGAGTAAAAATTGCATTTCACTTTGCCGTTCGGATTCGCCATAAAACTGTAGGTCCCTTCTATTCATGTACAAATATAACATGTACAACATAAGTGGATGCGAAAAGCTCGTCCTAGGCCCTTCATGGGCTGTTTGTGCCATTAAAATAACAAGAAGAATGTCAAATCGTCATTCAAGGTGAACATTTTTATTATGGTGAAGTTCACGAACGAGCAACGTTTGGAAATTATTAAAAACTTTAAGAGCGCTTCGACCAAATTTCGGTCATAATAGTTGACCACCGGACAGGCTCTCTGTGCGTGCTACTGTGGATAAATTCGAGTAACACATATTAACTATTGATGTTCCTGTGTTCATTGAGACAACGCACTGGTTGAAGTACCAAAAATAATGCAGCCGTAATTGCTTCAGTTCAAAATGAGCAGCCAAATTTGTCGATTCCACGCCATTCGCCATTCACAGGAATTTAGAATCTCTCACGATATTTGAATCCGCCTTAAGTCGTAGTTTCATCTGGGTACCCTAGATTTTGTAGCTGAATAGTCGCGACCGAATCTTATCCTCCTTTCTTATCTGCGCAGTAATCCATGAAGCGACTTGGCCAAGTCTTTCGCATTTAACACTCTTTACTTTACTTTTAATGGCACAACAGCCCATGGAGGGCCTAGGTCTAGGCTTTTCGCATTCACTCAGGTTGTGCGTGTTATAGTTGTAAATGAATGGAAGGAACCTCCAGTTTAATGACGAATTCGAAAGGCGAAGTGATAAGCTTTTCATAGGCAATTTAAACTCTTGTAGGTTTGCCATTGCCTGCCAAGAGGTGTTGCCGTGTAGAAAAATTATGTTTTCTACTTTTTGATTTTGCCTGTGCCGAGATTCGATCCCCGGAAACTCTGAGTAGCAGTCCAACGCTCTACCACTACGCCACACTCTTCTAATATTTTTGTATATGCAGTTTCGCTCTCTCCGAGAAAAAAGTTTACTATAAAAGAAGCAAATGAGAGGTAGTCGCAGGGCCTAATTCCTACCCACCACTATCAGAACCAGTGACTGCTAGAGGGGGAACTTATTCTTGCGCGAAAGCGCAAATTCATGCTGATAGCTTTTATACTATTTATCACAATGTCTGAGGCATTTATGGGAAAGAGAAGTCAATCACCGTCTCCTACCTTTTTCGATATGCCAGTGATCTGAAAAGATACAGACCATATTCTAGGTAGTATGTTATTTATCTTAGAGTAATGATCATTCTTCCGCACCACTTGTTTTTAGAAGTTTACTTCTTTAGAATCGTTTTTATATTTACAAGAAGGTAAAAGATAATCGAAATGAAAGGCATCGCTCTCTATAAATCAAGTATGAAAAAAATGAGGATGCATATGTATAGACACATAAATTATGGGCAGCACATATGCACGCACTATGTGCCCTCTGCCAATCAATAGAGGGATAGATGGCGCTAATTCGCATATGAATCATACTCGTTTGATAGAGGGCGTTGCCCATCAGTTTCAAACAAAAATTTTACATTTCAAACAGAAATCGTTAGAAATTTCTAGAGCTGAAAGAATGAATGAAATGATTATAGGCTGAAACAAAAAAAACAAATAGCACGCGAGGCATAAACAAATGGCGATTGTGTTATGATAAAATCTTCAGCAAAAACTGTGGATTAGAGACAACGAGAATGTAGACTTCGTCGAAAAATGGATGCCGAACAAAATCAGATTCTGCTATCGTGAAAAAAAGCCAACACCGAGAGATTGCGAACCGTAGACTTCGCAAACAACTTGAGGCACAAGAGAATTCGAATTTCATTGAAAAACAACTTGCAAAAAATAATGCGGAGAGAGACAGCATGAATGGCAAATGAGTTCATTAGAGCCAATAATTGCATTAACACTCAACTCATTGAGCCCCGACGAAGGTTCTCAGATTATACACACCAGGCAGTCATTAAAGAGGCCCAATTCCCAGCTCCTCAACGAATGACAAGTGCAGAAGATTTACTTCAAACTTTTTCCTCCGTAGAAAGAAATTAACTCGCATCAGAACAACAAAACATAGATGAGAATTGCCAAGTTTCTAGTCAACCTCATAACATTCGAGAGTTATCACACCGGCCAGTGGTACACTTTCAACCTGTTGAGATCATGTAACCTAAATATTTTGATGATGATGAAGATGATTATTACAATGATGGTGATGTTGGTAAGATTATAATTGTAATAATTTACCAAATAAATTCGCATGCTTTACTTACTTACTTAGCTGGCACTACAACCGATGATCGGTCTTGGCCTTGAATGAATGGTTGTGCGTCGGGCTTGGAACCCACCACGTTAAAATACCCACCAATGAATGAATTCGCATGCTTTGAGTATGAATATTTTGATGGGGATGATGATTTGGCAGAGGGCGCTGCGTGCATTGGAAATGCAAACGATCAAAATGAAGTTAGTCCTAATGTAGCATACCGGGGATCAGAGAATCATCCAACTGAACTACACAAGACCTTCAGAAGGAAAACATGAAAAATTCTAAAAACTATACAAATCATACAAATCAAAACGTTTAAAAGACAATTACAAAAAAAAAATTAAGTTCAACATGAACTTGTGCAATATCACACTTTAATTGCAATTTACATTCACAGTAGCAACAATTGCAGCTACTACAAAAAAAAAAAAAAACGACGACAACAACAACAACAACAAATTGCATGTTAAAGCGCTTAATATTAAAATCAATTTGCATTTTTCCATTTGTATTCATTCGTTTTTCGTTTGCATGAACAAAAACAAAACAAAACAAAAAAAAACCTAAACTCTATCAACTTAAGCTAAATTTACAAATACAATTATTTTTCACTTGTGCACAAAACTTTTTTGCCATCCGCGAAATATTTTCCGATAATTTGAAAAAAATATTCATACCTTCACAACTTTCACTTGAGGCGCGCGAAAGTGAAAAAAGAACGAAAACAAAACACTTTTCGCTGTGAAAAGTAAAGTTGATAGTGTTAATTTAGCGCAAAAGTCACGTGCAGTCACGCTACTCTCAAGTGACTACTGTGTGCTGTTGTTGTTGGTTCAATTGATTGACAGCTTAAAGGCCTGAATGAACGAACGAACGAATGAAGGAAGTTTGAAGGAGTTGTAGAGCAAAGAAGTCAGTGTAGAGCATGGAAGGCTAAGCGGTGCTAATGCTAAATACAACGTGGAAAATGTTTCGAAAATTAATAATAATGGGTGCAGGGCATGTTGAGTACTTAGCTGGAAGTGTAACGTGAGCTGAGCAGCTTATAAATGTTTAGTTGATGGTGATTTAGCAGTAAAGCATAAATGATGTGTCGCATTTTGATATAATTTGTGGTAGATACTTATAAAATCTTTTTTCTACTTTTACGTGATAATAATCTAGATTAAATTATTTTAATTCGAGGTTGTACTTAAATGCCGTCATTTAAACTAATACAAAGATTACAACAACAACAAAATCACGTGAAATGAAGTTATGGTAACATATGGGAGAAATTGCAACAACAAAGTCACATGCAATGTGAAATGGAACGAAAATTTGAGCGTGAGAAAAAAGTGATGAAAGAGATTCCAGCATCACGTCCACGTCCACGTCCATTTTAACTAATTTTTTGCACATTGTAGTTGTAATTAACAAGTTGTACATAACTATGTGCTTCGATGTTACTGTATATCAGTGTTGGTAACTCTTTTCTCCAACTTACGTACGAATGGACAAAAATTTCCGTTTTGAAGACAAAATTTCCGTACTCAAAAATAAATAATAAAAGTTAACTTAACATTAGTAACTTTTTCAAACATTAGTCATTTTTCAAATGACGCGCATATGTCATTTACGGGGAGACCGGAGGGCAGTATATATTTTTAGTTACTTACTCACTTACTTAGCTGGCACTACTGATCGGTCATGGCCGCCTCTGTAAAGCTTCGCCAATCGACTCTGCTATACGCACGCTGGCGCCAGTTGATAAGGCCAAGTGCAGTCAGGTTGCCGTGCACCTGGTCTTTCCAACGGAGATTAGGACATCCCCTTCTGCGTGTTCCTCCACCGTGGTTCGAATAAAACACCCTTCTAGCCGGAACGCTTCTATTCGCTCAACATGACCCAGCCAGCGAAGCCGCTGGATTTTTATACGCTTGACTATGTCAGTGTCGGCGTACAGCTCATACAGCTCATTGTTCCATCTTATTCGATATACGTCGTCCACGCATACTGGACCGTAGATCTTACGGAGTATCTTCCTCTCGAACGCTCCTAACAGCCTCTCATCATTGATGGTCAATGTCCACGTCTCTGCGCTATACATTAGGACGGGAAGGATGAGGGACTTATAGAGCGTTATTTTCGTCGGTCGAGAGAGGGCTCTACTTCTCAATTGCCTACTGAGCCCGTAGTAACACCCGTTGTATATATTTTTAGCGTATGTAAATTTTCTTGGTAGCCAAAATATATAAATTACTGTATTTTCACGTTTTATAAAATATCCAATAACAATAGAATAAGATGGCAATGTTTTGTTGAAACCCTATGTTCCCAAGTGGAATAAAATGGGGGGAAAAAAATTAAATATCCCTACATTCCAACCTTATTTCCTCCCTACTACCGCACAGAGCATGGAATTATAGTACAAATCCGAAATTTCCGTATGGTTAACATCACTGCTGAGTATATCTCAAAATTTGATGTTTTTCTCTTTTTCTCTCTTTTCCATACTCTTCCCCTCTCCCCGTGTATTCTATTCTAATTTTAAATACCGCTATATTTTTCTATATTCCACATACGAGTATACTTATATTCGTTATATTTCCTCCACATGATAGGACGATTATAATAATTTAGCGATCATATCTCAACTTAATGGACTCACTTGCAATAAATGGGAACAAACTAATAGAATAGATGATGAAAATATTTAATCATTCACATTTTATTAAATTCAAGAATAATTCCTTGGTAATTGTGGTAAAAATAATGCTGGAGGGTTAGGCTGTGGTTATATTCAAAGTTTACTCGGCGAACACCATGCAATTGCTGGGTGAAATGTACACCGAGCACGCCGAGTATTCAGGGTGTCACTGAGTTATTCTACAAGAAAAAGAGAACGAAAATGTATGTAAAATAGTAAAAAAAAAAATGCAAACCTATACACATCATTATTTTCATATGCAGAAAAGCGAAGTTGCGAATGTTTTTTAATTTTTAAAAGTGAATATTAAGTATATTAATCATAAAACTATTGAAGAAAAATCATATTATTTTCATAATCTTTCAATTATATTATTAATTTCACGCTCCATATTAATAAAATCGTTTAAAGTTTTTTGGTAAACCATTTAGTGTTGTCGTTGCGAACAATTTAGTATTAAAAAACAAAACTGAATTTCGATAAAAAGCAACCGTGTAACGAACACCAATGTAATCACTACACCAAGCACGAGAGTAAAATTTGATGTGTTCGTCGAACAGCGAACACCAGTATAACCAGCAGCTTACTGGCTTACTAGAAATTTTAAGCTTTCCACGGTTTGGTGCTAGGCAATCGGCCATAAGGGGGATAGAAATTTCGTATTCTTCTCAACAGAGTCTGGCGATGCAGCATTAATGCTTTTGGTTCGACAAAAATCTTCAAGTTTTAGAGCAAGGAAACAGGACTTGGTACACCAGAGGAATTCTTTAAAGTCCCCCCTAAAATACCGGTTGATTTGCTCTATCCAACATTGGCAGGAATAGTAAAATATTCTCGGATCATTTAACCGATGATTGAATTACTAAAATCCCGAAAAAGGAGCTAACTACTACTTACTGGCTTCGATCACACGAAAATACCCAATTTTACCCAATTACTACTGTGGGCAAAAGTTAGTAAGACTTTTTAATTTAAATTTCGCGCGGAAACCAATTCATCAAAATATTATTTTTTTAAGGTTGGTATGACTGTCGGTGACATCTGTGCCAAATGTCACATCAAAATAATCATTAGTGTTCAGTATACGCTTGTCTTTCTGAAGTACAAAAAGTGCATTCGGCGATTTTCACAATGAGTGGAAATGAGTGATTCAACAAAGAAGTTCCATTCAATTTTGTGTGCGGAATCAAATTTCTGGTGCCGAAACATTCAGAATGTTGCAAAAGGCCTTCGGTGATAATTGTATGTCGCGAGCAAGTGTTTTCGATTGGTACAAATTGTTCAAAGATGGTCGAGAACGCGTTGACGACGAACCACGTCCAGGACGGCCATCAACATCAACTGATGATCAACATGTCAATAAAATCAAGGAATTGGTGCTCGAGAATCGAGAATCGACGATTAACAGTCAGAGACCTTACTGGCATCGTTGGAATATCGGAAGGATCAGTGAAAACCATTTTAAAACATCATTTGGGCCTAAGAAGAGTGAATGCACGATTGGTTCCAAAATCACTGCATTAGTTTTACGAGACCATTTTGCCAAAAATTCGACTGATATCGTTCCGCAACCACCCTATTCGCCTGACTTAGCACCGTGTGACTTTTGGCTTCGTGGACACCGTTTTGAGTCAATTGAAGACATTAAACATGAATCGCTAAGCGCATTGAAGGCTATTCCGGAAATTGACTTTAACAATTGTTTCGAGAATTGGAAAAAACGTTGGCACAAGTGTATTGGGGCCGGGGGGGATTACTTTGAAGGGGACGAAATAGATTTGGAAGAATGAATACAAAAATTTGAAATTATGAACAAAGTCTTACTAACTTTTGCCCACAGTAGTGTATACCTATTGACTCTGAATTTAAATATTCTCCAAAAACAAAAAGGGAAACTATATCAGCTTTAACTAAATTCTATACTACTTATATAATTATGTACTAAATATATACTCGTATATAAGTATCAATGCCTCCTATGCAACCTTCATGTTTCCATCAAAACATTCAATTGCTTTCAATATTATTTGCTAATGGAGCATACATTTACGTTCCTGGAGTGTTGAAATTAAAAGCAAAAGCGAAAAAATTAAAGTAAAACTCAAGCGAATAATAATAATAATAATAGGTATGTAATAAACCGCTTGCTTCTTATCCCGCAATTCTCCTCGATGATTCAGTTCCTCAAACTGAAACTAAGTAAGTGGCTGGCATGACACTGAAATGACTTAGCGATAACAACAACAACAACAACAACAGACACAGGAGAAGTTAACACCCCAAACATACTCAGCTGCCACGCAACGTAAATATTTAGGTAGATATTGACTATTTGCTGCTGCGTAGCATTCATTCGCGCCCGATATGGGGGATGGCAACAACGAAAAAGTAGTCAAAATAAAAATAAATAACAAAATTAATGTGTCAAACTAGCAACAACAAGAATGGCAACAACAAGAATTTTACTTTGACTAGTTACATTTCATATGTAGCAGCAGCAGCAGCAGCAGCAGCAGCAGCAGCAAGGTTACATTCATGCCGTTGTTAGAGGTATGTGGGTTCGGCTGTGAAACTATGAAGGGCCTCTGCCGCCAGCTGCCACGTACGTGTGAGCATACTGACAAAATTCACCGACTCGCATATCGCTATCCGAGAACAGCAGACGCGCAACGTAAAAGTGAAAGTAACGCGAGGTTTTCCATTTCGATTTGGATTTTGAGAAGTTGAAATTGCTGTTGTCGTTTTTTCTTTGTTCCTTTGTGTAATTTATTTTTGAATGCATTTCAAACGAACAAACGAAAGAAATTAAATTTGTTGATAGTAAAAATAGATTTTTATTGTACTTGTACGAGCACCAGTGAATTCCAAACAATTCCAAGCAAAAAATCATAAATATGCCATTCACATCTGGTGCTCGTGGTGGTGCTCGTGGCGGTGCTGGTTCCTTTGATGGTGGCGGTGGTGCTGTTGGTGTCTCACCGGATTCTCTAACGACTCACCAAGGCGGCCCGAAATGTGCTACCGTTACAATGATGCTTGCCGAGCGAATGGCACGTAGCGATTGGTCAGTCGACGATGAGCATTTCTTCGAAACGAACACAATGAATGTGTGGCAAACTCTTGAATATTTGTCGGGCGTAAATTTACGTAAACGTTATCATTACGAGGGCTATAACGACACCGAGAATGTTATAAGTACGTTAACCCCGTCATGGCGTCGCGACAGTTTCGTCGAGAAGAATACAAATCAAAAGGAGGAATCCAGCGCTGCCAAGTTACCTGTGGAACGTGATGGCACTGGTGGCGGTGCAGCAAATGATGTACGCGCTGGTAGTGGAAATCGTCGTGCTGGCGGTGGTGGTAGTGCATTAGAACGGCGTACTACCGTACAGGAGTATCGAGCAAATGGTGGATTGGGGCGTGCCGATGCTGGTTATGATCGAGCGGGCAGTGCTGTTAGCAATCGCAGTCAGAGAAATGAAAAGAAAATCCGAAAACGTCGAGTTAAGAAGAAAATCGATACCGTTGAACTGGATCCAGAATATGCGCTATCGCCGACGGAATACACTGATTTGATTAAGTGCACGTAAGAAGCAAATATTGTCATTTATTTACCATAGTAGCTGTTCTACAAAGTTCTAAAAGTGCTGAGGAGTTCCTCTCTTTGTGCCTATTGAGTGAAATGCAACTCTGCGTGTCAAGGCTGTGTCAAGTCTATGCTAAAATTAGCCTTAAATTTCATTTAAAGAATTGTGTAAAGTTTCGCTAGCAATTAAAGTGTTGTAAGTGTTCAAAGATTACGTCTAATTCGGTTAACCAAAATCGAGTACCAAAATAGGCTTTCTTCTATCTCACTTCCTTTCTTTTAATAGCTTCTACCTGACAATAAAACAAAAAATGTTTATTCTTTTACAAAACAAATTTCAACGATTTGTTAAGAGAAGAGAAGAAGGTGATTGCAGGCAATCAATTATTCCGATATCGCTGAGAAATATCAGTATGGGCTCTAAATTCCAAGTTCAAACTATCTGGTCAGCAGTACCCCAGCTATCTTTTCGCCTGCGATTGAGTGCATCGCAGAGTAGAAAAATGTTCTACAGCACCTGATTCTCTTTTTCTGAAAAAAAAGGCAGGTGCAGTCCTGCCCCATGACTAGATTTTGGTGTTATCCCAGTTTGCATATCACAACAGAATTCCTTGCCAAACAATCGGTCATCTTAGTTTTGAAGAATTTCTGTTTGTCCAGCGATTGATTTTTTAAGAGTTTGGTTTTTGAAAATTCAAAAAAAAAAAAAACACAGAAATTATACGAAAGTGAATGAAATTTTTATTAGAATCGAAAAATCAATCCCTACCATTCACTTTTTAAAGATAATTTTACTTTAATGATGCTCGCGGCTATGCTTCAAATGGTCCATTCTGAAGGTCCAATTTTGGCACACTTTTTCACTCATTCCGGCCGGAATCTCACAAATAACGCAATAATGCGTTCAATGTTGGCTTCCAAAGCAGCAATCGTGTTTGGCTTGTCCCTATAGACAAGAGACTTAACATACCTCTACAAAAAATAGGTCAAATCACACGAGTATGGTGGCCAATTGACTACACCAAAACGTGAGATTAACTGCTCACCAAATACGCCTCTCAATTGATGCATCGTTTCGCATGCAGTGTGGCATGTGGCATTTGGCAGCGTCCTATTGGAACCACATGTCGGCCAAGTCCAATTCTTGCATTTTCGGCAAAAAAAAGCGTGTATCTTTCTCCATTGACCATATCGTTGCTGCCTTCATCGTCTTTGAAGAAGTACGGCCCAATGATGCCGCCTGCCCATAAAACGCACCAGAAAGTGAATTTTCGGGATGCATTGGTAGCTACTGTATTGCCTCTGGCTGGTCTTCACTCCAAATACGGCAATTCTGCTTATTCACGTATCCATTGAGCCAAAAGTAAGCCTCGTCGCTGAAGACAATTTTGCTTTGTAACTTGCGAAACACATTTTTCACAGAGCACGAATTTTGATAATAAATTTCAATAATTTGTAAACGTTGTGCAGGCGTAATTTTGTTCATGATGAAATGGCAAACCAAACTGAGCATTTTTTACTTTGACTTTACTTACTTTACTTTTAATGGCACAACAACCCATGGAGGGCGTACGCCGAGCCTTTTCGCATCCACTCATGTTGTGCGTGTTATATTTGTACATGAATGGAAGGGACCTACAGGTCTTACTTTGACACATGTCAAGAAACACGCGTGAACTGTCCGAAATATTAACGTCAAAAACTAAGTAGCAAAAAAAATCACCCTTTACATACCACGTTTGAGTGAGGTTTCGAATATTCTTGTGCCCACATTTTCTTGTTACTGAGTATTTCTTGAAGTTCTTTGTTTTTATTCATATAAAGTCTGTGTAAGCTTGTGTGAGATTTTTTAGTGTTCTTTTAGCTACTGTATCTATACTGCTATGTTTTGGGTCGTTGTGCTCTTGAAGAACCCAATCTCGGCTTCCTGCCGCAAACCACATGTCCGTTGATGGCAGAAGTCCACGACGGTATATCGTGGTCATGAAGTTGGCATCCAAATTCCTCGTGAACATGATTAATTTGCCAAATCCTTGTTTTGTGAAGCATCCCCAAACATGAACCTTTCCTGGATGTTTCACTAATCGCTGAAGTATCTTACCGTCTTTAATGGACCAAGCACGCTTAATAGTGTTTGTCATCCAAAAGGAGGATTCGTCTGTGAACACCACTTGGCTCCAATCGTCATCCACATGTTCAGTTGCCCACTCTTGGCGTTCTTTTTATTTGCTTTGCAGTTATTAAGTGTAAAACCCTTACCGTCGTTGCTCGAAATTGGATCTGAAACTCCCTCAAACTGTTTCTTATTGTATTCAGAGAGACATTTATGCCCTTTCGAGCCATTTTTTGTTTAGCTGCTTTCGAGGATATGGCTGGATTAACTTCGAAAATCCTCTTTATAGCCAAGTCCTCCTGTTTCGAGGTAGCTCTGCAAATGCCGTAATTTGGCAAGTCGTCCACATTTTTGTGCACCAAAAAGTGTTGGTTCCAATGCTGGACAAACGCCTTCGACTTTTTTAAGTACTTCGAAGCACTCATGTGGGACATCTTGGGACCTTTTGGATGGGAACAAAGAAAGACTGCTTCAAACCGGTTCACGTATACGGAACTCATTTCGTAAATATGCTCTTGAGACAAAAGCGTGTGCAATTACATTGCGAAATTTTCAATGAAATCAAGTTTGTTGCAAATCAAGGCCTACTTGATATTCAAATTATTTAATGCGAAAAAGCCGATTGCTTTCTTCTTCAAAGTACTGTAACTAGATGTTAAGGTCTCTATGGCCGTTGTGAGACATGTTCTCATGGTTCCTGTTATGCAAACATTGGCCAGCCTTTGTACTTAAGTCTCAATGTAGCTATTTTAACTTTTTTCGACCAGGCAATTACGCCTTAAGTGAGAATGTGCTTCACTATCAATTTAGTATGTAAGGGATACATTCCCAGGCTTTTGCGCTAAATTTTAGCATAGCATGAGAGATTTGGTGACATAGCCGGTATCTGTTTTTCAGAGCAGCTTCGAGTTTCATGTTATTCCTAGATATTTAATTGTCTGCTTCATTAGCTGATGTTTTCCTTCATTGGTAAATGGCACTAGGATTCCTTTGATGGATTTGTTATTTGAATCTACTTATTTGCACCATCGCTGAGTGAAATTTAGTTCCCATTGAATTATATCGCAGACAATTTCTTCATGTTTTTCCCCTTGACGTATTTACAATGTCATCAGCATAGCCCTGACTAGCTATGTCCCTAGCTGTTAGTATTGTGAGCAGTTCATCGGTAACCAGTCTCCACAAGAGAGGTCATAGTACCTGCCCCGCCTTGTGAACATTATTTTACAGTTTAAAATCTGATCGGGGTCTCGACTGTCTTTATCCTAACCACTAAGCTTATGGTATTAATATTATGAGTTACGACGGTAAAGTTGCTAAAATGATAGCTTTGTCTATAAGTTAAAGTATGCATACTCAACCGAACTTAACCATATTACCTTTATTGAGATAATTAAAGATTTTACTTAAGCCCACAAAAACCTTATAAATACATAACGTTGAGACACTTATGCGAACTCAACTGTAATATAAAGTTACGAAATGTGATAAAATTAAACTTTGCGACATTAAAAATCCAAAAGAATTTCTTGCCGACAAGTCGAACGAAAACTTTGCCAGTACAAGCAAGTCTGTACTTGCCCCCATTCGTATTTCCTCTATCGCCCGTGAAGTCGCTTGTCAGCGCATTGTCCTTTGTGTAAATGGGGAACTATTAGTTGATATCTGTGCTTGCATTTCTTTCAGTGTTCAACGCTCTAAAGCTTTTTCGCTACTACTTTTTAATACGCAAACCGTAAAAAGCTTTTCTTTTGGCTACACACGCAGAGTATCGAATCAATATTAAAGCTTTTTAAGTATTTTTGAGTGAAAAGTTATTGTCAATTGAGTGAGCAAATGAAAAATAAGAGTGAGTGTAAGAAGCAAATGACAATGTTGCTATAGTAAAAAGACCTGAAGCAAACAAACAAGCGTAGTCTTCCTTCGGTTACTAAACATATTCATGTGAATAGTACAAACAAATTGGGTAGATACTTAAACTGTGCAATAGATAAATTCATATGCGTATTGAATAAGTTTTAGATTTGAACCTGAAAAGGCGGGAAAGAGACTGAGTTCTGTTGTTTGAAAAGCTCTTTCAATTTTATACAAGAAATATTTTTCTCGGGGGAACTTTTTCCACGTTTGTTATGCAAAAATGATGAGAATGAAAGATCTTGTGGTGTCGGTGATGTGGAACTAAAAAAGTGATTTTTTTAAAATTTAAATTTTAACGGTTTTTTTTTAGCTTTGCATGCTGTTGTTTGGGATTATAATAATCCCATACATTCCCATTCCCACAGTTGCTCAAAAAATCCCTTTAAGCTTCTGTTGAAATACCAAATTTACACGGTGCAAGAACAAGAGAATGGGAAAACTTTGATATGCCTTCAACGAATAAACAGCAAAAAATTTAGTTATTCTTGCACCGTGAAAGGACATGTGCCACTCTTAAAGAATCCTCCTATTGTTATTCAAAAAGACTTAATATGTCTAGAGATTCTTCTATTTGAATGACTTACTTACAATCCTGGATATACAGGGTGGACCATTTATAATTTGGAATTTGATTTTACTTACATACTTTTAATGGCACAACAGCCCATGGAGGGCGTAGGCCGAGCTTTTCGCATCCACTCATGTTGTACGTATTATATTTTGTACATGAATGGAAGGGATCTACAGTTTAATGCCGAATCCGAACGACGGCGAAGTGAAAAGCTTTTCATAGCTATTTTTACTTTTGTAGGTTTGCCATTGCCTGCCAAAGGTGGTGCCGGGTGCTGTGTAGAAAAATTATTTTTTCTATTTCTTGATTTTGTCTGTGCCGAGATTCGAACCCCGGACACTCTGCGTAGCAGTCCAACGCATTACCACTACGCCACAGCGGCCACGAAATTTGATTTTGGTGTACATAAATAAGAAACGAATAATTTTTATTATTTCAATCTGGTTTTTATTATTCCAAAGTACAATCCTTCCGGTTAATTCTGGTTAATTCATTCAAATGACTTCCTTTGACTTTCTGACCCTGCAGTAGCCCATACGATCAACCCAATTTTTCAGTACATTGATAACACCGGCCAGCGGTCTAAAAACCACACCAAACAGTTACTCGTTGAGGGGTGCATTGGCTTCTTAACAAAAGCTCATGGATATTCTGAGCCCTTGATACGATTATTAACGTAACTATCGAGGTAAAAGTAAGCTTCGTGTGAAAGGACGAAGCATGCAGGAGCCCACTTAGCGAACCTAAAACGTTACGGCTTCAGCTGTTGTATCAATTGAACTTTGTACGGCTTCATACCGAGGTCTTCACTCCTGAGAACGATGTAGAGTTTATGTGGTTGGTTCTTCTAGCACATTCTGTGAGCAAATTTTCGTTTGTTTGCACTGTAAGAGTACGAGAACTTACTTACTTACTTAGCTGGCGCTACAACCGATGATCGGTCTTGGCCGCCTCCACAAAGCTCCGCCAGTCACTTCTGCTATGCGCGCGCTGGCGCCAGTTGCTAAGGCCAAGTGCAGTCAGGTTGCCCTGCACCTGGTCTTTCCAACGGAGATTAGGACGTCCCCTTCTGCGTGTTCCTCCACCGTGGTTCGAATAAAACACCCTTCTAGCCGGAGCGCTTTCTTCCATTCGCTCAACATGACCCAGCCAGCGAAGCCGCGAGTACGAGAACGTGTTGTTTTATTCAATAAAGAATCAGTTTCTTGCACACATTTCACAAATTGATGCACAAATTGCGTGGAAGACGCTTCTCTTCTACCGAGTTTTGAACGTAAATTCCTTTCATTTACGGCAGAAGATTCAATGACGAATGACATTACAGTTGCCACACTCAAAATAACCAGTAGGTCAAATTCCAAATGTTAGATGGACCACCCTATACATATATTTTTATACAACAGTAGGTAAAATGTAAAATTTGAAGTGAAAAGTTAAATCAATGCCTACTTAAAGGCTGCCCACAACAAATAACTTGAGTTTATTTGGTTTTCTATTTCCATTCATAACTTCAATTGAAGTGATGAAAGTTCACTCAAACTATTAAAGGATATCGAATGTATCTAAATGATGAGGACAATGTTCAAAGGCAGCTGTAAAAACTTGAGAGAAAGAGAGAGAGAGAGAGGAGATAGTAAGTATGGAATGAATACAGCCAAAGGAAAATCTTTGAAAACTCACATCACCATCACCTGCTACTCAAATAAATTATAAGTATATGAATAAATTACATACTGCATTGTAGAAGAAAAACATGACCTAACAATTGTCAATAGAACAAAATGTGAAGAACCTGATGGCAAAGGTTGATGCTGATCTGATGAACGTGTCCATGTAAAGATATTGCGACTTAATATTGTTTTATTTATACTTAGTCACTTATGGTAAAGTATATAGAAATATAGAAATGTTACCATAAAAAGATTTATTGAGAGTGTGTGGTGTACTTCCCACACACACACACACATACACACACACACACACACACACACACACACACACACATACACACACACACACACACACACACACACACACACACACTCATACATACACCCCTCTACTACATACACCGGGATACATACAAAGGATTATCTCAAATTACTTTGGAGGTAGAGTGCTGCTGTATGACACTGATGACGGTACATCGTTTCCCGAGGTGTACCACAGGGTTCCGTTCTTGGGCCCACAATGTGGAACGTAATGTATAATGGCTTCCTAAAGATTGTGCTTCCCATAGGTGCCACATTGGTCGGTTATGCTGACGACATTGCACTGGTGGTGGTAACAAAGCATATTAATACTGCTGCTGGAGATAATATGCAGTGACGCGGTGTCAAGTATAATGAGATGGCTACGCAGTGTACATCTCGAGTTGGCAGCGCAGAAAACGGAAGCTGTTCTCTTTAGTTCCAGGAAAGAACGCGAGGTCATTAAATTTAGAGTGGAGGAGCATGAGATTATTTCTCAACCGTACCTGCGGTATCTTGGTGTACTAATCGATACCAGAATGACATATAAGGAGCATTTACTGGCAGTCAGTGAATAGGCTTCAAAGGTCAATGGTGCACTCTCCCGGATAATGGCAAATATTGGAGGGCCGCGGTCCAGCAGACGGAAACTACTGACACGCGTTACAAGCTCTATAATGTTAAATGCTGTGCCAGTATGGGCTGATGCAACGCAAACTCCATCGTACATTGCCGGGATCCGGGCGACCTATTGCTGCAGTGCACTAAGAGTTGCAAGTGCATTCCGCACAGTGTCAGATGAAGCAGCCGGTGTTATCTCAGGCATGATACCCATAGATGAATGAATGCAGAAACATTTATGCAGCAGGCCGAAATGCATCAAAGGCAGAGGAGTGACAACACAGCATAAAAAGGGCGAACAAAAGGCAGATGGACATTTGCACTTATCCCGGATATTGAAAGTTGGATTACGCGTCAACATGGTGAAATAGATTTCCACATGACGCACCTACTTAGTGGATGGACATGGTTGCTTCAAATACTATTTGCAGCGCTTCAAATACGAGGAAGAGCCGTTCTGCCCGATCTGCCCTAACGATATCGAGAACGCACGACATACCCTCTTTTATTGCCCGCGTTTCGATACCGAACGAACCGAGTTAAGGGAAGCCTTTGGGGAGGCCCCCACATTGGCTAATATTACTAATCACACGTGCCACACACTACATAAGTGGCAAGCAGTCCAGACAGCGGCAGCAAGAATAATGTCTGCACTTCGCCACATTGAACGTGATCGTAATATGGAGCGCACCCGTCTGCGCAACGTAGGCCTGAATGCCATTCATTCAGGCAACCCTGACTAACTTGACTTACCAAGAACTGACGCTTGAGCAGTAATGTTCTGACGGCCTCCCGACGAAATACTTAACGGTGGTTCCGGGAGGACCTACCGTCCGGACATGAGAGGTGGTTTTAGAGGGTGGGGGTCTCACACTGACTGAGGCCTACAAAGATTTCCTCCTCCAAAAAAAACAAAAAACCAGTACTAAGCGCTCATAAGCGCTACTGTTGTTCGTGCTATCCATCCATGCATGTAGATTGTAGCATACTTTATGGCGCAGTTTTTGAGTATGTCATAAAAATTACATTAACTTACCCAGATAAGCTTAAAAAGCAACCGCTGCCATACACAGCCACGCAAAGGCAAAGGCAAAGGCAAAGGCAAAGGAAGCAATAAAATTAAGATTTTTGTGAGAATACGAGTATATAGTATGTACTATGAAGTTGATATTCTTAGGATGCATACTGAAATATGCCATGCTAACCTAACATCATACATTAAAGTACGCTTCAATTTGTGCAACAAGTGCATGTGAAAGTTGCAACAACGCGAATTCCCATAGAGTGCTAGTGTTTATACACATTTGTAATGTGAGTGTGTGTGTGTTTGTTTACACTCTTCAATTCTTTATTGAAGTGCAGTTTCTTATTTGCATGAAAATTTCATACGCTTAAGTTCAACGGAATAGTTCCACTCATTTCTACTAAGACATAAGAACACTTACATAACTTACAGGCACTGACGGTAGCTGGCTCTTTTCACGTGCATCACAGTGTATATGTGTTAGTAGGTACGAGTGCATGCCATTTTCCATTTACCGAAGTAAATGAATCACCATAAGTCACACAGGACTTGCAGAAATGTTGCAAATCAATGGCAATTGTAAACAAGGAAAATGTTAACATTTTTCATTGATTCTTTTTATATGAACGCTTTATTCAGGTTGGCTTGAAGTTGTGAAGTGATTGTAGAAGTGTAAACAAGTGCATCGATTTGGGATTTAAAATCTACGTAGCGGAAAGAGATTTTATAATTTTCCTTGAAGTCAATGACTTGATTGTGTTTATAAGAATACTTGGATTTCAGATTTTGAGAGCAGCATCTAAGGATGCTGTGGTATTTGGTATTTGAAAACTAATGATTTTATAAATAAATGCTTCATGAGTGGACTATCATGAACAAAGTTCATGAGTTTAAAGTTAAGAAAGCACAATCAAATGGTTTTTTTGACCAATCATTTAAGATTTTGATTGCCATCTCAATCATTTGAGAATTGAAATCTATTGATTTGATTCATGAATATTTTCAGTCTATGAGTTCAGAGTTAAAGAAAAGAAAGAAAATGTCAATCATTTAAATATAGCTTTTCATTTCCAATATCGGAGAATGCAATCATTTGCAGATTGCAACCTATTGATTTGATTGACAAATGATTTAATTCAGTGAATTTAGAGTTAAGAAAATAAAGTGTCAATGGTTTTGAAGTCAATGACTTGAAAATTGCTTAAGCAATAATTTAGATGATTTTACAGATTTCGTTTTGCAGTATCTACGAATGTAAACCTGATTGTGATTGAGTTTAAGAAAACAAGTAAACATATTCTTGAAACCAATGCAATCATTTAAATGCCATTTTTATAGCAGCATCAAAGTACCGATTCAATTGATTTAAAAACTTATAAAATTAAATCATTGTATTTATATTAAATTTAAAATCAATCAACTAAAGTATTTATTGAGTATTCATTTGATTTGTTCAGAATTTGATTGCAAACTCAAGGAAAGCACTCATTTGGGACTTAATATTTCTTGATTTCTCCAAAAGGCAGTGAATTATAAATTACAAAAATTAAGTTAGCATTGAATTTGTAGTCAAAAACTTAAACAATCATCAAGTTCAATCATTCAAGTGCAGTTTTTTTTTTATAGTAAGTAGTTTCAATGAATGCAATCATTTGAGACTGTGGAAAACTCTTGATTTCATAAGTAAAAGCTTCAAGTATCTCTTTATTGGCGTTCAGTAATTGCATTTCCTCTCTCATTATCCCTCTTTTTTTCCTCCCACCTATCAATCATCCTTCCAATCAACACAATGCTCATAGGGTTACACCCTGTGTGTTGACTGTAATACTTAAAACAAAAATAATTATTTTCTTGAATTAAGAAGCTAATGACTCGACTGAGACGCTAATGACTAAGTCATTTATTTTATACTAATACCAAAGACTGCAATTGATGAAAGGTAAGAAGTCAATGAGTGGATTGAAAAAATAATTGAAATCAATCATTTGAATGATTTTTTGATTGAAGTTAAGAAATGAAAAACTCATTGATTTGATTTCATTCACTTTAAATTTTGGTTGAAAAAAAATGAATTACATTTCTTTTTCAAGTTGATTTAGAGAAATAATCAAATTGAGAAAGATTTCTGATTTTTCATTGAGTAAATATTTGAATGAAAAATTGTTATAATAAGGGTTTAAAGAAAGCAATCACCCGAGAAGAAAAATATTCTGATTTCATTAGCAAATATTTTAATTCTATATTTCCTAGAATTGTTTTGAGGATCAGCAAATTTATTTTCTTTTTAAATTTAAATTTAATTTGATGATTTGATTTCATTATCATTTAACCGAAATTTGATTGCTGTTTTTAATTTGTACCCATTCAATAAACTTCAAACAACTCAAGTTTTTGAAATCAATCATTTTTGGTTTTGTATGGACTCGTTTCTCTACTTGAGAACCGAACCAGTGTCAACTGGGACAACCAGTCAACCATGCATCGAGCGGCCAAAAAGGCTATTTTTCTTTAGAACGCATAGTCTTTTATTAACTAAAGCAATTTTTCACTGTTTGAAGATCAATTCTGGATCTACTAGAACTCCAGTCTAGCACTCATTCACCAGACCAACTGAGGTGACCTAAACATTTCCAATGCCGTCCACAAATTC
This sequence comes from Palloptera scutellata, assembly GCA_958295655.1. Taxonomy (NCBI): domain Eukaryota; kingdom Metazoa; phylum Arthropoda; class Insecta; order Diptera; family Pallopteridae; genus Palloptera; species Palloptera scutellata. The sequence goes on along the minus strand of OY282452.1, from coordinate 24,033,783 downwards.
TATCAATCACAAATAAAACATCGCACAATGATCACGCAAACAATCTCCTTAAAATAATATTTGGTAACTCTCCAATTGTAAATCTTAAGTCAGAGCCTTTCCCCTAACTTTAGTGTTAATATTTTTCCATCATTGTGGTCGCTGTAGCGTAGCGGTAGTGCGTTGGACTGTTACGCAGAGTGTCCCCGGGGTTCGAATCTCGGCAAAGGCAAAAAAAAAACCGCCTAAACAACAACAACAAAATTTCTACACGGCACCACCTCTTGGCAGGAAATGGCAAACCTACCATAGTAAAAAATTGACTATGAAAAGCTTTTCACTTCGCCGTTCGGATTCGGCATGAAACTGTAAGTCCCTTCCATTCAAACACACGCAACATGAGTGAATGCGAAAAACTCGGCCTCTGGCGCTTCATGCGGTCATAGTCGAGACACTGATAAACTGAAGTTCATCATTGTGGTAAAGGCATAACACTTCCCACAATGGCTGTCGCTGTCTATCTCTTGTCGGTGTCCTGTATGATTGCATTCCCTCCCTCATTCTCCCTCCTTCTTCCTCCCACCTATCAATCTTCCTTCCATTCAACACAATGCTCTGCATTCACAGGGCTACACCCTGAGTGTTGAAAGGAATCTATAATATTATACAGGTTACTTACTTGAGAAGTTACTAGCCTGACACATAGATAGCACTAGTGGAGAAGTGAATCTACTGTTCACTGTATGATTTCATCTATCGTATGAACGCGTATAAAGTTTCAAATCAATCTGGCAAGCCATTCTCTGTTTAACAGTTGCTTGAAGTTGACGTGTCACAGTGTTTTAATAAAATGGAAAAATTTAAAACTCTTGACATTACTGAGTATTTATTTAAAAAGTTTTATCTGGACAAGAAATCCGTACCTACATGGTAAATGTGTTAGGTGAATGTGCTCCTTCATATGCAACAGCAAAAAATTGGATTGAAGATGAAAAATTGCCGTGCCACCAGAAATCATTGAAAACTTGATCGAAAACGATTTTCTCCGTGCAATTTGGAACGTTTTAAGCAGAATAAGTAGTCCAAGTTTCATAACTGACGCTGAGAGTAGGGTCTACCATAGTGATCCTAAATTGATACAGAAACATTTACAGTGGACAGAGACTGGATGTTCGGCGCCAAAGCAGACAAAGCACGAACGATTGTCAAAAAAGGTTATTGCTACTGTTTTCTGGGATGCAAAAGAGATTTTGTTGATGGAAACAATAAACTCAGAATACTATTGGAACCTTTTCGATAAACTGGATGCAGTAATTCGCGAAAAAAGGCGCGGTTTAAAGAAGAAGAAAAAATCCTTTTTCACCAAGACAACGCACAATGGCTCACGTCCTCAGCGTCCTCACAGAAGTGGCTAAATTCAAGGAATTAAAGTACGAATTGCTTGACCATCCACTGTATTCACCAGATTTGGCTCCCAGCGACTACTTCCTATTCCCAAACCGGAAACAATTTCTTCGTACTTTACTTTAAGGATGGGATAGATTTATTGGAGGAGCGCTGGACAAAGTGTATTGAACTGTTAAGAGATTATACTGAATAAAAAACCAAAACTAAAACCGAAATGACTGTCTCTTCATATTTAGGGTAGAAACTTTTCACGTAACCTGTAGGTACGTCTCAGTGTAGGTATTAGATTATCACCTTATTGTTGTCATTTGATGCCTTTACTTGCTGCTTTGCTCAATTCGATTTTATTGCAGTATTTATTTCACGGTTAGTATTCATTGCAATAGTTTACATTTTAATATTATTATCAATTTTAGTGAATTCCAATTTCATTTCCCCTTTTACCCCTTCGCCCTTTCATCAAAACTTTTTCGTATGTATTGGTATAAAATTTCACAAAACTTATTTATCCAGTTTATATCACAGTTTCATGTTACAAGCATAAAAGTTTTATTGTGCTCAAGAAATAAATCAAAAAAAAAAAAGAAAAAAACAAACAGACAGAAAAAAGGTATTACAAGTACATAAAAGAAATGACAAGGAATTCTGAAGTTTTTTTTTACTTAGTTTTGACATTTGATAGTTTCGCTTTTCTCTAGATTCGAGTAGATATTTATGGCACATGGTCTACTTTTTTGTAACTGTCAATTGATACTTATAAGATTTTGTATGTAATATTGACATTTTTACTTTATTTAGTTCCACCTTAAAAGAAAAAAAATTAAAAAATATCGATGAAACTGTGAGTTAAATAAATTGTACTGTTGAAATGATTACACGTAAAATAAAAACGAAAATATGTTTAAAGGCTTGAAGGAATTTATTGGCATGTCTCTTTTTCTGTGAAAGTTTAAAGTTTAGCCACACGTTTACATAAGTACTGTCAAATCAGAATACTTATACTTAGGTAATTATTTTATCCCGAGGCAACCCGAATAATTTTAAATTAATTACATTATTCGACCGGAATTAATTTTTGAAGTTCTCATTTCTCTAGAAACATTTTTATATTTAAGAGGGGGTAAAAGAGGGTGGTCACTGTGGCGTAGTGGTAATGCGTTGGACTGCTACGCAGAGTGTCCGGGGTTAGAATCTCAGCACAGGCAAAATCAAAAAGTAGAAAAACTGATTCTTCTACACGGCACCTGGCACCACCTCTTGGCAGGCAATGGCAAACCTACAAGATTAAAAATTGCTATGAAAAGCTTTTCACTTCGCCGTTCGGATTCGGCATTAATCTGAAGGTCCCTTCCATTCATGTACAAATATAACACGCACAACATGAGTGGATGCGAAAAGCTCGGCCTAGGCCCTCTATGGGCTGTTGTGCCATTAAAAGTAAAGTAAGTTAAAGTAAAAGGTGATAGTGTCGGGGCGGAAATTGTAACGGAATTGAAGGGCAGCGCCCTCTATATGCACTCACTATGCGCCTTCTATCAATTGATAGAGGGCGCTGATTCGCATATGATTCATACTCGATTGATGGAGGGCGCTGATTCGCGTATGATTCATACTCGATTGATAGAGGGCGCTGATTCGAGTATAGTTCACACTTGATTGATAGAGAGAGCTGATTAGAGTATGATTCAAACTCGATTGATAGAGGGCGTTGATTCGCATATGATTCATACTCGATTGATGGAGGGCACTGATTCGCATATGATTCATACTCGATTGATAGAGGGCGCTGATTCGCATATGATTCATACTCGATTGATAGAGGGCGCTGATTCGCATATGATTCATACACGATTGATAGAGGACGCTGATTCGCATATGATTCATACTCGATTGATGGAGGGTGCTGATTCGCATATGATTCATACACGATTGATAGAGGGCGCTGATTCGCATATGATTCATACTCGATTGATGGAGGGCGCTGATTCGAGTATAGTTCACACTTGATTGATAGAGAGAGCTGATTAGAGTATGATTCAAACTTGATTGATAGAGGGCGCTGAGTATGAATCATACCTCATTTTTTTTAAATAACATGGTTCAGAAAAGTGTATTCAGATAGAATACCGAAAAAAAGACCGAAGAGAAGAGAGAGAGAGCCTCAGTACACTTCAGTAAGTTTCCTCAGTGTATCGCTTTCATTACAAAAAAAAAAAAAGAAAAACGATTAAGAATAACAAAGATAGATACATAGAGATACATACAACCAATTCTAGTTGGTATTTATTTACGATTGAAGTATTCGTAACAAATGTGTCACACACATTCACGATGTGGTATTTTTCCCACACATGCTTTAATATATAGGTACAATATATGTACCATATGTAAACATTACAGTATATATGTCTCAATATTATTTACACATATGTACTTATTTTCTATATACTTGCGTACTTAACTAACATGAGAACGACTTTCATGCCACGCCGCAGTTAAGAAATAAAAATAAAACCAGAAACAGAAACAGAGACAGAGACACAACAAAAACCACCAGACAAAGGATGACAAGGACTTTTTGCGATTTCTGCACCACCGACTGACATTCTGACATATAATAAGAGTCATACGACGATGGTGTCACTGTTTTTCTGTCTGTGTGATATTAACAAGTTTGATTTGATGTGCAATTTAAATTAAAATTGTGCATAATTGCAAGGGGAAAAATTAACAAAAACAAACGAAAGCTACACTGCAACTCTACTTAAACTCGCTTATTAATTTGTTTTATAGTGTTTCACTTGCTTAATTGCAGCTGCAGTTGCAAACTGCAACTATTTTAAATGCTTTGTTTGTTTTTGTTTTGTTTTTTGTAACTTGAATTTAATTGGCAACTTGGCAATTGGTTGTTGCTTGTGTGCTAAGTGTTTCCTTGCGGAAGTTTCTCATCCATCGAGGTTTTTCGCCAAACAACATCGCGAACAACAATAATATTTAATACACAATGATTAAAAACTTTCAATTACGCGCAAATGCATAAAATAACAACTGGCAAAAAATCGAAAAAGCATGATGCCACAAAAAATTCGACTTCAAGGCCAATAATGAAACAACAGCAGCGGTGTCATGATCATCATAATCGTAATAAAGTTGAAGGAGTCGGCTTGGATGTGGATGTGGCTGAGGATGATATTTATCTGTTGGATTTTGTACAGTGCATTTTCGAGCCAGTGCGTAGGTAAACAGCATACACACACACACACACATATATATATACAAACACAAACACACATACACACATACACAAACACACCCACATTACTTAGTACCGAAATAACGGGGAACAAGTGTCAATTAAACATATATAAAAAAAACTGCAAATGCGAAATGACTTTTCAATTAAAATTGTACTTAGAAATATTTCTATTTTGATTATTTTGTAACTTTGTACTATAGTTCTGATAAAGTTTGTTTAGTATTCACTTATTCAATTTATATTCATAGTTACGTGCTATAAATATCCTGTTTTTTGTAGTCCACAAGGACACTCTAACTTGTTTTGTTGTCTCTCTGCTTTTCCCCCACATTTACCATAATTGAGTCGTAAAAGTCAAATGGCTGCAAATTTATGTACGTGTAGCATATTAATTAGGCCATAATATTTATGGGTCAAGTGAAAGCTGTACAAATGGTTGAATTGAACTTGATGTTGGTTATTCTATAAGTGCAGAAAAGCAGAATAAAAGAGGAAAGTTGTGATTTGTTTAGCTAGTGTTTTCGCAGATTAGCTATTAAGTTTCTGAGCTTTAAATCTAGAGCTGATAGGATTTTTAATTAGTTTTCACTACGAATTTAACGCTATACCAAATTTCAAGTCACGCTCTTCTAAATGGTAGATTGCTTATTGTCTCTGAACAAGCCAGATACTTGTACTAGTCCTAGACAGAAAACAATATTCTATAGTGATATCTGCATTTCCACTGACAGTCAGGCTGCAATAAAATCATTACAATATGCTGCTAATAAATCTAAAATTTCTCTAGATCATCTCTCAACTAGACAACTACGGCATACAATCTGTACCTTATATGGGTGCCTCAGCATTGAGGGAAAACTATAAGGCGACCTCTTTAGAACAACTCTCAGCAACTGGCAGTGCGGGCATATGACTTGGCACATATTTCAAGAAAGAAAATGGCGAATGAAACCATCTTGCGATATCGCCAGGCAGTTATGGCCTATGCCTAACCAAAAATGCACTAAAGCACCGATAAACCGAATTGGTCGAATTGTCTGATTCGTGAAAGTACTTCATTCCGAAATTGTATGAAATTGGAAATAAATTACACGACGAGTTGTTCGTTTACCGATCGGACGATTCGATCACGGGACCGAATCCATATAAGCAGGTTATAGTTTCTATTCTCACCCGGGCATTGTCATCAAATTGACAATCATGCTCATAGACTAGGCCTTCCCTACAATGACTTCTGCACAAGATGCAGCAATAAAGAGGGGCAAACTATTTTCCACCTTCTGTGTACATAACTGCCCTGATCTACCAGCACGCCGATACAAAAAAACTATGGCAGCTCCTTTCTTTGAGAGACTCACAGAACTGGCATCGTCTGAAATCAAAGACATACTATTCTTCATCGAAAGCACAAAATGGTTTAATTAGGAGAGATTAGGAATACCATAAACAACTCACCCCTTAGGTGCTGGTTATGCTGGTGTTCGCATCATAGTTTACTCTCGTGCTGGGTGTAGTGGTTACATTGGTGTTCGTTACGGAGTTGCTTTTTGTCGAAACTCAGTTTCCTTTTGTAATACTATTTTGTTCGCAACAGCAACACTAAATGGTATACCAAAAAACTTTAAACGATTTTATCAATATGGAGAGTGCAATTAATAATATAATTGAAAGATTATGAAAATAATATGATTTTTCTTCAATAGTTTTATGAATAATATATTTAATATTCACTTTTAAAAACTAAAAACATTCGCAAACTTCGCTTTTCTGCATATGAAAATATTGAAGCACACGTTTGCATGTTTTCCTTCTATTTTACATATATTTTTGTTCTTTTTTTTTGTAGAATAACTCATTGACACCCTGAATACTCGGCGTGCTCGGTGTACATTTCACCCAGCATATCGTGTTCGGTGTGAGAGTGAGTAAAAGCTCTTTTTGCGTTTTCGGGCAACAACAATTGCATAGTATTCACAGAGTAAAATTTGAATATAAACACAGCCTTAGACTATCACAATGGTCCAACTTGTCTTCGTGTGTTATTTACGAATAGCCACCACTAATCTTACCTCACTATAAATTCGTAAGCATAGCTGTCATAAGAGCGCATTGTTATTGTTTGTTAAAAAATTATACCTAGAGCAAATGGTGTGTTGCATAGAGCGAAAGGAAGAGAGAGAAAGTTTGTAAATCCACCAAGTAACTGCATTCTTAGACGTGTTGTTGTTGGTGTATGAAAATTATATTAGGATTGAGGTGAAATTAAAAGAGAGAGAGAGAGAGAGAAAGAGAGAAATTTTTTCTGCAAGACAAGTTCACTTGTGTTTCCATAAGAAATAAGTTAGTTGAATTTTATTAAGTATTCTTAAACCGAATTTGGGTGCTAAAAAAATAAAAGAAATAACTAGGGAAAATAAATATATAAATTTTTGCCAGATGATAAGTGAAAGTTCCTATACAAAATTATTTTATAAAAAGTTCTAAACACCCACAAGTTAAACCACATATTTATATTTTAAAAACTCCAGCTCATTTTATGATGTACTACTGTGGGCAAAAGTTAGTAAGACTTTGTTCATAATTTAAAATTTTTTTATTCATTCTTCCAAATCTATTTCGTCCCCTTCAAAGTTGTTCCCCCCCGGCCCCAATACACTTGTACCAACGTTTTTTTCCAATTCTCGAAACAGTTGTTAAAGTCAATTTCCGGAATAGCCTTCAATGCGCTTAGCGATTCATGTTTAATGTCTTCAATTGACTCAAAACGGTGTCCACGAAGCGGTTTTTTGAGTTTAGAAAATAGCCAAAAGTCACACGGTGCTAAGTCAGGCGAATAGGGTGGTAGGGTGGTTGCGGAACGATATCAGTCGAATTTTTGGCAAAATGGTCTCGTAAAACCAATGCAGTGATTTTGGAACCAATCGTGCATTCACTCTTCTTAGGCCCAAATGATGTTTTAAAATGGTTTTCACTGATCCTTCCGATATTCCAACGATGCCAGTAAGTATTCTCTGACTGTTAATCGTCGATTCTCGATTCTCGAGCACCAATTCCTTGATTTTATTGACCAGACGTGTTGATCATCAGTTGATGTTGATGGCCGTCCTGGACGTGGTTCGTCGTCAACGCGTTTTCGACCATCTTTGAACAATTTGTACCAATCAAAAACACCTGCTCGCGACATACAATTATCACCGAAGGCCTTTTGCAACATTCTGAACGTTTCGGCATCAGAAATTTGATTCCGCACACAAAATTGAATGGAACTTCTTTGTTGAATAATTTCACTCATTGTGAAAATCGCCGAATGCACTTTTTGTGCAGAAACTTCAGAAAGATAAGCGTATTCTAAACACTAATGATTATTTTGATGTGACATTTGGCACAGATGTCACCGACAGTCATACCAACCTTAACAAAATAATATTTTGATGAATGGGTTTCCGCGCGAAATTTAAATTAAAAAGTCTTAACAACTTTTGCCCAAAGTATTATATGAATTTTCAGTAAAAAAAAAACAAAAAAAGGAAATACACAGACATTCAAAAATTCCCCTACAACTGTCATAGCAAATACGCAATTGAAAATTTTATACTTTCAATAAAACACACACGCTAAAAAAGAAACACAAAAAAACTTTATTAGCAAACTTAATTAGCAAACGAAAGTTTAATGCTGCAAGCAGACAATAACAAAAATTCTAAAATAACCACATAGTTTCTAAAGTTAAACATTTTAGCATATCATTAGGCGGTAGAAAAAAGTATTAAGATTCAAAGATATTTTTCTTTTTTCTTTTTTTTTTGTAAGCTCTCAAAATTATAATCTTTTACAATCAACATAAAATCTAGCCACTTTACTGAGCGACAAAATGTAATCACAATGTTTAAAAATTTTAATTTTAGCATATCATTAGGCGGTTTCAAATGGTGTTGCATTGTTTTTTGTTTTAAATGTTTAAAGACTTTTAAAGCTATTCAAATTTAAATCTATAAAGTCCTAAAGTCAGCACTTGTTATTGCTTGCTTCTTTACTAATCAATTCGTGTTTTTAGACCCATTTTGATGAACTGCAAGTTACTTTGCAATCTAATGCCAAACCATTTTTAGCGGCTCATATTTCAAGTTAAAGGAAAAGTAAATGTTTTATTATTGTACGCTATCGTGACATAAATCAGTCAAAAACCAACCACCACCAACATCAACATGCCATGATTTAAGCGCAATTGCACAGTTTCTTCATTGCTTTATTTATTTCCGTTTTACTGCGCATCACTTGAAAACTTTTGCTACTATCTGCTGTGCCGCCCACGGTATATGTATGCGACACGGTGTTAACATAAAAGTTAAAAGGAAAGCAAAAAAAGGGGAAAAGTGAATTTAGAAAATATTGAGTACTATGAATACATAGCACCAAACAATACGACTAACTGAGTCATGAAAACAATCTGGTCGAATTCGTAATGATCTGTAACATGATCCTGATTACGAGCTGCACCAATAATGACTCAAGAGGGCCTCGTTAGTGTCGACTTCTATTTCATGTATAATGGCTAGATAATTATCTGGTGCAATCAAACTTTATCTCGTGCATCAAATTTGATTTTCGCGATTATTGATGTCATATTAGTTTGAATTCAAAATCCACCCACTCTCCCCTGTCCTTCTATGGATCTTACCAAAAAACACAAAAAATACGTAGCCCCACAGCAGCTACGATACTAAATTTACCAAATATCAGCCAAAATTGCTTTGTTAATAGGTTTAGGTTATCAGTGATGTATCCAAAGGGGACCATGGGGACTACTCGGTCAACCACAACCAGAATGCTTATAACCTTTAACATACACTCTTTGCACCGCCCCCAGCGGAATGCTTCAGAGAAGTCTATAGATTTCCTAGTTTGTAATTTTAATCTGAGTTGTGTTACAAATCGTAAACTTTATTTTGGTCCAATTTTTAATTTCATTTGGGCTTGAATACAGGGTGGACTACTTATAATTTGGAATTTGATTTTGCTGTAAATTAGAAATGAATAATTTGTTTTCAATGTGGTTTTTATAATTCGAAAGTACAATCCTTCTGGTTAACTGTGGAAAACTATTTCATTCAAATGACTTCCTCGGCTGGCCTTGCATTAGCCCATAAGTCCAATTGAATTTTTTCAGTACATTTTCGTCTGCATGGAGCTGGACTTGACCGAGGGCTGCACCGATTTCATCTTTAAGAGTCTCAATCATTGCTGAATGGTTAGGGTAACACTTATCTTTAATGGCTCCCCACAAATAATAGTCCAACGGAGTCAAATCGCTACTGTGTGGTGGCCAATGCACCTTACCAAAATGGCTAATGCTGAAGATTTTCAAACTTCCCACGCAAAATATCGATTGTTGCACGACTCGTTTGAGTCAGCGCCTTCCTGTTGGAACCAAATGTTGTCTAACTCCATATCTTCTAAAATACGCCACAAATAATCAGTTATCAGTGTGCGGTAGCGCACACCATTCATTATCACGCATTTTCCTTCCTCAGAGCGATAGCAGCAATATTTTCGGTAGATATGAGAACGTGTTGTTCTATCCAATAAAGATCCGGTTTCACTCACACGTTTCACAAATTGATCCAGAAATTGCTAGGAAGGCGCTTCTCTTCTACCGCATTTTGAACATAATTTTCGTACACTTTTGGGAGAAAGTAAATTACCGGTAAATTTTCAGTATTTCCCAATGTTAATCAAGCGTATATCGATATCATTTCGTTAAACGCAAATATAAAACAAATTTTCATTATACGAATGATTTGAGAGTTGCCACACTCAAAATAACCAGTGCCTAGTTCAAATTCCAAAATTCTAGATCACCCTTTATTATTCGCTTTTGGGCATTAATTTGGTTTTAGATTTGATTTGAATTTGATTTTAGGTTATGGTCTCAATTTGATCTGACTTTGGCCTACTTATTTCTGATCTTGATTTTCGGTCTGAATTTTAGTCTGAAATTCGATTTCACTTTTGGGTTGACTTTTGGTTTGGAATTTCGGTCTCGTTTTGATCTGATTTCTGACCTAGATTATGTTTTTAATTTTTGTCTCAATTTGGCCTGAATTATAGTTAAAATGTTGGTGTCAATTTGGTCAGCAAGTTGGTTTGAAATTTGATTTGTCTTTAGGTTTGGTTTGTAGTGGTCGCTGAGGCGTAGTGGTAGTGCGTTGGACGGCTACACAGAGTGTCCGGGGTTCGAAATCAAAGAGTAGAAAAAATAATTTTTCTACACGGCACCACCTCTTGGCAGGCAATGGCAACCCTACAAGAGTAAAAATTGCTATGAAAAGCTTTTCACTTCGCCGTTCGGATTCGGCATTAAACTGTAGGTCCCTTCCATTCATGAACAAATATAACACGCACAACATGAGTGGATGCGAAAAACTCGGCCTAGGCCCTCCATGGGCTGTTGTGCCATTAAAAGTAAAGTTAGGTCTAGGCTTAGGTCTTGGTTTTGGTTTGAATTTTGGTGTCAGTTTGAAACGATTTTTGGATTGTGAGCCCAATTTTGTTCCAAATTTCGGAAGGTCCTAAATTTTATCTAAATTGTGATCGGCTTGAATTTGGGCTGATTTTTTTTGTCAGAATTTTGAACTAAATCTCATTCAAAATTTGGGCTTGAAGTACTTGTCTGAATTGCGTGATTTGTGTTTTTTATTTAGAGGTCCCTGTGGCGTAGTGGTAGTGCGTTGGAGTGTCCGGGGTTCGAATCTCGGCACCCTCCATGGGCTATTGTGCCATTAAAAGTAAAGTAAAGTTAGGTCTAGGCTTAGGTCTTGGTTTTGGTTTGAATTTTGGTGTCAGTTTGAAACGATTTTTGGATTGTGAGTTCAATTTTGTTCCGAATTTCGGAAGGTCCTGAATTTTATCTAAATTGTGATCGGTTTGAATTAGGGCTGATTTTTGTTATCAGGATTTTGAACTAAATCTCAATCAAAATTTGGGCTTGGAGTACTTGTCTGAATTGTGTGATTTGTGATTTTTATCAGGATTTTGGAACTTTTTTTATCTGGATATTGGAACTGAATTTGGTTTGAATATTTGTCGGAACTCGGTCTGTATTTTTGTCTGAATGTTGTTCTGAATGTGATTGGTATTTACATATGATCTAAATTTGGTCTGAGTTTTGGTCTATCTTTAGGCCTGAGGTTTGGTTTGAATGAATTTTCATTCTTAACTTTGGGTCTGAATTTAGTAAGATGTTTGGTTAAAATTTAATTGGAGTTTTTAATAGAATTTTTGTCTTGTTTCTGAACAGATTTTTAGATCTAAATTTGGTCTAAGTTATGTGAATTTTGAAATGAATTTTGGTCTCCAAATAGTCAGAATAATTTCGGTCTCAATTTGGTGTAAGGTTTGTTCTTTACGTAGCCTAAATTGCCCTAAACTTCACATGACTAACGTATAAACCCGGGCAAGTACAGGACGATGAGAAAAAGTTTCCTCAAAATAATGAAACCTGCTTTACGCTTCTCTCATTGTCAGTGCAAAGACTTTTCTTCTGTGAGATAATACAAAATCACATTTTTAACACTCACAAAACCTTTTTTATAATACTTTGATAAATATGGCAACATTAAAAGTTTTGTTTTACGTATATGCAATTTGCATTTCTCATTGGCAAATTGTCACTTGACATTGATAACGAAAATTGCCTTGCCTATTTTCATTCGTTTCATTCGTGGATTCGTTTCATTTTACCACGAACTCGCACCAGAACCCTCGCAAGTTTCTAGTCTCAAGTGTATGTGGAAACTTTTGTCAATAAGTTTTGGCTTTCACATGTCTTCATATAAATATTTATTGAATACACATTTTTTCTGTGCAAAATTTTACCTTACTTCATTGTTTTTAACATTTATTGGAGGAGTAGCGAGCATATGTAAATTTTGCATGATAGCAAACATTTTAATAATAACAATATCAATCAATGGCGAAACTGTTGCTTTCAATATATTTTTTGATAAATAGGAAAGCGTAGACGGCAACTAGTTTTTACATTGACGCGGAAATGGAAGCAACTTATGAGTGATGCACCTCACCGATAAATCTTCACCCACTACAACTTTCGACATAAATTGAAATTTCATTGGGATTTTTTTTTTATTTTTTTTGGTTTTTGAAAAACGAAACCACAACAAGGAACGGGAAGGAGGGAAAGAAAATATAACTGAAATTGAAAGAAAGAAACGGAAAGAAAAGGAAAATGAAACTGACATTGAAACTCCATTGCAGGCAGACAATTTCCTGGCCTTACATGCAGAAAAAAAAAAACTGTTCCACACATTGAAAATGCAATGCACTTTTATCAATGTCAAAGTCGAATGTCAAATAGCGAGAAATTCAATAACGAAACCGCGCGTAAATCCTGCAATCAAATGTTTGCAATTAATCTTTAAAGGTCGGGCATCGGTGAGTGGGAAAGGCCGGCCGACTGGAGGGGCGAGACAGAGGAAGTGAAAATGTGAAGGCAGAGATTTATTTGGGGAGGCGGTAAACCCACACATACTCGTTGGAGTACAAGGTGGGGCAAAAGTAATGACATAATGCAATGTCAATTGGCAGCCATTTGGTTAGAAATGATTTCTTGTTCAACAATTGGACTCTGTTTTCACGGAAAATTTATTTGACAACGTAAAATTGATGACATTAAGTATCATTTGTGATACCGATCAAATGACCACTTCCTGAGCTGATGATCATTTGTGCTCGTTTAACGGCATTCTGAATTGTTGCTCGCAACAAATGTGATTTCTTGTTCAATGTTGGCTTTCAATACTTGTAGAGTTTGTGGTTTATTGTGATAAACGCGAGGTTTCAAACAACCCCTAAAGGAAGAAGTCGGACGCAGTTAGATCTAGCGATCTTTGCCGGCCAATTCAAATTCATTGCTTGTGTTGTCAATTAATTTTCTATCTGTGTACAACATAAATATCAAAGTACAATGACATTTGGTGCCATTTGCAAAAATTATGACACATTCACATTATGACAATACTTTTGCCCCACCTTGTATTGTAATGGTAAAGGCGGAATTTGTTAATAATTGGAATTTTGTTATGACAAAAACGCCAAGAAAAGTTAAGATGCTAATATTTTATAGTCTACACGCTATTATGTAAAGGGGAATCAGGGTAAAATTATAGAAATATAGATATTATATCTACAAGTCGCTAATTCTTTGCGTCTAGTTCACCATTTCTTTGCACTTAGTTCTGTCAACAATTTTTTATTTATTTTTCTTTTTTTTCGTGTTTTATTCTTGGGAACATAGGGCTTCAAGAAAACATTGCCATCTTATTCTATTGTTAGCTATTCTTTTGACAACGTTCCACGATTCTTCAGCTGCTCTCAGTTCACTTTCAATGGTCCGCTTCCAGGTGTTGCGCGGACGTCTGTGACCTTGAGGATTCCAGTCTAACGCAGTTCTGCTGAAACTTTCGGACGGCTTTCGCAGTGTGTGACCTATCCACCGCCATTTACGAAATCTTATTTGTTTAGCAATGGGGTCCCCCTCCATCAATCGCCAGAGTTCTTCGTTCCTGATGGTATTCGGCCAGAACAGCCTGCATATCATGCGAAGACATTTGTTTACAAATACCTGTAGTTTCTGAGTGATGGAGTTTAAAATTAACCAGGTTTCGCTACCGTATTGCAGTACATATTTGACACATGCGTTAAAGATCTTCAGTTTGGTTCTTCTTGAGATCTGTGAGCTTTTCCATATGCGCTGTAATCGTCCAAACGCCGACAATATTCAGTTCATAAACAATAAAGTTTCATACAACAACATTTTTTTTTTCGCTCGAAATGTCTAATTTTTTGCTTACAAAATACAATATGCGGACATCATTGATTTTCTGTTTCCAATTGAAGGAATCTGCTTTAGAATCTCATCGAATGCTTGTGGAAGCTTACGGCCAGCACGCTTTAGACAAAACACTGTGCAGCGAGTGGTTCAATAAGTTTAAAAGTGGCGATTTTGATGTGAGAAACGAAGAATGTGGAAGACCACCGAAAAAGTTTGAAGATGCCGACGATTTGCAAGCTTTACTCGATAAGGATGATGGTCAAATGCAAGAACAACTTGCAGAACAATTAAAAGTGACCCAACAATGCATTTCTCAACGTTTAAAAGCAATGGGATTGACTTTGAAGGTTCTGCAGAAGGAAGATGGGTGCCGCGCAAGAATTGCCTGAAAGACAGCAAGAAAATCGAAAAACCATCTGTGAAATGTTGCTCGCCAGGTACAAAAGAAAGTCATATCTTCATCGAATTGTTACAGGCGATGAAAAATGGATCTATTTCGAGAATCCCAAATGTAAACGATCATATGTGAAGCCCGGTACACTGGCCAAGTCGACCGCAAAGCCAAATTGTTTCGGAAAAAAGACAATGCTCTGTGTTTTCAGGGATCACCGAGGTGTTATCTGGTTTGACCTTCTGAAACCAGGTTAAACAATTACTGGCCAATGCTACCAACAACAATTGGCCGATTTGAACCGTGTTTTGCGCCAAAAACGTCCAAAATATCAAGCTAGGCAACACAAAGTGATTTTTCTTGATGACAATGCACCATCACATCGAACAAGAACAGAACAGACTCGGGAATTGGTAGATTCGTACAGCTGAGGAGCCCTCTCCCATGCGGATTATTCACCAGACTTCGCTCCATCTGACTACCACTTATTTTCATCAATGGGGCACGCGGGCACGCACTTTCTGAGCAGCACTTGGATTCGAAAGAAAGTGTGCAAAAATGGCTCAATGACTGGTTTGACTCAAAAACCGAACAGTTTTTCTGGCGAGGCATTCACAAATTGCCAGAGAGATGGAAAAAATGTGTATCTAGCAATGGCCTTGTATTTTCTTAAAAAATTTCATACTTGTACGCCTGGTATTTTATTACTATTTGCCATAATTGAAAGGCAAAGGTGACTAATATTAAAGATTAAATCTCTGCTTTTAATCCAAAGAATAACATAAAAAATCGCATAAAATCCCATCTCGTATATGCTACCCACACACATTCCCACGAGCATATGAAATACAGTAAATTCCGATTAAAGCGAACTTCAAGGGACCATTATAAGTGTTGCGATAAATTCATAACCCGAGTTCGATTAAAGAAAAAGAACTGAAAGAGTTTAAGAACTCCCAGGTGAAGTGAAGGGTTTCAATGCCAACTTCTTCGCTGAAATTCTCGAACGCGCTTTAAGAAGTTTTACTTCAAAACAACCACTAACTTTATACATTAGTACTTTTTCAATTGATTCGCAATCGAAAACCAGTTTAAATTGAAATTTAATTTCAAGCTGAGTGATTCGGTATAAGCGAAAACATCCATTCTCTAATATGTCACACTCACACTCGTAAACTTCATTGTACTCGTATAGGTACAAAATATATCGCATGCGAGAATTTAAAAGATATTTTTTTTTAACTACGAAGTTAGAATTTCTGTATAATTTGTGGCACTTTGTTGATGATGTTCGTGTCAGAAAATGCTTTAAGCTGGAAACTAACACAAAAAAGGCAGCAACAACAACAACTACAACAAAAAGGAGCAGAATACAATGAAAATAAATGAAAAGGAGAAAACTTTGCGCTATTGATATTCAATTCGTATAAGTAATCGGTTTGTGACAATGAAATTGTTTACAGTCATTTTGACTAACATTAAACGTGAACTATATTTTTGTATTTGCATAAAGAAATGCAGTGCTGGGCAAACTTTACATGTTTTTAAAAATAAATTTACATACTACTTCTAGGTAAAAGGTTAAGTTATTCAGATACAAGCAAACAAAAAAAAAAATGATAAAACTGAAGTTCATTGTGGTAAAGGCATAACACTTGGCCCCAATGGCTGTCTATCTCTTTATCGGTGTCTTGTGATTGCATTGCCACTCTCATTCTCCCCTCCTTCCTCGCACCTATTAACCTTCTTTCCAATCAACACAATGCTCTCCATTCATGGGGGTACACCCAGTGAGTTGACTGAATATAAAATAAAAAATATTATACGGATTTGGTAGTAATTCCATAGTTTCGTATTGAAATTAACAATATTTCTATTAGATTTAATAGTATTGGCAGTATAGATGTAATAGTTTTCTTATTAATGTAATAGTTTTCTTATTAATGCAATTAATTATCAAAACTGAGATTTTCCACCTGACAAACGTTAGCATGGAAATTTGATCGAAAGTGGTGCCTCCCCATAAACTCTATCTAAAAAAAAAAATTTACATCGCTATATTTCCATAATTTTCTTATAGATTATACATTAAAGCGAGTCGGTCCCCATACAAAAAAAAAAAAAAAGTTTGAAAAAATCATCTCCTATCTGAAAGCTTATGTTGAGAGTATTTCAAAACAATTTTTTTTTTTGGACCGCCCTAAAAACCGCCAAAATGAATTTTTGTTTATAACTTTGGAAGTTGATGTCCGATAATTATAAATGGTATATTACTTTTGGTCGCCTGTGGCGTAGTGGTAACTGCTACGCAGGGTGTCCGGGGTTCGAATCTCGGCACAGGCAAAATAAAAAAAATAAAAAGTAGAAAATAATAATTTTTCTACACGGCACCCGGCACCACCTCTTGGCAGGCAATGGCAAACCTACAAGAGTAAAAATTGCTATGAAAAGGTTTTCACTTCGCCGTTCGGATTCGGCATTAAACTGTAGGTCCTTTCCATTCATGTACAAATATAACACGCACAACATGAGTGGATGAGAAAAGCTCGGCCTAGGCCCTCCATGGGCTGTTGTGCCATTAAAAGTAAAGTAAAGTAAATATTACTTTCATACATTGTTATTTATAATATTAGAAATTTTTAGTACAACTTACTAAAAATAAAAATATTCCGTTATTTACGGTAAAATATGTTGGTACAAATTTTAGTTAACACTTTCGCCTAAATGCTTTTACTTTTTGGTCAGGGTATATGCAAAACTCATCAAAATTGTGAGATTTAATACTTAAGTACAAGTTTCTAAGTGAGTGTTAACTTATCTTGTATAATTTTTAAATAACAATAAATATTGAATATATAAATTGGCTTAATTAATTCTATTGGTTTTTGGTTTGAGCTACAACAACAAATCTCAATTATTTAAGTTCTTACAATAAGAATTGCACCAAAATTTAAGCATCTATAACTTTTTCGTTTATTAACCTAATGGGACACTTCCCGGGCAAGAATTTAATTTCTGAGAGCTTCAAACTTTAAAAAAAAAACTAAATTGCATTTAGGGGGGTAGAACTCTGAGTACGCGACCTAACTATTACGAATGACTTCGGAGATGAATAACACCTAAGAAGAAAATGTAGCAACCGTTGAGCCTTTTACATCAACTGCCAAAGTTATAAACAAAAATTCATTATGGCGGTTTTTAGGGTGGTACAAAAAAAAAAGTGTTTTCAAATACTCTCAACATAAGCTTTAAGATAGGAGATGATTTTTTCAAAAATTTTTTTGTGACCCGCTCTATTATACATACTACATCAATCGATCTAATGATTTATACATATGGAGTGAATCAGAAAAATTTTAGAATTTTTACGTATCCATTATACGCAATTGTCAAGAGTTAGCACCTCGTTATCTTCAATTGAAAGTATCTATAAATAGTGCAGTTGTTTTTCTACATATATTAGTCATTTTCATCTTGGAACTACTCAAGTCAACATGTCGAGCCAACAAGAACAGCGCCGCATATTAATACTGGACATTTACTTGACTGATATGACGAAGTCTAGACTAAGGACTAAGCATTGCAAGGGAAAGCACAGCACAGAGTTTAGCAACGGTTTATAACGTCATAAACAACTACAACGCGGGAAACTCCATTTGCAGAACCGAAGGGTCAGGCAGAAAATAGGATCCAAATAACCCAGAAAGAAGTGCTGAAAATGGTTGTTAGTACATATCGGGTTAATCCCACGAGGTCGACTCGAGATATGGCAGCTACAGCTGGTACATCGCAATCAACTGTAATGCGATACAACCACAAAGCGATGTCAAGGATTAAAGACCTACAAACAGCAGAAAGTAACTGACCGGTCGGAAGCAAAGGTAAAAATAGCGAAGACGCGTGCCCGAAAGCTGTATGACAATTACCTAACCTAATTCGATTGCGTGATTCTCGATGATTAGACCTGCTGTAAGGCGGACTTCAACCAGTTGCCTAGGAATGCCCATTTCACAACAAAGAATATGTATGCAATACCCCCAAAATACTCTGAAGTAAAATATACCAAATTTCCAAAACGCTTCATGGTTTGGCAAGCACCTGCGGTCTACGAAGCAAGCCGTTCATTACGACAGGAACAATTAACTACAGAATTTATATAGAAGAATGCCTGCAAAACAGCCTTCTACCATTTATTGGACACCACAAAGTAACCGTTTTGTTTTGGCCCGACCTAGCCACAAGCCATTACTCCAGGTCAACAATGGAATGGTATAAGAAAAATAATGTCACAGTGGTCGCTGTGGTGTAGTGGTAGTGCGTTGGACTGATGCGCAGAGTGTCCGGGGTTCGAATCTCGGTACAGGCTAAATCAAAAAGTAGAAAAACTAATTTTTCTACACGGCACCCGGCACCACCTCTTGGCAGGCAAAATGGCAAACCTACAAGAGTAAAAATTGCTATGTAAAGCTTTTCACTTCGCCGTTCGGATTCGGCATTAAACTGTAGGTCCCTTTCATTCATGTTCAAATATAACACGCATAACATGAGTGGATGCGAAAAGCTCGGCTTAGGCCCTCCATGGGCTGTTGTGCCATTAAAAGTAAGTAAGTAAAGGTTCCAAAAGAGGCAAATTCTTTCAACTGCCCGGAACTTCGGCCTACTGAAAGATATTGGGCTCTAACGAAGCAAACCATAAGAAGAAACAAAGAAAGGTTGCAAAAATGATGTAGAATTCCGAAATCGATAGAATCGAGCCTATGCAGTAGTCACCGAACGTACTGTCCCTAACTGTCTCTAACTAAGAACATTAAGAAAAATCTTAAACAATTTGCAACCGCTAATAATATTTGAATAATTTTTGTGAATTATAGTTTAAAAAATTCTTAATAAACTGAACTTTATTTGAGTGCAAATTGGACTGTTGGTTGGTTTTTAATGTCTCCGTAAAAATTCTAAAATTTTCTGGTTCACACCTTACTGCATCAGACGATAGTAAGCCCGAAAAAAATGTCATTTACCTTTCGATAAATGACTCTAATAAACCAAGTACAACATATTGCATGCAAGTATGAAATAGAAAAGAAAATTAATTGATAACCAAAAAAAGCAAGAAACAAACAAACACAATTTGTGTGAAAAATATTTACAAATACTACAAAAAATTACATATGCAAAAATATATTTTAATACCTAAATCAGATGTTGCGAAACTCACACGTGTAAACACATAAATCAAAGGGAGGTGATATATTTACATACTCGTACATTGTCGATGCCCTACATTCAGTTTGTACGAGCACAAGTGCCACGGCTTTTGCACGGGACAGTCAGGCGGAGTCACTTTTCAGAAATACTCTCCATTTCCTACAAATGAGCTGTGAGAACTAAACTAACTACAGCGAAATGATACAATAAGATTTATTATTTTTCTAGGTTTTTCTAGTTAACGAACACTAGCAAATTGTGCTGGGTAGCAATTGCAGTGATTTTCCAGGATTCCCATAATTAAAAATCTTGGAGTATACTTTGGCCCTCAAACTCAGCTTTACCCCTCCTAGGGACTATATGATATTTTTAAAGTTAATTCTCTACTAGTTTTCGTAATGCGAAACTTTTTGTTGATGCTTTCACACTTAAAGCCACTTACACTTCACTGGTTAGATCTGTTCTTGAGTATGCAAGCATTATCTGACACCCACCCAATCTACCAAATTGATATCAATCGAATTGAGAGAGTTCAAAAGATTTTTAACTAAATTCGCTCGCCGACGAAATTTCGCGTACGACTCCATGCCATCGTACGAAGAGTGATGTCAGTTGCTCAATTTACGTACTTTCTCTATTAGATTGAACTTGTCAAGCGCACTATTGGCTAATGATGTGATGTCCTTGATGGCAAAATTGATTCATCTTTGTCTACTGGCTCTAATTCCATTTCATGCTCCAGCAAGATCACTAAGGGAACATCGATTGTTCTACGTCAAAGTTCATCGAACTACTTAATTATGGTCACACTGATCCTATCTCCAACTGCCTTAATCTTTGCGATAGAACAAGCTCGATTTGAGCTCTAAATAGATCGTATTATATGTAGTTAAGAAATCGTTTAAATTTTAGATCTTATAGTTAAGAAATTTAGTTTAGTTTGTAAGTCAATAAATAAATATTGCTTCAAAATTATAATTTTATCATTCAAGGACTGTTATTGTTCTTGAATTTGGTATAGTTTTTAGTTTGATTTGTGGTTTGAGATTTGATATGAATTTTTATTCCATTTTTGGTCTGATTTTTGCTCTGTACACCGTTTAATTCATGTTTTGAATGGTGGTCGCCGTGGCGTAGTTGGCATTGCTTTGGCCTGCTAATTAGATTATCAGAGGTTCAAATCTCAGCTCAGGTAAAATTAAAAAAGTAGACAGCATCTCTTGGCTGACAATAGAGCAAACTTACAAGAGTAAAAATCACGTAAGAAAAGGCAATCCGTTCGGATTGGTCATAAAACTATATAGTTCCCTTCCATGCATATACAAAAATATAACACGAACAACATGAATGGATACGAAAAGGTAGGCATAGGCCCTCTATGGGTTGTTGTGCCATGAAAAGAAAGAAAAACAAGAAGACATTTATGGTTTGAATTAAGCCTGAATTGTGGCACAATTTTTGCTCAGAATTGTGTATATTATGTAATTGTGCTCCACCACTTCAATTGGGAGTGGGGGAACACGCTGGATGCAATTACATTTTCGGAAAAAGTTGCTCGAGAAAGAACTGTGGGCTAAAATTCATTTAGTTTCGTTGTCATGAGAGAAATTATTTTAAAACTTTTTCAAACTTTGGGCCATGAGCGCTAAGGGTTCGACAGGACCAAATACTCTTTTCATTTTGTATAACTGAGGCAATTTTTAATGGGAATAGCCCCTCCTCATAAGCAGAAGAGGGTTCGACGGTGCCAAAAACTCTTTCATTTTGTATAACTGAGGCAATTTTTAATGGGAAAAGCCGCTCCTCATAAGCAGATCTTCTTCCAATTAATCCTGTTCTATGAAATTGGTCCATTTTTTTCTCAAATGGAGTTCACTTTCCAGTGGTTGGTCTGTTACCTGTGATCTGCTTCCATTCCCTCTTTCAATCCGGTTTTTTTTTTTTAGTTTTCATCATGACTCAATATTAAATAGGGATAGCCCCTCCTCATAAGCAGATCTTCTAACAATTAATCTTGTTCTATGAAATTGGTTAATTTTATTTTCAAATGCATTTCAGTTTTTAGTGGTTTGATCTGTTACCTGAGATCTTCTTTCATTCTCTCTTTTAATCCCATTTTATTAAAGTTTTCATCGTGACTCAATTTTAATAGGGATAGCCCCTCCTCATAAGCTGATCTTCTCCCAATGAATTTTGTTCAATGTAATCTGTTAATTTTTGTTTCAAATGGAGTGCAATTTTCAGTGGTTGGTCTGTTACATGAGGTCTTTTCTTTCAATCCGATTTTATTAATGCTTCATCGTGACTCAGTATAAATAGGGATAGCCCCTCCCAATTAGCAGATCTTCTCCCAATTAACCTTGTTCTATGAAATTGTTTAATTTTTGTCTCAAATGCAGTTCAGTTTTTAGTGGTTGGTCTGCTATCTGCGATCTCCTTCCATTCTCTCTTTCAATCCGGATTCTTTGTTTTAATTTTCATCACGACTCATTTTTAATGAGGATAGCTCCTCCTCATAAGCAGATCTTCTTCCAATTAATCCTGTTCTATGAAATTGGTCCATTTTTTTCTCAAATACAATTCAGTTTTCCGTGGTTGATCTGCTATCTGTGATCTCCTTTCATTCTCTCTTTCAATCCGGTTTTTTTAGTTCTTATCATGTATCATTTTTAATGGGGATAGCCTTTCTTCATAAGCAGATCTTCTCTTAATGTAATTCTTGTTCAATGTAATCTGTTAATTTTTGTCTCAAATGTAGTTCACTTTCGAGTGATTGGTCTGTTACATGAGATTTTTTCTTTCAATCCGATTTTATTAAAGTTTTCATCGTGATTTATTTTTAATGGCGATAGCCCCTCCTCACAAGCAGATCTCCTCCCAATTAATCTTGTTCTATGGACCTCTCCCTAATCATGAATCCTTGCACTTTGCGTCATATCTAACATTCGAGCATGACCGAATTTAATATGCCCCATCGTTCTTCCTTTTCTGTTGTTATTTTCTTGTGATTTGGTGATTTGTTGTCGCTGTTTGTTGTGTATTTTGTGGCAACCAAATGGATACACTGTTCTCTTTTGTTTGTAAAGGCAATGTGCGCAATTTATTCGTTACCCAGAGTTACAAGCGGTAAATACAGTGCAATTGCCGGGCCGGAAACTTGCAAAACAAAATTTATTTTTAAATAAAGTAAATAAAAAATCACAACAAAATTTCCTAATTTCCTAATTTCAACGAATATGTTAATTAAAAAAATAAAATATTAAAACACCAACAACACCAAAAAATAATTCGCATTTACTTTTACAGTTTCAATTTGCCGCGCATTAGCGCCTGCCTGGAACGGCTCATGGGGACAAATGTGGTGCGCCTCACCGATCGTAAATTCATGAATGAGTTGCGTGAACGCATTGAGGCAGACTATCGCATAATGCTGGAGAAACGTATACAAGCCAGAGAGGTAAGCGTGAAAGTGAACGGGGAGGGGTGGCGAGGGAAGAGGAGAGAAGAGGAGGGGATGAAATGATGGCAATTAAACTTTATGCTGTGCAATTGTTGTGAAAATGTAAAGTTTATGCAAATGCACTGCATAGACAGTAACATTGTTGTTGTTGTGGCTCAAACAATCATAAACAGCAATTAGACCCTAATCTATCAAAATAAGTTGAAGCCAGTCGAAAGGGAGAGAGAGAGAGAGAGAAGTGTAGTAGAGGTGAAACAACTTAAGCAGTTAATTGCTATATTCTTTCAACTCTAACACCTTCTTTTTTCATAACCTTAAGTGCTTGCATATTTTATTAAAATTTTTTTCCTATACCATTTAATTGAAAATGACGAAAACACTTGAAAGAAAGTGTCATGCTATAAAAATGCTTCTTCTTCCTAAAAAGAAGAAATGTGAGAACGAAAAATAAAAAGAAGAAGATTTTACTACTGTGGGCAAAAAGTAGTAAGAATTTTTAATTTAAATTTCGCGCGGAAACCCATTCATCAAAATATTATTTTCTTAAGGTTGGTATGACTGTCGGTGACATCTGTGCCAAATGTCACATCAAAATAATCATTAGTGTTTAGTATACGCTTGTCTTTCTCAAGTACAAAAAGTGCATTCGGCGATTTTCACAATGAGTGAAATTATTCAACAAAGAAGTTCCATTAAATTTTGTGTACGGAATCAAATTTCTGGTGCCGAAACGTTCAGAATGTTGCCAAATGCCTTCGGTGATAATTGTATGTCGCGAGCAAGTGTTTTTGATTGGTACAAATTGTTCAAAGATGGTCGAGAACGCGTTGACGACGAACCACGTCCAGGACAGCCATCAACATCAACTGATGATCAACACGTCAATTAAATCAAGGTGCTCGAGAATCGATGATTAATAGTCAGAGACCTTACTGACATCGTTGGAATATCGGAAGGATCAGTGAAAACCATTTTAAAACATCATTTGGGCCTAAGAAGAGCGAATGCACGATTGGTTCCAAAATCACTGCATTGGTTTTACGAGACCATTTTGCCAAAAATTCGACTGATATCGTTCCGCTACCTATTCCACCCTATTCGCCTGACTTAGCACCGTGTGACTTTTGGCTATTTTCTAAACTCAACAAACAAAAAACCGCTTCGTGGACATCGTTACCGTTTTGAGTCAATTGAAGACATTAAACATGAATCGCTAAGCGCATTGAAGGCTATTCCGGAAATTGACTTTAACAACTGTTTCGAGAATTGGAAAAAACGTTGGCACAAGTGTATTGGGGCCGGGGGGAATTACTTTGAAGGGGACGAAATAGATTTGGAAGAATGAATAAAAAAATTTTAAATTATGTACAAAGTCTTACTAACTCTTGCCCACAGTAGTATGATGTTTTAAACTTTTTCACTTGCGGAATGTTAAAAGTTTGCGCCTACCTTTCATCAACATAGTAACACGATCTCATACACACACACACACACACACACACACACACACACACACACACACACACACACACACACACACACACACACACACACACACACACACACCCCATGCTTGCATAAAAAACAATTGATTTTGATGAGTCTCAAACATGAAAGTGTCAATGCCAAATGAATTGAAAAGTCAAACTAACCCAAGATACGAGGCAATAATATGGAAAAAG
The DNA here is from genome assembly GCA_958295655.1 of Palloptera scutellata. NCBI lineage: Eukaryota > Metazoa > Arthropoda > Insecta > Diptera > Pallopteridae > Palloptera > Palloptera scutellata. Next base: position 24,008,553 of record OY282452.1, on the reverse strand, counting down.
CTAACAACAACTTACAAAACAGCTACAAAAACCTTAAACAAAAAATAGGTACACGCAAATGCTTAAATGTTAAATGTTGAGAATTTTTGATACTAGGTATACTTATGCCAAAACTAACTAACACCTTGTAGATATTCCCAAGGAACACGAACTTAATCAAAGTGTGATTGTCAAGTCTGAAAACTGCACGATCAAAAAATGAGATTTCGAGATATGCCTAACAGGTTTTCAGATGCTTTAAAGCGCCCATTACATCATGCTACCAGGGAAGAGAAATGGGTCTCGAAATTAGGAAAAAGTATGGAAAAAGCCTCGAACGCCGTATAGCTTACATCAACACATGTGGCATACCATAACATGGAGAAGGGTAGTATTCGTTGACGTAGTATGCTGTGGAAAGGGGTAGACGTCTAAAAAGTTCCTACATTATTTGACGTAATATCTGACCGGAACGGAATGAATATCTTGAGCTTCTCCAGGCTTATCAATACAATTTCTATAATGACAAAATCAATCGAGGGAAAAGAGCTAGGGAAGACCAAAATAGTTGCAATTCATTATAAAATCTTTGAATTTCGATCTGATTTGTAGTCTCAGATTTGGTGTGAATTGTGAGCTGATTTTTGAGTTGAATTTGTTTTAGATTTCGGCTTGTTATGTGGTCTTATGTGGAATTACGTCTAAAAATTGGTTGAATTTTGATGTGATTTTTGTTACGATTTTTCTTCTTCTCGCAGTGTACTGTGGCCTGTTAAAATTTTGGCAACACTTAAAAAAAAAAATAGAAAAATTACTTGTCACCTCTTGACAGGCAATGACAAACCGAGAAGAGTAAAAGTTGCCTTTAGCAAAGCTCTTCACTACGCCGTTTGGAGTCAGCTTAAAACTGAAGGTCCTTCATGGGCTGTTGTGCCATTAAAGGGGAAGAAGAAGGGGAAGAAGAAGGGGAAGAAGAAGGGGAAGAAGAAAAAGAAGAAGAACTATCTATGAAAATTAATTTGAAATTGCTCCCATCTGCCGCATTTTCTGTGCTATTTGCACTTTACAGATCCGTCGCCTACATTTCACACTACTTATTCGGAGAACTGGTGGTAGCTGTGACATAGTGGTAGTGCGTTGGATTGCTGCGCAGAGTGTCCGGGGTTCGAATCTCGGCACAGGCAAAATCAAAAAGTAGAAAAAATAATTTTTCTACACGGCACCTTGGCAGGCAATGGCAAACCTACAAGAGTAAAAATTGCCTATGAAAAGCTTATCACTTCGCCGTTCGGATTCGGCATTAAACTGTAGGTCCCTTCCATTCATGTACAAATATAACACGCACAACATCAGTGGATGCGAAAAGCTCGGCCTAGGCCCTCCATGAGCTGTTGTGCCATTAAAAAGTAAAGTAAAGTAGGATCTGAAATAGATTTCGCCATTATACCTGATAAAGTTTATCAAGAATTCATGCTGCTTGAAACCGTCCATCATCGTCTCCTCGGTGAATGCTGTAGCCATCCTCATAATTTGCTCCTATCTTTTCTTTACCAAGTTCTGGATGATGAACGGCATAATTTCCGTTGCCCAAGTTGCAGTTGGTTTTTAGCTACACTTAAGAATTTGAAAATAATTTTACGCTAATTATAGCTTGCACGTTGCAGTCAAAAGAAGAATGAAACAACAACACAACAACTGCGCTCTCATTTTAAACTTATTCTTCTTGGCAGTTATGATTAACATTCAAATCCTGCCAGATTGTAGAGAATTTTTACAACAGCCAACTAAAAATAACCTCATTGTAGCGTACAATTAAGTGCCCTTAAGACTGATTAAAAAGTTTTACATGGCTTGGGATTTTATTTCCTCGCCGTTGTAAGTCAGTAATTCGAGAAGGAGCGCAAGTTCAAAGAGCCAATATGAAAAGGCTAGAAACTTCATATCATTGAAGCGGGCATAAATATTTATTTCACTACAGACAATTTGGCTTTTAGCCAAAACGAAACAAAACAATCTATAAAACCAATAATAATAGGTAATAATAATGGTAAATGCATGGTAACACCAAAGGCGAAATATTGGAAAAATATAAATTTCACGCCAGCATAGCAAAATTTATGTGCACAAAGGCAACGAAATCAAAACTGCTTTTTGCAAAGTGCGACAATTTCTGATGCCTTATTTGACAGCTAGACGGTAATTTGACAGCAATGACAAGTTAATGAGTTATTGACCCAACATTGCTGCTTTACTTTACAGTAAATTAAGCAATCAAGTGGCGGCGGCGTGGGTGAGTGAGTTGTGGGTGGTCGCTCTTGAGGTAAAACAACATGCAAGCCTGATGACGAAAAACTAAATTGACATTTCGAGGTTGCATAGTCAGGGACGATATATTCCATGTACTACGCATAAGTTGTCAATGTGACAATAGAAATTAAAATCAATTCAAGTCATCAATTGTTGAATTGTGCCGAGCGAGTTTTTGTAATTATAATTTCATATACTCTTAGCGAAATTAGAAGCCATATGGCATTTCAAAAATTGTAATATATATGAATATATATTTTTTGCTTTCATTCAATATAAAGGGTGTTTGTTTTTTAGAATTGTGGTTTTCAATCTGGCAATACTTTTTTAGCAGTTGGTCTTTTTGATAGCTTCCTTTACTTTACTTTTAATGCACAACAGCCCATAGAGGGCCTAGGCCGAGCTCTTCGCATCCACTCATGTTGTGCGTGTTATATTTGTACATGAATGGAAGGGACCTTCAGTTTTATGCCGAATCCGAACGGCGAAGTGAAAAGCTTTTCATAGGCAATTATTACTCTTGTAGGTTTGCCATTGCCTGCCTAGAGGTGGTGCCAAGGTGCCGTGTAGAAAAATTATTTTTTCTACTTTTTGATTTTGCCTGTGCCGAGATTCGAACCCTGGACACTCTGCGCAGCAGTCCAACGCACTACCACTACGCAAAAGCGACCACTCTTTTTGACTGCTGTCAGTTGATTATTGCTCTGTTTGCTTTGTCATTTCAAGAATTGAAGCCGAACGACTATCAAGCGCGTCGCACGTTCGGTGAATGGTCCCAAAACAAGATGGCCACCGATCCTGATTTTCACAAGAAAATTTTGTTCAGCAATGAAGCTCACTTTTGGTTGAAAGGGGAACGGTAATAAGCAAAATTGTCGCATTTGGAGTGATCATAATCCACAAGCCATTGTTGAGACGCCGTTACATCCTCAAAAAATCACTGTTTGGTGTGTTCTATGGGCAGAGGGAATCATTGGTCCATATTTCTTCAAAGATGAAGCCGGTCATACTGTTACAGTCAATGGGGAACGCTATAGAGCCATGATTAATGACTTTTCCGTGCCTGAATTGGAGGATGTTGATGTGGACGACCTTTGGTCTTTAGTTCCAACAAGACGATGCTACATGCCATACAGCCAACGAAACAATCAATTTATTGAAGAAAACTTTTGGTGAGCGCATTAACTCGCGTCGTGGGCCTGTGGCGTGGCTTCCAACGCTATAGAGCCATGATTAATGACTTTTTTGAGCCTGAATTGGAGGATGTTGAGTTGATGTGGACGACCTTTGGTTCCAAGAAGACGACGCTACATGCCATACAGCAGCCAACGAAACAATCAATTTATTGAAGGAAACTTTTGGTGAGCGCATTATCTCGCGTCGTGGGCCTGTTGCGTGGCCTCCAAGATCGTGCGATTTAACATCGCTGAACTATTTTTTGTGGCGTTATGTGAAGTCGCTTGTCTACGCAGATAAGCCTGAGACGATTGACGCCTTGGAAGAGAATATTCGACGCGTTGTTACTGCCATACGGCCCCAATTGCTGCAAAAGGTGGTCGAAAATTGGGCCTCTCGAACCAGCCGCTGCGGCCACTTGCCCGAAGTCGTTTCTAAAACATAATGGCAAATCCTTATCTTTATAATAAAGCTAAATTCTTGGCCATAACATTAAGTTATATGCGTTTTATTTCTTCTTGAAAACCACACTTCTAAAAAAAAACACCCTGTATTTGAATTCACAGGTTTGTAGATGTTCTGTGGTCTGAATTATTAAGTCTAACTTCTAAGCGTGTGGTAGTTCCTGTTATTCGATTTAAACCGAACTTCCCCAGTTACAGCTTTAAGACACATTAATTCCTAAAAATTTCTCTATTCTTTTCAATTTTTACAGCTCAAAGAAGTTGAACGAGAACGAATATTAATTATTGAAGGAAAATCGGATATAATACCAGCAGAGCTAGCAAACGATCCAATATTTGTGGTTAATAAAGATGCCGATTTAGAGATACGAAAAGAACGATCGAAGGTAAACGCAACTACAAATTATATTGAAATTTGAAACAAAAACCTACAATTCACTCGTAATATGAATTTTTTTGCATTTCCAGCTGAAAACCAATCGTGAACGTAATGCCGAACGTTTGAAATTGCAAGGTCTGAAATGGGAACGAGAACGCTTACAGCACCAGGAAGCAGAACGTGAACGTTTAGAAGAATTGCGTGAACAACAAAAAGAGCAAGTAGAACTGGAGCAGCAGTATCATGAAGAAGATGCTGAAAGGGGTATGGATTTATTGAGGTGAGCGAACGAGAGCACTAAAAAAAACAGAAGTTTTTAATATTTATTTAAAAGAAGAAGGCATAAAAAAGCTTTCAACATCTACTGGTTTATCAAGTCTCCCTCCCCCCCTCAACGAAATAAGGCCAGCGCAACAATAATGAAGTCACACATTCATTTTTAACGCTAGTAGTGGAAAGAAAAAATCTAAAGCATATTTGCAGGCGCATATCGTACATATACTTTTAATTGTTTAAGCTTTTGTTATGTTAATTTTCATAGAAATATATTATGCTGCTGTGACATTGTTATGTAATATGTTCCTGCAGTGACGTCGGCAATCTGACGGTGGTGGCGGTGGTATTATATTTAATGCCCTGTTAGCGTATACATGCGTACGCCATTTATATTAAATCCTAAAAGCATGCAACAGCAATTTGTAGCGTCATAATTTGCAATGCCTTTCAATGTAGTCATTTTTATCTGTTGTTTTTGCTTTTGTTCTTTGCTTTCTTTTTCTTTTCTTGTTTTATTTTGACATGTAAAATATAATTAATTTTTCACAGTATTTCTTATGCACAAATATTGTAGTAAGAGAAAGAAGGCAGAAGTTCATTTGCATCTTATCCAAATGAGAGAACTAATCCTTTTGTTATATATATTTTTTTTAATACATTTGTAGAAATTTGTTTGAGTGATATAAAGGGTGTTTTTTCTGGAAGTGTGGTTTTCAGTGGCCGCTGTGGCGTAGTGGTAGTGCGTTGGGCTGCTGCGCAGAATGTCCGGGGTTCGAATCTCGGCATAGGCAAAATCAAAAAAAGTAGACAAAATAATTTTTCTACACGGCACCGGGCACCGCCTCTTGGCAGGCAATGGCAAACCTACAAGAGTAAAAATTGCTATGTAAAGCTTTTCACTTCGCCGTTCGGATTCGGCATTAAACTGAAGGTCCCTTCCATTCATGTACAAATATAACACGCACAACATGAGTGGATGCGAAAAGCTCGGCCTAGGCCGTCCATGGGCTGTCATGCCATTAAAAGTAAAGTAAGTGGTTTTCAATCTGGCAATACTTTTTTCGGAGTTGGTCTTTTTGACAGCTGTCACTTGATTTATGCTCAGTTTGGTTTGCCATTTCATGATGAAGAGACTTACGCCTGAACAATGTTTGCAAATTATTGAAACTTATTATCAACAAATTAATGCGCTGTGAAAAAAGTGTTTCGCAAACAAAATTGTCTTCAGCGACGAGGCTCATTTTTAGCTCAACGGATACTGGAATGTTGTCCCTGTGTCGTAGTGGTAATGCATTGGACTGCTACGCCAGGTGTCCGGGGTTCGAATCTCGGCACAGGCAAAATCAAAACAAAACAAAAAAAAAGTAGAAAAAATAATTTTTCTACACAGCACCACCTCTTGGCAGGCAACGGCAAACCTACAAGAGTAAAAATTGCCTATGAAAAGCTTTTCACTTCGCCGTTCGGATTCGGCATTAAACTGTAGGTCCCTTCCATTCCTGTACAAATATAAGACGCACAACATGAGTGGATGCGAAAAGCTCGGCCTAGGTCGAGTAAGTAAGTAAAGGATAAGCAGAATTGCCGTATTTGGAGTGAAGACCAGCCAGAGGCAATTCAGCAGCTAGCAATGCATCCCGAAAAATTCACTATTTTAGGCGGTTTATGGGCAGGCGGCATCATTTGGCTGTACTTCTTCAAAGACGATGAAGGCCGCAACGTTATGGTCAACTGAGAAAAATACCGTTCGATGATAACAGACTTTTTTTTTGACGAAAATGCAAGAATTGGACTTGGCCGACATGTGGTTCCAACAGGACGATGGATGCCACATGCCACACTGCACCCGAAACCATGCATCAATTGAGAGGCGAATTTGGTGAGCAGTTTGGATCTCACGTTTTGGTGTAGTCAATTGGCCATCAAGATCATGTGATTTGACCCCGTTAGACTATGTTAAGTCTCTTGGCTATAGGGACCAGCCAAACACGATTACTGCTTTGGAAGCCAACATTGAAAGCGTCATTGCGTCATTTGTGAGATTCCGGCTGAAATATGTGAAAAAGTGTGTCAAAATTGGACCTTCAGAAGGGACCACTTGAAGCGTGGCCGCGGGCAACATTTAAGTGAAACTTTCTTTAAAAAGTAAATGGCAGGAATTGATTTACCGATCCAAATAAAATTTCATTCACTTTTGTAAACTTTCTGTGTTTTTTTTTTTTTCATTTTCAAAAACTAAACTCTTATAAAAATCACCCTTTACAAACCAACATAAAAATATAAATATGTATTATGCAATGGCGAAAGCGGAACGAAATATTTTAAAACAATACATAGAATAATACACTACTGCACAAAATAAAACGATGGGGGCTATTCTAAAATCAGATTACGAATTAAACAGTGAACACACAGGGTGTACCATAGAGCATTGTGTTGCTTGGATTAGTTACGAGCGGTTGCTTTAAATTTGCAAGTGTCATAATAATCGGGGAGTGCCCGAGGTTCAAATCTCGACACAGCTTCAGCCCATCGGTGCGAATTAAACTCCAATTTAGTCCAATTTAGAACGTATATACTAATACTAGGTGGTAAAGATTTGCAATTCTGCTACTCTTGCACCTTTCCAGATCATATGCCAGAGAATTCCCCAATTGATTGTTATAAGCAAATTAGTTAATTAAATTTGTATTTTTTTTTTTTTTGTAAGAGCCTTTCATTTATTGTATTGTGGTGACGCTCCTCCTTTAACACCGCCTGGCTGACTACAAACGATTTCTCCACTTCTATGTTGAATCTTCTTGAATTGGTTGAAATATCTGCCAGGCAATTTATTTTGTTGTTATTCATGAAATTGTTCGCTTTTCGCATAAAGTTTTTCCCGATAATCTGTTAGATATTTCAGGTGCCTGGGCTTTTGCATATTTTCGGCTCGTCGCACGTATCGATTGCATTGGACATAATTTCCCTCGCCATGTCTGTTATCTCGGATGCCTTTAAGCATTCGAGGTAATGCATTTAAGCATGCTGCCTTACTGGAAGAAGATGGCATCTACTTTTTGATTTTGCCTGTGTCGAGATTTGAATCTCGGATAGTAACCGCAGCAGGCCAACACAGTTGGCTTAATCACCTCGTCATATAATGCAGATGTGGTTGGATGGATGTGAAGAAGGACGAGAACCTGACCTACGAGTGCAGGACAGTTCCACAAGCACTCAGGCTATGTAGCCCGTTGTAATTATGTAGCCCATTGCAGATGTGTTACTTGAAAGTTTTCACTCACACTTCCACTTCAGCCATTACTTACTTACGTAGCTGGCACTACAACCGATGCTCCGTCTTGGCCGCCTCTACAAAGCTTCGCCAGTCGCCTCTGCTATGCGCGCGCTGGCGCCAGTTGATAAGGCCAAGTGCAGTCAGGTTGCCCTACACCTGGTCTTTCCAATGGAGATTGAAACGGCAAAAGGCACATACAGTGTCGGACAATACAATAAGAACACCTTGCACTATAAAACTTCCATTGATTTTTTTTTTATCGCACTGCTTATGGCAAACAATTTTTATAGAGAAGAAAATGGTATGGTATATACTTTATAAATTTCTAGGTGGCAACACTACATTTAAATATTTTTTGGGGATTCCCTAACAAAAAAGTTGAAGCGAAGCATTCGAAGGCGGATTTAATAAGAACAGCAGACGAAAAAAATTATATTTTAGAAAGAAAGAAAACTTAAATGTGTTTACAATTTGTACTGGTAAGCATTTAAATGGTAGCATTGAGGGTAATTCAACAAATTAAATGTAATGTAAACTATTCCGTAATGTCACAGAAAAATGGGTCGAGCACTGCAGCAAGGAGGAGCGTGATTTGGTGGAAAAACTGCGAAATGAGGGACAAAGCATCCGCCAAATAGCTAAAACTATTAGCAGATCCTCGACATTTAACTACCAATCTTTATTATCTCAAAAATTTCATTGCAAGAGAGGTAGGCCCAGTAAAACTACAAGTGCAGATGACAATCGCATACAAATTTTGGCGGCATGCGATTCATTTAAGGCAACTGCCGCAATTAGAGAGGAGACAGGGTTTAAAATTTGTGCTCGATCAGTAAGGAGACATTTGGTGAAAAAAATGTGTACTTAGGAGAACAGCACGAAAAGAACCAATGTTAACACAAAGGCCTCGAAAGTGTCCCATAGAGTTCGTTGAAGCGCACATTCAGTGGGATGGTTCAATTAATGCAAAAAAATGGCCTAACGTATTATGGACAGATGAAAGCAAGGTGAATCTTGTTGGAAGTGATGGCAAACGTTGGGTTTGACGCCCGAAAAATTGCAGAACTAGGAAGGCGTTTAAGCACGGAGGTGGAAACATCATGGTATGGGGATGCTTCTCTTGGTATGGTGTGAGCCCTCTGTATTGAATAAAAGAAACGATGGACAGATTTCTTGACGTAAACATCCTTCAGGAGGTGATGCTTCCTTATGCTGAATGGGAAATGCCACTTAAATGGCAAATGCAACAGGATAACGACCCAAAGCACACCTCAATCGTTGCGCGAGATTGATTTTCCCATAATGGAATTCCCGTTATGACCTGGCCTTCACAATCTCCTGACCTTAATCCAATTGAGAACTTGTGGAATATTGTCAAAGAGAAGATTTGGCAGTACCAGAGCTAAAAACAAAGACGTATTGTGGCAAAGCATTCAAAGAGCGTGGTATTCCATACCCCAGGCTACTTGCGCTTCTCTGGTGGAATCAATGCCTTGAAGGTGTAAGGCGGTTTTAATTAACAAAGGCTATTTCACAAAAGTGAACAATTGAACATTAGTGAACAATTTGAGTCAATATTTTATGAATTTTTTTTTTTTAATTGAAGTATTCTTATGGTTTTGTCCTTTTGAAATGTGATTTTATGTATAACTTTTAAATTTCTTTTTTTACACTAAATTGATTCTGTTTTTGTTATAAGAAAATATTAAACTTATGGAATAAATGAATAAAAGTACCTAAAGAATGGTACCTTTTAAATTTATCATAAGCCTAAAGAAATATAAGGTTTTATGTTTCAGCACAAGGTGTTCTTATTTATTGTCCGACACTGTATAAGTATGTGAAAATATGTAAAATTAGTAAACAAAATTTAAGTTCTTCTTCTTGAAATTTGTTTCAGCACAAGGTGTTCTTATTTATTGTCCGACACTGTATAAGCATGTGAAAATATGTAAAAATTAGTAAACAAAATTTAAGTTCTACTTCTTGAAAAAGAAAACTGTCGGTGTATTATGTTAGCTAAATTTGTATGAACCCATTCAACTTTAAAATAATAGTAAAATACTACAACATTTTTGATGATTTATATGAATGCAGTCTTTATCTTCTTGCGCATGTAGCTACTTTTCGCCTATCGCAGTGAGTTTGTATCAAAAAATAGCATGCCTAAAAGTATACTACAGAAATTGTGAAATCATTTTCTCTGCTATCTCTAACCATATTTTTGTTTGTGTTTTTGTTTTTGGTGTGAATATTTTTAAACGATTTCATTAACCCTGAAAAATTACAATAAACTTGGCTCAATCACAATAAACTCGTTCTACTTTGTTTTTGTCTTCTGCTCTTTCTAGAATTGACAACGAAGATTGGCGTGCCTGTGAACAAAAACTAAAAGAATTCTTGGAAACTGAACGCACAAGAATGAAGGAACGCTCCATGCGAGTAGCCACACCATATACAACTGATCCGAACGATGTCCAAAACATTGTTAGAGCAAGGTATTCCATTACAAATAGTAGCTGCATATGTGCTAAGAAGCGAGTATATGAGTAGTCATGGCCATTGGTTAATGCCTTTGTTTGTTCTTGCCTTTCTCCCCCTTTGTCCCGCACAAAAACAATAGACAAAAGTTCCGTGAAACTGAGCAACGCATACGTAATGAACTTGAGGAGAAATTCAAGAACGATAAAGATTATACAACAAAGAAAGATTTCAAAGTAAAGTCGGTAAGTTGATTGAAAAGATTTTCTTCGTTTTTTCTTTTTGGTTTTTTGTTTTGCTTGTGTGTTTTGTGTTGCTTTTGTGTTTTGTTTTGTTTTGTTTTGTTTATATATAAAATAAATATGGGCGCAGTTTTATTTGTCAAATTGTGTCTTGTACAGAACATTTTTTGTGATATATTTTTAGGCATCTAAATGAACAAAATTCCAAGAAGTTCTTTGCAAACTTTTAGTGGTAAGCTAAAAAGACCAAAACAAAAAATAAAAAAATAAAACAAAAATTTACTGGTGTAGGTATTTTTAGTTGTTGTCAATAACAAATAACTACATAGAGGAAGTAAAATAAAAAATATCTGCAGTTATTTTTGCCAATAAATATGAGCATAAGTTTAGGCTCCACGTAGTACCAAGTGAACACGTATGAAACCGATAATTTTTTAAAGTTAAAACACATTTATTTAAGATAAATTGTTGTACATTCAATCTTCAAAGTAATCGCCATTGCTAGCTACACATTTTTCCCCATCTCTCTGGTAATTTGTGAATGCCTCGCCAAAAAAACTGTTCGTTTTTGAGTCAAACCAGTCATCGAGCCATTTTTCCACATTTTCGTTCGAATTCAAGTGCTGCTCAGCAAGTGCGTGCCCCATTGATGAAAATATGATAAGTGGTAGTCAGGTGGAGCCAAGTCTGGTGAATAAGCCGTATCCGCATGGGGGAGGGCTTCCCACCTGTACGAATCTAACTTTTCCCGAGTCCCGAGTCTGTTTCGTTAGATGTGATGGTGCATTGAAAAAAAAATCAAGAAAAATTACTTTGTGTGGTTCTGGTCGTTTTTGGTGCAAAGCACGGTTCACATCAGCTAATTGTTGTTGGTAGCATTGACCAGTAACTGTTTCACCTGGTTTCAGAAGCCCAAACCAGATAACACCTCGCTGATCCCAGAAAACACTGAGCATTGTCGTCTTTCCGAAGCGATCGACATCGATTTGCTGTCGATTTGGCCGGTGTACTGGGCTTAAAATATGATTGTTTACGTTTGGGATTCTCGAAATAGATCCATTTTTCATCGCCAGTAACAATTCGATGAAGATATGACTTTCTTTTGTACCTGGCGAGCAACATTTCACAGGTGACTTTTCGATTTTCTTGCTGTCTTTCGGTCAATTCATGAGGCACCCATCTTCCCTCTGCGGAACCTTCAAAATCAATCCCATGGCTTTTAAACGTTGAGAAATGCATTGTTCGTTCACATTTGACCTAATAGTTCTGCAAGTTGTTCTTGCATTTGACCATCATCCTTATCGAGTAAAGCTTGCAAATCGTCGGCATCTTTAAACTTTTTCGGTGGTCTTCCACATTCTTCGTTTCTCACATCAAAATCACCACTTTTAAACTTATTGAACCACTCGTAGCACTGTGTTTTGCCTAGAGCGTGCTGGCCGTAAGCTTCCATTCCACAATCATTCGATGAGATTCCAAAGCAGATTTCTTCAATTGGAAACAGAAAATCAATGGTGTCCGCATATCGTAGTTTGTTGGCGCAAAATTCGACATTTGTGCGCTGTGTTTTCTGGGATCAGCGAGTTGTTATCTGGTTTGGCCTTCTGAAACCAGGTGAAACAGTTACTGGCCAATGCTACCAAAAACAATTGGCCGATTTGAACGGTGCTTGCGCCAAAAACGTCCAGAATATCAAGAAGAAATGGCGCCAATGATTTCGTTTAACAGAGCGTATAGTTTTACCTAGCAACGCAGAGATGCCATGACCGGTTTCATACTGGCAACGGTGTATCTGACCGACTCCAGAAGAATGTTTAATGTTAAAACCAACAAAATATAAGTTGACAACATTTCAAACTTGCCATAATAAAATGTTGCCGAATTCAGGTCGTTGCTTCCCTGTCAATTCGTCAGTGTGTATAACATCAATAGTTTGGACTTAACTTACTTACTTACTTAACTGGCACTACAACCGATGCTCGGTCTTGGCCGCCTCTACAAAGCTTCGCCAATCGCCTCTGCTAAGCGCGCGCTGGCGCCAGTTGAGTTTGCACTTAAGCTGTTTTGATATGCATCGTCTCATGTATTACAATATGATATTTCGAGAAAATGTTAATTACTTCTAGCTTTCATATCATCTTTTGCCTAACTACTTTCAGGCGGCTAGCACTTTATCGAAAATTCTCGCCTCTGAATCGTTTGGGGATGCAGAACCCGGTAAACAAATCGAAGAAGTGAAAGTCTCCAAAGATTTACTAAGCGAAAATGGAGAACGTATGACCAAAAAGTATTCGGATGATACTTCAGATATGTCCAGTGAACGTGATATTGCCGAACAGGGTAGCACAATTAGCGAATCGAAGCTGCGACATGCTAAAGAGTTGCAGGAGGAAATCGAAGACGATGTACATCGTGGTTTGCTGATATCACGTCAACAGTTTGAGCACTTAAGATATCAAGATGGAAAAATATTACAATTGAGACATGCTACGGTAAGCGCTGCACGAGGAGCTTAACTTATTTATACATATTTCTTTTTTTCCATCGCACGCCCCCTCATCCAACTATTCTTTAGGATGTGCTTGAGCTTTATACACTGGCTGAGGAAATAATTATTGGCGATCGCTATGAAGAAGAAATTGCTGAAGAAGAAATGGGCGAAGAGGAAGGACAACCGACACAAGACGAAGACGATGATAAAGATGTATAAACAACGGGAGAAGGACAAAAATTAAAGATTAGCGGGAGAGAGAGAGGGAGAGAGAGAGAGAGAAAGCGAGAGAGAAAGCGAGAAAGAGCGAGAGAGAGCGAGACAGAGGAAGAAAGCACACTTATTCATTCCGAAAAGAAAAACCTCCCAACAAATTATACCCAGTAAAAATTGATTTATGTATATAATGTTGCGTTTAAATTGACTGTTTGTTAAAAAAAGATGATGTAATCTAAAACGCTAAAACGCTAATAAAAATACGAGTATATTGCACAGCAAGTGTTATGCATATTGCGACACATCACATTGACAATAGATAAACAGACATAGTTAATAGCTATGACATGTTGAAATAGCAAGTGTTGAAGAGACATTTAAATTATAATTATGGTATTACATTGGCAATAAAATTAGAGCAACTTGATACCTATAGTATTTTTTAATTAAACCATTAGTTATTGCAGCACCTAAAAGTATGTGTGCTAAATTTGATAACGTCGTTCACTGTGAGACAAACGTCACATAAATGCAAATATTTACGGCAGTCTGCATAGGCAACGACTTGTATGTGTGGATGTGTGTGTGTGCGTGAGAGTGTGTGTGCGCGCGATTATTATTGCATACATAAATTTGCTTAATTAACGCTGATTAACACCATATTTTCTGATAAGATTGTATCACTGATTGCCGACTATTGTATGTAGATATGTAAATGAAAGCATGAAATATTTGAGACTGCATTTCAATTAGCTGATATTAATTTGTTTAACCCATTCCTGATTGTTCAATTGAATTGGCTATTAATTGTTAATATTTCTATAAGAAATATTGGCTTTTTTTTTTAATCTCCAACATAAACGTATAGATGAAAATTTATGAAGTATACTTTTAAGGAGTGCGTCGAATAAAATTGTCTGGTCCACAAATATGATGAAATCTTTTGAACCAGTAGTCCGATTTTTTTAAACTAAAATATTCTATTTTGCAAATTATTTTTAGATTAAAAAAATAAAAACAAGAAACCATAAATTATTAGTTTTTAATAAAAAGTTTTAACTTTTCAGGAACCCTTTCCATTAAAGTTTTGATGGTAGTGTCCGACACGCTCACAGCTGCTGCAGACCACTTTCTTTTGAAATCTTGAAGGTCTTTGGCCACTTTTTTTGTTACCTTCATCTCCCTTTTTACTAAAGCCCAGTACCTCTCAATCGGCCTTAGTTCTGGACAGTTTGGTGGATTGGCTTCTCTAGGCACCACAATCACTTCATTCCGTTGGAAGCACTCTAAGGCCGTTTTGCTGTAGTGACATGAAGCGAGGTGTCAGGCCAAAAAAACGTGGACACTTCATGTTGGCGTAAAAATGGAAGTAATCTCTTTTGCAAGCATTCCTTCAAATATATTTCGCCGTTGATTGTACCCGATGTCACGAATGTGCTGCTCCTTTTGCCACAACTACAAATTGCCTGCCAAACGAGGAATTTCTTTGGGAATTTTGTAGTTTTTTTGGCTTTGAATTTTTCAGCGACATTTCCTCGAGAATCAACTGCATAAAATTCCTGGCCATGTAGCCAGGGAAAAGTCCGCTAAAACATAAGTTTCATCGTCCATTATGCAGCATTCAAATTTCTTTACAAAATCTCGGCTCAGCATTTTCGCTCGTTGTTTTGCGGTTTCATTCTTCACGGCGTTTCTATTCGGTACTTTTTGAACTTTGTACGTCCTCAGCCCAGCTTCCTTCTTAGTCCTTAGCGCACGAAATATTCTGAGCAATCAGCCTTCCCCGCCAATTTCCTTCCCGAAATGTTTGGATCTCTCTTTAAAATGGTCACAACGTTCTTCGCCTTCTCACAGTCATGTGGCCCCTTCTTTTTACCAGAACCTTTCTTCCGATCAATACGCAGTTCTTCCTTAAAACGTTTAATAACGCGAGAAATGGTTTTAGGGTTAGCCCCTCCCTCTTTGAATGACCGGTGAGGTTGCTTTTGAAAAATTTTAATAATATTTTCTCGCACTTCCACTTCGTTTGCCATTTTCGCGTTAAATAAATTTTTATTGTCTTTAACTGACACATAATATTTTCTGACATTTAATTCAAAGCTACTACGATAAAAATTTTTGATTTTGAATCTTTCAATAGCACAGTATGGAAAGAAATGTAACGGATAATTTTATTCGACGCAGTCCTTAGGCAATCGAATGAATTTTTAGGCCGAAGCCTAAAGCAGTCTTTCTTTGTTCCCATCCAAAAGGTCCCAAGATGTCCCACTTGAGTGCTTCAAAGTACTTAAAAAAGTCGAAGGCGTTTGTCCAGCATTGGAACCAACACTTTTTGGTGCACAAAAATGTGGACGACTTGCCAAATCGCGGCAGTTGCAGAGCTACCTCGGAACAGGAGGACTTGGTTATAAAGTGGATTTTCGAAGCTAATCCAGCCAATTGGCTCGAAAGGGCATAAATGTCTCTCTGAATACAATAAGAAACAGTTTGAGGGAGTTTCAGATCCAATTTCGAGCAACGACGGTAAAAACCTCACTAACTGCAAAGCAAATAAAAAAAACGCCAAGAGTTGGATGACGATTGGAGCCAAGTGGTGTTCACAGACGAATCCTCCTTTTGGATGACAAACACTATTAAGCGTGCTTGATCCACTAAAGATGGTAAGATGCTCCAGCGATCAGTGAAACATCCAGGAAAGGTTCATGTTTGGAGATGCTTCACAAAACAAGGGTTTGGCAAATTAATCATGTTCACGAGGAATTTGGATGCCAACTTCATGACCACGATATACCGTCGTGGACTTCTGCCATCAACGGATATGTGGTTTGGGGCAGGAAGCCGAGATTGGGTTCTTCAAGAGGACAACGACCCAAAACATCGCAGTCGCTTGTGTAGCAGTTGGAAAGAGGAAAACGGCATAACTTCATTGGATTGGCCCTCACAGGCGCCAGATGCGAATCCGATCGAAATTGTTTGAACTCTTATGAAGTTAAAACTACGTGGAAAAAAGGTATGTGCAATAAATCATTTGAAACGGCTTCTTGGGGTAATTTAAAAGTTTAACACGGTCATATGCTGAAAAATTAGTCGATAGCATGCATTTCCGTTGTAATGAAATTGATTCTATAGTGTTTAATCCGCATAAATTGCTCAGCCTGAGTGTAAAGACAGAAAAGGGCGAAAAAGGCGGTTTGAGGGCGCCGCATGCTAACATAGTGAAGATAGTGTTGAAACAGCCAACGGGTTGCCCAGATGATTCTCTCTGTACACACATTTTAAATGGACTGATTGTTAGCAGAGTGTTATTTGAGGAATTTGAGATTGTCACATGAGGCTCATTGACTTTGAAGAAGCTCGATATCGCTCGTACACAGAAATTGCCCACGGATTGTTCAAGGGGCGTGGCGTCATCAGGTATATTCGGTTTTGGTTTTTGGAATACTTTCAGTTCATTTTTTTATATTTTTTATTTGTAGGAAAGATGACCCTCTACAGCTTTTCCCCCCTATGTGTGTGGAGTGCGTTGCACAGTCACATAGAGGGTGACCTACAGTTTTGCGCCGAATCCGAACGGCAATACGAAAAGATTTACGGCAGAAATACTCTCAAAGGTTTGCCATTGCCAATTTGAGAGGTGGGGTAACTTATGTTTTTGGGAAACGAGATGATCAGTTTAATCATTAAGCCATCCAAGTGGATCTTACCAACGCACTTAACAACTGAGCCACAAAGCTACCACATATGAATAACATACGAAGGTGCAAGGGGAATATCATCACGTAGTTTAAGTGTACAATTATATTTCCTTTTAATTTAGTATTACTAAAAACTTGTTTTGTTAACTATAGGAAAATGTCCTCCGCGGACAATAAAAAATCGGGTCACCTTAATAATGAAGGACACAAGATTCGACTACACCATTAAATCTTCTTCTTACCAGAAATTACAAGAAATTACCATATAGCCTAAAGGCAATAACCTTTCGGTTGACCTTTGCTAATGCCAGCCTGTAATGGGTTAATATTTGCGCATTAAATTAAGGTTACCTTTGACGTAATACTCGTACATACATACGTACGTACGTAGATATAGGACTTGTTCTTTATTACGTTATCTGTGCTTTATGATGCAATGCAATAATTATTTTACATATGTTGTATGTGAATGAATACTATATTTTATTGCATCATGCCTCAAATTATGCAAATTATTATGCACATATTAAATTGCACATCAGAAAAGATTAAAGAGACAAAGTTTTACCATACATTAAAACGAAGATGAATTAAATCCCAGTAGGACATATATTTGTAGTTGTGCATAAACGTCGGATTTGCTTTTTTCGCTCTTCCTCTCTCTCTCTCTCTCTGAATACTCGGCGTGCTCGGTGTACATTTCACCCAGCATATCGTGTTCGTTGTGAGAGTGAGTAAAAGCTCTTTTTTCGTGTTCGGGCAAAAACAATTATATAAAACCCAACCTTAGCAGAATCTCTTGTTCTTTTTGTTTTCCATGGTCATGCGCAGTCTGTTTTCTATCATTCTTGGGTGTGTTTACGATCTTTCTTTCACTCTCTTCTTTTTACTCTATGCTCACGTTTTTATAAAAAAGACAACAACAACAAAACTACTACATAAGAGCACAGTTACTTGAGTGCTTGCCAGTGGTAATTGTGTTGGTAGAATTGTACTCTTTGGTACCATTTGCTTCTGGTACATTTTCTTCTTCTTTCAATGGAACAACAGCCTATAGAGGGGGCATATACTGAGCTTTACACATCCACTCACGTTGTGCGTGTTATATTTGTACATGAATGGAGTGGACCTGCAGTTGTATGCCGAATCCTAACGGCGAAGTGAAAGTTTTCATAGGTAATTTTTACACTTTTAGGGTTGCCTATAGTTTTTTTTTTACTTTTTGATTTTGCCTGTGCCGAGATTTGACCCCGGACACTCTGCATAGCAGACCAGCAGTGTCCTGTGTGATTGCATTCCCTCTTTCAATCTTCCTTCCATTCAACACAATGCTCTGCATTCATAGAGGTCCACCCTGTGTGTTGAATGAATCAATAAAAAAAAAACAGACCAGCCAATATAAAATACAGGCTTTTAACTAAATTTGAATTTTATTTGCTAAAGATGCGGATGAATTTTTTCCATTTCACATTAGCATGTCCTGAATAACGAACTACATGTTACTGTGATAATTTGAGAATATATATGAAAAATCGTTTGGCCTTCCATAACGTAAAGGGGCCACTGAAATTTTGATAGTTTTTCGACAGACTTCACAAGTTTTCTTTTGCACGATTTGGTACAAAATGACTTAACTCTTTTATCATTCATAGGGCTTGCTCTTCTCTCCATTTTAAACAATGTAGGACATTGTGGAGCACGGTTAACGGTTTTACGCTTCCCATATATGTACCTATATAATACATTGAAAGATTGAAGCTCTCTACTCTCATTGACCATCTCTGATCAGGTTTTGAGTATACTACTGTGGGGAAAAAGTAGTAAGACTTTGTTCATAATTTCAAATTTTGTTATTCTTTCTACCAAATCTATTTCGTCCCCTTCAAAGTAATCCCCCCCGACCCCAAATACACTTGTGCCAACGTTTTTTCCAATTCTCGAAACAGTTGTTAAAGTCAATTTCCGGAATAGCCTTCAATGCGCTTAGCGATTCATGTTTAATGTCTTCAATTGACTCAAAACGGTAACGGTGTCCACGAAGCGGTTTTTTGAGTTTAGAAAATAGCCAAAAGTCACACCACCCTATTCAGGCGAATAGGGTGGTTGCGGAACAATATCAGTCGAATTTTTGGCAAAATGGTTTTTGGTAAAACCAATGCAGTGATTTTGGAACCAATCGTGCATTCACTCTTCTTAGGCCCAAATGATGTTTTAAAATGGTTTTCACTGATCCTTCCGATATTCCAACGGTGCCAGTAAGGTCTCTGACTGTTAATCGTCGATTCTCGAGCACCAATTCCTTGATTTTATTGACGTGTTGATCATCAGTTGATGTTGATGGCCGTCCTGGACGTGGTTCGTCGTCAACGCGTTCTCGACCATCTTTGAACAATTTGTACCAATCAAAAACACCTGCTCGCAACATACAATTATCACCGAAGGCCTTTTGCAACATTCTGAACGTTTCGGCACCAGAAATTTGATTCCGCACACAAAATTGAATGGAACTTCTTTGTTGAATAATTTCACTCATTGTGAAAATCGCCGAATGCACTTTTTGTACTTCAGAAAGACAAGCGTATACTAAACACTAATGATTATTTTGATGTGACATTTGGCACAGATGTCACCGACAGTCATACCAACCTTAAATACTATTTTGATGAATGAGTTTCCGCGCGAAATTTAAATTAAAAAGTCTTACTACTTTTTGCCCACAGTAGTATAATTCGATACTCTCTTCTCTGTTCTCTACTCTCATTATTTTTTTATGAAAACTCTGTTGTGTATTCATTTTAAAAGCAACCATTTTGTTTTTTCTTAGAGAGACTGTTCTCTAATGAAACACTGAAAAAAAATTGTGTATTAGATATAAATTAAATTTTGCCCCCTTTTTCAAATCAGTTTTAAAATATAATTTTTTGCAGGTTTTTCTTCTGAAAAAAGAAATTAATATAAGAATTGAATGAATTTGATTTTCCAATTATACTTTATCTTACCTTTTACTAACTTTTAATGGCACAACAGCAACCATGGAGGGCCTAGGCCGAGCTTTTCGCATCCACTCATGTTGTGCGTCTTATATTTGTACATGAATGGAAGGGACCTACAGTTTAATGCCGAATCCGAACGGCGAAGTGAAAAGCTTTTCATAGCAATTTTTACTCTTGTAGGTTTGCCATTGCCTGTCAAGAGGTGGTGCCGTGTAGAAAAATTATCTTTTCTACTTTTTGATTTTGTATGTGCCGAGATTCGAACCCCGGACACTCTGCGTAGCAGTCCAACGCACTACCACTACACCACAGCGACCACTTTATCTTACCTATAACCCATAACAAAATTACTTACTCCCACAGCTGCCTCTAAAACTCATTGCAACTTCATATTCAAATGCATACTTAAGAGCGCTTGATCACAATACATACATACATACATACATACATACATACATACCATATATAAGTATTTGTCTAAATTTATATAAATGCAAAATTATTCAAGCAACATGCCACTTGAATAGTTTTCAATAAGCCACACTTAATTCTTCATCTCTATTCCCATGATTGACATGTATACGATAACAAATAAAAAAGAAAAATACAAATGTGTAAGCAAGTGTGGGTAAAGCTTAAGAGTGCTTCTGTCAATTGTAGTATCAATAAATATACAACAAAGGCTTATGTCAGTAGAACTAACCCTGTGGGTTTTCTTAAATATACATACATACATACATACATACATACATATTTCATAGCTCACACTAAGCTAAGTGCCCATCCCAAATGCCCTCTGCTATGTGTGAGCATTTCAGCTTTTTACTTTCGTATGCATGTATGTGTGTGCTCTCTGAGTGGCTGTATGCTATTACCAACCCAACACACTTCCACTACAAACATATCACTCGTTTGGTGCAAGACTGTCATACCTCAAAAAACATAAATTTCAAGAATAACGCATTTCAACTTTGCAATTTACCAATTTACTCAATACAATTGATAACGAGAAATGCTCTACTCAATTGAATAGTTTAAGTATATGATAAAGTTGTGAGCATTTTTGCACAAGATAAAGCACTAAATAACCGTTATTTCTGTATACTTAACTCGAAAATTCAATTTTTTTGATTTATGACAATCTTTGCTGCAAGATGTAAATGAAATGTACTTGTATCTATAGCAAAAATGTGTATGCAAATACAAATCTTATGATAATATTTGCTGGAACCACGACATCTTCTTTTTTTGCGTTATATTGTTTTTGGGTCATTTATTGCCTCTCGAAAAATATTTCATTTCAAATTTTCCTACACAAATCAGTGCAAAGAAATTGTGTTAAATGCAGACATTTGAATTTTATTACATTTTAGTGTATGCTGAAAAGTATGTTTCCATAGGCAAACTTTTGTCGCAATGCAAACTGAAGAACTGAACCACGAAAAAAATAATTTTTAATATGTTTACATTCTATTGCTTTTTGACAAGTATTTTATTGGATTTCATGTATGTAGAGATACCATACCATAAACACATATTGCCTCATTTTTAATAGAATAGGGTTGTGCGGAAAAAGCGAATATGATACCGAACAATGAGAACCTAAATTTGCAACTAATATTTTTTTTGCTCTTAAAATACTTAAATACAAAAAGAGAAAAAAAAGGTCAAAACTAAAAAAAAAACGAAAAATTAAATTTTAGTGATGCCAACTTGGCCGCTGTGGCATAGTGGTAGTGCGTTAGGCTGCTACGCAGAATGTCCGGGGTTAAAATCTCGGCACAGGCAAAATCAAAAAAAAACGAAAAAAAAAAAGTAGAAAAAATAATTTTTCTACACGGCACCCGGCACCACCTCTTGGCAGGCAATGGCTAACCTACAAGAGTAAAAAATTGCCTATGCTTTTCACTTCGCTTTTCACTTCGCCGTTCGGATTCCCTTCCATTCATGTACAAATATGAATGGAACAGTGGTTTTGGCGCTACATGCGATCATAGTCGACACTGATAAATTGAAGTTCATTGTGGTAAAGGCATAACACTTGCCACAATGGCTTCCATTCATGTACAAATATAACACGCACAACATGAGTGGATGCGAATAGTTCGACCTAGGCCCTCCATGGGCTGTTGTGCCATTAAAAGTAAAGTAAGTAAGATGCCAACTTATATTATTTTTTTTTTTTCGAACATTAAAAAAATCCCTTACAGAAATTATACGCCTAAAAATTGTGAATACGAAACCGAATGCGAATAATTCGCACAATCTTAATTATTACAAACATATCCATAGTTAGTATTTGCATAATGTTTTAATTAATAAAGCATGTCCCATGACTTTGATATTAAAGGGTGTTTTTTTTAGAAGTGTGGTTTTCAATCTGGCAATACTTTCTCGGAGTTGGTCTTTTTGACAGCTGTCACTTGATTTATGTTCAGTTTGGTTTGCCATTTCATAATGAATAGACTTACTGCTGAACAACGTTTGCAAGTCGCGCAAATTTATTACCAAAATAATGGTTCGGTTCGCGCGACGCATCGCGCTTACTTTACTTTTAATGGCACAACAGCCCATGGAGGGCCTAGGCCGAGCTGTTCGCATCGCGCGCTGCGTGCAATATTCGGTCGACATAATCGCCCAGCAGAGTCGGTAATTTGAGCAACCATGGATCGGTTTCGCACCACGTTTACTCTAGTGGATAATGCGCATCCTCAGAGACGCCGTACAGTGCGCACCGAAGACGCTATTGCTGCTGTGGAGCAGAGTATCGAAGAAGACCCGAATGAGTCCATCCGCCATAGCGTGCAACCATTGGAGCTTTATGGAAGATTTTGCGGAAGGATCTTGGTTTACGATCTTACAAACTCCAACTCGTGTAGAAAGTGAAGCGGAACGACCATCAGGCGCGTCGCACGTTCGGAGAATGTGCCCAAAACGAGATGGCCACCGATCCCGATTTTCACAAGAAAATTTTGTTCAGCGATGAAGCTCACTTTTGGTTGAATGCGTACGTTATAAGCAATTTGGAGTGATCGCATTTGGAGTGATCATAATCCACAAGCCATTTTTGAGACGCCGTTACATCATTACATCCTCAAGAAGTCACTGTTTGGTGTGCTCTATGGGCAGAGGGAATCATTGGTAAATATTTCTTCAAAGATGAAGCCGGTCATAATGACACAATGTAACAGTCAATGGGGAACGCTATAGAGCCATGATTAATGACTTTTTCGTGCCTGAATTGGAGGATGTTGATGTGGACGACCTTTGGTTCCAACAATACGGCGCTACATGTCATACAGCCAACGAAACAATACAATCAATTTATTGAAGGAAACTTTTGGTGAGCGCATTATCTCCCGTCGTGGGCCTGTGGCGTGGCCTCCAAGCTCGTGCGATTTAACACCGCTGGCCTATTTTTTGTGGGGTTATGTGAAGTCGCTTGTCCACGCAGATAAGCCCGCGACGATTGACGCCTTGGAAGAGAATATTCGGCGCGTTATTACTGACATACGGGCCGGCCCCAATTGCGGCAAAAAGTGGTTGAAAATTGGGCCTCTCGGCTGGTATTTATTCTAAACAGCCGCGGCAGCCACTTGCCTGAAATCGTTTCTAAAACATAATGGCAAATCCTTATCTTTATAATAAAGCTAAATTCTTAGCCATAACATTAAATTATATGCGTTTTATTTCTTCTTGAAAACCACACTTTTAAAAAAAAAACACCCTGTACATGTGTATGTATGTATTTGGTGGAGTGTGGATTTTTTTAAATTAAATTTTATTTGATTTTTGTATTATTCATATTTAAAAACTCTGTTGGTATACATTTAACAAGTTCTTGGAACGGAAATATGTACCGACATACACACCTGGACAAAATAATAGGTGTGAACCCAAAAATTTTTAAAATGAAGCGAACAAAATTAATTGGCTTGATCTACAATCAAAAGGCAAATTTGAAAGTTTGGTGGCACTGTTTTGGAATGAAATGGGGGAATCCCCGCAATAAAAGTTTTTCTCGATTATTATTTCGGCTTGTTTATTAGTTCAACCTTCAAATTGATCTGTACAATGAAATAAGTGTGTTTTGGTAAAAATTAAGAGTGAATAAATTTAAAGCGTTATTTAGTTCCAAAAGGTAAGATTTCGATGAAAGTGAACTAAATAATGGTTTAATTATAATTTTTAATAATATTAGATTAGTCATGGAGTTCATTGCAGTACAGAGGAGCGAATACTTGTTCGTCAGCTCCGAGACAAAGGAAACACCTACAAATTCATTGCCAGATCGATGGGACAGTCTCAGAATTTCGTTACAACAGAATTTCGCTCTCAAGCAAGCCAGAAAAAGCTATTGAAACGCGTGGAGCACCTAAAAAACTTCATTAGTGACCGACAATCGTATCGTTAAATTAGCTAAACGCGACCCGTCCAAGTTGCCCCGAACAATTGCAAGCGAAATTGGGAATGTTTTATCATCACAAACCGTTCCAACGAACCGATTAGTAAGCGCAAATCTACCCGGTAGGATTGCTCGCAAAGTTCCTCTGCTTAGAACTGCAAATTTGAAGAAGAGGAAAAATTTTGCATTAGTTCATAAAACGTGGTGCGGTTCACAAGGGGGGTGGAAATGGCACATAATTCTCTGGAGCGATGAAACAAAAATAAATTTGTTTGGTAACGATGCGGAAAGAAACGTTCGACGCCCGAAAGGCAAAGAATTCGACGTCCGGTTCACAAAGAAAACAGTGAAGCACGGAGGTGGCAGCTTAATGGTATGGGGCTGTTTTTCTTGGCAAAGTATTGGTCCGATACATCAAATTAATGGCGTTATGGATAGATTCGTGTATAAGGATTGGAAACGGTAATGCCGCTTTTGTGGAAATTTCAGCAGGACAATGATCCTAAACATTCATCGCGAGTTGTCAAAGCATGGTTCCAAGAGCATAATGTAGACGTCCTTGAGTGACCAAGTCAGTCCCCAGATCTAAATCCTATTGAGTACCTCTGGGGAGAACTTAAAGGCCAAAACAAAACGCAATTATGGGAAAATCTTCAAAAAATTTGGTACCACATTCCTGTAGAAACTTGTCGGAAGTTGATATAGTCAATGCCCAGAAGAATCGAAAAAGCCATCAAGAATAATGATGAATATTCTGGGTATTAATGCGTTCTTACTAATTCAGTAAAATACGGGACCATAATTAGCAAAATTTCAATATTTATTACTAAGTTTTTTGTGCACACCTATGATTCTGTCCAATCGAAAATCTGTCTATTTTATGAATTAACTAAAATTTAAGTTATTTTTTAGAGTTTTTAAAACCTTTTATATTCTGTTATGACGTTGAAGTATGTTTATGTTGAAAACTAATTTATTTTTTGAAGAATAATAAAAAATATACGAAAGCCAAGCTTTTTTGAAAAAAAATATGTTTATTTTGTCCAGATGTGTATATACCGTGTATTTTCCAGATTACACTTTTATATAAGTATACATACATACATACAATAAAAGCTAAAGACTCAGAGACATATAAAACCCAGAGAGTAAATATAAATAAGGACTCTCCTTTATCTTTTATGTAATTGCTCTACAATCTTTATTCATTGCTTTTCCTGTTTTCTTTTCGGTAAGTCTCTGCTTTTAGACAATGAGACCAGTCTCATGGAGAACTTTTTCACATACTCCTCTAAAGTTTCATGTAGCTTGTTTACGATGAAACTAGTCTCATAAAACTTCGTTATTTGTTTTTACTTTTTAAACAAAACTAATAAGTTTTGACACATTATATTCTTAATATTCTGAGAGTTTTAAAATAAGGAAATATTGTTAAAGCTAAGAAACATGTACAAAGAGAAACGTAATTTTGTGTATCCTCTTGACGTTTCTTTCCTCTTCTCTAAATTTAGCCGAGTCTCATCGTGTAAAAGCTGACCAACTCAGTAGTGCTCCCTCTCATGAACTCTTAACGAACAAAGAGAAATTCAACGAATAATTTGCATTTGCATATCGCTATCTCTCTCCCTCTACCACGTACACGTGTCCACTTTTATCGACATTTATTCTTTTAAGCTTACATTGCATAAAACACTTAGCTGCTGGTAAAACTGGAGTTCGCTGTTCGACGAACACATAAAATTTTACTGTCGTGCTGGGTGTAGTGGTTACATTGGTGTTCGTTACAGAGTTGCTTTTTCTCGAAATTATGTTCTTTTTTAATACAATTTTTTGCGCAACGGCAACACTAAATGGTATACCAAAAAACTTTAAACGATTTTATTAATATGGAGAGTGCAATTAATCATTTAATTGAAAAATTATGAAAATAATATGATTTTTCTTCAATAGTTTTATGAATAATATATTTAATATTCACTTTTAAAAACTAAAGACATTCGCAACTTATCTTTTCTGCATATGGAAACCTATGCATGTTTTCCTTCTATTTTACATACATTTTTGTTCTTTTTTTTGTAGAATAACTCATTGACAGCCTGAATACTCGGTGTGCTCGGTGTACATTTCATCCAACATATTGTGTTCGGTGTGAGAGTGAGTAAAAGCTCTTTTTTCTCGTGTTCGGGCAACAACAATTGCATGGTGTTCACCGAGTAAACTTTGAATATAACCACAGCCTTAAGAATCCAGATAGAAAAAAGTTCTTTGGTATTGAAAAACACTTTAAAGCCTGTTCTCCATTACAACATTTAATTTCATAATAAAAACTCCAAATCCGAAAAAAGTTAATCAGCTGTTAGTATTTTCAAAAAAAAAAAAAAGAAAAAAAAAAATAGTTCCGTCACGTATGGTTGGAGAAGAGAGGTAACAATATATATGGTACCTGGAACATTTGATGCTCTTTATATACTGGCATGTGCTCGCTTAAGTTGAGTACGTCTGTGCTTGTACATATAATCTTCTCCGAAGTGTATATAATAATTTTAAATTACATCCCGATTTCGAAATGAACTCATTAATAGCAATTATTCGTTTTCAATTAGTAAAGGCCAAGACAAAATGAAAAAACAAAAACAAAAAAGTGTAAAGTCACCTCAGAGATTAAAAGTTTGAAATAAGGAGAGAGAGAGAGAGAGAGAGTACTCAGAGGTGACTTCAACCTATTAAACACACCTTGTAGAGGTGATAATAAAATTTGGAATGTAACGGCAATTAAAGACAGTAGAGTAATGTTTTGGGAGCAATGTCAATATCGGGATCACTGTGTTTCACACACTTTTATCTATTCAATTTGTTACTTTCATTGTTGTGTTTACATCATAGTTTCACCTCATTCTCGAAACTGCTGAAGAAAACTTTTATTTGAGCAACCATACGCAGTCAACTTAAACCCTCTCTCTCTCTCTTTCTCGTTTGCTCCTAACATAAACTTCGCTCATTTATCATTAATACTTATTTAAGCCTTAAAACTGCAAGAAAAAAATTTTGATAATATTTAGTTTCTACTTTTAACAGGAAAATAACAAGTGCTGAGAACGTACATAAGTAAAAATTCAAATGAAAAACACATCTTATATAAGTGCAAATTCAGAAAAATACTTGTATTGTATATTGAGGTTATAAAATTCCAAATAAGTTTTAATCATATACGCGTGTAAAAAAATATGTATAGATATTAATAAATTGCAAATATTATGAACCAAGTAAAAGATAATTGGCACTCATGTGTTTACCTACGTAGTTACGTAAGTCTATAAGCAAATCACCTTCAATGCTCAATTTTTACTTTAGCACATTTACATAAAAAATAAAAAAAACACAAACTTTCACACATTTCCAGAAAGAGGAAAACAACACTCACTTTACAGCTATTTAGGTCACACATACACACACATGCACACACATATTACACGCACCATTTACGCTCTTAACTATGGTGAGTTCACGTCTATGCTACGCACATACATAATATAGCTATCCTAATTTGCAAATGCACTAACTTAAAATTTTTCAGAATCGATCTAACATATCGGACCCATCCACCAAAAACTTGCCTACGTTTTTCCAATATTTACAATAAAGTTTCAAAATGGTTTTTTGCTTCTCATGAAAATTTTGAGAAGTGCGTGTTAGGTTTTTTGGAAATTAAAGCAACGATATTCAAATCATATTCCTTCAGGAATCACATTAGTCTCCACACCTCCAACTGTTTAGCATCCTCCGCATCCAATTTCACACAATTTCATTGGAAATCAAATGCCACTTCTTCTCTAAATATATTTCGTATACGTGTGAGGACGTATGTATTCTGTTTTCATGTGTACGGGTATGTAAGAATACATCAATACATACAGGGTACGCCATCTTCTATGGCGCTATGTAAACATTGAACAATTTTAAGATTTATCAATCGATTGACTTGGGTTAAGATGATTTTGAAACGTCACGTCGCTTCACTCCGAAACAATGAGCCGATATAGTGACGCTGTACATTGAAAATAGTCGCTCAGTTGTGTTAACTCAACGTGCACATATCGTCGAAAAAA
Source organism: Palloptera scutellata (assembly GCA_958295655.1). NCBI lineage: Eukaryota > Metazoa > Arthropoda > Insecta > Diptera > Pallopteridae > Palloptera > Palloptera scutellata. Next base: position 23,980,066 of record OY282452.1, on the reverse strand, counting down.
TATAGTTGCCAACAAGAACCGTTTGACAACACCATTAGCCGTTTGATGTTGAATTTTGTTGAGCAGTAGACAGTGGAAGATCGTCGACAAACAAGCCGTTCATCAAACCCCAAGTTCATCAAATGAACCGGTTGAAGCGGTAAGAGAAGCGGTCTTTATGAAGCGGTAAGAGAGAGTTCTGCCGAGCACCTTCATGTGTCGTTTCGTCAGCATTCGCGCTCAGCATTTTTGCGTTAGTGGAACCATCTTGCGGTGCATTTTGAAGGATAATTTTCATTTGTTTCCACATAAAGTGCAATTGACTCAAAGAATATTGCCGGCCAAACAGTCCCACGAATGTTTGACACTGAACCTGATTTCTGAAAGGAAATTTTGATGAACGACGAGGCCCATCTCACACTCTCTGGCGCCATTAACAAGAAAAATTTGCCGCATTTGGGGAACGGAGAATCCACACAAGATCCATGGAACACTGTGACTGCTTGGCCCGGCGTTTGCTCCAAAACCATCAGTGGGTCATTTTTCGTCAGAGAAGGCGAAACAGTCGATGGGAATCGATATCGGTGGATATTGTCTCATTATGTCTGCCAACGAATGTGTGAAAAAGATCTGGACGGTTACTGGTTACTGGTAAAAAGACGGTGTGCTTCAAATCAAACAATGCAGTTTCTGCAACGAAAATTCCCCGGACGTGTGGTGTCAAAAAATGGCGACATTGAAAGGCCTCCCAGATCTCCAGATTTGACCCCTCCAGACTTATTTTTGTGGGTTTATTTGAAAAGCAAAACGAATGCCAGCAAGCCTCAGACCATTGACGAGCTCAAGGCAAACATTCGAGATGCTCGAAAAAGTGATGGAAAACGCAGCAAAAACGGTACATTTTACTTTGGTCAATATCGGCGGCCACTTAATTGATGTTGTATTCAGAAACTAGTTCAAACAAATTTTAAAGGAACTAAGGAAATTCAATAAGAATCGGTTTTTTTTTATAAACAATATTCACTTACCGACATAAAAGATGGCACACCCTGTACATATAAACAAATGCTTGTACGTAAGCATTAAAGATGACGAAGTGTTGAATTTATTAATGATGATAATGATGTGAACAAATATGTAACAGAATTACTGTAATACTAATAATAAGCATGCATGTCGTTCACACAGCTGCACAGTGTAACGGAATGGCGAAAAATGTGATCAATCTGAAGCTTGAAATTTGTCAATGAAAATGAGTGCTAGAACTCAAGAGTTTGTTCCTTGTTTTGTTTTGTTTTTTTTTGTTTTTTTCTTAGAATTACGCTTTTTATGTGGAAATCTCTGATGTAAATTTTATTATTTACTAGCGGACCCCATGCACGTTTCACTGTGCATAATTAATAAAGTAATTGAAAGCAGTTTAAATTTAAAGTTTAAGTCAAATTACCGGCATTGGAGCCACCTCCAGAACCATTACGCTCTCATTGGTTTTAGGTGGTGCACCTGAATCAAAGCCTTTTCAAGGCTTTTCAAGGCTTTTCAATCTTACAATCATGTTTCCAAATGACTTCGTTCGATGCAACGAATATTATTCGTAACAATTTTGTGACCACATTCAAGGTAATTTGCATGAACAACATGGAAAACTGCTATTGGTCTCGAAATGAAAATGAATTTGTCAATTATGAAAATGATTTTCACAACAACGTTTTTCCCGCTTCTGATTGTTTTTTCCCCCCCTAGATCCAAGGACAAATATATCACAGCTTGGGTTCTTTATTGTCCTTTTCTGATACAGAGTATCAGTTTTTACAAATTTATTTCCTTGGTAATGGTAATTCTGATCAGCAAGTTGATCGTCGATGTTCAATTAGTTTAAATTAAAAGCGAGATGTTATTGAACGAACCCAAACTTTCCTTCAAGAGAATAATGAAATGGTTCGACTTTTCCGTACTGCTCTCGACCTACTACTACTGCTGATAATCACAAAATTATAATAAAGGCCGATAAACTGCCATGTGGAGAGTATGCCAGAAGATTTAATGCTCCAACAATGGATTGCAATTGCAAGAGTAATAGTTGGTGATGAATTCATTTCTCGAGATATTGTGCGGCATCGAAGAGATAATGGTGCTGGAGGTGGCTCCAAATGCCGGTAATTTGACTTTTCCATTAGCACAACATAAACCTGGTCGCTCATTTTTGGATTTATACGCTTTGCAATGATTACATACGTCATCCATAGCATCAATAACTACAGTTCGATGTAAAGTGTTATCAATCATCGAATCATAATTGAACGCAGCTCGCTTAAGTGAATGCGTTAAGGCGTTCAAAAGTTGTAAGCATTTTACTCTTTTTTTGGGCGTGGCAGTGGGTGGATAAATAGCCTATGTCCATCAGAAAAGCATGTACTTTCACATGAAAGTTGAATTTTTGAAAAAAAAAAAAAATCGAACCGTTTCCGAGTTCATTCATCACACACATAACATATCTTCATTTTTATACCTATATAAATAGATGTCAACTTAAAGTTACGTCGTTAGACGAATACCCTTAATAACACTATGCAACAAATTTCAACTTTATCTCTCGGTATTTGATGAATGATGGCATTTTGGAAAGCTTACCACAATGACGACGGCAATGTCATTGCATCATGCCAACAGCATGGCGCCCACAGCAAATGTAGTCATGTTGTCAGCGACTGGAAAGCAGTCAAAATAAAATATCTTTAATTCTATTCTTCACAATTTTCACTGATTATTCAATTTACTTTTCAATAGAACAATTACATTAATTTATTTTGAAACTCCTCTAGAAATGTGCCTGTTTCTCCACAATTTTTGTAAAAGTTTGATCAGCTATAGTCTTCGAAAATTATATGGAGACCTATGAGGTTATAAATTCTATATCATGTTTGTTAACTTATCTAATCGATTTTTCTATTTGAAATGCTAAATAATTATTCTTATTAAGTATTTTTTTGCTAATTTTCAAAACTACTCGTACGAGGTATGATCAAAAATTATTTATTATTATTTTATTTTCAATTTTTTCATTTATTTATTTATTTATTCATCAACAACTATCTTGTCCCCTTCAAAGTAATCCCCCTCAGATATAATACTATGCACTTATGCCAGCGTTTTTTCCAATCCTCGAAACACTTCTGAAACGCGCTTTTTGGTATCGCCAACAGCTCCTGTTTCGATTTTTTGTTTCTTTTATCTCCTCAATCGGAAAGCAAAACGCTTTCCTTTCGTCGGTGTCTTCAGTTTTGGGAAGAGGAAAAAGTCAGCGGGGGCCAAGTCCGGTGAATACGGTGGTTGAATCATGATAACGGTTTTGTTTTTTCGCCGAAAACTTACGCATAAGCGACGTTGTTTTGTTTTGCTCAAAATTTAGCAATTTTGGAACAATCTTCGCTGCCGCACGTTTCATGCCTAAAATATCCGTAAAAATTGCTTGGCATGAGCCGAACGATATGCCAACACCATCAGCAACCTCTCTGATAGTGATTCGACGATTATCCAAAACCATTTTCTTCACTGCGTCAATGTTTTCATCGGTTGTTGACGTGCTCGGGCGACCAGGTCGAGCATCGTCATGGACATCTTCTCGGCCTTCCTTAAACCGGTTATACCACAATTGAACTTGTGTTCTGCTCATAGTAGACACGCCAAAGGCCGCAGTCAACATTTCAAATGTCCTTGCGCATTTAATTTCATTTTTTACACAAAACTGAATACAGTTTCTTTGATCCATTTTTTTCGAATAGTAAAAAATCGAAGAGCACATCAAAATACGACTAACATTTTTATCTGTCAAAAACAAACTGACAATCCAAAATGGTTGGTATTGCCAACATATATAACAGACATGTGTACCAACATAACAGAAAAAAAAAGAAATGCGAAAATCGAACATACGTAACTCACGAAATTTGAAAATAACGGTTATTTTTTTATCACACCTCGTACATTCCAAACAAGCTTGCCTGTTTGCTTGAACTCTTAGCAAAGAGTTCAAAGAGCTAAGAATTATAATTTATTTAAATGCAATTTAAAAACCATAAAATGTAGAAATTTTAGGCAGTTAAAAGTTAGCAAAACTTTTCTGAAATGTTCACAAACGTATTTTTAACGAATTTTGAAAATTGTTGTTCGAAAAATCGTACAAATGCCCAAAATGTGCTAAAATTATAAAATTATAAAGTTTGAAGACTAAAATCTTTTGCCCCGCGGGCCTGAATTTTATTTCCACGGTCCTGGTTCCAACCATTGAAATGTTCCATTGACAAATGCTTAGAAATTTAAGTTTTTTTTACACATATTTGTTGTTTGTTTTTGTACTTTATGTACCACTGTTTTATGTTGATATTATTAGGATAACTAAGTAATTAAGAATTGCGTGCCAAAGTATAATGTTTATAATGTATACATCGTTTACAGATGAACACGGAAAAAAAAACACAAGTATACTCAAAGTATCCATTGAAAAACAATATTCCAAAAAAAAAAATTGTAGGTACATAGGAAAATTGAAGCATCAAGTATTACCATAAATAAGGACGTATGAGTGATATGTAATTCATCGATATTGTGTTAGGCTGAAAAATTACACATACTCGTACGTATGGTAGTATTAAAGTGTTGAACAAAAAACCACAATTCTATATGAATTTCATGAATTCTAATAAGTATTAAAGTTTGAATATATCTTAAAATTGATAAATAAAAAAAAAGTCTACTTGAAATGGAGAAAAACTTGAAGCTTGATAAAAGTCATTCAGCTTAGTTCTCACTCATACAAGTGCACCCCACTTAATGCGCTCTCCACCTCTCTCTTTTATTTCTACTTCCACACAATACTCTCAAGGCATCTACCACTACCCTTTCTCTCCGTCTTTGCGCCTCTCCTTTCTCTCGCTTATATTATTATACTACAGAATTGCACTAAGGTTAACGAAAAAACATAAACAGTTAGCTTAAGTTTTAGTGGCGGCAAATTTGCTCACGTCAACCGCATTGGATCCATGGTGATAGACCACGAACTCTTTCTCGTTTGGTGTTTGCAATTTTAAAGGTTAAATTTATATTTTTTTACTCTACACTTTTATGGCGATATAAAAGAATACAACGGAAACACTCAAATGTTTCAATATCAATTACCTTAACCCTAACCAATACTTATACTCAGTTGTTAGCAATAGATTTAATTTTAAATTAGCTTTTGCACATAAAGATATAAAGATTTCTGTGCAATCATAACAATAAAAAATACAAAACGTTTGTTAAACACTTTGGTATGGTATGCTGTTGCTTGTTGTTTATTATTTTGCCTTTCACTTATTGCGGCTACAAATTGTAACATTTTTATAAAAAAATTTTTCCCTATTGCTACCAATTTCAATTGCTAAAAAAGAAATCAAATGTGTTGAAGGCGTAGGTGTGTAGGAAATGTGATTTGAACTGAATGAACCACAAGTACGTACTACTACTACTACCACAGTTTTGGTTTCTTCTTTTTCCCCCTTCTTCTTTTCTTTGTTCAACATAGGCTCAACAAAAGCTTTTATAACATGAAAGCTTTTCATGAGCCAACCATAACATTAAATTGAGTGCCGGCAATGAACTGCATATACGCACACATGCAAACACACAACAGTTATGTTAGATAAGATATATGTGCGTGTGAAAATCCTTTGCCGCTTTTAATATTGTAGCAGCAGCACTAACAACAACAAGCAACAGCAGCGCTCGTTAATGTTCGTTGCGTTCTTCGTTGTAGGCATCGTCATCGTTAGAATTCGGTTCTTCGGTTGATTTTGGTACGACAATGACGACAACGACGACAATGTCAAGCAAACTTTGTTGTACTCTATTGGTCTATGCACGAATGCGTGTGTGATTACCGTTGCCTCTGCTTCGAAACGCTGCTGCGCTCATCTGCTGCGCTGCCTTGTGCATTATAAAAGGCGCGCGCATTTCGCATCGGCAACGCATTGTTCAACAAGTGGCGCTATCGATATAAACTCGAATCTAACGGAACGGAAGTGCAAAAAATATTGTGAGGAACAGAAAGAGATTACGTTTTAGTGTTTTTAACGTACAAGAAAATTTGAAAATTCAAATTTACAAGGACACAAAAGTGTTGGACTTTTTCGTTTTCTTTGAAATAAATTTATTATAAATAAATATTAAAGTGAGTTGAATATTTGATCGAAACAAATTAAATATTTCAATCAAAAATAAGAAAATTCATTAATTCCACACATCGAATTTCAGGACACAGGACACACAAACATTATTTTTGGGTTTTTTTTTTTTTTTAATTTCTGTAAAAAAAATAATTTCGTGTGCTTTTAGTCGATTTATGATAAAGTGATAAATTAAGTTAAGTTGAGCTTATGTAAATTTTAAAGCTGACCTCTTAAAAAATCTGTGGCTGTAAAAACTCTCCGGACGGACATGATTGTCTAGGATTTTTAGTTCTATTCAAAAAAAAAAAAGTTAAAATTTTAACTCATTTCAAACTTAAATAGATCATTGTTCAACAAAAATCATCTTTTGTTTGTCTACACTAAGTAGACTCCATGACGTTGAAAATATATAAGCGAAATGAAGCGTTTAGTGCAGCTGCTTCTAGACTCAATTGGCAGAGGATTAAGATTTGCACAAACTGAGTTCCCTCAAAACTAATTAAAAATATTTAAAACCGTTGAATGATGATTATGTTATGTGTATCAAATGAAAGAGAATAATCTGCAGGTTCATGGAAATGTTTCGATAGAAAAAGAATATGAAAATCACAAATTAAATTTTCATCCTTGAAAGTATTTTATACATTTTTTTTTTAATATGCATAATTTTATATAAAACTAGTGGACCCCATCCCATGCACGTTTCACTATGCATAATTAGAAAAGTAATTCAAAGCAGTTTCAATTTAAAATTTATATTTATTGTAAAACTCTATGGTAAACCACATTTTTAGTTTTCTTATTATCTTGGCGATAAATGAATAATACTGATGGTTTGCCTACACGTGAACAGACAGGGTATAATTGTCCATGAGAAAATACTGGATATATTCTAAGTTGATATCACAAATTTCCAAAAATTGACCTTGCGCTTTAGTAATTGCGAATGCAACTCGCAATTTCCAGTACACGTTTGAATTTGAAAGGCAAATCGGTTGGAATCATCGGAATACGTGGTATTAACACGTCTTCACCTTTGAATTTGTACGCTTTGCAATGATTACATACGTCATCCATAGCACCAATATCTACAGTTTGATGTATAGTGTAATCAGTCGTCGAATCATAATTGAAGGCAGCACGCTTAACATTTAAATTCCTTGCTCTTTGAATATTCCGAACACCGTCTTGTGCTGTACGTCTTTGTGCTGCACGTCTCCTTTCAGTTTGTTCTCTATTCTGCATATTTCTTTCATTGTGCTGCTCTCTTCAGTCTCTGCAGCTCGAGCAGCTGCAACAGCTCTTGCTTGACGTGAGCGCCTACTACGATTAGATCGTGGTCGGACCATATTACACGAAAAGCAACTATGTAATAAATGGAATTTCAAAATGAAATTAAAAACAAAAATAAAAAAAACCATCTCACCGTTATCGATTCTAATTTTAGTAACGATAGCACCAAATGATCTAAATCAGCCGAACGCAATGCAAATGGCACAAAGGCAACATACAGTACTTTCAAGAAGAAAGCAATCGGCTTTTTCGCATGAAATACTTAATTTGAATGTCAGGTAGGCCTTGATTTTCAAAAAACTTGATTCCATTGTAAATTTCGCAAGGTACTTTTAGAAACAGTCCATTATAAGCTTTCGTCTCAAGAGCATATTTAAGAAATGAGTTTCGCCTACGCGAAACGTTTTGAAGCAGTCTTTCTTTGTTCCCATCCAAAAGGTCCTAAGATGTCCATGTCCCACTTGAGTGCTTCGAAGTACTTAAAAAAGTCGAAGGCGTTTGTCCAGCATTGGAACCAACACTTTTTGGTGCACAAAAATGTGGACGACTTGCCAAATCGCAGCATTTTGCGGAGTTACCTCGAAACAGGAGGACTTGGTTATAAAGAGGATTTTCGAAGCTAATCCATCCATATCCTTGAAAGCAGCTAAACAAAAATTGGCTCGAAAGGGCATAAATGTCTCTCTGAATACAATAAGAAACAGTTTGAGGGAGTTTCAGATCCAATTTCGAGCAACGACGGTAAAACCCTTACTAACTGCAAAGCAAATAAAAAAAACGCCAAGAGTGAGCAACTGAACAGAACATATGGATGACGGTTGGAGCCAAGTGGTGTTCACAGACGAATCCTCCTTTTGGATGACAAACACTGTTAAGCGTGCTTGATCCATTAAAGACGGTAAGATACTCCAGCGATTAGTGAAACATCCAGGAAAGGTTCATGTTTGGGGATGCTTCACAAAACAAGGATTTGGTAAATTAATCATGTTCACGAGGAATTTGGATGCCAACTTCATGACCACGATATACCGTCGTGGACTTCTGCCATCAACGGATATGTGGTTTGGGGCAGAAAGCCGAGATTGGGTTCTTCAAGAGGACAACGACCCAATCGCCGGAAATATTCTAGTAATTCACTTTCCAAGAATTTATGGACTAGTTTCATTTTTTCACATTTCTCAACGATTTTGTAGAAATTTTATTACAATTTTTGTTTTAGAAAACTCATGATTTGCAAACTGTAAACCTCAGGCAATAGTTTCCAGAAACAGCGACGACTTAAAGGTATTCACTTTCCCCTAATAAACCACGTTTGTAATAATGCTATAGGCCCAACAAACAAAATGGTTAAATCTTAAAAAATACATAAACATATCCTTGTCAACTGCCACTGACATGACACAGATCAGATAACACACAGATTAAGTACGACATCAATGTGAAGGTTAAGTAAATCCAATTCAACTTCGATATCAGAACTTCGATTTCCCATTGTTTTTATGGCATTTCCTACCGCGCATTGAACTGAAATTCTATAGAAGTAAGAAGTAAACAACAAACACCGCGTCGCTGTTTCTATAAATATAAAAATAAACCACATTCGATTTGTGCATTCCTATTAATATTTTCCACTCCCACGATTTAACATCGAATTGCAGGCATATCAATCACTACATAGTTTCCTCTATGAATGTATTTGTGCGTGCCTTTACGTGCGTGCGTGTGACGCACAAGTCTTTCATAGATCTGCCCCCTCCCCCCCCCCCCCCCTCCACCGAAAATGTTTAATAATTATGAAAATCACAAAATTAGTTATTATACTTAAATAAAATTGAGGAGGCAAAATGCAATTGCCGCTTCACTTCCATAAAAAAAAAAAAAAAAAATTTTTTTTATATTTAACGAGTAAAAATTGTTCTGACGCAAAGTATATCAATGAACATGGAAGAAGTCAAGCGAAAAATAAATGTAAAATTTCGAATAATACTTGACAAATAATTATGGCACATAAATGAAATCCATTATTCTTGTAATCGAAAAATATTTTCTACAAGGTGTTTTTTTTGTGGTTTTCAAGAAGAAATTTTTATTTTTTTTATTATTGTTACATTCCACACAGGGTGTACCCCAGAGCATTGTGTTGAATGTAAGGAAGATTGATAGGTTAGCGGAAGAAGGAGGGAGAATGAGAGAGGGAATGCAATCACATATAATTTCATGTTATGGCCAAGAATCTAACTTTATTATAAAGATAACGATTTGCCATTATGATTTCGGGCAAGTGGCCGCCGCGGCTGGTTCGAATAAATTCCAGCCGAGAAGCTCAATTTTCGACCACTTTTTTGCAGCTATTGGGGTCGGGCCGTATGTCAGTAATAACGCGCCGAATATTCTCTTCCAAGGCGTCAATCGTCTCGGACTTATCTGAGTAGACAAGCGACTTCACATAACCCCACAAAAAATAGTCCAGCGGTGTTAAATCGCACGAGCTTGGAGGCCACGCCACAGGCCCACGACGCGAGATAATGATAATGCGCTCACCAAAAGTTTCCTTCAATAAATTGATTGTGATTATCGTCTTGTTGGAACTAAAGACCAAAGGTCGTCCACATCAACATCCTCCAATTCAGGCACGAAAAAGTCATTAATCATGGCTCTATAGCGTTCCCCATTGACTGTAACATTATGACCGGCTTCATCTTTGAAGAAATATGGACCAATGATTCCCTTTGCCCATAGAGCACACCAAACAGTGACTTTTTGAGGATATCACGGCATCTCAGCAATGGCTTGTGGATTATGATTACTCCAAATGCGACAATTTTGCTTATTAACGTTCCCCTTTCAACCAAAAGTGAGCTTCATCGCTGAACAAAATTTTCTTGTGAAAATCGGGATCGGTGGCCATTTTGTTTTGGGCCCATTCATCGAACGTGCGACGCGCTTGATGGTCGTTCGGCTTCAATTCTTGCACAAGTTGGATTTTCTAAGATCGCAAACCAAGATCCTTCCGCAAAATCTTCCAGAAAGTGAATGGGCACAGCTCCAATTGATGCGCGCGATGGCGTATGGACTCATTCGGGTCTTTTTCGACACTCTGCTCCACAACAGCAATAGCGTCTTCGGTGCGCACTGTCCAGCATCTCTGAGGATGCGCATTATCCACTAGAGTAAACGTGGTGCGAAAACAATCCATGGTTTCTCGAATTACCGACTCTGCTGGGCGATTATTTTGACCTAATATTGGACGCAGCGCGCGATGCGAACAGCTCGGCCTAGGCCCTCCATGGGCTGTTGTGCCATTAAAAGTAAAGTAAGCGCGATGCGTCGCGCGAACCGAACCATTATTTTGGTAATAAATTTTGCACGATTTGCAAACGTTGTTCAGGAGTAAGTCTATTCATTGTGAAATGGCAAACAAAACTGAGTATAAATCAAGTGACAGCTGTCACAAAGACCAACTCCGAAAAAAGTATTGCCACACTTCTAAAAACAAAACACCCTTTATAAAACTTGGGTCTCCTTCAATTATCACAATTATCACTTTTCAATTGCAGTTGAAATTTATATTAATTTTTTTCCAACTAAAAGTATGGAGTATAATTATTGTTGAAGAGCGCACACTAAGGCTTTTCAAATAATTAGATAACTTGTTTTCCTTGTAATCGAATGTTTTCTATAAAACTGTGAATGAAATTTATAAGTATTTACGTTTTTCCGCCTAAAAGTGTGCAGTGAAAAATTTAAGAAAATGTGAAAAATTAAAGCTCGTTTCTAATTGAATTTTCCTTTATATTACTTTAGTTAAGGCAATCAAGCGAATAATTATTACTTCAACCACTCAAGGAAAACGAAATATTTTGAGGAAATTTAGTACCTACAAAAGAGAAACCAAACTACAAAACCAATGCCATCCATAATGTTTCTTCTTTCTTGAATTTTTTTTTTTTTTTTTTTTTTAATGGCACACAAGCAAATTGAGGGTCAAGGCCGAGCTTTTCGCATCCACTTATGTTGTGCGTGTTATCTTTGCACATTAAAGGAGGGGACCTACAGTTTCGAAGTGAAAAGCTTTTCTTAGGCAATTTTGACTCTCGTAGGTTTGCCATTGCCTGACAAGAGGTGGTGCTGTGTATAAAATGTTTTCTTCTTCTTTTTGTTTTTGCCTGTTTATAAATTCGAACCCCGGACACTCTGCGTAACAGTCCAATGCACTTCCACTACGCCACAACGACCATAATGTTTCTACTTGAATAATTTTTTAATTTGGAAGATAACTATTTGGGGTATTCACAATGTATTTTACTTTGTTGTGTTGTTATAAAGTTGTAATATTTTGTATGAGAATTTACGACAATTGAGAGGATTAAGTCGTATACAAAAACTAAAAAAATACTGGGGGTTTCTCCTCTTCATTTCAATATAAAAGAAAATAAATTTCGGCTTAATCGTAAATTAAATCTGATTTAAAGTTGAGGAGCAGTCAAAGTAGTAGACTGCTTCATTAAAACATGTGCACTTCAAAAAGAACAATCACCACACCCAGAATAATTTTGGTCTAAAATTTTTTCTAAAATCTCCAAGGCTTGACATGCCTTCTAATTTCTATGCAAATATGTACTTTTCTCAAAAATACCTAATCGCTTTGAAAGAATATCACACCTGAAAAGTTTTTCTTTCGAAAGTTTGCCATTGCCTGCCAAGAGATGTGCGGTTTGAAACGACTAAAGCAACAAATCGACATTGAAATGTAAAACGTGATGTTAAAAACGACTGAGTAATTCCAGTATAAGCCTTTCCTTGAATTCAGGGCCTTCAAATCTGGGTGCCAGTGCACAGAGGCATACCGCGGAATAGAGCAATAAACTAGAAAGCAATAAACTGATTACTCCCGCGTAGAACAAATTACTCCTGGAAATCAGAACAAAAATAAAAATTTACTACGACAACGTGTAATTTTTATTTTTTTTTTAACACTTATAATAATTATTATGTAACTAATAAACAAACTAAAAGTAAACTGATAAAAAGTTTCCTTTCCTTTTGCTCTCTTGAAATTAACTACTTGCAGTTTAAAATGTAAGTATGTATTTATTTTTTTAAATTAGAGAAAACTTACTTACATTTACGCAAAGTTAAAATTAGTAGAAAATCACACAACTTCTATGACGCTTTACGCCATTTTATTGAAACCGCGGCTTTCTGGTACATTTTTGAACAAAAATTCTCTCGATTGAAAATCAATTTTAATCGAGTATATACTGGCCCTTATTATTTATGACCTTTTGCTATTAGCTCCATAATTCCATCGGTGTAGATGTTTCATTTGTTTATCGACTTGGTCCAGTGATTTTCAGCGGCTCCTCGGACGGTAAATTTTTAACCATTATGAGAGTTTTGCTGAGACTGAAAGAAATGATAGTCAGACGGTGCGAGGTGCGAGCTGTACGGTGGATGTATTAAAACTTCCCAACCAAGTTCCGGCAAATTGTTCGGAGTCATCAAAGAAGGGTGTGGCCTTACATTGTCATGATGGAATACAAATCCTTTCGTGTTGGCCAATTCTGGTCGCTTTTCCTTGATTACTTCGTTCAAGCGGCCGAGTTGAGAGCAATAGAGAACCGAATCGCAATAGACGATTCCCTCCCAATCCCACCAAAAACGCAACATAAACTTGTTTGCCGTCAATCCAGGCTTTGAAATCGTTTGTGGAAGGACCCTGATTCTCGTATCGAATTTACGTTTCTTACTTACTTACTTACTTAACTGACACTACAACCGATGATCAGTCTTGGCCGCCTCTACAAAGCTTCGCCTCTGCTATGCCAGTTGATAAGGCCAAGTGCAGTCAGGTTGCCCTGCACCTGATCTTTCCAATGATTCGCAGTCTTTCACTGATGGCAAATCGGTCAATCAAATTTCTTTGCGTTAATTCATGTGGTACCCAAACATCGAGGAGCGTCTTTGTGTGGCCTGCCTGCTCTCTATGAATTATTCCAAAATATCATGTGATTGATGATTAGTGCCTCCGCTATATTCTGAGAGCTTGCGTGTCGATCTTGCTCCACCAGTTGCAAAATCTCATCGGCTTTTTCAGTGACTGACCGACCAGAGCGAGGTGCATCTTTGATATTGAAATTCCCGGAATGGAATCGTGCGATATGGGTCCGGCGTTCACTCGCAGTATCGTCACCGTAAACCGCACTAATTTATAGGCATGTTTTTGCAGTGGTTTTACCTTTTCTATAGTAGTAAAGCATCAGAAAAGCGTATTTCTTCATTTTCAAATGAATGTAACTTTTTACACCAGCGACGAATTACACAACTCTCTTCACGCAAAATGTATGAAATTCCACCATTCAAACATTTGTTCGTCTAATATAATCGGGCTAGTGTTGCCAGATTTGTGGGCACCAACATCGTCTTGTAACGAAAAACCGTTACATACTTTTTATATGACCCAATATTTATGTACCTACCAAGTATATGGATAATGTTCAACAACGACTACAATATTCAAAGTTTCACGAACAGTGTGTGGAAGTATAGATAATTCCCCACGAATATTAAAAACTTCCCATCTCCCCACACCAGTGAAAATTTCCCACAATCTGGGAAATTCTCCACAACCTGGCATCAGTGATAAGCACATATGTAATTTGTTTTTTAGCAACAACAACTCGATTAAAAATGCAGTTAATTTGTGCCGTTAGCATCGTTCTCTCGCTCACAATTATTTTGCTGTGAATAATTTCTGTGTTAAACAGGAAAAAAAAGTATAAATGGATTTAAGATGGAAAATATTAATACTGACTATACATAAATACTTGCCAAACTTGTGCGAATATTCAATTAATTTCTTAAGTTATATACAAGCTAGTGCACAACACAGGCAATGCAAAAAAGGGTGACCCAAATAGGGGAATAGGTTTCATTTAATATAGATAATTTTCCTAGTACGAATTTTACCTTAATTATCTAACAAATGAAGCTGAAATATGAAAATGTAGTGAGTAGAGTTTATGTTACGTAAGCTTCCTTTCTAATGGCACGCACAGAAATTGTTTGAGCATATTTTATTATCTCAATAATAATGAATGCATGAATGTAATAAGATTAAGGAAAAACGCAAGCACGGAAGCACGGAAGGACAGCATTAAAATTTATTACAATAGATATCACCTGTTTCTATTATGGTATTTTCTAGTTAGGTAAAAATATGATTTTTTTTTATAATCACACAATATCACACATGATGTAATTTTTATTGTTGAAATTCTCTTAGCATTCTCTCACTTTAACTCTTTACATAATTACCCAAAAAAAAAAAAAAGAGAAAATTTATACCCACACACACATGTTGCATTTTCAATGGGAACTACGGAATTCAAATCAACAACCTGTTGATTTTTCACATATTTACAGTAATCCTCAGTTAATTGTTTCAACCATATCAATCAATATGATTTATATGCTGCGCATGTCGAGAACATTGTTAGCTTACAATTATCTTTTAAGAATACGGATAATCACTTATGCGTCCTGGGTGATTTCAATCTTAGTAAAATTGTGTGGACTTTTCTCGATAATGCACCTAGTCTTGCCATAAGTTATGTTACAAGCTTTTCAAAGTAGTAGGCTTTCGCATTTATTTTGTTATTAAATTCTGAAAATCAACATCTTATACAAAATGGTCGCCTCTCGCTTTAATGCACGCCTTTAGACGATCAGGCCATTGGGCTATAGCGGCACGTATGGTTTCGATGGGTATTGATGACGCTGCTGAAATAAGAGTTTTCTTAAGACTCTCCAAATTTCGGTGGTGAACTTTGCAGACCACACCCTCTAGCTCTGACCACAATTTGCAATCAAGGGGATTCAAATTTGGGCTTCCCGAGGGCCAATCTTCAGCACTAATAAAGGCTTGAATATTCTGACGTAGCCACTCTTGAGTTGTTTTGGCTTTATGTGCCGGTGCAGAGTCTTGTTGAAAGACCCAGTGCTCTCCATAAAAGAGGGTTATTGTCAAGACTTTCACCACGCCTTCCAAGACATCTTGTTGGTACACTGTTGCTCCAGTTTAGACGCCCTTTTCGCAAAAATGCAAGGAACTGACGCCTTTATGGGATACTCCACACCAAACCATAACAGATATTGGATGATGACCTCTCTCAACCCTTGGCACAAAAAAATTTAGCTTCTTCAGATATTCTCGCATAGATTTTGTCGTTTTGCATATTAAAAACTTCTTCCACCGTAAAAGTTTTTTCATCCGTAAAAAGGATATTTTCATGACCGTTTCTTACGTGCCACTGCAAAAGCTTCTGACATCTTTCCAATCGTATTTGTTTTAGCCGTGGAGTTAAAAGATGGCCTGTGCAACTGCGAAAGGCCTTCATGAGGAGGTCATCACGGATTAGTCTTGCCATGGATCTGGAAGACATATCCATTTCTCTAGCTATGATCTTTTGCTTTCTTAAGGGATTTCAGCGAATCCGCTCCCGCACAGCTTTTATGGCTCCACTCGTACGAACAACGCGAGGTCGACCACTTTTCAGCTTGTCTTCCATTTGAGACGATTCCAAGAAACGATCGATGGTACGATAAACAAACATTTTCGATATTTCGAGTTTTTTTAGCAACGTGAATATTTGAGTTGCGCTATTTCTGCATTTGCAATGCATGTGCAATGCAATCACCGCGATGCGATTTTCGTTATTGCCCCACTCCATCTTAATTACGCAAAATTTGAAACCAAACTGATTTGAATTTGTTTTGCAATAGAACATTGTACCAAAAAATGCGAAAGCCTACTACTTTGAAAAGCTTGTAACAGAACTTATGGCAAGACTAGGTAGACTCGTTTTTGAATATTGGTTCATTTGTTTTGTCTGAGGAAGAGATGACTGATGCCATGACTAATATGAACATTTCTGCTAAAGCTGATAATGATGGTATTTCATCTATTTTGCTTAATAAAGGTGCTTTGTCTTTATCTAAGCCTCTCCGTGATATTTTCAATATATCTCAGAGGACTGCTACTTTTATTGACTGGTGGAAAATGGCTGCTATTACATCAATATTTAAAGGCGGTATCAAGAATGATGTCTCCAACTATATACCTATTTCTAAGCTATCGAATGTCTCTAAACTTTTTGAAAGTGTGATTAAGAATAGGTTATTCTTTCTAGTTAAGCGAAATACTTATATGCCTTGAAGAGCACGGTTTCTTTGCTGGTCGGTCAACTGTGACTAACTTGTCAGTCTTCTCGTGTTTTTGCTTTACATTGGGACATCCATCAAGTTGATGTTATTTATACAGATTTTTCTAAGGCCTTCGCCAAGGTCCCTCATAATGTTTTATTAGCAAAACTGTCTAAAATTGGTTTCCATTCTCACTTCCTGAGCGGGATCCAATCGTATCTTCAATGTAGAGTCTGTTTCGTGGAGATAAATGGTGTTAAATCATATCAACTTACTGCTTCTTCTGGGGTACCACAGGCGAGCATTCTTTTCCCTTGGTTCTTTTCATTATTTATTAATGATATTAGTAAATGTTTTCGTTCTGCAAAATTTTTACTTTATGCTGATGATTTAAAACTTTTCAGTAATATTGCTAACTTAAACGATGCTGCTCTTTTACCGACTGATCTTTGTAATCTGCTGTCATGGAGTTTAGTAAATTGTTTACCATTAAATTTCAACAAGTGTTATTCAATGACTTTCTCGCAGGGTCTTCAGTAATATATTTACTTTTTCTTATTCCCTTGCTGGTACATACGTATTTACTTAATTTTAAGACAATTAAAGACTTAGGAGTCATTTTGGACACTAAATTTACCCTTGTTGACCATATAAATTACATAGTTTCAAAATCATATTCATTGCTTGCCTTTGTTCGCAGAAATAGCTCTGAATTTTCTAATCCGTATACTCTGACTTGTCTTTATAATGCTTTTGTAAGGTCAAGGTTGGAGTTGGAGTATGCCTCGTTTATTTGGAGTTCTTACTATTCAATTCACTGTTTTCGATTGGAAAAAATTCAAAAATCAAATTCACGTTTTGCACGTCATACTTTGAGTTATGGAGAATCTTTGTCATCCTATGATTCGCGAAGTTTGCTCTAAGGCTTGAAAACTCTTGAAACGTGGAGAAAGGTTCAATCGTTGGCACTTGTTCATGAGCTTATCTCTAGCCCATTCGATTGTGCCCATGTATTTTAGCTTGGCAATTTTTTAATATTCCAGCTAGAACGTTACGTCACTACTCGTTGTTTCATTATCAAATTCATGTTCTATGATCATGCTCGTAATGAGTCTATTACTCGTGCCTTATCATTGTACAGTGAATTATGTATTGAAAATGATTTAGATATCTCTTTTTCAAAATGTTCTTTTAAGAAACTGCTAAATACTTTATATTGAATCTAATATTTGTCGCTGTGGCGTAGTGGTAGAGCGTTGGACTGCTGTGCAGAGTGTCCGGGGTTTGAATCTCGGCACAGGCAAAATCAAAACAAGTAGAAAAACTGATTTTTCTACACGGCACCCGGCACCACCTCTTGGCAGGCAAAATGGCAAACCTACAAGAGTAAAAACTGCTATCTAAAGCTTTTCACTTCGCCGTTCGGATTCGGCATTAAACTGTAGGTCCGTTCCATTCATGTACAAATACAACACGCACAACATGAGTGGATGCGAAAAGCTCGGCCTAGGCCCTCCATGGGGGCTGTTGTGCCATTACAAGTAAAGTAAAGTAAGTAATATTTGTTTTTCTAAATAATTTTGAATTTTTCCTTTATTTTCCTTTATTAAATTTATTATTTTTTATTATTATTGTTATTTAGTCTGTAAGGATATTGTAATCCAAAGACGTTATGAAATAAATAAATAAATAAAATAAATTCATCAATTTGTATAGATTTCGGATAAGAGAGGAACATTTTGGGATGGAAATAAACAAGGACCAATTAACCTGGGATTACTGTACATGATATTTTAACTAAATTACATACATATGCTGTTGATTATTTAAAATACAAATCATAAGATGATTATGTGGAAATCTATGCATGTAGCTATGTACAACAAAACTAATTATATAAAATTATTTAGAAATATCGGGCACATTTCCGTGCTTGTGTACTACTGTGGGCAAAAAGTAGTAAGACTTTTAAATTTAAATTTCGCGCGGAAACCCATTCATCAAAATATTATTTTTTTAAGGTTGGTATGACTGTCGGTGACTGTCGGTGACATCTGTGCCAAATGTGTTTAGTATACGCTTGTCTTTCTGAAGTACAAAAACTGCATTCGGCGATTTTCACAATGAGTGAAAATGAGTGATTCAACAAAGAAGTTCCATTAAATTTTGTGTGCGGAATCAAATTTCTGGTGCCGAAACGTTCAGAATGTTGCAAAAGGCCTTCGGTGATAATTGTATGTCGCGAGCAAGTGTTTTTGATTGGTAAAAATTGTTCAAAGATGGTCGAGAACGCGTTGACGACGAACCACGTCCAGGACGGCCATCAACATCAACTGATGATCAACACGTCAATAAAATCAAGGAATTGGTGCTCGAGAATCGACGATTAACAGTCAGAGACCTTACTGGCATCGTTGGAATATCGGAAGGATCAGTGAAAAGCATTTTAAAACATCATTTGGGCCTAAGAAGAGTGAATGCACGATTGGTTCCAAAATCACTGCATTGGTTTTACGAGACCATTTTGCCAAAAATTTGACTGATATCGTTCTCGTTCCGCAACCACCCTATTCGCCTGACTTAGCACCGTGTGACTTTTGGCTTCGTGGACACCGTTTTGAGTCAATTGAAGACATTAAACATGAATCGCTAAGCGCATTGAAGGCTATTCCGGAAATTGACTTTACCAACTGTTTCGAGAATTGGAAAAAACGTTGGCACAAGTGTATTGGGGCCGGGGGGGATTACTTTGAAGGGGACGAAATAGATTTGGAAGAATGAATAAAAAAATTTGAAATTATGAACAAAGCCTTACTAACTTTTGCCCACAGTAGTATATAGAAAAGAAATGGATTTAAACGTTAAGTGTAAATGCCATACATGGGAGAATGTAAGTTCGCAGTTTGATTTATTTCATTCTAAATAAACGCATACCAATTTATTTAAGGGGTGGGCACAGTGATAATTAAATTTAAAATTCTCTTCGAATAGCAAATAGAAATTTGAGAATGTTGATGTTTTCGACTGCTTCTTCCCTTTTTCAGCTGTAATTTTAATTGCAGCGATATATTAGATAGGTAGGGTACCTAGTTATGTACTATGCCAAGTCAAGTACACAGCAAAGTCAACAAAGAAGTAATTTGTAAAAAGTCACGTGATTTGAAACTAAAATGTTCGTTACTTCAAACAAATTGAACAAGTAAATGGGCTCGGTAGCTAGCAATAATTGCACACGTAGTGTGGATGCCAACGATGGCGTCAATGACGAGGAGGATACAACGAGCTTAGCCCAACACAAATAGAATAATAAAGTAGAAAGCAAAAAGAAATATATTTATATTTTATACACTTAAACTTAACTTGTGCTTTAAAACTTGTGCTGCTAAATGTATTTAATTTCATTTAAGCTTCAATTAAGTAGAATATTTTCTTTAAACCAACGTAAAAATGTAACCCAGCATCACGTCCTTTGGTAATATGAAACTTAAATACAGATACTCTCGTATTTGTATTTTCTTGTGAAAACGGAAATATTTAAGTTGGCGAAGAAACAAACGAATTTTAAGAATCTTTTGCTGCTTGGACTAACACACACACACACAAACACAGATTCTTAGTTTAAACTTATGAACAAATTTTATAAATTTTAAATACTTTTTGCTACTGTGAAACTTAATATCTTGAGAAAGGATGTGAAACCATGAATGCTTGCTTATACGATTACGATGCCATTAGTTAAATGAGAGTCGCTGTGGTGTAGTGGTAGTGCGTTGGACTGCTGAGCAGAGTGTCCGGGGTTCGAATCTCGGTACAGGCAAAATCAAAAAGTAGAAAAACTGATTTTTCTACACGGCACCCGGCACCACCTCTTGGCAGGCAAAATGGCAAACCTACAAGAGTAAAAATTGCTATGTAAAGCTTTTCACTTCGCCGTTCGGATTCGGCATTAAACTGTAGGTCCCTTCCATTCATGTACAAATATAACACGCACAACATGAGTGGATGCGAAAAGCTCGGCCTAGGCCCTCCATGGGGGCTGTTGTGCCATTAAAAGTAAAGTAAGTTAGTTAAATGAGAGAGATGAAACTCTTATACATATCGCTTGCTTAATTTTGCTAAAGCTCTAACATCAAATTTTTTGAAAATCCTAATTTTGATGGGTTATAATTGCATCTCTGCCAAAAATGTTGGCACCTTTATTTTCAAAATGATAAAAATGCATTTTAAGACTTTAGCATATTAAGGCAGCGATTTGCTAAAGAGACGAACTCTTGCCAACAGGTGTTACTACGGGGTCAGTAGACAATTGAGAAGTAGAGCCCTCTCTTGGCCAAATCTCTATAAGTCCCTCATCCTTCTCGTCTTAATGTATGGCGCCGAGACGTGGCCATTGATCATCAGTGATGAGAGGCTGTTAGGAGCGTTAGAGAGGAAGATACTCCGTAAGATCTACGGTCCAGTGTACATAGACGACGTGTATCGAAAAAGATGGAACGATGAGCCATACGTACCTCTACGCCGACACGCACATGGTGAAGCATATAAATATACAGTGGCTTCGCTGGCTGGATAATGTTGAGCGAATGGAAGAAAGCGCTCCGGCTAGAAGGGTGTTTTATTCGAACCACGGTGGAGAAACACGCAGAAGGGGACGTCCTAATCTCTGTGGGAAAGACCAAGTACAGGGCGACCTGACTGCACTTGGCCTTATCAACTGGCGCCAGCGCGCGCTTAGCAGAGAAAACTGGCGAAGCTTTATCGAGGCGGCCAAGACCGATCACCGGTTGTAATTAGCGCCAACTAAGTAAACAAGTAAATATCAATGTAAAAAGCAAAGAAGTATTCTTAAAAATTAAAAAAAAAATTAATTGGCGTAGATACAGTCCAGACGTGAACTTGTGGTTGTTTGAGCCTGTTCGCAATTTTTATTTGAATGGTTGAACATTTTATATTAAATGTTCTTATTCTTAGCTAGTCATAGACTATTTTATATACCATTAGTAACACGGGAAGTATTTTATTTAATTGTTTTCATTTTTAATCAAAATTCAATCGATGTAAATAATAAATGTTTCAGATTTTCTAACATTTTTGACTTTGATTGCGGCTATTATACACCGGCGGCTATTATACACATCGCAGCTCATACCCGAATCACTATTATGAAAGTTTGGGGGGTTCACTATACACTATTTGATAATGTGTAATGTTACACCCGTTTTGCTGGGGCTTGTTTGCCAACTAAAGGGTTAAGTTTTGCTGAAATTTGATTTTGGTGCAGGAAAAGTGAAGTAAAAGAATTAGCTAGACCAATATAGTAATTGCATTGGTCGGTCTCCTTTGATTCTCAGTTCTCCGTTTATTTGCATGAAAATGTATTAGAAATTTCTAATTTAAATGACTTTTCGGATATTTGAGTTCCCCGGTTAATTGAGCCAAACATTTTCCATTTTTAATTTCAATGCAATTTCCTAGGGGGATTACTGTAGGTCAAATAAGTATAATAATTTTCAAAGAGAGTAATAAAAGCCCCTTTCTACCTAACATCGGCAGTGCTGCCGTGTTGAAAATGTTAAGGATTGGAAATTTTTTTAACGGTCGGATTATTTTCGTTAGAAGGGAGGAATTTATAAAAAAAAATTTTAAATTTCAGAAAATTACTCATTGAGAAATGGTACTTGGTCCCACAACTAATTAAAAGTTATTTATTTTTTTGTTTAATTCAGGTGATGGTACCTTTTTTCATACTTTAATAATTTACTTATATTCCAAAATGTGCCGAATAAAGCATATTCACCACACGTATCTCATTGAAATTTGTACCAAGATTATTTTTGATATAAACAGCTGATATCTGTCACCTTCTCTCACACGCTCTCAATTATTTGCGTTACTTCAACGTATACGTTGTTCATGCCTCACTTACAACATTTACATGTATTTCGTCTTGTTTCTCAGTTGTATACTTCGCTCTCACATACCTAACGGATTCTATGGGGCTGAGCTTTTATATGTACCTATCATATAAGAGCATATGCTGAGAGGGGAAGATTGCATATACTCATTGTTATTGACCAACAGCAGTAAAACAAAGAGATTGAGAACAGACGTAAATCTTCATTTTATTAGCAGCTCTCCTCAGTTATTTTCTCTGAAGAAATATACTCAGTGTACTTAAATAAATTTGCAATCCTTTCCTACAAAGTTACTTAGAACAGAGAAGAGAACAAATGTTCTCTATTAAAGTACTCAGAATTCCAGCTAATAATTTATTTAAATTAATTAAAACCTACAATATTTCATAAGAAACAATAATAATGGGTGGCTGTCGTTGTCAGAAAATATCGTATATCATACATACTTATGTATGTATGTCTGTGAATAAGTATGTTTGCATGTATGTATGTATCATGCAGAGTAGATATTCTTTCAATTTCATACGATACTTGGAGAGCAACTTTAATCACGTTTCACAATTCAAGGAATACAAAGAATCCACTTGGTTCCTACCTTAAATACGCACATACTCGAATGCATGCCCTTGTTCGTTTTTCTCTCAACAAATAATCACACACGCACACTCGCAAATGTATCGTATTTGAACCAATGCTAAAATTAATTTAATTAATGAGAACGTAGTTATGCTCAAGTAGTACGTGAAACATTTATGGTACATGTAAACAAATTTATTTTTTTATTGAAAGTACATGCTAGTGACGTTACGTTTAATGGCACAACAACCCATGGAGGGCCTAGGCCGAGCTTTTCACATGCTAGTAGTTAGTTAAAAAAAAAACAAAATTCTCATCAATTTAATTACAAAGTGCAGTTTTAGGTAAAGAGTTAAAATTTAAAAAAATTCAATTTGCATGCAGCATAAAGGCAAAAAAAAGCAACATTAATTAAAGCGGAAGCATTGAAAATTGGAAAAATTTTATTTTCATTTTTTTCTCATTTGTAGTGCAAAGCAATATTTTTATTCAATATATATAAATGTATATATATATGTATATTTTAGTTAGGAAAACATATTTTGCCAACTTTAAAGCTAATATATATTTCCGCTTTTGCAACTAAGCAAAAACTAACTTTTTAATGAGCGAAATATTGTGTATTTTAAAAATGTGGAAATATTAAAAAAATTTCATATGGCAATTTAGCCTCGCATTAAATTATTGTCCCGAGAGTTGAAAATGTACAGAATAAATTAAAACTGCAATAGCTGAGAAAGTATAAATATTTTTTTTTTTTTAGCTTTCATTGCCTGCCCACCTTTGCGTATGAGTAATTTTAATTACTAGTACCCAATTGGGAAACAGAGCAAATCTCCCTTTCTCTCTTCATCCATTTAACTTCCATTTAAGGTGGAAGATAATCAGTTCATTCTTATATTGGAATGAGAGATTACAAGAGATTAGCTACCAAGACATGGCTTCCACAAAACATTTGTGGAACCCAAATTCAAAGGAGGATAACAAAACTTCAAAACGTTTAAGGCTTGAAAGGTGTAAGTGTTTGACACAAAAAAAAAACACATGTTTTCGTTAAACCCGTTAACAATCTATTGAAGAAAGAACTCTACGCTGCATTACGATTTCGGTAACCTACTTGCACGTTAACTTACTTCTTAACTGGCACTACAACCGATAATCGGTCTTGGCCGCCTCTATAAAGCTTCGCCGGTCGCCACCTGCTATGCGCGCGCTGGCGCCACTTGATAAGGCCAAGTGCAGTCAGGTTGCCCTGCACATGGTCTTCCCAACGGAGATTAGGACGTTCCCTTCTGCGTGTTCCTCCACTGTGATTCGAATAAAACACCCTTCTAGCCGGAGCGCTTTCTTCCATTCGCTCAACATGACCCAGTCAGCGAAGCCGCTGGATTTTTATACGCTTGACTATGTCAGTGTCGGCGTACAGCTTATACAGCTCATCGTTCCATCTTATTCGATACACGTCGTCCACGCATATTGGACCGTAGATCTTATGGAGTATCTTCCTCTCGAACGCTCCTAACAGCCTCTCATCATCTATGGTCAATGTCCACTTCTCTGCGCCATACATTAGGACGGGAAGGATGAGGGACTTATAGAGCGTTATTTTCGTCGGTCGAGAGAGGGCTCTACTTCTCAATTGCCTACTGAGCTCGTAGTAACACCTGTTGGTAAGAGTTAGTCTCCGCTTGATCTCAAGGCTGACATTGTTTTTGGTATTAATGCTGGATCCTAGGTAAACGAAATCCTTGACGACTTCAAAAGTATAATTGTCAACAGTGATATTTTGTCCAAGACGCTGTGACTCTTTGTTTGTTGAAACAAAGTATTTCGTTTTGTCCTCGTTCGCCACTAGACCCACTCGACGAGACTCCCTTTCCAGGTTGGAGAATGCTGCACTGACTGCTCGAGCGTTTTTACCAATGATGTCAATATCATCAGCGTATGCTAGCAACATGACACTCTTGTAGAAAATAGCGCCAGAGATAACGATGTTCGAATTAATTGCTCCAGCATAACGTTAAAGAAGTCGCACGATATCGAGTCACCTTGTCTGAAACCTCTTTTGGTATCAAATAGCGCGAAGAGGTCTGTTCCAATTTTCACTGCTCTGGTGGTCATTTTGCAGAGACAAATGAGCTTTGCAGGGATACCAAAATCAGACATTGCGGCGTACAAGTGATCCCTAATCGTGCTGTCGAAGGCGGCTTTATAATCGACAAATATATGATGGGTATCGATCTGTTTTTCTCGGGTCTTTTCCAGGATTTGGCGTAGTGTGAATATCTGGTCGATGGTGGATTTACCATGCCTGAAGCC
Source organism: Palloptera scutellata (assembly GCA_958295655.1). Taxonomy (NCBI): domain Eukaryota; kingdom Metazoa; phylum Arthropoda; class Insecta; order Diptera; family Pallopteridae; genus Palloptera; species Palloptera scutellata. The sequence continues at coordinate 23,954,574 of OY282452.1, read as the reverse complement.
ACCCTGATAAGGTTCAATCAGTTTGTTGACGATGGGTTTCAGTCTTTCGCACAGTACGCTCGATATGCAATATTAAGAAGGCTTATCCCACGGTAGTTGGCGCAGATGGTGGAATCACCTTTCTTATGGATTGGGCAGAGTACGCTGAGGTTCCAATCACTTGGCATGCTTTCATCCGACCATATTCTGCATAGAAGCTCATGCATGCGCTTTTTGAGCTCTTCGCCTCCGGTCTTAAACAACTCAGCAGGCAGGTCATCTGCTCCTGCAGCCTTATTGTTTTTCAGCCGGGCAATGACTGTTAAGACCTTCTCATAGTCAGGCGGCGGTACTTCAACGCCGTCATTGATTGGGGTCACCTTGTACGCACTGCTCATATTACAGAGCGATAAGTGAAATTTGACAACGTCACGATACGCTACGTTTCGTATGCATAATCAAACCTTAAGTAATTCCTCCCACCTATCAATCTTCCTTCCAATCAACACAATGCTCTGCATGCAGATTTACAGGTCGAGTGTCGCACTTTTCTCTCGTTGTTCTTATCGGTGTCCTGTGATTGCACTCCCTCTCTCATTCTCCCTCCTTCTTCCTCCCACCTATCAATCTTCCTTCCAATCAACACAATGCTCTGCATTCATAGGGGTACACCCTGTGTGTTAAATGTATCAATAAAAAAAAGGTTTTGTTTTCAGAAAATGAGAGTTTATGAACTAAATATGAAAAAAAAAACGAGAAAAGAGTACTTAATATGAACATGAGAATAGAATGAGAATAGAAGTTTGACTTTGTCACTGCAATAGGTACATAAAAAGTGTACTACTCTTTACTTTCACACTCTTACTCAGCAAATAAAATAAAGTATTAGAATGTACTAAACGGCAATAGTAAAGAGAGTAAAAATTTGGCTGCTTTTGAGCTCTCACTCTAGTATGTTGATTTCTTTCTGCTAATGCCCTAGATCTCAGATATGTAAAGAGAGTAGAGAGCATCATTCTTCCAGTCTAAGTATTAATAAATGCCCAAAACTGTTAGGTACGCGTGCAAGATAAATGTACAAGATAAATGTATAGTGTAGGGGAGAGAGGGGGGGAGGGAGGGGAAGTTATTGCTCAAGCAACACACTTATTTAGCACAAAGCCGACTTAGATATAAGGAGTGAGATTGAAAAAATCTTAACATACGTTTTACCTAATAATTTTTTTTGGGGTGTAAAATTTAAAAATTTCTTTGATCTAGTTATCTTTGAAAAATATGTCGGTTATTATTTTTAATGACAAACATGTTGATTTATTGTGAGTTTGATCAAAATGAGTAAAGAAAAAGAAGTACGCCTTAAAATTATTAAAAATTTTCAAAAAAAATCCAAATTGGTCCTACAAAAAATTGGCCAAAGAATTGAAGGTCTGCCGTCAAACTGTTTCCAATGTTATTAAACAGTTTCAGGAGAATTTGACCACAGATAGATAAGAAACCTGGTTCGGGAAGAAAACAAGGACCACATGATATTGGGAAAGCCAAGAAAATAGAAAGCATATTGAAAAGATCTCCAAACACATCTGCGAGAAAAGCTACCCGGTTAGCCCAGTGCTCTGACTATTTGGAGCGAAAAGTTAAAGCCAATGCAGGTTTAAAAAAAAACATACAAAGTCCAAAAAGCTCCAGACAGGAATGCTGCAAGAAATTTAGACGCCAAAAGTAGGGCTCGAAAATTAAAAGCGAACTTCATGCAAAAATATTCAAGTTGCATAATGGACGACGAAACTTATGTACTGGCAGATTTTACGCAGTTTCCGGGTCAAAATTTTTATGTTGCTGATGCTCGAGGAAATGTTGAAGAACAATTTAGAATCCAAAAGCAGTCAAAATTTTCTAAAAAATTCCTAGTATGGCAAGCTATATGCAGTTGCAGCAAAAGAAGCAAGTCATTTGTTACAGTGGGCTCTATAAATACCGAAATATACATCAAAGAATGTTTGAAAAAATGGATTCTTTCTTTCATAAGAGAGCACAATGTGTCCACATATTTTTGGCCCGAGTTGGCATCATGTCAGTACGGCAAAAAAGCGCTGGAGTGGTACCAAAGTAATAACATAGTTTTTGTACCAAGAGAGGCCAATCCTCTAAATTGTCCGGAGCTAAGACCAGTGGAGAGATATTGGGCTCTTGTGAAAAGAAACTAATAGAGCACAAAAAAGGTGTTCCAAAATATCGAAGATTTTAACAGGAGATGGGCAAACTGCTCCAAAAAGGTGTCTGAAACAACTAACAAATCTCTAATGGAAGGCTTACCAAAAAAGGTTCACGAGTTCCTAAATAGTGGTTAGAACTATAAAAGTTATATTTTTCTGTAATTTGTCAAAAATTAACAATTAAATAAAAAAAAAAAATCAAAACTATAATTGGATATTGGTACGCACAAATCTGGCAACACTAGTCCGATTATGTCAAACGAACATAACCTCCAAGTTTCTCTTTCTCTTTTTTTACTCAACTTTCACGCACACAGACTCAATGGCTCTTATATTTTCCTTGTGGTTTTCATTGTTATTGTGGCCTACACACTGATAAATCCTTTAGGTTAACTTTATATGTGAGGGCATAGCATCTTTAAGGCTTTTCATTAATATGTTCATTAATACAAAAAATCGAGAAGGGGATTACAAAAAAAATCCATTAAAATTAATTTCAAAGAATTGCAGCAATATTTTGTAAAGATTAAAATATTTCGCGATTAGATTAAGCAAAGAGCAATAAAAAATAATTGATACTTAATTAATGGTCCAAAATAAAAAAGGCACCCATACCAATTACTGGCCGCCAATGTGTCAAACTTTTCTAAATTTATAATTTATCATTTAGTAATGATGAAAACAAGTTGGCTGGAAAATATGTGTTTCTTTCCATTCGACCTCAATCAAAAAGTTTCTTTCCATGTGGATATGGAGAATTCCTAAGGCAGCAAATCTAACGCCCAGCCCATGTCAATAAAAGCAGCTATCGAAAAAAGCAACAATATTAATTTGAATATTTACCCGAAAAAGTTTCAAGTTTGAGCTACAACGCAATAATAAACAGTGTGTTACTGTGTGTGTGTGTGTATGTGTGTGTATGTGTGTGTAAGAAAAAACAAAATAGAAAAAAGGATTGTTTGCATTTTTTGTTGTTGTTTTGCTTGGGGTAGCGTATAAATTCATTTATAATAATTGAATGTGCAGAAAAATATCCAATTTAACATTTTTGATGCCTGTCCGTGGGTGCCTACTACTAACTTTGAAATAATATTGTTGGAGTACATTAAGTACATTAAACTTGAATGTTAAGTGAATGAACAAAAATGTGGTTAAAAATTAAATATCGAAAAATTTCATACTGCAAAAAAGGTTACGATGCAACATTTATAAATATTTAAGAATTGAAGACGGATAGTTGCTGACCTGCTAGGCAGAGTGTCCTGGGGTTCAAATTTCGCCACAAGTAAAATCAAAAAGTAGAAGAAACAAACTATTTTTCTACACGATACCCAGCACCACCTCTTGGCCGGCAATGGCAAACCTCCCAACAGTAAAAATGGCCGAAGAAAATCGTTTCAAGAAAGAAGAAGAAAGTTGTTATAGCTCACACTTATCAAAAGGAAAAGTATCAATTATTTTCCCCGCAACGATTTGTCATCCTCAGAGGAATAAGTTGTGAAAATTGCGGATTTTTGATACATTCCTATGTAAGTACTTAGTAACGGGTGTTTTTTTTTTAGAAGTGTGGTTTTCAAGAAGAAATAAAACGCATATAATTTAATGTTATGGCCAAGAATTTAGCTTTATTATAAAGATAAGGATTTGCCATTATGTTTTAAAAACGATTACGGGCAAGTGGCCGCCGCGCCGCTGCTGGTTCGAATAAATTCCAGCCGAGAGTCCCAATTTTCAACCACTTTTTGCAGCAATTGGGGCCGGGCCGTATGTCAGTAATAACGCGCCGAATATTCTCTTCCAAGGCGTCAATCGTCTCGGGCTTATCTGCGTAGACAAGCGACTTCACATAACCCCACAAAAAATAGTCCAGCGGTGTTAAATCGCACGATCTTGGAGGCCACGCAACAGGCCCACGACGCGAGATAATGATAATGCGCTCACCAAAAGTTTCCTTCAATAAATTGATTGTGATTATTTCGTTGGCTGTATGGCATGTAGCTCCGTCTTGTTGGAACCAAAGGTCGTCCACATCAACATCCTCCAATTCAGGCACGAAAAAGTCATTAATCATGGCTCTAAAGCGTTCCCCCATTGACTGTAACATTACGACCGGCTTCATCTTTGAAGAAATATGGACCAATGATTCCCTCTGCCCATAGAGCACACCAAACAGTGACTTTTTGAGGATGTAACGGCATCTCAACAATAGCTTGTGGATTATGATCACTCCAAATTCGACAATTTTGCTTATTAACGTTCCTCTTTCAACCAAAAGTGAGCTTCATTGCTGAACAAAATTTTCTTGTGAAAATCGGTATCGGTGGCCAGCTCGTTTTGGGCACATTTACCGAACGTGCGACGCGCTTGATGGTCGTTCGGCTTCAATTCTTGCACGCTCCTTCCGCAAAATCTTCCATAAAGTGGATGGGCACAGCTCCAATTGATGCGCGCATTGGCGGATGGACTCATTCGGGTCTTCTTCGATACTCTGCTCCACAGCAGCAATAGCGTCTTCGGTGCGCACTGTACGGCGTCTCTGAGGATGCGCATTATCCACTAGAGTAAACGTGGTGCGAAACCGATCCATGGTTATTCGAATTACCGACTCTGCTGGGCGATATGTCGACCGAATATTGGACGCAGCGCGCGATGCGAAAAGCTCGGCCTAGGCCCTCCATGGGCTGTTGTGCCATTAAAAGTAAAGTAAGCGCGATGCGTCGTGCTAACCGAACCATTATTTTGGTAACAAATTTGCACGATTTGCAAACGTTGTTCAGGAGTAAGTCTATTCATTATGAAATGGCAAACCAAGCTGAGCATAAATCAAGTGACAGCTGTCAAAAAGACTAACTCCGAAAAAAGGATTGCCAGATTGAAAACCACACTTCTAAAAAAAAAACACCCTTTACAATAGTATTCACCAAATGTTCCATAAGTATGTGAAATATTAAGTTCAATTTATTAGTGTAGGATATTTCCTTGTTGCTTGGGAATAAAAGTAAAACATCAGGCCAAAGTAAGTCCTAAGTAATGTGATTTAACATTTGAGATTTATGAAATAGAGATTTATGATAGAGAAAAACCAAGAGAAACATTAAAGCATCTTTGAAATAAATTTTACTTTGATGCATTTGTCAAAAACACAAAAAAAAAGAAAAACACACACACACACACACACACACACACACACAAACATCATGACATGCGTATGTATGTGTTTGTGAACACAAGAAAAGCTAAATAGAAATCATGAAATATCTACACACTCTAACAAAATAAAGTTGACATTATCAATCAAAATTGAGCAATTTCACGCGAGTGCGCAAATAACAAAAATTACCAACAAGAAAACAAACAAAAAATAGTAAAAAATTATAGTGGAAATAGGAAAAATGAGAAGCAAACCAAAACGCATTGCGTCAAAAAATAAAAGGAATGAAAAAAAAATGTTTAAAAAGAAAAATTTTGCCTGACATGAAGTCATTGTCGTCATCGTTGAGGAAATTCTTTTCTATGCCATGCCTTCCTTTCATTCATGTTTCAATGTGTTTTGCGGCGGTGCTTTTTGCTTTTTGCTTCTGCTTTTCCTTGCTAGTTTGTTTGTTTGTTTGTTTTCTAATAAAAATAGTTGGACAAGAAGAAGCAGTCGCACACGAAGTCACACGTTAAAATTAGGTTTCCCAACGACTTCGTGGTTGTGCTATGACGATGATGTGCCAGCGACCGAAAGGCATTCAAATCCGAATAAGTAATAATAATAATACCACAATAATAAATGCCACAAAGAAAGGAAAGCAAAATTGTGACTGACAACAAACACAGCCTGCGGGAAAGTTGAAAAGTTTATAATTAAAGTTTCAATGTTGTTTTCAAATACTTTGTGCTTTATGGTATATTTGAATTTAAGCAACTTTTCAAGTTTCTAAATAAATCTATCAAACAGTTTCTTCTCAAAGAAATTAGGTTTGTTCGTTGACGTGAAACTTTTTACTATTTTTACTCGATTTACTTCTTTTTTTTTGTACTCTAAATGCGTTCGTTAACCATAAAAGTTAATAAGCATATACAGTAGTTTCAACCATAAAGCAAACGGCTTAAGTCACTGAAAAAATTAAGGTGTCTTAAACGAAAGTCCACATCATCTTGAAATGATTAATTAAGTATTAATATGGCGTCCAGTCGCCACCATTCTTTGTAATTTCATTACAACGGAAATGCATGCTATCGACTAATCTTTCAGCATATGACCGTGTTAAACTTCGCCATATTGCACTAAGAAGCCGTTTCAAATGATTTATTGAACGTATCTCTTTTCCACGTAGTTTTAACTTCATAAGAGCCCAAACATTTTTGATCGGATTCGCATCTGGCGACTGTGAGGGCCAATCCAATGAAGTTATGCCGTTTTCCTCTTTCCAACTGCTACATAAGCGACTGCGATGTTTTGGGTCGTTTTCCTCTTGAAGAACCCAATCTCGGCTTCCTGCCCCAAACCACATATCCGTTGATGGCAGAAGTCCACGACGGTATATCGTGGTCATGAAGTTGGCACCCAAATTCCTCGTGAACATGATTAATTTGCCAAATCCTTGTTTTGTGAAGCATCCCCAAACATGAACCTTTCCTGGATGTTTCACTAATCGCTGAAGTATCTTACCGTCTTTAATGGATCTTTACTTTACTTTACTTTTAATGGCACAACAGCCCATGGAGGGCCTAGGCCGAGCTTTTCACATCCACTCATGTTGTGCGTGTTATATTTGTGCATGAATGGAAGGGACCTACAGTTTAATGCCGAATCCGAACGGCGAAGTGAAAAGCTTTTCATAGCAATTTTTACTCTTGTAGGTTTGCCATTGCCTGCCAAGAGGTGGCGCCGTGTAGAATTTTTTTTTCTACTTTTTGATTTTGCCTGTGCCGAGATTCGAACCCCGGACACTCTGCGTAGCAGTCCAACGCACTACCACTACGCCACAGCGACTTTAATGGATCAAGCACGCTTAATAGTGTTTGTGATCCAAAAGGAGGATTCCTCTGTGAACACCACTTGGCTCCAATCCGTCATCCACATGTTCAGTTGCCCACTCTTAGCGTTTTTTTATTTGCTTTGCAGGTTTTACCGTCGTTGCTCTAAATAGGATCTGAAACTCCCTCAAACGGTTTCTTATTGTATTCAGAGAGACATTTATGCCCTTTCGAGCCAATTTTTGTGTAGCTGCTTTCAAGTATATGGTTGGATTAGCTTCGAAAACCCTCTTCTTCCTGTTTCGAGGTAGCTCTGCAAATGCCGCGATTTGGCAAGTCGTCCACATTTTTTTGCACCAAAAACTATTGGTTCCAATGCTGGACAAACGTCTTCGACTTTTTTAAGTACTTCGAAGCACTCAAGTGGGACATGGACATCTTGGGACCTTTTGGATGGGAACAAAGAAAGACTGCTTCAAAACGTTTCGCGTATACGGAACTCATTTCTTAAATATGCTCTTGAGACGAAAGCGTATAATGGACTGATTCTCCAATTACATTGCGAAATCTACAATGAAATCAAGTTTTTTGAAAATCAAGGCCTACTTGATATTCAAATTATTTCATGCGAAAAAGCCGATTGCTCTCTTCTTGAAAGTACTGTAAAAACGCTGTAAAAGTAAATAATAGCAAATCGAGTAAAAATCTTAAAAATATAAAGTAAACAAACAGCACTCAATTGTTGTGTCTGAAAATATTAAGAATAATAATAATAATATATCAAATATTCACCGTACACATTTTTTCAAATTGTACTAGACTTTGTTTTGTGATAGACTCCTAAAGATATACTTTGGTTTTTATTGCAAAGTAATTCCCAAGAAGCACAAACACACACGCAAGCACACACAAACAGCAACAAAAACATATGTTTCTACATCAGCTATTCAGGCTAGGCAGCCTGCGTCTCCATCTCCATCTCCCGCTCACTCTCTCTCTCTCTCTTCATTTCCTTTCCTCCCGCTTTCTCATCAGCTTGCATTATCACACACACCCACACACGCACACACATAAACAGAATCATTTGTATGTCTCAGCAAGCCTGCGTCCCTTTCTCTCTCATTCTCCCGCTCTCTCACTTTCCACCCACTTTCTTTTCAGTCTTCTCTTCCTTTGCTTTTCTTCATCACCCCCATCATCATTACCACCACTTCAACATTACTACCACAACATTTGCCCTTTTAATTATTTCTATTTGTTTCTTTCAATTGTTTTGTGTTTTGTTTTCTTTTTTAAAATATTACAATAAAAGTTGTCGGATTTCCTTTCTGATATCATTTTCACACTCACACACACACACACATACCATATCCCATTTGTACCCACAAACTCATTAACAAATAAACAGCCTGAAAGTATGCTATAATTAGTGACGTTTTGCTTTTAGCAAGAATCAATTTAACTTTTTATAGTATGTGGGTCAAAAAAGGTTGTTTTTAGCTTCTCTTTTTTTATAATTGCTGAGGTGTTTGATTTTATCTTTAGGCACGACTGGCACTTTGTTCAGTTAGTGTGTGGGAAGAGAGAGAGAGAGAGATACAACAGAAATTGTGGTCGCTGTAGCGTAGTGGTAGTGCGTTGGACTGTTACGCAGAATGTCTGCGGTTGGAATTTCGACAAAGACAATTTCGACAAAAACAAAAAAAAAAACAAAACAAGTTTTCTACACAGCACCACCTGTTGGCAGGTAATGGCAAACCTACAAGACTAAAAATTTGCCTAAGAAAAGCGCCCACTGATTGAATGGACACTTACAACGTTTTGTTGGGTGACCCTTCAATTGCTTATCTCTTCAAATACAACCTTAAAATACACATAAAACTTCCCACCAACAGCTTAAAAGTGTGAATGAAGTAAGTGTGCGTATATGCATATTTATAGCTACCCAGTTGCATCGATTTCACTTACTCCAAAAAGGAAAAATAAATTATGATCAACAATAGTGGATTATCTCTGCAGTGCAGTAGCGGCACTTCTTTCAAAGACAACTCATCAAATTGAGAATTGATTTTCGTTTTGCTCATTTCCTTTGTTTAAAGCAAGAATCCATACAGCTCTACCTTTTACCTATTAAAGCGTTTAAAACTAAGAGAGTGCATCACGTTTGCCTTGTCATGTATGGGTGCATAAAACTGTTCTTTGCACGTGCATGCTCTTTGCTCCCTATGCTCTTTGATCAATCATTTTCATGCTAACATAACGGTTTATGAGAATCCCATATGCAATACACTGAAAGAGTAAAGCTCACTACAAAACAAACAAAAACTTATTATTTATTTACTATCTTTGCCCATCTATGTTCTAAATGCTCATACATAACCCAAGAGAGTATTACCATAATTGTACATGTGCGATATGAGAATAATATATGTATGTACATACTCGTATGCCCACCTTTATTACTTTTTATACAATCTGCACCCAGCGACATTGAAGGAAACAATAAAGCTGATGATCTCGCTAGGATTGAAACGGCTCTCAGTAATTCACTCGTCCCTGGCATGCCACTTGTCACATGTAAACTTTCAATAAAGAATCATCATTCCCATATTGTAGATAACAGATGGAGACTGGAACCCCAAAGTGCAATATTACTAGACAGTTATGGCCAATGCCTAACAAAAAGCCTGGAACAGATCCACATTAGTAGGGTAGCTTCCATTCTCACAGGGCAGACGCTAGGAGACTAGGCCTCCCCTACAATGAATTCTGAAGAAGCTGCATAGCATAAATGAAGAGAAGAAGGAAACAATATTCTACCTTCTCTGAAATTGCCCTACTCTAGCAGTACTCCGACAGAAAGCTCCTTTGAAAGATACAATGGACAAATTGGTCTTTGTGTGTTCTTCTACGAACAGAGCCCAACAACCTAACCTTTTTACTTCTTTTAGAAGTAAGAGATCGAAGATCTCTCGTACTTTCTTCTCATTTTTATGGATGACTTTCAATTAAAAAACGAAACTAACTTACTTTACTTTTAATGGCACAACAGCCGATGGAGGGCCTAGGCCGAGCTTTTCGCATCCACTCATGTTGTGCGTGTTGTATTTGTTCATGAATGGAAGGGACGTACAGTTTAATGACGAATCCGAAAGGCGAAGTGAAAAGCTTTTCATAGGCAATTTAAACTCTTGTAGGTTTGCCATTGCCTGCCAAGAGGTGGCGCCGGGTGCCGTGTAGAAAAATTATTTGTTCTACTTTTTTTTGATTTTGCCTGTGCCAAGATTCGAACCCCGGGACACTCTGCGTAGCAGTCCAACGCATTACCACTACGCAACAGCGACCACAAGAAAAAACTAAATGAAACTAAAATAATCATTAAAATAAACACGAAGCTTCGTGATGTTGTAACATTTCATGAGGAGTTTTGTCAAAAAGCTGAGCATATTTTAAGAATATTTTTTTGATTAAAAAAGAGTTGTAGAAAAGTAGTACAAATGAGTATTAAAAATAGTAGTAGAAAAGAGTATTAGAAAAGGTAGTAAAAATAGTAGTAGAAAATTGTAGCAGAAATAGTAACAATATAAAATTCATGCTAAGATCCATCATCCCCAAGACATTTTTGTTTGTAAAAATATGTAATTTTCTTTTTTGGTATTAATGCAAAGCGAGCTTGTCTATAGGATAAGATAAAACAAATTGCTATTTCACTCCCAAGTAAAACTGGTGTATTTTTAACGGTTTTTATGGTCGCTGTGACGTAGTGGTAGTGCGTTGGACTGCTACGCGGAGTGTCCCGGGGTTCGAATCTCGGCACAGGCAAAATCAAAAAGTAGAAAAAATAGTTTTTCTACACAGCACCCGGCACCGCCTCTTGGCAGGCAATGGCAAACCTACAAGAGTAATAATTGCCTATGAAAAGCTTTTCACTTCGCCGTACAAATATAACATGCACAACATAACATGAGTGGATGCGAAAAGTTCGGCCTAGGCCCTCCATCGGCTGTTGTGCCATTAAAAGTAAGTAAGCAAAGTAAAAAGTTGAATTCATACAAAAAACAGAAAACACGAAGAAAGTGCAAAAAGATGGATACAAAATGTTAAATGCCCTGCAGCAGTAGAAAGTAATCTATTGCACGGTTGCAGGATTAGCTCAATGATGATCCCAAGTACAACTGGGTGTACACGCATAGTCAACATTGGTGTTCTAACAAAATTCAACAGGCAACAAAAACTAACAACTTCAACGACCGCTAACAAGCACGCAAACAAACAAAATTAGCAACAATTGTAATATATTTTATTGCACCTTTCGTCGTCCTTTATGCTTGCGCTACCAACTAATTGCGGCTATGTTTATAAATACTTATATAAATAGTTAAGCAATTAACAACAACAACAACAATAAGAATTGTATGAGCTTCTAGTCGGCACAAGTATATGATACAAACATAAAACAACTTTGTAAAGTAGCGACAAGTACTTGGGGTCATTCACCGAGGTTTTGAATAAATTAATTCAGCAGCAAAAAAATAAAATAAAATAAAGAAAGAATAATATATGTACATGTAAACAAAAAAACAAGCAACAAGTCGGAAGAAGGAAACGGAAACTAGAAAATGAGGAGTAGTTGTCGATTCAATGTACAAGTCTACTATTTATTTAAGCTAGGGATGTTGATTGTCAAAGCACGTTTTGTTTGTGTAATTCATTTATTATTAATTAATTGCGTGAAACCGGAAAAGTATTTTTAAAATATAAAAAAAAAAACAGCAAGAAGGAAGTATAACATATAAAAAGAGAGCGAGAGAGAGAGGGAGCGTCGAATACACGGTAATGGTACGGAGCAGGGATGGCTTCTTCGATACTATCGTACTTTTTTCAGTACACTTGAAGGTTGAGAAGTCAGTACCATAAGTCAGTTATCACTTGCACGTGAGCAGCAATTTCAATACACTTTCGTAACACCGATTATTTTCATGTGATAATATTTCAGAGAAAAATACAACTCTACCACTTTTTATTTAGTTGCATTATTACTACTTCTTTGTTATCGATTACACTAGTATGCACAAAATAGTACCAAAACTACAAAGATTGCGACACATATGTATCATTTGTAATGTTAAATGTCTGAATACGAATCTGGCATCAATTATTTTCCTACAAGTCTAGTTTTGAGATATTGATAAAAAATTTAAAAAATAATTTAAAGCGTAATAATTATTATTAAAAAAAAATGTTGATAGTAAAGATTCGATGAGCAAATAAATATGCAAGGCTCTTGCGCAAGTTTTGAGGTTCCATCCAAAGCGGACTATCGGTTTGGTCGCTACAGCAGAAATTCACTCAAAAAATCGGCTTTTCCTACATCGGCTTTTTTCACCCAAATACAGGGAGTTTTTTTTAGAAGTGTGGTTTTCAAGAAGAAATAAAACGCATATAATTTAATGTTATGGCCAAGAATTTAGCTTTATTATTAATTATAAGGATTTGCCATTATGTTTTAAAAACGATTTCGGGCAAGTGGCAGCCGCGGCTGGTTCGAATAAATTCCAGCCGAGAGGCCCGATTTTCGAATATTCTCTTCCAAGGCGGCAATCGTCTCGGGCTTATCTGCGTAGACAAGCGACTTCACATAACCCCACAAAAAATAGTCCAGCGGTGTTAAATCGCACGATCTTGAAGGCCACGCCACAGGTCCACGACGCGAGATAATGCGCTCACCAAAAGTTTCCTTCAATAAATTGATTGTATTGTTTCGTTGGCTGTATGGCATGTAGCGCCGTCTTGTTGGAACCACAGGTCGTCCACACCAACATCAACATCGTCCAATTCAGGCCCGAAAAAGTCATTAATCATGGCTCTAAAGCGTTCCCCCATTGACTGTAATATTATGACCTGCTTCATCTTTGAAGAAATATGGACCAATGACTCCCTTTATAATAAGACGTTGAGAAATATGTATACCATAGTTCTGTGGAAACAAAACTATTACTTAGGCCGCTTATCTTGTAGAAAAATCAATTCCCTATATTTTTTGAGATTGTCTACCGTTGTAATCAGATTGATATTACGAGAAAAATTTTTTAATTTTCTGAAAGAGTTCAAAGTGCATTTTTTCGTTATTTCATATAAATTTCATTTGACATATTTGCCCAAAAGTATGCAATACATTTCGAGTTAAATAGCTAGTGAACAGTAAAACTTGTATGAAATTACCATAAGTTAAATATCACTTTGATCTGTTGCAGCAAATTGTCGACTTCTCCGGTAAAATAAGTCTGCTTTCAACGGTAAACATCTCAAAAAAATTGATTTTTTTGTAGGATAAGCGACCTTACTTTTTTTCAGGCAAACATTTTTCTCTACGTCTCATTAAAGTTGAAATAAATTTTTTTTAAATGTAAGAAAATCTGATTTTTGGGATTTCTGCGACGAAAACTAATAGTCAATTCAATATTTTGCGCCAGGGTCTCTAGTTTCATAGTTACCTACTATTGTTGAGTTTCGTTTTTACTGACCATAAAGTTATCCAAGGCCTTTTACTTTTTTTACTTTTAAAGGCACAACAGCCCAATGGAGGGCCTAGGCCCTGCTCCTCGCATCCACTCATGTTGGCGTGTTATATTTGTACATGAATGGAAGAGACCTTCAGTTTAATGCCGAATCCGAACGGCGAAGTGAAAAGCTTTACATAGCAATTTTTAGTCTTTTAGGTTTGCCATTGCCTGCCAAGAGGTGGTGCCGGGTGCCATGTAGAAAAATTATTTTTCTACTTTTTAATTTTGCCTGTGCCGAGATTCGAACCCCGGACACTCTGCGTAGCAGTCCAACGCACTACCACTGTGTGAAATAATTTTTATTGATTCGAATTACAAAAATGTGTGAAAATAATAATAATTTTAGAGTCCATTCACTTGAGCTCGATGTGGCCACCTTTTGCCTTGACTATGGCCTTCAAGCGGTTAAAAAATGAGTTGCATACGGCACGAATATGATCTTGTGGTATTTTGACCCATTCCCGTACAATGGCGCATCCATACTGCCATATTTTTTAGTCCTCACCTTACTCTCCAAAATGGCGCAGATGGAATAGTCCATCGGATTTGCATCTGGCGAATTCGAATGCCATTGTTTGGACGAAATTAAGTGTGGAATATGGTTTTTTAAACATTCTTGGTTCACACGAGCTTTATGAGACGTTGCCGAGTCTTGTTGGAACGTCCATGGTGTACGACCGAAATGTTTGCATGCCCACAGCTTTGAAGCAACATCCAAAACATTTTCCCGATATTGCATTGACTTTGACACCAGGCTCGATGAAAACAATTGTACAGCGTCCATCGGTGGTCACAGCTGCCCATACCTTTACTTGATATAGAAAATTATTTCGGGTGGCCGTTCGTAGGCTCAAATTTTCGTAAGGGCATTCAGTTAAGTAAATACGATCATTTCGAGAGTTTATGAACTGCTCAATAGTGAAATTTTTCTCATCAGAGAACACAATATTTGGTAATTCGCCACGTTCGTGCAAGCGTAACCACTCCTTTGCTCTTTCGAGTCAAATTGTTTTTTTTTCTTTGGTGTAAGATCATGTGCCTTTTGGAACTTGGAAGGCTTTACTTTGAGCTCATTTTGGAATATGCGTCGGATGCTTCGCTGGCATATTTTCAGTTCTTGGGCCATTTGATTACCACTACAACGTGGATTTCGTTCAAGTCGAGCCTTCTCTTTCCGAACCATTTCAGGTGATGTTGCTGTTTTTTTTTGGTTTACGTTTGGCAATGCTGCCTGTATCATTATAACGATGTATGATGCGATACACAAACATTTTATGGTATTCACTTTGAGATGCTGGTTGTGATTTTCCACTCAAATATAATGCAATTACATTATTACGTTTGAATTCCATTTCGAATAGCTTTTGTTCTATAAAACTTGGACGCAAAGGCTTGTGGTAGCTTGTAAACAATATAAACAGCTGTCATTGGTATGAATTTGACATAGTTGACATATTATCGCGTTGCCAGATGTTGCCGGTGTGAAGTTGTTAACACTTCAATCGCCAAACCCTGTAATATATACTGTCATTGATATTATCTGTGTACCGATGCCAGGCTGTACACGAATTTTTTCTTGACAACAATGTAGTTGCATAAAATGGAACAAATCGTAAGACGAAAATTTAAATTTAAAAAAAATTTTCTGTATGTGTTAAATTATAAAATGAGATATTATTTTTTATTAAGTTGTAGGTAGATAGAAAATTTAAAGGAAAAGCAGAGGGCTGTATGAAAAGACGACTCGTAACATTGTTTTTCGCACAGTGCTTTTTTTTGTTGAATATTGTACTTTTTGGTTTGAAAAAGTTGGCATCACTGGCGTGCCTACCTAATTGTTTTACTTAATCATTCTATATGTAATAATAGGAAAGAGTTAAGCTGTCTCCCTCTCTCTCTTCGTTCTTTGCCCTTCTCTGATGTTAATGATACTTTGTTAGCATTTACAATTTTCAAGACTTGAACATCAAGTTTTGCTATTATCCTTTGAACTTGGTGCCGTAATCCTTTTAGCTTCACTTCTTTCCAACAAACTTAAAAATTAACGTTTACCATAAGTCTTGAAAGGTGTAAATTGGGACTTTATCATTCAAATTTGTTTATAAGTTACTCTTTTTTTTGTGCCTACTCTTTTATTTAATTTACTGTTATTCTCTCTCAGAGTATGTAGAAAGAACAACAAAATTTATAGAAACTAATTGTTCAAGAATAATGAGGAGATAAAGTTAAACCCAGAAAGAATGATATGCCATTTATTGGATATTTAACGAAACTTCCATAATTAGCACAAACTAGTCATCTGACTTTCTTCTACATCCGCATTATCGCTTACTAGATTTGTTTAATCATATAATTGCAGATTATGCGTCTCGAATTGTACTCGCACTGAAACGAAGTTGTCTGGAGCAATTATTTTTATTTATAAAAAAAAGAAACTGAACAATTTATGAGTGTGGGATAAATAAAAACAAAATGTTTATGCCACTTATAAAATACAATAATACAAAAAACTTGAATTTTTTCCCAATAAAAATGGAAATAAAATTTTGCGCCATATCTTCTCTTGTGTCCCCCACTTTTTTTACGTACACATTTGTATACTGCTTACTACTTACGTTGCAAATGAAAGCAAAAATTCACAATGACATGATGAAATTACCACAAAAATAGTTATAAAACGTACTCTTTTATACTTTTCCACATGGCCATTTACCACTGACTTTACTCTCCCACCCACAAAGTACAACTCTTTTGCACTTTAGCCTACACATTACGTACGCCACGCCAATTTCCCTCAACACATTTATATTAATTACACAAGTTGTGAAAGCAAAATAAAAAGTGGGAGAAAGAGAGACAGCGTCACTTCCTCAAAGAGGAAAATAGAAGATATTAAAGATAAGAGCAAAAATGTTAGCTACGTTGTACTCGTAGATATCGCAGGAAGCTAACCATTTTCTACGTAATTTAATAAAAATCTAAAAGCGAGAAAAGAGGGGGAGAGAGAGCGTGAGGTTGATTATAGAAAAATGCCAACGTCAACTTATTGGTTTTATGCGTCAAAGAGCATGTTTAATGTTGAGCACAATATTAACCCACATACACAAACACACATCACTCTCATACATAGCAAGGGGTCGTAGAGAGCAAACCACAAACAAATACACATACCATACAAATACAAATATACTACTATAAAATCAGTGTTGCCAGTTAAGTTGTTCTGTAGCTAGACTTTGGACGAAAAATTTTGAAATTTTTAAGAAATGTTGATAGTTTTCCATAGACAACTCTTTAAATGCTGTAAATACTTACTAATATTTTTCTCTTCTTTAAAAAAATAAACTGTTTTTCAGTAATGAACTGCGGTGGAAGTATCTTTATAAAAATCAATTAATACACTTGAATTTTGAGTTTAAGTTAGTGGATTTGAAAAAGATATTAATTTTACCTTTAGGCTAAGTAGGCCAAATTGAAACTTTACTAACTTACTTTACTTTTAATGGCACAACAGCCGACGGAGGGCCTAGGCCGAGCTTTCGCATCCACTCATGTTGTGCGTGTTATATTTGTACATGAATGGAAGGGGCCTACAGTTTATTGCCGAATCCGAACGGCGAAGTGAAAAGCATAGGCAATGTTTACTCTTGCAGGTTTACCATTGCCTGCCAAGAGGTGGTGCCGTGTAGAAAAATTAGTTTCTCTACTTTTTGATTTTGCCTGTGCCGAGATTCGAACCCCGGACACTCTGCGTAGCAGTCCAACGCACTACCACTACGCCACAGCGACCACCGAAATTGAAAGGCATTACTTTGATAATCTCTATTACAAAAAATAAAGAATTAAAATCATCTTTTTTATGTTTAATTCAATATTAAAAAATTTTATAAATTTGTCTGAACTGCAATGTTTGACAAAATTAATGAGTAAATATGTAATGAACTTTTGTGACATGGTGTAAGAATATACATCTATATCATATTTTAGAACAAATACAACGCTTAAGTGTATTTAAAAAAAAAACTCCTTTTTTGCAGTTTTAGCTACAATCTCTAAATCTTTCTGGCAATACTGTATACAATAGATGTTCACATTAAAGAGACAGACAAAATGTTAATTACCGTTATAAATTTTTACAGGCAATTCTCTTTTTTGTTTTTGTATTCTTGTGTTTCTCACGCTTCATCGACAACATTGCACAACCACCACCACGTAGGCACAAAGCAACAGCATTAACTACAAAAACAAGCAGCAACAACAAGAATTAGCACAACAACAGATAACAAAAACTCTAACAATAACAAAAGTTGTAATAATCTTAAATGAAGCCTGACGCTGTATTCGTGTACGCTTTAACAACGTTCTTTGTTAACTGTTGGTATGTTGCAGCTGGAGCATTTGTCTCATTGCCAGAAGGAGCAACATCATCATCTTCGTCGTCATCAGGAGCAGCAATGGCAGCGCAACATCGCTTGCAAGGCAAGAATGCTGCCGCAGGATTAATGGCAGCAGGAGCCTTTCCAGCAACATATATTAATGATATGGCTGCTGGAAGTGTCTCATTTCAACCGCACGATTCAGAGGAGGCGACAAACGTACGTGCCAACGTTTATGATCCTGGAGATGGTAAGTGAGAGACACATATATTTATATTTTGAGTAACAATAACAAAAATTCTTTCATTTCAAGGTGGGGGCGAAAAGTATGTAAAATTAAGACTTTAACAAAGCTGTTTTTCTTTTTTATTGCTCACTTATGTACAAACAAAAATAAGTAACTAAGTAGTGTCTCCTCTGTGGCATGGTGTCAGTTTTAGAATTCTCATTAATTATGAGAACGCTTGACATTTAGTAGGACTTATTTTGGTGGTTGTCAGGATCAGTTTGATTAACTTCGGGCAAGTTAGCATTAATAATGATGTTTGTTTATTTGTGTATAATCCTATTCAGTCCAAGCTCATGAGATAAACAATAATAGTGAAATAAATTAATAGTTTATATGTAAATGCTACGCATAATACACTAAAATTCTCTTTAATTACGTAAGAGTATGCTCTGCATGCATATGGTACAGAATCTCAAAATTAAATATTTCAAAATGGCTTCCATTGCAACTCACTCTCTCGGAGAGTGTATATGATTGTATATGATTAATTTTTCCCCTCCTCTACTCTAGTTAAATCATTAAGAGAAAATACCTTTCATATTACTTTAATCACATAGCATGATGAGGCACATCACGAGAGGGTGAAAGAAAGAGAGATAGTAAAAATAGAGATCAGAATTTTAAAATTTCGTTGTTTCTCTTTTAGTGATCCAATTTTAGAATTAATATATTTTTATTAAAACACTCTTCTACCTGAACACATATTTCTAATACAATGAGCCTGGCCACACGAGAGCAATTGTACATGTAGCATGTTGTAGTGTCATTGCACCAGTCACTGCCTGGCTCACACGTTGCCCTTCTCTCGTTTTACGCAGAATAATTGCTCTCTTGTGGACAGGCGCAATTGTAACAATCCAAAGCTTTATTCAATTTGTGCTATTGTTGCTTGCTGTTACCTTGTGCATACCATGGATGGATGTATGGATGTAAAGAAGGCCGAGAACCTGACCTACGAGTGCAGGACAGTTCCTCAAGCACTCAGGCTATGTAGCCCATTGTACTTAAGGTCTAGAAAAAGAAGAAGGGGTGACAGTAAGTAAGGTGCATACCATAAGACCGCTCTGACATAAAGTTTATTGGCATTACAATATCAAAGAATTTTCTTATACACATCAAACGTGATTTAGAAATAAATCTTTAGATAGTAAAAAATTTCAAATCTCACCTTAAGGATATTTTTTTTATTATTTCCTTAACATCAGCAGCCAGAAAAAAAAGCATAAGTATAAATATAAAAAATACGCAAACGTTTAGGAAAATCGTAAAAGCAGTCGTGAATGCGTTTAAATAATGTGGTGTATTCCTAGTGGCAATGACGGTCAACAATATTGACAATGTTTACAAATATAGACATTTTTAATGATTGTGCAAGAAAAATATCCCTGCATTTCTTGGAACGATGAGTAATGGGAAATATTGACGGAATTCAGAAATATCTGAATTTTTTTTATCAATTCTTGCACTGAAGTCATTTTTAATGAGATGAGTCTGGCATCTCTGGCCTATGAAAAGCTTTTCACTTCACCGTTCGAATTCGGCATAAAACTGTACGTCCCTGCCATTCATGTACAAATATAACATGCACAACATAACATGAGTGGATGCGAAAAGCTCGGCCTAGGCCCTCCATGGCCTGTTGTGCCATTAAAAGGAAAAAAATTAAGTCTGGCATCAATATAATGATGGAAATAATCACAATACTAATATTGTCATTATTAATGAGCGTGTAAGGGCCGGGCCGTAATAGATTCTCATAGCCTGAATAAGCTACTCGGAAACTTCGAATTACAGTCTGCTCAACAAAAAACGTTTTTCTCCAACAGACTGTATGCTACATTTATTTGAAAGAGTGTTTTATTTTTGAGAAATACATATTACCTATATTATGGTTTTCGACAGGCGGTTTAATGTGCGGTCCAATCTCCTGCATTGTCTATAATTGCTTGGCATCTTTGGCGACAACTTGCAGCTTGAATTTCAGCATATTCCACGGAAAGAGACCTCCACGTACTTTTGAGCAATCGAATAAAATGTTTTGATGATTTTATTTTCGTTTTGGATATCTTAGCTTCCATTAGAGCCCACACATTCTCTATGGGATTTGCATCTGGTAACTGAGAGGGCCAATCCAAAGTTGTAATATTGTCTTTCCACTTAAGTAGTGCATAGTTTGCTTCTGTGTTTCGGGTCGTTATCTTCTTGTAATATCCAATCGATGTTATTTCTCTCATATAATAATTCAGTTGACTTTAATAGCATACCATAATCCTTATACAACTTCGCTGGGCTGTTGTGCCATTAAAAGTAAAAAAAAGTATACAACTTCAGCATTCTAACGGCATTTAAATTTTCCGTGAAGCACTTAAGAAAGTCAAATCCGTGGACAGAGAAGCATCCATAGACATGGAACCTTCTGCGGATGTTTTACACTTCGTTGAATAAATTTTTCGCCATTTTTCAAACAAATATGTCTAATTCTTCCAACCTATCAATCTTCCTTCCATTCAACAAAATGCTCTGCATTCATAGGGGTACACCCTGAGTTTTGAATGTATCAATAAAAAAAAATAAAATTGTGTTTAACAACACAAAAGTGGATTCATCTGTAAATATTACTTTGGTCCAATCTTGATCGATGTTTGTGTAAGCCCACTGAAGACGCTTTTCAACATGCTTTTGTGAAAGCAATGGTTTTGACAAAGTTTTGACTGCAACGTTTTATGTCGCGAATCGTGTTTACCGATATATCCAACCCCTTCTCCGATAAAATTAAAATTGTTTTTGCTTCCCTTAAACTGATCATTGAATTTTGTTCAAAAAGCCCAACGATGACTTCATCCTGCCGCGTGGACGTGGTAGGCTTTCGGTCTCTTTCTGGTTCATCGTCAACGTTTCCTATTTCTGAATAACGGTTCAGACCACCTCTTAACAAATGTGCAAATAGTTTCAAGATGTTTGGCAGTTTTTTTAACTGACCATTTAGGCCGTTTAGGAAGCTCGCTTCGAAACGTTTCTTGAACTGCACACTCATTTTGTTTACACGTGTTACAGTGGAAAGTACAAGCAGAACTAAATTAAAATGTATGCATCGCCAACCGCAACAATATGTATTTATGTAAAATAGCACATTCCGTTTTTCTTTTTTTGGAAGTTAACTGAGTAAGGGGGTTACGTTTTTTGTTGAACAGACTGTATTTCTTCTCTATTTCTCTCTCTCTCTCTCTTTCACACCAAGATGAAAAACAAAGCAACAACACACTGCTCAAAATAAATAAATGTTTAATTTTTCTTATCACCCTTCTCTGCTAAGAATTTTCACAGACGGAAAAATAAAACATAACATGCGCTTAGTAGGGGAGACCGAGGCAAGGTCGGCCACTAGCCACTAGCTATTTTAACATGTTAGTAACACGTCCTAAGACGAAGACGAAGCCACTGTGAATAAGTTTGGAATAAACTGTTTCTCAATATTTTTTTTTTCACAAATTTAAATAATTATCCCGAGGCAAGGGGTGGAGAACCATGCGCTCACGGCTTGTTATTTGTGTTCATATTTCCTCTATCTTGGTCGGCCACTAGCTAATTTAACACGTTAGTAACACGTCCTAAGTAAGAGGAAGACGAAGCTACGGGGAATAAGTCACAATTTCGGTGCGTTTCTGTTGTCAAATTGGTGAAATCATTTCATAATTTCACTTCCTACCGCATTAATCGAAGTCTGCTTTTGCGATCATTACAAGCCAGAATCAATTCCATTTGGCATTCTTGTTGTTGTTGGCTTTGAACATATTTTTAATGGTCGACACTGCATTAAAAGTTTCAAAAATACACAAGTTTTACCATATTATGGAAAATAAGAAAATCAAGTGGCCGGCTTTGCGTTTCTATTACAAATTTGGTATGTCTGAATTCAAAGTTTTCTAGAAAACGAAAACTACTAAAGATTAGCCACATATTCTTTATTAATTCGATACTTAGGTAAACACACACACAATGGGTATCGCAATGGGTATCACAATGGACCAACCGGTTTCCGTGTGTTCCAACAACCTAACCTAACCTAATTGAATTGTACAAATGATGTGGTTTTAAATGTATCCATTTGGTTCGGGCATCAAGAATAATTTTTTTTTTTTTTAACTGTCCGCCAAAAAGTAGCTGACTTTGCCCCTTTCTTTCCCACTTCTTTTTGTGATGAAAGTCATAATATATTTCATTTCTATGTAGAGTGTGGGCTGGTTGATACAAAAGTAAGAGTCAAAAGCCAAGTGAGAAAGAAGTGTTGTCAGATGAAGTTAGTCGAATTTCCCACATCCTCAGATTCTACAATTTCGCAAAAATTCCCCACAAATTTCACATTTTAGTACAACCTATTCAATGTTCCGCCAATAATGTATTAAGAGCAAAACATTGCCAACAAATAATAAAAATTCCCCATCTCCCCACACGAGTGAATATTTCAGGCAATTTTGGGGAAATTCTCCACAATCTACCATTCTTAGGTGAGAAGATAAGTACGATGAATGAGATGAGATGATATGTATCTGAGATGATATGTTAGTGAAGCCTAAGTGAATGTGTTGCCATCCACATACTGCAGCCAGACAATGCACAAAGGAACCACAAAGTGCCACAAACAATTATAAATGAAAGATAAAATGTTACAAAACTAGTAGATATAGCCATCAATGGTACAACTAATTTAAATTATGGTAAATGAAAACATTTACAATTATCAGTTGTGCTGATGTCGAATTAAATACAAATCGAAATTGCAATAATCAAATCAAACGGAAACAAGTAATTTTCATGGAAATATTTCGAAAATCGAAATTTAATTTCTAAGGAATTGTAATAAAACGCCCACTCAAATACCACACGAATCCGCAGAGAAGGAGGCGGATGGGGAGGAGGAACGTGAGTTTGGAGGGAGCAATACAATATTATTGATATGAAAATTAAATTCAAATACGTCAACGCCAAAAATTACGAGTGCAAACAATTGGAAAGTTAGGATCAAAAATGCAAATTTTTGAGCGTTGTTCTATTTTCGGGAATGGAATTTAAATGAATGTACAAATGAATGAACTAAATGCTTATAATTCAGTCTGCGAGTTACTTTACCCTGCAGTGCAAAAATTAGCTGGTTGAGATACTTACTTACTTACTTTTAATGGCACAACAACCCATGGAGGGCCTAGGCCGAGCTTTTCGCATCCACTCATGTTGTGCGTGTTATATTTGTACATGAATGGAAGGGACCTACAGTTTAATGCCGAATCCGAACGGCGAAGTGAAAAACTTTTCATAGCAATTTTTACTACTTAGCTCAAAACTGATACTGATACAGGTTGAGTCACTTTGCAGACGGCTGGCTTGGACATACATTTTTTTGCTAGTGCATACAACAAACAAATTAGTTTTATTCATCATTTTATCAGATATTAAATTTTCCTTTCAAAACTGTTTACATTTTTTTATTTGCGGTAGGGGTTTTCAATGCTAAGTAGGACAATTTAAAGTTATCCGATTTTTTCGATCTCACTCCTTAGTACAAGCTTTTCACTGGAAAATGCACATTCTTATTTTTAATATTAGGTGAGGAATGAAATATTCCTGCCTCACCATGCGAAGCATGATACTGACTTCGGCATGGAAAAGCATATTACGGAGAAATTCCAAATATAAAATACAATAGCAAGAATTCTCGGGAATGATGATAGGATGTCGTTCGTTGTAGCTAAGAGCGGTGTGAGCGAGACGACCATTCACTCTGAGAATAATCTCCTTGTCTAGAAAAGGATTTAACACGAGAAGAGTGCTTTTCTTTTCTATTGGTTTTGCATCGAGTAATGATGCCTTTTCTCGTCGATAATTTCGATAATTTGTTCCAGGGAGAGAGGAACAGAGGGCCACAAAGTCGTGTCTTGATAACTTGAATTTCGGAATGAGGGATAGAGCTTGAAGTGTGAAACTGCTAAGAAGAGTGTTCACTTCGAAAGGCTTATTGGCTGCAGGAGGGCACTTAACCTTTTATCGCCAAGAGATGTAAGAACGGAATTGTCCTTCTCTAACACAAAGGTGCTAACACAAAGGCAAGCTCGATAAGCTGGTCCGGCTCGAAGGACCACGTTTAATTCAGAAGTGAATTATATACTTATACTTATATCAAAATACAAGGAATTTGTATTTGTAACTAAACAAGATTAACAATTTTTATGCAGTAAAAATGGGGACAGACCTCTCCGCACCATTTGATACCAAAAGAGGTTTCAGACAAGGTGACTCGATATCGTGCGACTTCTTTAACCTTATGCTGGAGCAATTAATTCGAACATCGTTATCTCTGGCGCTATTTTCTACAAGAGTGTCATGCTGCTAGCATACGCTGATGATATTGACATCATTGGTAAAAACGCTCGAGCAGTCAGTGCAGCATTCTCCAACCTGGAAAGGGAGTCTCGTCGAGTGGGTCTAGTGGTGAACGAGGACAAAACGAAATACCGTGTGTCCACAAACAAAGAGTCACAGCGTCTTGGACAAAATATCACTGTTGACAATTATACTTTTGAAGTCGTCAAGGATTTCGTTTACCTAGGATCCAGCATTAATACCAAAAACAATGTCAGCCTTGAGATCAAGCGGAGATTAACTCTTGCTAACAGGTGTTACTACGGGTTCTACGGGCTCAGTAGGCCATTGAGAAGTAGAGCCCTCTCTCGACCGACGAAAATAACGCTCTATAAGTCCCTCATCCTTCCCGTCCTAATGTATGGCGCAGAGACGTGGACATTGACCATAGATGATGAGAGGCTGTTAGGAACGTTCGAGAGGAAGATACTCCATAAGATCTACGGTCCAATATGCGTGGACGACGTGTATCGAATAAGATGGAACGATGAGCTGTATGAGCTGTACGCCGAAACTGACATAGTCAAGCGTATAAAAGTCCAGCGGCATCGCTGACTTTGTCATGTTAAGCGAATGGAAGAAAGCGCTCCGGCTAGAAGGGTGTTTTATTCGAATCACGGTGGAGGAACACGCAGAAGGGAACGTCCTAATCTCCGTTGGAAAGACCAGGTGCAGGGCAACCTGACTGCACTTGGCCTTATCAACTGGCGCCAGCGCGCGCATAGCAGAAGTGACTGGCGAAGCTTTGTGGAGGCTATCATCGGTTGTAGTGCCAGCTAAGTAAGTAACAATTTTTATTGGAAGGAAAAATTGCACAAAAAATTTATTGAAGAGCCCAACCGACAGGGTGTGAAAGTGTTCTAGAGAAGAACTAACAGAAAGCAATAGCAAGAAAAGAAATAGAATGAAAAGAAACAAGGATAGAGAAAATAAATAGAAATGAAAAGGAAAGAAAAGGTAGGTAAGGATGACTTAAACAATAGTGTTCGCCAAACAAAATGTGAACATAACAATGGCCTTATATGGGGTTTTGAGATAAGCAAAGAAGAAGCAGAGAAGTTGCCTGCTTTGTTAAATGCCTGTTCTAGTTTTTTTTTAATGTACTTACTTATTTACTTTACTTTTAATGGCACAACAGCCCATGGAGGGCCTAGGCCGAGCTTTTCGCATCCACTCATGTTGTGCGGGTTATATTTGTACATGAATGGAAGGGACCTACAATTTAATGCCGAATCCGAACGGCGAAGTGAAAAGCTTTTCATAGCAATTTTTACTCTTGTAGGTTTGCCATTGCCTGCCAAGAGGTGGTGCCGGGTGCCGTGTAGAAAAATTATTTTTTCTACTTTTTGATTTTGCCTGTGCCGAGATTCGAACCCCGGACACTCTGCGCAGCAGTCCAACGCACTACCACTACGCCACAGCGACCGCCTTATATAATATATAATATATATATAATATAATAATTATAAATTCTCAAAATATATACAATTTTTTATTGTTCTTACTAATATGACTGTGAAAAGATTTAGTCCGCCACTAGTTAATTCTAAACTAGTTTGACACTATATCACAATATATTATTTCAATATCTCAATAGCTCAAAAATTATCGAGAATAGGACGTTAAAAAACTTTATAAATGAGATCGAGGAATGAACTAGTTGTGGTTTTGTTTTTTTTTTTTTTTGAGCTAGCCATTTAACTAACTTTGTAGGTAGTTGCTTGCACTGCAGGATAGTTACACGTGAATATACTTCGTATGTAGTATTTGGAGGTGCTAGATGCTCCATTGTGCAATGGCCTAGAAAACGTTAATGAGCATTTGAAATGTGAAATGTTGTGGCAATAATAACAAACAAAACAACAACGGCAACGGCAACAAGCCGAGAAATTAGTAGAAACTTTTGGTTTGTTTTCAAATGTACACAGAGGTGCACACATCGACCATCGGAAAGGATAAATATGTATATCAAATTTCAATTTGCAAATGTCAGTTGAAAATTTACCCTGAAAAATTTCTGTCACCTTCTGTTACGCATACAGAATTACTTGAAAAATTACCATCACACACTCGCACATTCTCACATGGAGGCATATAGTACATACATACATACTTACATCACAATTTAGTATTTGTGGGTTATATAAATGAAAACGTGTATGTGTGTGTATGTGTGTGTTTGGCTCTGCGTTTGTATATATCTGTGTGCTAGTGTGATTTGTGTTGTTATACAATATAATATTGACTTGTTTCAGTGCGACAAGCAAAGGTTGATTAACTTGTTGGACTTTTGTTGCTTATATTCTATATATTTTAGTGTATCGGTTCAAATCAGATCGTAAGTGTGGGTATTTTTCTATGTTGCCATTGCATGATTTTCGTAGCTAGTTATGTACATGGCTTATTTTCATGTTGGCTTACTTAGTTGGCAAGGTACATAACGACAACATGCACGAATATGTTACATTGTGTCATTGTTAAAAGGATTTTTCTGTTGCCACAAGTTGATCCCCCATTTTGTACACAAAACGAATATACTACATACATAATTTGTAATACCATACCTTATTATAGAGTTCAGTAATATCTAACAGTCTTGAATAACAATAAAACTTGAAAGCACCTGAAGTTGAAAGTGATTGAATTGTTATAGTTTTTTGTAGAAGGGTAACTTAAAATTCCATATCTTAGGAGTAAAACAGAATCGAAAATGCTTTAGAGAATGTGTGTCACTGACCAAAAATTAATTTGTTGAGTGGTATATTCCTCTCCGAACCGAATTACTATATGCCTGAGTACAATGAAATGTAATGACGTCTTTGAGAGCATTAGCAGCACCCACAATCCTTGGCCAATGAGGAAAGCTTTAAAGAAATAGCACGATGCTTCGATAGTCTTACATGTGGATTGTCCAAAAACAAGCCTGTCAGAGAGAACTTACTTGAAGAAATTGAAAAAATACTCCAGACCTGGGATGCCAAGGATGCCTCGTCCATTGCCGAAATCAGCAAAAATATCAAATAATCAATAATCACTTTGCTGCAACAGGTTATTGATGTATTTCTTCAATCATCCTCATCATCTTCACCGCCTTAAATTGCCATTGTCTCCCCTCAAATGTCGGACCCTTTAATACAAACACTGTTCCATAGAATCAACGATATCAGTGATGAGAGCTTTCCGCTACTCGGTCTACGTTTGCGGAAATCGTTAGTGTTATCCAGCCTCCATCTTCCTTGTACAACTCATCAATTCAAGCGGAATTAATGGAAACAACAGCCAACATGTCAACGTCAATACATTCCGAATTGATAAAAACAATAGCTGACATGCCACCGTGCCCATCTCTCCAGCCTGCTGCTCACATCTCCTTACTTCCAATAACGGATCTTCCGGCTGCCGGTATATCTGCTGACTATACTGCCTCTAAAGGACATGGCGTCGAAACTCGTCATCCTGTAGCCGTTCCACGCAATCTAATTAACCAATTTGGTACAACGTGAACACCTTCTGAATGGGCAGATAGGCTCAAAAAATGTCGCAGTGACAATCACGAGGATTTTATAACGTTATTCCTCAAAGGCGTTCCCCGAAATGTTGACTCTTCTTGGGCCTGTAATTTCTTTCTCCAGTACTTCACCATTAATATAACTGAATGCCAGAGAGTTTCTCAAACCAAAACGGCTTGTAGTTATAAACTAAACATTCCGTCGAAGTTCGAATGGATGTTTCTAACCGCGCAGGGAAGTGTTACCTTGCTGGGGAAAATGGTTGTCACGAAATGGACTGTCAAGGAAACCAAACACTACCTAAACCTAAATTTAAGTCATCAAAAAAATCAATTAATACTCGTAAGCCTAATCCTAAGTCTAATAAACCAACCTCTAAGAGCTCAGCTAGCTAGCCTTGAAAATAATTCCACCCTTGATCCGAACTGGAAATTTAAAACTAACATTTTTCCTTATTTTTCTCCACTATCAATCTAACCCTCAAATACTCCTATAACATCTACTAAATCACAAGGCACACTTCGCCCTGCTAAATCCACTACGAAACGTCCAACTACTCAACGTAATCGCTTATCCTTTAATTTATCATCGAATCCCTCTCCTTCTCCACTTCAGACGGCAAATTCTGTTCGCACTCTTCCCACCGTTAAATACCTAAATTTTATTCGTTCTCTCGTTCTTAATCCGACATCTCCCAAAGCCCGCTTGATGCACCGCCAGCCTTTTTAGACCCACTCCTCCCACTTATAAGCTTTTAGAAGCATTGTACACGCATACATAACGGTTTTAGAGCATCATTCATATATGCAATACATTGAATGAGAGGAGATTGATCAACTCTCTGCCTATCACTGCTGTGAAGTAAAAAAAAGAGATATAGAGAGAGCACACCGGTTTCATAAACTCCTTAACAAATGTAAAAAAGAGAGATTCTGCCTAAAACTTCGTCCTCTCTCTCTCTCTCACACTCTAAAGAAAATTTATAAATGTTTAGGTAATAAATTGATGAAGAAAAAGTACAAATAAAAATTTAAAATTAAATAAATAGAAGAATCGATGTTGCGATGGAACAATGCTTCAGAAAATTATAGGGATAAGTTGAAAAAAATTGGACAAAAACAAAAATGTCGGTATGCCTTATTCCAACCCCCCTCCCCCATTACCACCAACCACTTCTCTTTGGTCAAATCTTTCCGGTTGAAGTCAGTTAAAGAAGTTGCTTACCACCCCTCTCGAAATTTTAAATTGGAGTTAGAATGATCGAGTATTCATTGACTGCTTCCATGATGAACGCAGTTGCTACCTAGTCTTGTCATAAGTTCTGTTACAATTTGAATATAGTGTAAAAATTAAAGAAACGATTTTTTTTAATGTGTTGTAATTTTTATTTTGTTATTAAATTATAGTGTTTCTGAAAATCAACATCTTATACAAAATGGTCACCTCTCGCTTTAATGCACGCCTTTAGACGATCAGGCCATTGGGCTATAGCGGCACGTATGGTTTCGATGGGTATTGATGACGCTGCTGAAATAAGAGCTTTCTTAAGACTCTCCAATTTTCGGTGGTGAACTTTGCAGGCCACACCCTCTAGCTCTGACCACAATTTGCTATCAAGGCGATTCAAATCTGGGCTTCCCGAGGGCCAATCTTCAGCACTAATAAAGGCTGGAATATTCTGACGTAGCCACTCTTGAGTTGTTTTGGATTTGTGTGCCGGTGCAGAGTCTTGTTGAAAGACCCAGTGCTCTCCATTAAAGAGGGTTATTGTCAAGACTTTCACCACACCTTCCAAGACATCTTGTTGGTACACTGTTGCTCCAGTTTAGACGCCCTTTTCGCAAAAATGCAAGGAACTGACGCCTTTATGGGATACTCCACACCAGACCATAACGGATGTTGGATGATGACCTCTCTGAGCCCTTGGCACAAAAAAATTTAGCTTCTTCAGATATTCTCGCATAGATTTTGTCGTTTTGCATATTAAAAACTTCTTCCACCGTAAAAGATTTTTCATCGGTAAAAAGGATATTTTCATGACCGTTTCTTGCGTGCCACTGCAAAAGCTTCTTACATCTTTCCAATCGTATTTGTTTTAGCCGTGGAGTTAAAAGATGGCCTGTGCACCTGCGAAACGCCTTCATGTGGAGGTCATCACGGATTAGTCGTGACATGGATCTGGAAGATATGTCCATTTCTCTAGCCATGATCTTTTGCTTTCTTAGGGGATTTCGGCGAATCCGCTACCGCACAGCTTTTATGGCTCCACTCGTACGAACAACGCGAGGTCGACCACTACTCAGCTTGTCTTCCACTTCAGACGATTCCAAGAAACGATCGATGGTACGATAAACAAACAATTTCGATATTTCGAGTTTTTTTAGCAACGTGAATATTTGACTTGCGCTATTTCTGCATTTGTGCAATGCAATCACCGCGATGCGATTTTCGTTATTGCCCCACTCCATCTTAATTACGCAAAATGTGATTTGAATTTGTTTTGCAATAGAACATTGTACCAAAAAATGCGAATAACGAGATCATACAATTTAAAATTTCAAAGCCTACTACTTTGAAAAGCTTGTAACAGAACTTATGGCAAGACTAGGTATATCTTTTTGTAGCACATTCTCTTTTGTGAGAAGAGAATGTGTGTCGATAACGAACGACAAGAGAGCCACACACATTCAAGGCGACGGCGACTAGCGATTGTATGTATTGACATTTAAATTTATGTTTATAAAACATTTTCTGGACTTAACATCGTTGTTTACGTAGCTCAGTAATATTTTTCCCTTATGAAAATTAAGATTTGGCAACACTGTGGAGTCTCGTTGACTCTTAAACGTACTTTATTTCTCTTGTTTACTTTGCTGAAAATACAATAACTACAAACCGGCATTTCCGTGTTGCCAAATGCGATTAATTAAAGAATATGTTCTATTAAAGCCTGCACTCTTTTTTCCACTACATTCAGCACGAATGCTGGCAACAGTGGAGTAAGTTTTTCGGAATATTTCTCGTATGGAAGATTTACGGGCATTTCTCGAAAAGACGAATTCTCTTAGGATTATCTTCAAATTATATGCACGGGTATAACATATAGAAGAGATTTCTCGCTATATAAGTGAGCGTGTAGGTATATCGACAAGCTGTCAGTATGCAATGGTGAGACGAAGCAGAAGTAGAAAGAAAGTAAAGGGAAACTGAAGACCTAAACACGTTTCACTTCTTTAGTGTATAGCGACTATTAGCGACTATACTTTTGTTGTACGAAAATTGTACTAGCACAAGCACTAACATTTTTGCACTCTACCCAACTTTGGTAATAGCTGAAAAATTATCTTTGTTTATGCCAGTGAAGGCTTTAATTTGCGAAATGTGCACACACTCTATTGAACATGTTGTAGTTATTGTATTGACTTTATCATACCTCGATCGACTGTTGTCGATAGCAACAGAGCCTTATAAGCCTTAAAGTGTACGCCTAGCATCAAATGCTATTTGAAAGAGTGAATGTAGAATAAATATAGAGATTTACACAATTATGGTACAGTTTAAATATGTCTCCATGTAACCGTTTTCTTATTTCGTAATAAATTTTAAAATGAATATTATCATTTTATAAACACACACATGAAGATCAAAGCCAACACATTCACACACCACAAATTGGCGTAAACGAAAGGAAATTTGCTGCCAACGCGTTTTCGAAATACAGTGTCGGACAATAAATAAGAACACCTTGTTCTGAAACCAAAAACCTTAAAAAAAATTTCTCTAGGCTTATGATAAATTTAAAAGGTATTTACTTTTATTCATTTATTCCATAAATTTTTTTTTTTTTAAAACAAACACAAAATCAAATCAGTGTAAAAAAAGAAATTTAAAAGTTATACATAAAATCACATTTCAAAAGGACAAACAAAAACAAATAAGAACACTTCAATTAAAAAAAAAAATTATAAAATATTAACTCAAATTGCTCACTAATGCTAATATTTTGTGGAATAGCCTTTGTTAATTAAAACCACCTTACACCTTCAAGGCATTGATTCCACCAGAGACGCGCAAGTAGCCTGGGGTATGGAATACCACGCTCTTTGAATGCTTTGCCACACAATTCTTCTTTGTTTTTAGCTCTGGTACTGCCAAATCTTCTCTTTGACAATATTCCACAAGTTCTCGATTGGATTAAGGTCAGGAGATTGTGAAGGCCAGGTCATAACGGGAATTCCATTATGGGAAAACGAATCTCGCGCAAGGATTGAGGTGTGCTTTGGATCGTTGTCCTGTTGCATTTGCCATTTCAGTGGCATTTCCCATTCAGCATAAGGAAGCATCACCTCCTGAAGGATATTTACGTAAAGAAATCTGTCCATCGTTTCTTTTATCCAATACAGAGGGACCACACTATACCAAGAGAAGCATCCCCATACCATGATGCTTCCACCTCCGTGCTTAAACGTCTTCCTAGTATATTGTGGGCTCAATTCTGCAATTTTTCGGGCGTCGAACCCAACGTTTGCCATCACTTCCAACAAGATTCAACTTGCTTTCGTCTGTCCATAATACGTTAGGCCATTTTTTTGCATTAATTGAACCATCCCACTCAATGTGCGCTTCAGCGAACTCTATTGTGACACTTTCGATGTCTTTGTGCTGTTCTCCCATACATTTTTCCCCCACCAAACGTCTCCTTACTGATCGAGCACAAATTTTAAACCCTGTCTCCTCTCTAATTGCGGCAGCTGCCTTAAATGTATGCGATTGTCATCTGCACTTGTAGTTTTGCTGGGCCTACCTCTCTTGCAACACATGTCGAGGATCTGCTAATAGTTTTAGCTATTTGGCGGATGCTTTGTCCCTCATTTCGCAGTTTTTTCACCAAATCGTGCTCCTCCTTGCTACAGTGCTTTACTCGACCCATTTTGCTGTGACATTACGGAATAGTTTACATTTAATTTGTTGAATTACCCTCAATGCTACCATTTAAATGCTTACCAGTACAAATTAAAAACAAATTTAAGTTTTCTTTCTTTCTAAAATATAATTTTTTTTTGTCTGCTGTTCTTATTAGATTGCCCGCCTTCGAATGCTTCGCTTCAACTTTTTTGTTTGGGACTCCCCAAAAAATATTTAAATGCAGTGTTGCCACCTAGAAATTTATAAAGTATATACCATACCATTTTCTTCTCTATAAAAATAGTTTGCCATAAGCAGTCCGATAAAAAAAAAAAATCAATAGAAGTTTTATAGTGCAAGGTGTCCTTATTGTATTGTCCGACACTGTATATCTGACGCAGTACATATGAATATTCAGTGTGAATAGTATGTGGTAGATATTTGTGGGTTGTGTTTGCACAACAGCAATAACAACAGCAAAAACATGCAAGCAGAAAATTTCCAACATTTATCAGATGTTAAATGAATCATTCTTGATTCACAAATTTGTGTGTGTGCGTGTGTGCGTGCGTGTGTGTGTGCGTGTGTGTGGTATGTGTATTACTTGATGATGTGGAAAACTCAAAAAGTCTGTTGTTGCCAATAAATGCGGGCCAATATCCTTTTTATCAGCAACGCTTACATTAAATTATTTGTTAGTTTGACGGTTGGCTTTTGGGTTGCATATGGTTTCGTTGACTTTTTAAGGGCGCCATTTTATGAACATACACCCGCATGTTGATTTGTTTGTGTAAGTTGTAAATATTTCCGTTGTTTCGTATTAAATGCATACGTCATTTTACCAGATAAATACATACACACACACACACTTACACATGTATTTACATGCATATAAATGTTGCTAGCACAACGACGATTTATCTTTCGAAATTTCAAGTAGGACTTTATCGTCGGTACATTATTATCGTACATATTGTGATTTATTGTAAATGCATGTGACGTAATTTTAGGCAGTAGCTATTTATTTTTACTTTATTAACATACTACGGCAATGCTTATGTATGTATTGTAAAGGGTGTTTTTTTAGAAGTGTGGTTTTCAATCTGGCAATACTTTTTTCGAAGTTGGTCTTTTTGACAGCTGCCACTTGATTTATGCTCAGTTTGGTTTGCCATTTCATAATGAATAGACTTACTCCTAAACAACGTTTGCAAATCGTTCGGTGAATGAGCCCAAAACGAGATGGTCACCGATCCCGATTTTCACAAGAAAATTTTTGTTCAGCTACGAAGCTCACTTAATAAGCACAATTGTCACATTTGGAGTGATCATTACATCCTCAAAAAGTCACTGTTTGGTGTGCTCTATTTGCAGAGGGAATCATTGGTACATATTTCTTCAAAGATGAAGCCGGTCATAATGGTACAGTCAATGGGGAACGCTATAGAGCCATGATTAATGACTTTTTCGCGCCTGAATTGGAGGATGTTGATGTGAACGACTTTTGGTTCCAACAAGGCGGCGCTACATGCCATACAGCCAACGAAACAATCAATTTATTGAAGGAAACTTTTGGTGAGCGCATTAACTCACGTCGTGGGCCTGTGGCGTGGCTTCCAAGATCGTGCGATTTAACACCGCTGGACTATTTTTTGTGGGGTTATGTGAAGTCGCGTGTCTACGCAGATAAGCCCGAGACGATTGACGCCTTTGAAGAGAATATTCGACGCGTTATTACTGACATTGGGGTGGAAAAAGTGAGCGAAAATTGGGCCTCTCGGCTGGAATTTAAGCGAACCAGCCGCGGCGGCCACTTGCCCGTAATCGTTTCTAAAACATAATGGCAAATCCTTATCTTTATAATAAAGCTAAATTCTTGGTCATAACATTAAATTATATTCGTTTTATTTCTTCTTGAAAACCACACTTCTAAAAAAAACACCCGTTATGTATGTATGACGTCAACATAAACATTTGCATATATGTATACGGTTTACATAAAAAATCTCAGAGGAAAACAGGAAACCACACAAATTCTCATGCCCACGTTAGTACATAAATACATACATACATACATACATAGATATGTGGCACGAAACTAATAATAAATCTAAACTACTGCGCAGGAAGAAAGAACAAGAAACCACATTTAAATTTTATTAATTAAAATATGTAATATGCCAAAAGTCATATACAATAACTGGCATACATACATATATGACGCATAAAAGCGTTCAGCTGCCTGCAACAGTTTTTAATTTCCGTTTTCAGTGTGTAAGTGTGACAAACTTGAAAAGAAACCAATCAACCTTCAAATCAAAAATCAAACTACATAAAAAAATTGTTAAATGTTCAATGAATGAATGAATGAAATGAGCAGACCATATCAAAGTAGGTCTATGCAAGTGTGTGTTTATAAATGCAGTAATCTCCGATTAATTGGCTCCCGCTTAAATGAATTTTTCGTTGAATAGCGCTTGAGATTTTACGTTTCTAGTTCACAATGTACCTAAGTTCCTCGCATATCTCGGTTAATTGAACCAGAAATTGTACATTCAATATCGATGCAATTAAAAGGGGAGTACTGTAAATCCTTTCATTAAATAGCAAATAGCTCTTAATCTTCTCTTAAAATGTGTCAAAAAGGCACACACAAACACACTCACACATCGATTCAGCTTAGTACCGAAATGTCAGCGCCAGTAAACACGACTGCAGCTACTCACTCACACTTATACTCGTACATTTTATCGATTTCATACTTGTTTACTAGAGTTGAATTTATTGAATTTTTCTTTCACACACATTATAGTAAAAAGCGTAAAAGTTTTATTTGAACTCAGCTTAAAGTTGGAAGTATTATGACACAAACTTAACTTAAAAAATATTATTAAATAATATTCATATTGCTACACAAATTTTTATTTTCATTCTGTTTCTTTTTTTTTGTTTTTTGTAGAATTATTACGTGCATTGAATGCCGAAATTGCAGCTAGCGGTCAAGAATTGGGTACGATGCCAGAGGAACCGGATTATGCTGATACTGTTTTCAATGAATTGGAAGTTGCTAATAAATATGAAATGCTACGTAAGCTGGAGAATGATTTGCGTGAAGAGCAGGAAATTGTTAGCAAATCAGCGTTACTAATGAAATTATTAGAGGTGAGTTGGAATTTATTAACTTGCGTGTTCTCTCTTTTGGCTTTCTCTTTTGTATTTCTTCTTTTGTTTTTTTTTTGTTTCTTTTATTTTGGAGCAAAATTTCTCTTATTATCTATTATGACATTTAGACTTAATATTTTGGGTTTTCTGAAGTTTTTTGAGTTTAAAAATGATGTTAAGTTATTCTGCATTAGTTCGAGTTGTCACAGGCCGTGGAAAATGGCTCCATATTTTGAAACGATTTCCGCATATTAAAGTTTTTCTTAGTGAATTCACATTAAATTGCAGTACACACACAATTCAACAGTGATGCCAATTCAACGGGTTTCCCTTAGATTTAAAAATTGAATTTCAGAGAGAAGATCGAATAAGCCATATGGCCACTTAAATTTTGCATTACCAAAACATTGTACTACATAGAAATATGAATATCAAATTCATTTAGAAAAGCCTTAAATGGCATATTTGTTTTTTAAAAAGCACTATATGATTCAAAATTTAAGTTATTGGTGTCTTTGTAATTAAACTGCATTTAAGAGGTACTTAAAATAGTATGTTCTCCTTATTTTTTTAAGTCTTTTTACTTCTCCTGTAAGAAGACATAAATTTCGATTCTAACGATATGTAAGTAGTTAAACATATCTGAGATAAATAGTAAAAACAATATAAGTCAATACAATCTAATGTAAATTTTGAAATAATTTTCAAGCAGAGAGCACTAGGAGATTAAACTGAAAAAATCGTTGATATCTCGCTGATGTATTGTATGCAGCCGATCTAAGAATGATAGAATTCAAGATTACACCAAATTTGCCTCTCTCTGCGCAACAGAACTTTTACATATATGTCAATGAATGTATGCAAGTAAAATAATTCCTTTCCTACGTCACAGCCTCTTTCCATTTTATGAGAGCCGAATAACGCACATGCGCATAACGAAATCTTGTATTCTATCATATGAAAAAGCTCTACCTCAACATCGATTCTTTAAATTTTATCATATGTTATGCTCTATTCTCAACGGTTCCAATTTGTGGGAAATCGGCTTCACTTTTGGGGGGATTGGGGAATGAGACCGATTTTGAGGAAATGATATATTTTATTTCATATTTTGATGATTTCTGAAAAAGACTTAAGACTTAACAAACCAATTATACTACCTTTCCATTGAGTTTTTAATGTAAGTAATATACAATACCTGCTAACAGGAATTTCTATAATTCCTTAATATCATTTTATTTTATTTGGTCATGCAATAATAAGTTGTGGGAAATAGCGACTGAAATTGGGGAATTATTGTCATCAGTTTGATGAATCAGCAAAACACAGTTGGCATCTCTGACCTAAATTGAACAACAAACACTACAGTGTAGTCATTCTCTCACTCTCTTTCTATTTGTAATTTGCCGCACACACTCTCTTACAATCTATTCAACACTTTTATGTTATATAATTCATTAATTGCTTTTTTGTTTTTCTTTTTCTATTGGGATAGGATCCCTCAGTTGAAAC
Organism: Palloptera scutellata; assembly: GCA_958295655.1. NCBI lineage: Eukaryota > Metazoa > Arthropoda > Insecta > Diptera > Pallopteridae > Palloptera > Palloptera scutellata. The sequence continues at coordinate 23,916,687 of OY282452.1, read as the reverse complement.
TTTACCTGTCGTTTATGTTGAAGAAAATCCAGCCGAATTTTATAATAATGTTGATAACAATAATATGATATATCCAAGTGATACTGGCATATCAAAACGTTCACGTTATTATCGTCGTTATCCATGGAAACGACATAATAGAAATCGCAGGTAAATATGAGAAAAGAAGTCAGATCTACTGAACTTACCTCAACTTCAACTTATATCCTCAATCTACCATGCTCCTCCATTTTGCTTTCTCTCTCTCTTCGCTTCTCTTTTAGTTCGTATGAGCCTGAGTTGCGTTACGCTTGCACACCGACCAAAGAGGATGTCTTCAAGCTGCTAATGAATTTACATGAAAATCGCAAGGGAAATCACAGTAAGACAGTGAATTTCTGCAATCGTAAACGTCCTGCCAAGGCTATCTTTACAAATATACGATTTTTGGGTTAAGTAAGAGAGAGTTATAAAAGAAGGTAAAAAAAAAAACTAAATCGTACAGAGTATTGGAAAAAAGAAGCACTAATGTTAACCTGAAAAACTGAATTTAGACTCTTATTTATTTATTTATTATTTATTTAATTGAATAAGTGAAAAAATAAGTGAAAAACTAAAAACTACCATTAAAACTATGCCAATGTATACTACTAGAATTTCCAAAGTAAATGGGAAAATCAAAGGAGAAACACAAGAACTAAATCTTAAAATTTGAAGAATTTTAATAATGACAGCCCTTCGTGCAACTAACACTAACTATGAATGTATTCAAAAAAATATATAAGTAAATAAATTAAATTCATCTAATTCAATAAATGTATGTGTGTGTAAGCAAAAATTGTTCAAAATAATAAAATAATTACCAATTACCAATTACTTAACATTAATACTTTTCCTAGTCTTAACTTATTTTGTTTCTCCAAATTTCTCTTCCGTTGTCGTAGAATGCAAAGAATACTTAAATGCATGAAAGAGAGACTTACTTGTATTAAAAAAACAAAAACATATTACATACATACATACATGTAAATATTGTATTTCTATTCAAAAATGAGAGAAAAAAATTAATGAAAACAAATAAAATTTTAAATTATCTACTAATTTGTGAAATGTAATATTTTGAAGAATTTTACCTAAACAAAAATAAATATATTAACACATGCAACACAAGTAACCGTATCATATCAATAATATTAAATGAAATTTTAAATACATTCGCATATACTAATAATTATTGAACAATAAATTAAAATTTAATTCAATGTGTTTTTCTAAAGTGTTATTTAAAGTAATTTTTAAAAATAAATATGTTTGTAAATAAATATACCACATGTATACACATAAACGTATATACTTACTAAAAATAACTATTTAAAAAGTATATAAAAAATAAATAAAAAACGTAAAAAAAACTTTTAAAAAATATCCACACCATTATCAAAATATAAGTAAAATGCAAAGCCATAAAATAAAAAAACCTGAAGTGTGTAATAATTTTCTTTTATTGAAGTTTCTGTTTGTTTATCACTTACATCATACATAAAATGTAGATACGAAATTGCTAGTTTTAAATATATACTATGCTGAAATATAAGGACATCAATCCAAAATCGCATACCTCTACTACATACGTATTTAAATAATTATGCTAACGAAGAGACAACGACTAATATACGATATATAACTAGGGCAAGAGAGTAAATTTAGTATCAGTTGAGAGAGAAAGCTAAATGAAATCAACACTTTTTGCGAGACTCGAACCGTTACAATATTCTCAAATATATAAGTAAATGGCGACTTCGAGTCTCGAAATAGTTACCTTCTTGAAAGATATGCAAACTGAGAGAAAAGAGAATCATCAAAGTACCATAGATAGTGGAAGTGAAAAGGTAAATAGAGCACGTGGTTAAAAGAGAATGAACACTCTCTCTCTTTGAACAAAATTTTTTCATATTGATCAGATAAACTCTACGTCTTTTTTTCAGTCATTGAATGTAATAACAAAAAAATTTGCTTCCTATTTCAAAAGCCTATCTATCAATTGTCTGCCAGTTGGTGTATTTGTACATTTGCTTATAACTCTCATTCACTTCATATTGGGGTAGGAATGAAAGACGGTTATGGAATAAGAATTATTATCCACCACAAGATGAAAATCGAAACCGAATTCTAACGGGTGAGAGTATAGTGCGCTTTCCACTAGACTATCGAGGTGGCCTTAATCTGGCTAAACTGTCGGCAATTCTAAATTTATTTATTCAGGATTAAATCTGGGAAGCATTCTTCTTTTTCTTTACTTTTGATGGATGTTATCAAAGTTACTTTGGCCATGTGTGTGCATATATAATTTGCAGAGCAGCAATGGGTGCGAAAAGCTTGACGAAGGCCTCCTCCATATGCAATATTAACGAAGAATAAGAATTAAGAAATAAAACTCCGAAAAGAATTCCAAGCTAAATTTGAAAATATTCCCCATTCTTATTTTGGTCAGTAAAACAAATCTGTTTAGATTGGGTTAGAGCTGCAATACTTCAGTAGGAGAGACTTAGAGCTAGACCATTGTGATACCACGTTGTCGGTCCTACAGTTTAACGCTGGTCCCGAACGGTGTTCGTAGTGGCCGCCGCGGGGTAGCGATTTTATATCTCTTTGTGGTTTTGCTATTGCCTACCAGATATTTCTTATCCATTGGTGTTTTTGGCAATTGTCTGCCACGAGATGCATTTCTACATTTTCTTATAATTCTCATTCACTTCATATTGGGGTAGGAATGAAAGAAGGTTATGGAATAAGAATTATCCAACACAAGACGAAAATTGAAACCGAATTCTAACGGGTGAGAGTATAGTGCGCTTTTTACTAGACTATCGAGGTGGCCTTAATCTGGCTAAAATGTCGGCAATTCTAATTTATTTATTCGGTAATAAATCTGGGAAACATTTAGAAACAAAGTCGAAGGCATAAACTCTTCTTTTTCTTTTCTTTTAATGGTGTAACATTCCATAGAGGGCCTAGGCGGAGCTTGTCGCATCCACTCTTGTTGTGCGTGTTATATTTGTACATGAATTTAAGTCATCTACAGTTTTATGCCGAACCCTAACGGCGAAGTGAAAAGCTTGCTTTTCAAAGCAACTTTTACTCTTGTAGGTTTTCCGTTGCCTGCCAAGAGGTGGTGCTGTGTAGTAAAATTATTTTTTCTTATTTTTTTGATTTTGCCTGTACCGATATTTGAACCTCGGACACTCAGCGTAGCAAGCCAACGCACTACCAACTACTCCAAAGTGACCACCGAATTCATAAATTAGCTAACAGAATATCCCAAAAGAGGGACGAAGCCCTCTCTCCTCTCATTTACCAGAACAGTTAGGGCGACGGGAGGCGTTACAGCCTGTACGTTGTTTCTATATATTTCGGAAGGCAGGGCCATAGAACTTCCATAGCACTCAGTCGGTTGGACAGCCTACAGTTTAACGATTTGCCATTGCCTGCCAAGTGTTGTACTTGTACATTTTCTAATAATTCTCATTGACTTTATGTCGGTAGGAATGTAAGAAGGTTATGGATGAGAATTAACCACCAGACCAAAACGAGAATCGCACTCGCAACCTCGCAAGTGAGAGTCTTGTGGTGTGCTTCCCATTACAGAGCGCCAAGGTGAGTATTACGCTATGTTCTAACTGAATCCGATGCGATCAATAAGAAATTGTGTATATTTCTTACGAAATCATCGTGTCGCATGAGTGTTCTCATTGCATACGATGCAACTTGTCGGAATGGAAATCATATCCGATTTCTATCCAATCTTTATTTGAAAAACATATACTCATATCTTTATATATACTTTTTTTTTAATTTTCGTTTAGTAGTTTTCATCTACATTTAGAAACTCGGACATGACTGAATTATAAAATCAAGCAAGGATATTAACAAATCCGCTTAAAGTAATGTAAGACTATGACAACAATAAAAAATAATCTAAGAATCATTGCAGAGATTCTATCCTACAGGATTTTGTAGGTTGAACTAGTATCTTATAAAATCTCTTCCGCAACTTGCATATACTAGGACATTGGCCTGCACTTAAGTATACATACTCGTGGAAGGAATGTGAGTGATCCTCAAACACCAGATTTCTAATTGATCTTTATAGAAGTAGGACCAGTACTAAAATTTATTTCGGATATTGGACTTATGGAAGTAATGCATGTGCAAAAGTAGAACTTATAGGTTGCAGTGCACTCCAAAACAATAAAAATAACCTAAATGATAAAGTCTCAGATTTTAGATAATTTAAATCAATAGACTGAGAAATTACGAGTATGTAGGTTATCATCATATTATCGGTGTCCTGTGGTTGCATTCCCTCGCTCATTCTCCCTTCCTCTCCTTCTTCCTTCCACCTATCAATCTTCCATAAAATCAACACAATGCTCTGCATTCGCAGGGGTACACCCTGTGTGTTGAATGTATCAATAAAAAAAATAGAAATTATGATAATGTCATTGGTGAGAATCTAAGCCAAGGTTGACAAATGAAATTTATCAGCCTTGCTTAAAATGGAGAACATAAAAAAAAGAACTATGAAAGTAATTAATTACAAATCATTACTCTCACGTACAAGAAAAACACAATGACAATTAAAAAAGATCAAATTGTCATGAAGAAGAAATTGCAAAGAAAAAAGAAAAAAATATTACTTCTGCAAAGTCATTGCAATCCAACAAATTTCTGAGTCACTTTCTCAGTTTTTATCGCACATTAAATGGAATGGCTAGAATGGCATTTAAAAATGTGTATTGTGCAATGACGGCGCATGAGGGAAGTAAATATGATACAAAGCGTAATTATAATCGCAAGCTCAATGCCACTGCATCATAATTGCGACAACTGTTGTTGCGAGTAGTTACCGCCCTTGCTGCAATTTGCCGAGTTGTTGCTATTCTCAATCTGCTGTCATAGACTCGTATCATCAATGACTCAAATCATCAATGTCATGGTGCAGCACAAATCACAGCACATACTTGCAATATGTAGCTGCTAAATACACACCTACACTCCTACTCTTCCTCGCTCGTATTTGAAACAAACAATCGAATCACCTATTCTCACTACACTACACGCACGCAATCATCAAAGATGATTCGCTGAAAAGATACTACAATGTAAAAGAAGTTATTTGTTGTTAAGCAACACGCACGCACACACACGGCTAACTATTTTTTTGAGGTGCCTACGAGTTACTATGCAGCAGCCACACTCGTACTCGTTCGAATATTCTAAGTAAGCATGTACAGAGAGATTGTACGTGTACAGTTTATTTAGATATCATTTGGTCTGAGTTTTTTATGAAGCTGCATTAGTTTTACACAGAGGTGCTAAATGTGCTTAGTCGTCAGTAATCAGCTTATCATTGTGCATATGACAATCTTACCCGTTTAGCCTATTTATATAGAGTGATAAATTGTTTTGATTCATTGTAAAAATGAGTAAAATCACCAAATGATGATTTCTCACTTCTCGAATAATCACACAAACAGTGGGACGAAGTGCTTTATAAAGGGTGTTTTTTTTAGAAGTGTGGTTTTCAATCTGGCAATACTTTTTTCGGAGTTGGTCTTTTTGACAGCTATCACTTGATTTATGCTCAGTTTGGTTTGCCATTTCATAATGAATAGACTTACTGCTGAACAACGTTTGCAAGTCGCGCAAATTTATTACCAAAATAATGGTTCGGTTCGCGCGAAGCATCAAACTTACTTTACATTTAATGGCACAACAGCCCATGGAGGGCCTAGGCCGAGCTTTTCGCATCGCGCGCTGCGTCAATTATTCGGTCGACCAGCAGAGTCGGTAATTCGAGCAACCATGGATTGGTTTCGCACCACGTTTACTCTAGTGGATAATGCGCATCCTCAGAGACGCCGTACAGTGCGCACCGAAGACGCTATTGCTGCTGTGGAGCAGAGTATCGAAAAAGACCCGAATAAGTCCATCCGCCATCGCACACAACCATTGGAGCTGTGCCCATCCACTTTATGGAAGATTTTACGGAAGGATCTTGGTTTGTGATCTTAAAAAATCCAACTCGTGCAAGAATTGAAGCCGAACGAGCATCAAGCGCGTCGCACGTTCGGTGAATGTGCCCAAAACAAGATGCCCTCCGATCCCGATTTTCACAAACAAATTTTGTTCAGCGATGAAGCTCACTTTTTGTTGAAAGGGGAACTTTAATAAGCAAAATTGTAGCATTTGGAGTGATCATTACATCCTCAAAAAGTCACTGTTTGGTGTGCTCTATGGGCAGAGGAATTCGTTGGCCCATATTTCTTCAAAGATGAAGCCGGTCATAATGTTACAGTCAATGGGGAACGCTGTAGAGCCATGATTAATGACTTTTTCGTGCCTGAATTGGAGGATGTTGATGTGGACGGCCTTTGGTCCTTGGTTCCAACAAGACGGCGCTACATGCCATACAGTCATACAGCCAACGAAACAATCACAATCACTTTATTGAAGGAAACTTTTGGTGAGCGCATTATCATTATCTCGCGTCGTGGGCCTGTGGCGTGGCCTCCACGATTGTGCGATTTAACACCGCTGGACTATTTTTTTGGGGGTTATGTGAAGTCGCTTGTCTACGCAGATAAGACCGAGACGATTGACGCCTTGGAAGAGAATATTCGACGCGTTATTACTGACATACGGCCCCAATTGCTGCAAAAAGTGGTCGAAAATTGGGCCTCTCGGCTGGAATTTATTCGAACCAGCCGCTGCGGCCACTTGCCTGAAATCGTTTTTAAAACATAATGGCAAATCCTTACCTTTATAATAAAGCTAAATTCTTGGCCATAACACTAAATTATATGCGTTTTATTTCTTCTTGAAAACCACACTTCTAAAAAGAACACCCTGTACTTACTTACTTACTTAACAGGTCAGGTTGCCCTGCACCTGGTCTTTCCAACGGAGATTAGCACGTCCTCTTCGGCGTGCTCCTCCGCCGTGGCTCAAATAAAACACCGTTCTAGCCGGAGCGCTTCCTTCCATTCGCTCAACATGACCCAGCCAGCGAAGCCGCTGAATTTTTATACGCTTGACTATGTCAGGTTCGGCGTACAGCTCATCGTTCCATCTTAGTCGATACACGTCGTCCACGCACATTGGTCCATGCATCTTCAATGTTCCTAACAGCCTCTCATCATTGATGGTCAATGTCCACGTCTCGGCGCCATGTATTAAGACGGTAAAGATGAGGGACTTATAGAGCGTTAGTTTCGTCGGTCGAGAGAGGGCTCTGCTTCTCAATTGCCCACTGAGTCCGTAGTAACACCTATTGGCAAGAGTTAATCTCCGCTTGATCTCAAGGCTGACATTATTGTTAGTGTTTATGCTGGATCCTAGATAGACGAAATTCTTGACGACTTCAAAAGTATAATTTTCAACAGTGACATTTTTCCAAGACGCCGTATATTTTTTTTTTTTGTTGCCACAAGGTATTTCGTTTTGTCTTTATACTTTTGTTTAAAAATATAATATTATAAGTTACTAAAACACCATCAAATATTATTTAATTGAATTAATTGGAAGTAACAACTAAAAAGAGACAGAGAAAATCCGATATCTGTCATACTTTAGGAGATATGTACACACATGTACATGCTATTGAAATTCTAAATGTTTTAGGCTACAGATAATCGGTCTTGGCCGCCTCTGAGGATTCATTGGGGAATATTTTAACGTGGTGGGTTCCAAGGCCGACGCACAACCATTGATTCAAGGCCGCGGAGCAGCCCGCCGCATACATTATTTAGCTCACTGGCGGGTGCCAGATCGCTTTCCAGGGGACGTCACGAGGAGGCTGTGTGTCGACTTGAAACAGAGTAAAGATCGAACATGGACGCACCTGAAACTGTCACGAACTTTACCTTGTGTCCTACGCCCCAGGCTAAATATCTAGTAAAATTTAAATGCAAATAAAAAATTTTAATCTTAAACTTGGAGACTAGCTGATTCCTGTAGTAAAATACTTAACCTCAGGAGATGACGTGACGTAATAGGAAAATTCGTCTTACGGCTTTACATAATTTCAAAATGTTAAGATCAAGAGGAAATCGGTCGATAACACTGTTCCACAATAAGACAACTTTATTACTATTTCTTAGATCGCGTAGGATCAATCTTATAGAGTGCAAGCTAATTTCTTTTCTGTTTTCAGACATCTGTTTCGACATCGAAAAATGTAGAAAATTCACCAAACTGCATAAGAAATAAAAGCCGTGTTGTACAGTGTAATCTGTGACTACTCAAAAAAGTTAACTCTGAAACTCAGTTTATGCCGAAAAGCTCTTCCTCTTGGGTTTTTTTTTATGTGTAAAGAAGTTATTGATCTGAAATACATTCCCCTCCAATGTATACAACTGGGCAAGATCTTCTCACTGAACTATTGGCACTTCGGTGTAGCAGTCGCTCGCTAGACCACTACCCCCAAACCCCGGAGTAGTCTCCCCTGTTCTTTTTTCTTTCTGTTAATGGCACAACAGCCCATGACCGTTTTATGCCAAATCCAAACGGCCAAGTGAAAAACTTTTCATATGTAATTTTTACCCTTGTAGGTTTGCCATTGCCTGCCAAGAGATGGTGCTGTGTGGAAAACTTGTTTTTTCTACTTTCTCATTTTGGCTGTGCCGAGATTCGAACCCCGGACACCCTGCGTAACTGTCCATCGCACTACGCCACAGCGACTACAAGTAGTCTCCCCTAGATTCAGAAATACGGTCAACAAGTTTTGGTTTTAGGGGCTCTTTAGACACGCACTTACGTTAGAATGGCCCACTGTGATACTCCATGGTGGGGCCTACATCTGCAACTGGAAAGCCGATTACAAACGGCGTGGTGGCAATTTGTTATTAGAGATTTTCTTTTACACTTCATAATTCTCAATCCACTTCATATCGGTGGAAATACATGTAAGAAGTTAATGAGATTTAACCACTAAAACGAGAAGGGAACCGAACACCCAAACACCTAGGTGAAAGACTAGTGCTCTACCCAGTAGACTATCGAGGTCGTCTTAATCAATAAGCTTAAGCTGCAGTGCAATCCAAATCTTTTAACAAAACAGAAGTGAACGAAAGAAATTAACACCCTTTCTTCCTCCCGAGAAACTGAGGAACTGGTAACAACGATCTCCAATTTAAACTGCTAAAGTATTGTCTCAGCTATTTTGTAATATTTTGTCACACTGTCTCAGCTCCGCACAAAAACAAAACTCTTTCTTTACTCTTCCTATTTTTAATCTCTTCACTTTATTTGAAAAAAAAAAAATTTTACATATCCATAGAACAAGAACTAGCCAAATACATTGCCAAACCAGCTGCGTTGCGGTGAATAGCAAGTTGGTTTTGTTATCCATAAAGTGTCAACAGCTAAGCGCAATGCATCCATTGTAGAATAACTACAGCGATCTCGCACAGTTGCAGCTGCATTAACCAACGACAAGCGATTCGGGTCATCAGGTTCATCGGAAGGTTTTGAGTTGCGTGCAAATGCTTCATCGCCATCGAAATAATAAAATTCCTTACGCGTTGAGTTGGTTTCAACAACAGAGATCGGTTGCTGGGCGCTGGCCGATCTGACAAAGTCTGAATTACTGGTACGTGATTGCCGGCGGTATTGTGGTAGATATTGATTTGGATTGAAGGAGGCTGATTGTTGTACAGGAGGTAACCAAAATTGGGGTGGCAGCAGATTGGGAGTTGTTTGTAAAGGTTGATAGGAGGATTGTTGCTGTTGTTGCGGTTGAAGCAATTGCTGTTGTAGCAGTTGTTGTTGCAGTAGCAGTTGTTGTTGATGCTGCTGTTGTTGTTGTTGTTGTTGTTGCTGCTGTGCCTGTTGCAGATAACCATTATATTGCCCATCTGGATAGAATGATTGTTGCTGATACACTGGCAACTGTTGCTGTCCGAAAATGCTATGCTGCTGTCCAGCACCTACACCAGCCGTCGTCAAGCCAGACGTCGTCAATAATCCAGTCGATTGTTGCGCTCCAAAATTACTACCCAATACATTATTATTGCCCAGTGTTGGCAATTGTGATGGTATAAATTGCGTTGAACTGCATTCCTCTTGAAAGATTTCCAGCAGGAAACCGCTAGTCGGTATGCCTGAATAGCCCATGCGCATGCGTATTGACTTCTTACCCAGACCCCAGAGTCTGGAGTATACAAAGCCTGTACGACAGCCACAGAAACGATCCTTATCAATCTCTATGAAATCATCGCTGCACACATCCTTCGACATACCGATGGCGACGACGCCATTTCCTTGTATATCGCCGGAACCTGTAAAGCTTTGTCCGAAATCGAAGAACTTGAATTCGATACGCAAACGACAAACACTCGAGGTATACTTCTCCAAATGGAATTGACAATCACGCTGCTGCGTGGGCAGCAGTGAGGTGAACGCAGTGCGCGGAAATCCAGGGCTAGACAAGTAAAAGCGTTTCTGACGAAAACTCGAAGTGCAACAAGCATCCAGCGTTGATAGCTGTGAATCGAACTGTTGCTGTTGCTGTTGCTGCTGCGGCAGTTGTCGCGAATCGGTATCCAACGATTTAAATAATGGTTGCCGTTGCGTTTGCCATGCCGTGGGATATTGATCGGTCAAGGCAGGCAGCAGCTGTTGCTGAGTGTTGAGTGCGGGATATCCTTGTGCAGGATTCGTTGGATACAGTATGGGATAAATGGGTAAGTTGCTTACTTCCGTTTTTGTGGGTGTGCATGGTTTCTCCCTATCCTCTGCCAACTGATTAATGGTTTGTATATGTACGCCGCCGCCGCCGCCGCCGCCGTCAGCAATAGGACGTTGTCCAACAGGTAAATACAAGCCGCCACCGTTGAAATAGCCTGGCTGTGGCGGTTGTAATGCGAAACCAAATACTGGTGGCACTGGATATGGTATATGTTGATCGTGAAAGCTTAAATTACGGAAGAGCTGCGGCAACGTCGACAATGGAGGCTGCAGTTGCGCAGGTGGCGCATTCACTTCTACAGTATCCTCATCATTGCCATTGAGATTATCACGTAAGAGATCCTCACGCTCACATGCTAAGCGTGTTACCAGTAACTTGAATCCTTTAGCAGTCGACCATGGAGAATCATCGGAAAGGAAACGCAGCCGCAGTATGCCACCGGGTGTGTGATATTTCTTAATGCCAATCACCTGGCCACACAACACATCCATGTCATCACCATCATTCTCTAGGCCAATAGCCAAATAATCATTGGTACAATTAACGGACGATTCAAGAAAGAAATCCAAAAATTGTATGTGGAATTTGGTGGGACAGCGATACGGAGAACGAACTACATAATCCCAGCACGTGCTGGTCGGATAATTATCAGGGTAATTCGGTGATTCGAGTATACTCTGACGCATTTTATAAACACCCGACAGACCGCACTGGGGCAGCTCATCATGTGTGGCTGCCTGGCAGGTGAGCAATAAAATTGAGGCGAACAGAAGAAGCTGTGACATAAGACAGGACGACATTGTGTGGGCGTTACGCGTTATCACCGAAGCGAATTACAGTGAACTATGCCAAAGGGAATGAAACGAACCGTTTTAAAAGCGACCTAAACCACAACTAATTTACGTTCAATATTACCTGCCAAATTGTTGGCTCAAACGAAAATATGCAAGTGAAACAGAAAAGGTGCGAACTGTTTCTGATCGTATCAATTTTTTCCTAAACGTACGTAGTATTTTTTTTTTTTTCTTTTTTAAACAATTTACTTTTTTGTTTCGGTTTTTGTTTACTAACAAGCAAAAAAATATAACAAAAGCGTTTGTTTGTTTGTTTGTTTGTTTTATTTGAAGCGGAGTTGTATGTATATGCATATGCTCGTGTGAGTGAGACACTTAAGTGACAAAATATCCGGTCAATGTTTAAGTGTTGGGAATGCAAAATACATAGCAGCAACATTTTTTCGAGGGAGATCGATTTTGAACTCAGCAAAGAGTGATGATTCATTTCTGTGTAGATCGAGTATAAAAAGATATTTCTGTGACGAAAAGTCCAAGTTACAATGCATCCGCTGTCATCACAAAGTACACCGATTCGGGTCAGGGCTGCCACCTTTCTGTAATATATCGGAGACGTGTAAAAGCTGTTATTCAAACAATATCTGGCACCTTACCGTATATCGGACCAATTGTTGGATAAACTAGTATGCAATTTAACTTTGGCTGAAGAGATTTGATTTCAATAAAAATTTGTTGCCTGAATTTATTTCTGTCAAACTTATCCATTCGGATAAGCTTAAAACGAAGATAATAATAGTCGATTTACATCGTTGGGTAACTTTAAAGTATTTTTTTTATTGAAACACAAAAATCTTCCACTTAGATCCACTGATGAAGAACCTGGTTCCGAAACGATAGACTGATCGGCCAATTCTATATACATTGTTGTTATTTTCTTAATAGCAAACCATATCGTTCATTAAGCCTGTTTAATAAACTAGCTATAATTAAAGTTTTATTTTCAATTTTTAAACTACTATTCAGTGGTGTAGAATGTGGGAAAAGAGATGGACTCTGGATTCTATAACACAATACAACGCCTTGAATAGGGTCAATACTTCAAAAAATGAGTGGCCAAAGTGTGCCCCCCTCAAATGATAAACGAAGTGTACACACTCTATTGATATTCTTTTTCAAATCAGTGAATGTGGTCGCTGTGGCGTAGTGGTAGTGCGTTGGACTGTTACGCAGAGTGTCCGGGGTTTGAATCTCGGCCCAGGCACAATAAAAAAGTAGCACCACTTCTAGGCAGGCAACGTTCTATTTTCTTTATCCTCCCTATCCCTTTCGTTGGTTGAACTTCAGTTTATCAGTGCTTACTATGACCGCATGTAGCGCGCCAACAAAAGGGATAGAAAGGATGAGGTAAATGTACCGTTGCCTGCCAAGAGGTGGTGCTGTGCAGAAAAAATTGTTTTTGTTTGTACTTTTTGATCTTACCAATTGGCGCCACTGCGCGCTCATAGTAGAAGGCAACTGTAGAAGCAGTTAAGACCGATCATCGGTTGATCGGTTGTAGTGCCGAAGAGATTTGTCCCATTCATGTACAAATATAACACGCAGAACATGAGTGGATGAGCAAAGCTTGGCCTTTGGCGCTACATGCGGTCATATTCGACACTGATAAACTCAAGTTCATTGTGGTAATAGCATAACACTTGCCACAATGGCTCTCTATCCCTGTATCGGTGTCCTGTGATTGCATTCCCTCTCTCATTCTCACTTTCTGCCTACTTATCAATCTTCCTTTCAATCAACACAATGATCTGCATTCATAGAGGTACACATTCATAGAGGTACATGCAGGTGACTTGCACTTAAACAAACAAACATTTACCTGAATTCTTAAAAAAAAAATATTTATGTAAAACTTTTCTTTATTTCGAATATTATTTTCGCTTTTCCGATAGCATTTCCGGCGTCCTAAATCGTCCTACAAATCGATATGTCCTCAAACCCATACACAGCTCTTTATGATTCAATAAATCCCTCTAGGGTATTTTGCATAAAATTACAAATTCAATCAAATATTGTCATAGTCTTCATCTAATTCGCAAAAAGAATTCTTACTTAAAGCAATTGTTGTTGTATTCTTTGTGGGTACTGTATTACTAATATGAAATGGCATAGCCATTTTTGTTGCTTTGGGAAATTGCTTGTCTGTTTGTAAAAATATGATACCAATCTGACTCAAGCTTTAAAAATAGTATAAGTATCGTTCTCTGAAAAGTAGACCATTGTATCATGGTTCTCTATGTAAATTATTCGTTTAATGTTCCTATCAATATTAGTGTGACGCACAATAAATAGGCCACAAAGCCCTCGATGTTCCTATGAGTTTCATAACCACTACGTAATAGCCTCGGGACACTTTTAAGGTCCTCTTTTTGGATAAAAACAGATTAGCTGAAGTAAATTTTCTAGCTAGTCTATGTTACAATATATATAGACTAAATTCTGGATGGACAACATATGTGGATTTAAAACGAAGGAATTCTTAAAGTTTGTATTAAAATCAACCAGGAAAGGTAGGATTTATCTCTCTAATCGCCACAGCCACTTCATCCAAAGTAGGGACAATTGTTCTAACAAAAACCTATTTGCAACAGCTGGCTTCTGCTCTCTAGAGTCCATCGAGTGAATTGTTTAGGTAATAGCGATTTCACAGCCCGTATTTGTGCCTGTATTGTCTACAAATTTAGAACCGACGATTTGTGGGCAATTTCCTTAGCAATTTTTTTTTTGTTGACGAGGGAAAGAACTACTTTGAAAATAAGTAAAACAAACAAAAATCATTCGATATAGAATCGAGGGGTGTTAATGGGACTCATGACTTGTAAACAGAACAGTGCTCCTAAAGATAATATGGAAAAATCGCGGATAAAATTGAAATTAATGAAAAATTGCCCAAAAATCATCGTGCCCAGTGTTGCCATGTGTCCTCATCTCTGAAACATCTCATTCTTTTTTTTTATCTCATCAAGAAAAATATAATTTCCTTATATAATTTTTCACTCTAAGCAGGATGGCATTTCTTCAGTTTTCATTTGGTTCAAGAGATATTCAACAAAAATATTCAACATAATTAAATTTAGCACTAAAAATTTAAGTGTTGTTAAGTATGATAAGTATGGTCGCTGTGGTGTAGTGGTAGTGCGTTGGACTGCTACGCAGAGTGTCCGGGGTTCGAATCTCGGCACAGGCAAAATAAAAAACTAGAAAAAATAATTTTTCTACACGGCACCACCTCTTGGCAGGCAATGGCAAACCTACAAGAGTAAAAATTGCTATGTAAAGCTTTTCACTTCGCCGTTCGGATTCGGCATTAAACTGTAGGTCCCTTCCATTCATGTACAAATATAACACGCACAACATGAGTGGATGCGAAAAGCTCGGCCTAGGCCCTCCATGGGCTGTTGTGCCATTAAAAAGTAAAAAAGTAAGTATGATAAAATGAGACTTTATGTAATTTTTTCTTTATCATTTGTAAATTCCAAGATATTTGCGAAAGTAAAAGGGACAATATAAATGCCAGGAAAAATGCGTCTTAACAGAAACCTAATAAATATGTATTTCAGAATCTGCAGATACTCCATGCCAGTGATTTAACCCATTGAAAGTCTTTAATATAAAATACTAAGTTAGTACAAATTATCTTTTTCAATTATTAATGGTAAATTTAAAGATATTTTCGAGTTTCTTCGTGAATCGGAAACGGACACGGAATTGTCCTACACCGAGTTTTCTCCAAAGAAGAAAATATTACAATACGAGTATTTTCTATCGCGAATTTATATAATTTATAACAATGTTGCAGACTAAAAAAAAATATTAACAATTTTTAATAACGTGAAAGAAAAGTGAAAAATAATTTATGTGTTTCACGCAGAACTTTCTCAAATATTCAATTCTTGGACTCAATTCAGAATTTTGTAAAAAATTTTTTTTTTTTTTTTTTGACTCAAATATCACTTTTTTTTTAGGTTGCAGCCATTCAAGATGAATAAATAACAAAGATACTTTTTAAGGATCGAAAGGAAAATGAGCCATTCGGTCAAAAAATAAATGTCAGGTTCAGTTGAAAGAACTAAAGCAACCAGTCGAGTCGTGGTAATTGAAACTATCCGAATCTTGTATCCGTAATCTGAAGCAGTCATAAAATTACACATCTTAAAAAATGCAGATGTTTAGAAACACTAACTATTTAGTACCTATATAACTGTGGTTAAGTGTAGAATTACTACCGAGGCACAGAGCAATTCTTACATAAAGCCAAGTCAAGCATACACTTCATCTTCTATTGTCGCACCTGTAAGGGTCAAATGTGGAACACATCAAGTGTCAGATTACCCCACCAAACAAAAAAACAACAAGCACAATCAGTGAAAGCTGCGTTTTTCTTTTGGAATTTATGATGCACGACTATGGAATTATCAAGTAGGCAAACGGAATTATTTAAGTTCAGACTTATTTCTTTTTTCTTCTTGTCCAAACAGTTATCTATTTTTCCATCTGAATGATTTTTTCATCTTTACAACCAAATATTGCCAACAACCTTGGTCATCTCCATAGTTATTAACTACGCCACTGTTACCAGTGTTACCAAGTTAATGATTTTTCCACCAGATCTTGTGGATTTTTAAAAATAAAACGCAGTGGCAGTGCTTTTTTCAACTTGAAGGCACTGTTTCATTTGGATGCAGTACTTTTCGACTTGGCAACACTGTTTACGCAGCTCAGTAATATTTTTCTCTTATGATCCGTGCTAATTTCCTCATTTGCTAACTGTTCATTTCGGAAAACAACAATTTCATTTGACGGACACAAAAATTTCAGAGCCCACTAATTTACTAATTTTAATAAATAATGTGGTAGATTTTTTTTAACCCGTTTTTTTACTCAAATTGTATATAAAACGCTGATTTAAATAACTTAACTTAATAACTGATATAACCTATTGAATTTTTTTTAAAATAAATATGCCTTTTTTTTTGAGAAGTTTTGGTGAATCTTCAAATCCAAGCCTTGGCAACACTGACTTTTATATGTACATACATAATATGTATTTTCATATATCTTACAATAAACTTACCTGAATGAACGTTTCTCGTAGCATTTTTAACATATTATTTGCTTGACATAAGTATATTTAATATATCTGTATGTCATGTACTATATGTATGAGGGCAGACATCACTACACACAATGGAACGTTTTTCCATGATATTTGTTATTTTATTTTGTCACTTATCTAACAACTCTTTCGGTATCAGTTTGCTAAAGCTGCACTTAAACTCACGATGATGATGTCTCTACTACCATGCTCTTAATATATATCCACGTACATACATATCTGTAGTCGGACATTACGTAATCGAACAGCTCAAACTGTGAGCCACACGGCGTTAAAAAGCAAGCTATAAACAGAAAATGCAAGATGATAACAGAGAAACAAGAATCTCCCTATTCTTCAAGTATTTACTGTCGAGTACATTGTAAGTGCCCTGCAAAGGGGGTATGAACAACTAGTTGCACATGTAGTAAACTAGTACTCCCAATGCGAGTAGATATTACAGCTAGGATTTTAGTGCACTGTATACATTTTATATGTATAGTATGTGTGTTATGTAGTTTGTGAGATGACAAATTATTGAGCATAAGATTGTGCATTTTTTTACATTTCGATTTAATTTTTTTGCTTTTACCTTTTTCTGCTTTGCGCGTTGATGAATGTTGTTGCTGTGTCTTTTGTTTTTTTTTTTTTTTGAGATATTTCACAATTGCAATTTTTATGGTTTTATATTCTGTTACTTATCATGCACACACACACACATGCAAGACACGTGCTTGAGGGTGTTAGATAAAATGAGTTTCATTGAAAAGTGCTCGTACCAAGCGCCAGCCACATACAGCAGATACCACACATTTACTACCAGATATGTACACTAAATGGCATTATGGATTACGTGAGTTTATAGATAGATACTCCTACCTCTCAGCATTCGCAATTCCTATGGAGTATGCTGCGGCTGCTGCTGTAAAATACCAAAAGCAACAAATTATTGTACATACAACACATACTACATACATGCAACATAGATAACACAAAATACATAAGTAAAAGTAATAAAGTATCTTTTAATGGAATATATTTTTTTATTACCGCGTATTTGTATTTTTTTTTTATTTATGGTAGGTACTTTCTATGGGCCATATTCATTTACTCGCTTAATTTAACAATGTCAGATTTTTGATTTTTCATAGCTTTCTTTTTTACGCATGCACACTCAGAGTGAAAATTATGTAAATTCATAGAAAACACTAATTCACTTGAACTCCAATCCGTTGATTGCTACTGATGGAGGAGCCACTGCTCCTGAGTTAATAACACGAAAATCATTGGCTATCAGGTAACTTCAAGAGGCTGCGTGAAAATAGTCTACGAATGAGTCTGCGCAGCAGCGAAATCTGGCATGTATTTAGTGCTGCCAATTATCAAAGTGCATGGTGAAGAACGTTATTGAATCAAGAACGAAATTACTACATAATTGAAAAAACAAAAGTGGGTTAGGTTTAGTTTAGGTTGAAGGAGAGCGCGCAGAGATATTTGAACGTCTACGGGAGCTAAATTGGACCATTATGACCATATATTATGTTTTGGTTGAGTGGCTGTCCACTTAGGCTAGAACGGCCCGATGTGATACCACATTACATCATGGTTAGACCGGTTGGTTCCAAACAGCGGGGTGGCAATTTCTTATCACTTTGTGAGTTTGCCATTGCCTACGAAGAGGACAAGCGCTTCTCTTATAATTGTCATTCCCTTCGTACTGCTAGAGATACGAGGTGTGGCAAAAGTGATGTCATAATGTGAATGTGCTATAATTTTTGCAAATTCGCGGCAAATGTCATTTGTGACATTTTGACATTTATGTTGTAGACAGATAGAGAATTGGTTAACAACAAGCAATAGAGCCTGAAGAACGCGGAATTATTGTTATTGCTTATTTGACCAAGCGACGAAGCCTACTTCCACTTAAGCGGTTATGTGAATAAACAAAATTTGCCGCTTCTAGGGTTCAGAGAATCCACATGAAATTCACGGAGATACAATCTCAACATTTGACTGTTTAGTGCGGCATTTGCGGTGAAAAAGTGATTGACCTTTATTTTTTGAGGACCGTAACCGAAACTGGGAGCACAGAGCAGACAGATGCTAAACGAGTTTTTGTTTTTGCCGCAATTTGCTGAATTGAGTCTCGAGCATTGTTTGGAACCAGCAGGAACACATTTCCGGCAACGATGCAGATTTTGAAACAGCAATTTCCGAGCCGTGTGATCTCCCGTTTTGGCGATTTGAACTGGTCGCCAGATTTCTTCCTTTGGGGCTTTTGAAATCTCGCATTTACCACAACAAACCACAAAAACCTTGCAAGTCTTGAAAGACAACATTGAATAAGAAATCAGATGTTTTGCGAACAATAATTCAAAATGCCGTAAAACAAGCTCAAATGTGGTAATTTAACCGATATCATTTTTTCAACCTAACATTATAAATTTGACACCTTAAAAATAAACTTTCCGTGAAAATAAAGCCAAATTTTTTTCATTTCTAACAAAATGTCAGCCAATTCACATTATGACATTACTTTTGCCCCACCTTGTATAAGAATTTTTATGAGAATTAACCACCAGATCAAGAAGGGAATCGAACCGAAAACCGCAGGTGACAGTCTAGTGCTCTAACACCCACTAGGCTATCGATGGCATCAAAAATAAGTTGGAAAAAAAAATTTGTATATTTTATTAAACTATACAAACATATTTCATTGTGTGTATACCAACCGTACATTAGTGCAATATTGCGAATATGTAGGTGCATATTTATGAAATAATATATTCAAAAAAAATTGTAATAAATAAATTTATGAGGCTTTTTACACAAACCTGTTAGAAATCGATCTGGCGAATTACCTTTTAAGTACTGCATGAAAGTGCACATGAAAGAGCAAAAACAAAGCACTTTATTGATGGAGAAAATATGGAAAATATGTAGTAAGGAAATGACGAATACAGATTTATAAAAGATACTAATTGTTTGCTTAAGCAACAAACATTAAAAGAATGAATACAAAGTTCTTACAATGAAAGGTAATTGGGTTCCAGATTTCTTTGAAAATCCTTTACAATTGCTGTCATAAACTAAGTAAACTAAGATTATGTTATAATAAGAGAAAATACTAGGTGTATTTTATTCTCGCCTTCATATATTCTTTTAAAACAATAAAAGTTTCTATGTATGGTATGTATGTATGTTAGTAAGTACTCGTACTTGTGTAAATATTTAAAATGAAAACAATTCAAATGCACACACACGATATCTGGTTACTCGTTCGTACTCGTAAGAATGTATGTATATTGGTGTATTGTAAGTGGATAAGTGTAGGTAAATATTTCAACTTCATATCAACAATTGTGAAGTTTGTGGTACTGAGGTTACTCGTAACTACGAGTTACTGCTGGTGGTTGTTGTTGGCTGGTTGGCATTTGTTTATAAGTTTAGATGTGAGGAAATGTGAATTATTCCGGCAGGTACTGATTTCAAATATTGTTTGTTTATTTTGTAAATATGTACCAAATGTACAGATATGTATGTATAACTGATAACAGTGACGGTGCTTAAAATTTCGTAATGCAAATATTTTCATGTTAAATAAGCATTTAGATATTTTTTGTTATTGTTAGGAAATTAAGTATTTGAAACTTGTATGTACGAATATCGTGTTAAAATATTTGGTATGAAAATTATATATATTTAAGTTTATAAACATTTTATACATACATATGAAAACTTTATATGCAACTCTTTTCTCTTCTGCATTAAAACCGATCAACCGATGATCGGTCTTAACTGCCTCTATAGTCGCCTTCTACTATGAGCGCGCAGTGGCGCCAATTGGTAAGATCAAAAAGTACAAACAAAAACAATTTTTCTGCACAGCACCACCTCTTGGCAGGCAACGGTACATTTACCTCATCCTTTCTATCCCTTTCGTTGGCGCGCTACATGCGGTCATAGTAAGCACTGATAAACTAAAGTTCATTGCGGTAAAGGCATAACACTTGCCACAGTGCCTGTCTATCCTTTATCGGTGTCCGGTGATTGCATTCGCTCTCTCATTCTCCCTACTTCTTCCTCCCACCTATCAATCTTCCTTCCAATCAACACTATGCTCTACATTCATAGGGAGTACACCATGTGTGTTGACTGTACCAAAAAAACAAAAAAAAAGGACCGACAGGTACTTCTCCCCCAGTCACTCTAACGCAAAGATCTTCTTCTTATTAGATTTCCACGATCGATTCTAAAATTTTACTTTTCTTACCAGAGCGTTTTCTTAATACGCTCAACATGACCAGACATGGGCAAACTCATTTACAAAAATTCTCAATGATTACTCTCATATCTGAACATGACTTAGCCTGCAAAGCAGTCGAGTTGTATATTTATGTATGTATAGCCAAAAGTTCCTTATTATTACTCTCCCCGAAAACCCAACAGCGCTAACGTTGAGCTCCAATCTTTTAAACAATGCGAATCGCTAGATCGTTTTTTTTGTGGATTGATCATACTATCATCCCACTATATTCCACTTAAGAGCTCATTCTAGCTTTTTAAGATTTCTTCATTTCCTGACTTTAATAACTCAGCAGGCAAGCCAGCGCTATCCACTGCTCTCTACCGCTCTTCAGTCGAACAATTTCAAGAACTTGATTGAGGTTTTCGGAACAAGTCCTCCAGTTGTGGCAATGTTGCCACTAATCACAATACCGTTAATTCAACGTTAAGTGGCAGAGAAAAGATAGCTTCGTTTCGCCACTAGTTATGTAAAACAAACAAAGCAGCGATAATTGTAAGGGAAACAACAATGAAAGCTGCAAAGATAACGCGTAATGGTATTAATAGCTGTTAGACTAGCATGTTGTTTAACAACCATAATGTAAACTGTTAATGATGAAAGAGAAGATCAGTGTGACATAAAATCAATAAGGAAATTTGGGGTGCACAAGAACGAGTTCAAACATATAAAAAAGATAAGATAAATGCTTGTGGTTATGTGCTGGAAGATCAGTTCCAGCTGTCTGTGCTATTGCGGTGATCATTCATTGTGAATGATACTACTGCGAAGAAGAGATGTAACAACTGGACCGTTTTTCAGACCATGTTAAATAACTTGACAGTGGCGTAGTGGTTAATGCTCTGGCCTGCTAAGCAGAGTCTCCGGGGTTAAAATCTCGGCACAGGTAAAATCAAAAAGTAGGAAAAAAACACTTTGCCGTTCGGATTCGGCATAAAACTGTAGGTCCCGTCCATTCATATACCAAAATATAACACACACAACATAAGTGAATGGGAAAAGCTCAACCTAGACGCTCCATGGGCTGTTGTGCCATTAAAAGAAGATGAATATTACCTTGGATCAGGGTTACCAACTGGTAGGCTTTCAATAGAATAGTGTTACCTTTTGTCAATTTAGAAAAAATAAGTAAATTTCGAACAGTTTTGAAGTTACACATTTTCGACATTTATTACCTACATGAATACATTCTAATATTTTGGGGTTCATTTCAAAACATTTGACATTTCATTTCACAAATTTGAACAAAATTTTACAAGAATTTTAGCAATAATTTCCCGTTGTCAGATTCAAGGAGCTCTCAATGGATTTTTAACGCGAATAAGTTTTTAAATGTGTATAGAATTTTAAGATATTGAAAGAGTGATTTTTTACTATGAAATGAAATACTCTGTCATTTAGTATATTTGCCAATTTTTACGATTTTGAAGCTGATACCTTCACTTAAGAATGAATAAATAAAAATGTTGGGCCATATAAAAAGTAACCACGGCTGGTACCCACAAATCTGTCATGTGGTTGATATTTAGTGCCTCCGCTGTCATCTGGCAGCATTATTGTCGATCTTGCTCCACGAGTTGCAGAATTCCATCGGTTTTTTCAGTTACATTCGGTGCATCTTCGATATCGAAATTTCCGGAACGGAATGGCGCAAACCATTCCTGGGTCCGGCCTTCACTCACTCACCGTAAACCGGAATGATTTTGCAGTGGTTTTACCTTTTCTACAGATACTTTACTCATTTTCAAATCAATATAACTTTTTAATTTTAATGTAGCCTGTAATGCCATCTTTCAAAAATGTATTCATTTGACATAATCGGACAAGTGTTGCCAGATTTGTGGGTACCAACACCAAAAACCAGATCTGATAAATAAAAGTTACTAGATCTATTTATTGCAGACATTAGAGAAACAATTTTTTTTTCAGAAATCTCCAGTTCTGATCTCTGAAAGAGTTGGTAAACATTAAAATTTTACTTTGCAATACGATTGATATTTTTGTGAGGTGGTTGGATTGCCTCCGAAACTTACAGTTTTCATACCGGTTAAACCGATAAATGCGTCGTTTTTATGTACCTAGTTTTTTGCTGGTAGCCTCGATTTCCTGAGAATGAACAAGTACATAAATGAAAACTAAGTGGATTATCATCATGTGATGAGTGCATATTGTCAAAATCGATCAAAACCCTTCTCAGTTTTCATTCATGTTACTCACGGATATGAGCCTTCCAACAATAATAATAAGAATTTATGACATTTACGAATCCATAACTGAATTTTCTGTAAAGCTAAATGTAGCCTGGAATAAAAAAATGTGGCCAACTTCGAAATAAGAAAAGAGAGATAACTTTAGATTCGATTTTAAATTGTTTTCTGAATACCACAATATTATGGGCTTGTTGATACAGCTACTGGATTCTGGAATTATGGTGAATATTTTATTAATTTATTGATATTTTTATTACGACATACAATCAAATAATGATTTTTCTACCTGAATACATAGATTAACTATTTATATTTTTACAATAAATCACAAAATACAAACAAATGCCGCTGCTTATTCCAAAATTATATTCATGAACCAACAAATACCAAAAAAAGAAAAGAAGAAAAACAAAATTGCATTCGCGCACACGAGCACGTAGTCCACTGATTTTTCAATTCCATAACCTTCACCATTATTTTATTGTTTTCAAAGCAATCTTCCTATATTCTTTAATTATTCTCCTTTTCTTTCTTTTTATGGCACAACAACCCATGGAGGGCCTATAATTGAGCAGTTTCATGGCGAATTCGAACGGCGAAGCGAAAAAATGTACATAGGCAGTTTTTTATTCTTGTAAGTTTTTTACTCTTCTTTGCCATTGCCTGCCAAAAGGTGTTGACGTATAGAAAAAATGTGTTTTCTAATTTGATTGGCCTGTGCTTAGATTTGAACCCCGGACACTGCCTAGCAGGCCAAAACACTACCAACTACACACCCAGCGATCATTCTTTAATTATTATCTCAAAGACGAAAGATTTCTAAAACCTTGGGCGAGAAACATCTTTTGCCATATGAAGGGAAACGCTTCAAAAAAAAAAGTGCAAAAATATGAGAAATATGAGTTGTAGCATTCTAATGATAAATAATCATAAATTAATAAATCTTTAATTTAACGCTGTATCAAAATAAATAAGCAATTTATTTTAGAAAATAAACCAATAAAACTATTTGAACAACTAACTGCAATCTTATCGAAATCTCATTATCAAGAAGCGGAGGGACAGAAACGACAAGACAAAACAGAAAAACCTAAATACGAGTACGACTTAAACAAATAATAATCAGAGTGACAAGTATATAAGTAAAAAAAATTCAAATAAATTATAATCATACGAGTAAAGTATACAAAGATATCAGCTGTCTGCAACTAAATTGCTTATGTGTGTGTGAGTGGATTTGCCCTTGAACTTTGTATGGTAAAAGTGATCGATATTGATTCAAAAGGAAACACAGGTGGCATTGTAAAGAAAAAGAGTTTTAAACTTACGAGTTAACAAGTTAACAAGGTTTGAGTAATAATACAATAGAAATATAGTAAAGTATTTTATATATGATACACATATCTCGCATGGATAAGTACTTCTTACAACTAACCAACATGTTATTTATACACGATCAGTTATATTTATCTTCTAAAATTAAGTTTCTTTATTTTTATCTTATATTAACTTTAAATTAAAAAATAAAAAAACCAATGACACGCTTATCATTTGTTTAGTATATTTCTCTTGATGAAAAGCTTCTTTTTCTTCTTCGTCGCTCTGCTCTCATCACGTATTTTTATCATTTATCTTTCTATAAAAACCTTATCCATTCTCAACTGGAATCAGTCACATCTTGACTGTTTTATCAAACTGATTCTAACACCAAAAAAATTTCACTCACCAGCATCTGCGCCGGTGATCACGGCAACGAAGTGCAAATTGTGTATTCAGCGAGAAACTTTCAATTATACAAGTATTGAGAAATTCTATTCAAATTCATCAAAATGTTTGCACGACCATTACGAAGCAACGCCAGCATTCCCGAGGCGCAATCAGCCAATCAACAGCCCTACAATGGGCCGCATGAATATACGATTTCCGATTATGGCTATGGCAAGGATGCTGTCAAGGTGTTGCACGTTCAGAGGAATGGGCCAGTGCACTCGATAAGAGAGGTGGAAGTTGGAACACATTTGAAATTGTACAGTACCAAGGATTATTTGAAAGGTAGGATCTGTTTTGGTTGGAGTTGGGACTGCTGTTTTCTAAAGAATAACTGGAAGAGTGTAAAGTTCAGTGGAGCAGAGACTTTTTCGTTATTTCATTACTAATCGCATCGCTGTTAAAAGATACATTATAAAATAACTAGGATGTTTGAATCATTTAAAAGAAGTGAAATCAGTTTTGCTTCAATCAAGGACTACATATCTTGCATCCATTATAATGCTCTTCTCTACGAGTTTCCTTCTGCCAGTCTAATCCCAACTTACGCCCTATATTTCTCATCAGTATCTCTATAATTTTTCAGGTGATAATTCTGATATTGTTGCTACCGATTCTCAAAAGAATACCGTTTATTTGTTGGCCAAACAACACGGTATCGAGAATCCAGAACGTTTTGCATTGGTGCTGGCCAATCATTTCCTCAGTAAATATTCACACGTATTCGAAGCACATGTGCATGTTGAAGAATATCCATGGCAACGCATTACGCAGGAGGAGATGGGCAACAGACCGGGCGATAATTTCAGCTCATTCAATAAAGTACAAAAGCATAATCATGCATTTGTCTTTACACCGACGGCATCACGATATTCTGATGTGATAGTGAAGAGAAATGGTAAGATAAAAATTTAATATATAATACACATGTACATAGAATAGTTACAATTGTGCAGATCCCAAACAAACTGTCATTAGCGGAATTAAAGGCTTACGTGTTCTGAAGACTACACAATCGTCGTTCGTGAATTTCGTTGACGATGAATATCGCTCATTGCCCGATCAATATGATCGTCTCTTCAGCACGGTTGTCGATTGCTCGTGGGAATATTCGACGACAGAAAATCTGAAATTCTGTCAGGCATGGCATACTGTAAAGAGTATTATTATTAAGAATTTCGCTGGTGATCCGAACGTTGGTATTTCATCGGTGTCAGTGCAGAACACATTGTACATGGCTGAGAAGGAAGTGCTCGAAGTGTTTCCGCAAGTTTCGGTCATATCGATGACCATGCCCAATAAACATTATTTCAATTTCGATACGAAGCCATTCCAAAGTGTGGCACCCGGTGAAAATAATGAAGTTTTCATTCCGGTGGATAAGCCACATGGCACCATTTATGCGCAGTTGTCGCGAAAGGATTTGAAGAGTCGCTTGTGAGCCGCTTGCGTGTTGTACGATAATCGGTAATTGATTTTTTTTTTTTTTTATACTATATTATTTCTTGTTATCTTGTTAAATATTATTTGTTATTGTTTGTTGTAATCACGTATGTTTTTAAGATTAATTATGTGAATAAATAAACAGAAGTTTTTTAAATTATATCAATGAACATTTTGAAACCCCCGAGACTAGACGGTAACCAGGCCTGTGGATATGGTGAAAATTGAGGGGTTTTCCCCAGGGTCCCTTACTTTTTATAGGGGCCCGTACCGCTAAACTTCACTGCAATAAGAAAACGTTCATAAACATAAAGGGCCCGTAGCCAATCATCCACTTTTTTTTCTCAACGGCCCTGATGGTACCATGCCATAACTTTTTTCTAATTCAAAATATTTTGAGATTTTGGTTGATAGCAGAAAACCAGGTCTATTTTGGCAGTGGAACATCGCAAGCTTTTATGAGAATTGAACCTCGGTGGCCTAGTACTGGAGTTCCAGAAGTCCAGTTAGGTTCGATTCCTCTATAGGGAAAAATGGATATTCATTTATCAGTAAAATTGAATTTGCGTCACCTAACTACGATAGAAGCTATGGAAATGGGCGAAATATTGAAGACATCCAAAAACCTTCTCTGTGGATTTGGGAAACCCGTATTCATTGAATCATTTCCTAAGGTAATAACATGTTTAGAGAACCGAAGAAACTTATGAAAACTCTCTCCGCTTAGAGGTAACACGTTCAGGGTCAGTATAGACTTTATAAATACTTCCTTTTTTTCTGGTATAATGGAAGGTCAAGTATTTTCTTGCAAAGCTGGATGCCTGCTCTGAGATATTGCCCTTAATCAACTCGCCTTTCACACGGTTTTCATTGCACAGCATTCGATAAACGACTTTTTTCCACGTCTTAAATTAGATGGAGAAGCTAAAATTTTTACTCTATAGCAAAACTTTTCTGGCCCCAATATACTCGTACAAAAAATGCAGTTTACTGATTGGCATAGTTGTGGGATATTGTTTGACGCTGAAAAACTTGATGTAGTGGATAACGTCATATGTAGAGACTGTAATGACTCTAAAACGAAGGAAAATTCGTTTCCCATTAGTTCTATTTTACGCTAGAGAGTTGTGGTAAATAATAGCAGAGTTTCTGTCAGTCTAAGTGGAAATTCCATCAACACCACCTGCAGCGTTAATTAACGATATTTTTAAGACATTTCCTAAAATAAGATTTCATTAGAGCTTCGAATCAATATAATTTTTTTAAATATACATTCAATAATATGTACATATTTTAAATTTAGATGGAAATTTTTCACAAAATAATTATCGACACTTAGGGAGCAAAATTTATATGTATGTAAACCGAATCAGCTTGACTGAAACTTTTTTCCGATTTTATTTGAATTTCAATTACCGCATATCTTTATTTACAAGAGGGTGAAAGAAAACTTTAGACATAATACAATTTTTCTCTTTTAATTAATAATAAATTAATGAATATATAAAACTAGCAAATACCTCAATTTAAACTCGCATGCATTTACGGTTGTGTAAAAGCCTTTAGTATACTGCAATTATTGTCATCGCTATTGCCTCGGCAAAGCATTAGCAATAAATTATCATCGATAGGTTTTGCACTGCTCTTGCCAACATCAAACAGCGGCATTGCCGTTTGTAAATCATTAAAGTAACCGTAGGTTAGATGTATCCAACCTTGTATATGCGCATATTTATAGAGATGATATAGACCGTGGATATTCTCCGCTACCACAAAAAGATACAAATTGCCATCGCTCAGCGTGAATACCATTAACTTTTCGATGTGTGATTTAAGTTTTATTATTTGAAAGATACGATATGGCGTTTCAGTTTTTGTGGTCGATTGAAATTCGTAAATGCTAATAACTTGGCACTGGTGACAGCTTAGAATTAGCTGACGTTTATGCGTTTCTGGTGTGATTATCATTTCCATAATATCGTAATCACCATTAATAGTTTGAGTCAGCTTGAACTTTTGCAGTTGTGGCACAAATCGATAAATACTAACAGCCGGATGATGCTTTAAGAGGCCAGCTAACAGAAGTTTTGTAGAATTGTCGGCCAATTGATAGAGACGCATTATTTTGCTACCCACTGCATAGTTCA
Source organism: Palloptera scutellata (assembly GCA_958295655.1). Lineage (NCBI taxonomy): Eukaryota > Metazoa > Arthropoda > Insecta > Diptera > Pallopteridae > Palloptera > Palloptera scutellata. The sequence continues at coordinate 23,888,139 of OY282452.1, read as the reverse complement.
GAGATTGCCAGTCGCTTATATTATTTCGTTCATCGTCGATTTTCAAGACACGCACTTCATTGCGATTGCGCAGCAAGTCGATAGCATGCAAGAGCAGGTAAACTTCGGTGGTATTGATGGCGAAAATCTTAACATTTTTGATATATTTTTTCATACCAACTACTTTCGATATATTTTTGCCGGTTAGCGTGATTTTACTCTTGGCTTTACGATATTTCTTTTCGCAGAGATTTCGGGCTTTAACGCTTAAGCTATCAAGTTGCGATGTTATTAAGTTTGTTGTTAGATTGGCCAAGTAAATGCGTTTGGTTAGTTTAGACTTCTGCACTTGTAGCAGACGCCTTTCGCACACCGACAAATGCTCAATTTGGTAATTGAAAGTTTCATCGATTGTTGCAGCTTCAGCGATGGTTGGCGTTTGCCATATTAATTGTGTATTTGAATCGTAGTACAAATACATTAACCGGCGAAGACTATCTTTTTTGTTCAAAATATCAACCACGTCGTCTATTATTTCCATTTCTCCTTTCTCTTTCAGGTTCAAGTTGAAGTTCTTATCGAATATTTCAGCTTCTTCGGCTCTACCTTGCGCCTGAGCCAGAGGGTTTGTCAAGATCAAACCACGTTCAAACGTTGCCTGATCAACAGTTAAATTAACAAAATGATAATTTTGATTGGTGAATACGCTCTCCTGATAGATGTTAACTAGATCTTGACCATTTAGATTCAATACATGTGCTGGGCCTGCCAGCACTAAATCACCAATGATTTTTTTTGCCCCCGTAATCGGTTGTAACTGATTGCTTCTTGTAAATACCAAATTATCAATTGGTATGCCATTTATCGATTGTAATAGTATTTTTTTATTTAGTATAAGATTTTCGAATGTGAGAAATCCAAATATTTCCAAGGCAGGACCATTTTTTGTTACGCGATTATCGAGCAAATACTGCAAACTCATCTCATTTATATCTTCTACTTGCAAAGCGTTATCAATTTCTAGCGATGATCTTAAACTTATTGGAGGCAATGTAGTATTTGATAAATGATAAATCTGATCGCTGCTAATGCCATTTACTAACCCCTTCACTACAAGGCGTCCAATCACAGGCGGTGAACGGAAATACAAGGGACCAACGATAGGCTGGTCACTCGATAAACGATATAACGATGCATTTAAACGTAGCACATCTATGTTATTCAGTAACTTTGTGTGGATCAACGACTTTACTGTAACATTCTGCAAGTAAAGTGATTTAGTAAACCTTTTCGGCGCCTTCACCGTTTGCATAACGCTGCTGTTCTTGAGCAAGCTATCTTTTATGATGAAATCAAGATCGATATCCTTGCGAATTGTTGTAGCTGTTTTCATTCTCGTAATTATGGGGCGTGCAAATTTAACATTGCCTGTAATCACTTGATTGCCATTACGTCTAACTGCGTGTTTATGCAAATATTGCAACTGCTCATACTGCGTTTTATCGCTAACGCTGCTCACATTCCAGTATGCATTGCCAAGCACTACCAAATTGCGCCATTGCTGCTTCGGCAACTCCTTTAAACGTGTGTGCACACTGGCGAATTGAAAGTGATTTATAAAATTTCCCTCTACATCTCCATGTACTGTCATTTTTGGCATAATTATGTCACTCTCGATTGTCACATCCTTAGCTCGTGTATCGATAAATTCCGCCGTAGGCATGTTATTGATGACCCTAACATCTAAATTAGTTAAACGTATGGTATTGAAAGTGTATGCACCTGTTATTGTTTGTGGGCACGATTTCGATAAGACATTAACGAAGACTTCATGCATGTTCACATTATTCAGCGTGGGAGTCTGAAGCAAATCGGTAACAGTGAGATCGTACAAAAATTGCTTTTGACCGCGTATCAAAGCATTTTCATTTATGCGCACTACACTCTCCAGATACGAGTTCCATTCTATGCCGTTTATCGAGTCCACATGCAAATCTTCAGTAAATTGCACACTCCCTTCAACAAACAGATCTTTGTAAAGCACTAAATTACCATCAGCTTGAAGCTTTATCTTATTGAACACTTCACCCGCTGGTATGCCATTAATTTCCTCAAATTCTATATTCTTAAGTTGAAGCTCATGCGGCAAATAGAGTGTGTTTAGATAATAATCGTAATTCAAGAGATCAGCTAAAGGCAAGCTATTGAGGTAGCTGATGTTTAAGCTACGCCCTATCTGTGCGTTGTCGTAGACTATCGCTTGGTCAAAAGTTTTCGTACCACCGAATACATGCAACTGTTGTAACTGTGACTTCAATACTAATTCCGTAACGGGCATGTTATTTAGCTGTAAAGTCATTAGGTGATCAACTGTTAAGGGCGCTGTGAATATTTTCACACCCGTGATATTGGCAACTTCACCAGGACGCACTGCATCCTTATGCAATTGTGCAATTTTTGAGCTATAATCTCTGCAGTTTAAGTCTCCTTCAACTTTGGCCAATAGAAAGATGAGAAGTGGTTTCGTTGCCGTTTCTGCTGTGGATGAGTCGGTGGCCAGTAAATGTTGACTGGTTGGATGATTATTCAAATATTTGGTGTTGAGCTTGGGCGTGGTAACTTTAGCATTACCGAAATTTACCGGCATGTTAATTGTCTGCAGAGGAGATTTAACGGACAGAAATCTTTAATATATGTATATATTTATTAAGTAGAAAGCTGAGCAGTGGAGATATTGAAATGTTTTAAGGGAATATTCGACATTCGGAACTTCTATCATCACCCTTCACCACCCCCCCGCTCCACCCCCTTTGATTTCCTTTATTTTTCCTTTCTCCTCTATTTTTCTTATTTAAGGCTTCGCGACACTCTTTTTTCTCCCTTCACACTCTTTTCTTCACTTTTTCCCCTTCTCTCTTACTTTTTATTTTCCTTCCACATATATTTGTCTTCCGCTTTATCATTTCCTTCCCTCTCCTCCTTTATCCCTTCCCTAGATTATTCCCCTCCTTCTCTCTTTTACCTCTCTTCTCACTGTTTCCTTTTCTTCTTGTAAGTTTGTCATTACCTGCCAAGAGCAAAGCTTTTTTTTTTCTTTGTAACCTACGCCGAGATTTGAACCGCGGACACTCTGAGTACCAGGCCAACGCACTACCAACTACACCAAGGCTACCACCTTTATTTCCCTCTCCCCTCCCGTAATTGCTGCTCTGCTACTGAAGAAAAAATAACTAGACTCCAATCAGTAATACCGAATTAGATGCGATTCTCATTGGATTCTTGATTCGGATATTTGGGTTTTGTAAATGCAGCTACGAACTCGTAATCGTTACGACGGAATCGGATTCCAACTGCACAGCTCTCTGGCGGGAAAATAACTTCAACTTACTTGCGTTTCATTTTGCAATAAATAAAGCTCTTTGATTATGCTTTCCGAAAAGAGACTATCATCAATAAAAATTGCAGTCTTCATAGGATCATGTCTAATCAAATTGTTGACTGTTAATGTACCATTCAATACCACTTTGCCAGTGTAATATTGTTGGAATTCCCAATCGTCAGCATCTTCCGCAAGGCGATTTGAAGCTTTTATAACATTCACTACTATTAATTCTCCAGATATATTAACATCAGACATTCGAACAGGAGCTGAAAAAGAAGAGGGAAAAAGGAACAAAACGATAATTTTCACACATGTGTGAATACCATCACTTGAAATAAGTTTCAATGTAAATTTCGCACACTTACTCTCTATAAAAGTATCCTGTCCACTGAAAACAATATCGTGTGTAAAATTTAATCCATTAATCCTTTCAACCTGAAGATTTGTTATAAAAACTGCTCTTATCAAGATACGGGAATGGATGACTTGCGGTTGCTTAAGATTGAACAATTGATTCACTACCAAACCGTTGATCACCGGAGTTGTTAACTTTAATACATGCAGTGGAGCTTGCATAATGATGCGCCCTACTATTATGGTATCACGATTCCTAAAGAATGTTTCATTGATGAACGCCTTCCACGTCATATTGTTAATTCTTTCTACATTAAGTTGGCGTATCCGGAAAGTCTCTTCGGAATATCCTTGATATCGATATTTGTTTTCAGCGGGCGTTAATAACTCTTGCGTATTTAGTGCTTTAGTGGTAATTTGTGGTTGAATTGTAAGTGTTGGCAATGATTTTGTTGTATTTTCCAAGTGAAAACCTAGCGAAATTTTAATAGTTTGAAAATGTTATTAGACTCATTGAAAACTCATCGTTTTCAGAGCTGTGAAGTAGTAGTCGAAGACAAAGTGGTGACTTAAATTAATTAAATCAGTAACTTTCTAATGTGATAAACAATAGATTCTTAATTCTAAATCAGTAGTGGTTTTAGCGAGAATATTGGCTCTAAAAATAAACCAAACAAATAAACACAAAAGTTTTTGAAAAAGCATGAGTCAAAGAGTTACTTTTCGTTTCAGAATAAATGACAAATGATATGAACCTCAATTGTCGTCAGTTTGAAAGGATCATCAAATAGTCCTCAACTCCATAATTTGATTCTATAAAGAAAGTGAATCCAGATTTCATTCTTTATGAACCGAATATGAGTCTAGAGAGAAATTATCTTTCGCTGAGGGTTCGATTCCGCTCTTCCTAGTTTTCTACAAATTTGAAGTGAATGAGAATTATAACTAAGTGTACGCGAACACTTCTTGGCAAGCAATGTCAAAACCGACCGACCAGTAATAACAACTTGCTTCCCCGCGTTAAACTGTAGGTCCAACCATGTACTAACGCAATGGGCCGTCTTGGTCTGTACCTCTGGATAGCCACCAAAAACAGAAACAAACTGTAGATTCCATTGAATCATAGGGCTTTAACAAAGCATTTCCTTCTAGTTCTGTTGTTGGATAAGAACTTGAGTTCATTCCAAAATCATGAATTTCTCGTTCTATAGCGTTCCATTCGATTCTACGTGATCTTAAGTATTTCTGTCAAGAACTAAATAATCGGAAAATAAATTATATTGAGGACGATATTGACAGTACACCGGTGGCGCTAATCAAGCAAATAAGATTGAAGAGAGGCTTTGAAGATGAATCAAGACGGGTCTTATCGTCAACACCAATTAGAGATTACTAGACTCACACCATACAGATAACATCAACATGGATCAAATCTATGTTTTGGAAAAACTGTTCGAATTTCCGTTTCCTTTTCGTTCCTCTTCTTAAACCTTCTCCGTAAATACTTATTATCTTAATCTATCTAAGATACAACAATTACCACGGTCCAATGGAATATTGCCCTCCTCCACTCTTCGAAATGTAATGTAATGAGGTAAGATTGAATTTTTTATTTAACTGAACACCCCTGCAATTCTGTTTTTATATATATTTTTTTTTTAATCTAACGCTCGTATTCAACCTTTGGACTAGCAACTTCGCAGCCCTTAAATAAGCACTCTTTTAGAACTTACCTTCCAATACATTGCCACTGTATATTAAATTTCTAACATTTAAACGTTTCACTTTAAGTAAATCCATAGACCAATTACCGTTCTCCACATCAGTAGAACGAATAAAACGCGTTCGGCCAATTTCATTGATACGTTGAAGTAATTGCATGGGACTGCGTATGTCTTTATCAACAATTCTAATGATGCCAATATTACCGGCATGAACATTCACAGGATTATTCACTTTTACATTCCTTATACGGGGAGTCAAAACATTTCCAACCCTTCGAAATGTGTCCATTGCAGCTTTACGCTTCAATAACATACTACGTAATTGCCCAATTTTTTCTTCAAATTCGTGATTTTGTTGATGCAAAGGACTTAGATTGTCTGCATAAACTATCAGATAAGTAGGTACAAACATACATTTATTAAAAAGGCTTATGATATTCTGTATACGATTAGATGATACCTTCTTCCTCTGTAAAATTAGCTGCTGCTTGACCTAACACACCACCACGGGTCTTAACGATTTCCACCAAACGCACCAATCTATGACCTTCACGTTTATAGTTCAGCAATACAAAATTTTCATCGGATTTCGTAAACGTTATTATCGAGGCCACATCGGTGTCATTCGATGAATAACTGGCATAACAATCCATATTAGCACTTGAATAGGCATAGATCTCTCGTTGACGTGATCCAACCAAGAAATTATCATTCGCATCAAATTTATCAAATGCCAATTCGCTGCCTTGACGTTTTGATTTGTGCACTTTAAATTCGCCGTTCCACATGAGAAAAATATTGCAATCACTTTGGTTTAAAGCACAGCCGATGAGAAAATTCATGCTACGATATGTAAAAGCATGGACAATACGAGAGGATACTGTAAAAGTTTGAGTATAATGTAATTTACTGGCAGGTAAACGGATTTCATAAACGTTGATTATGGTCTAGCAAAAGAGCGAGAGGATGAAGAAAAAAGCAATACAAAAATCATTGTATGAGAAATGGAAAATTATAGATCTACAAATGTACTACACCTTTGACTGATGCCTTATAATTCTGCCCTTTATAAAATATTTCGGATATTTTCCCACCACAAATAAATGATCAACTTTGGGAAAGGTCAATTCTTCGCCGATTTCGAAATAGGTGCTGGTCCACTCGTATGTGCTGTTAATATTTGAAAATTAAATTATGTATTTATAGGTGCGAATCGTAGACCTGAAGAAATTTTGAATTCTTTCAGACCCCAAGAAACAGGGTAGTGATAACGAGTTCAGTAAAAACTATTTAGATTGAATCAAATCAAAACTTTTGCAAATATTTCAAAAAATTTCTTTACTAGATACGATCATGACCGAACATTTTTTCAATTTTTCAAATATCATGGCATGCTAATAACGCACTACAAACCGCAACCAAAAGTTTAGTCGACTGTATAAAAAAGTGGTATAATTAGACTCAATAAAAGTTAATCTAGAAGGTAAGCTAAAAAGAAAGTACAGAAAAAAAAGAATAGCTAATTTTTTTTGAACATATCAAAAAAACTTTATTGCATCAAATATTTTCCATTGTTATTGACCACCTCTCGCCATCTTTCGGGCAAAACCATAATACCGTCCTTAAGGAATTCCTGGTGTTTCTGCTTGAAAAACACGGACAAGACCTTTTTGCAGTCCTCCTGGGAATTCAACGTTACGCCATTAAGATAATTCTGCAACGAATGGAACAGATGGTAATCCGAAGGTGAAAGGTCTGAGCTGTATGGTGGATGCATTAAAATTTCCCAGCCAAGCTCCCTCAGGTTTTGGGGCGTCACCAAAGAAGTATGTTGTCGTGATGTGACGACACCCTTTCCTAGAGCACTTCATTCAATCTTGTTAATTGTTGATAGTACTGTTCCGAATGAATTGTTTGGGCACGCGGCAGCAGCTCGTAGTACACAGGACGCTTGCAGTCCCACCAAATACTAAGCAAAACATTTTTTGGCGTCAGTACCGGATATGCGACGGTTTGGGCATGCTCAATAGTAACCAATCTGTGCTAAAATGGTTTGAGATCATTCTGTTTCAGAAGAGAATCACATACTGACATGCGGCCAGAAAGATTTTTTTCACTCTGATTATGTGGCACCCAAACTAGAATAGCCAGCCTTTTTCAAATGGTTCAAAACGGTTTGGTGAGCAATGCCAGGATCCGTAGCGATGTCACGACTGCCTATGTATCGGTCTTCCTCCACCTTTTCAAGAATTTCGTCCACTTTTTCGGTGCATGGCCAACCAAGTTTAGGTGCGTCTTTTACATCAAAATTTCCAGAGCGGATTCGATCATACCATTTACCAACTGTCCTTTCCTATAAAGTACCTTCTCCGTAATCTGCACAAATTTTTCTGTGAGAAGCAGTATAGTGCTTTTTCCCGATTATGCACTTAGTGACATTAAAACAGTTGAATAATGAAGAAATGTCAATATGTAAAAATTGTTAATGATTCTCAGAGATGTCAACTACTTTTAGCAACAAAGAGTTTCCAGATCGGATGAGTAATTACAGAGGTATCATACTTTCAACTTAGCTATATCCCTTTTCTGAACTTTCTTTTTAGCCAACCATGTAACCATGTCATGTAAATATCGTATTTTGTAAAATAAGTTAAAGTTTTGTTCTTGCTGAACCAAATTCGTTTAAGATTAGAAAATCTTTCGAAATCCACTACTAACTCTGTTGTTTCTCTGAGTTGGAAAAACGTTCAAGTTCTTCTCTAACTTACCGTAATTTTGTGTTCGTTTTCGTATAATTTAGTGATATTATAAGCATAATTTCATTTTTCTTTACATCAGTTAAAAATAATTTCTTAATGTTTCCCGGTAATGTTAAATGTTGTATAGGTTCAAAAGACGGTGGCGCTTGTTGCATACGATCGGGATTTCTTGATATTTCGGCGCTCTGTTTCACTTTTGCCTCGGAAATTTGATAAATTTCGACATCTTCTTGTAGTTGTACGGCCATTATTAGAAAACTCTGCCATGAAATAACCTGAAAAAATAAATACATAAACAGATAGAATTAAAGTAATTCCTGTTTAATTGTTCTTCGTTCAGCTTTTCATTGTGTTACCAACTCTTTAAATTCAATACCTCGGACAATGAAACCAAAAAGTGTAAAGTGTTTTTTCGACGCAATTAACCGAGGGGGAACAATCCCCATTGCGAGTACATATTTTTAAGAGGGACCTGTGCTACAGGATATCAGAAAGAAAAACAACTGTTGAAATTTACCTATTCTTACTATATGTATGTTTTCTTTTACAAAAGATTGATCAGCTGTAGTCTCGGAAAAATATAGGGAGACCTGAGAGGTAATAATTTCTACTTTAAAACTTTAAACCTGTAAGTAAGTGTGTTATTTTCTTATTATTTTAATGAAGGAATACTGGTTTAATTTAGTTTTGCTCTTCCAATTCGAATATATCGAATATACATACAAATCTGCATATTTCGTCACCATTCACCTCGAAGGGAACAGAATTTGGTCGCCAAAATTAGTCCTTATACATTTTAAGAACTGATTACCTATGAGCTCATGGCCTTTCATGAGTGGCTTCGGGTTATCCCTGGTAAGTGTTCATGAGCTTACTCGAGAAATTTGACCCTAGAAACACAGAGTATTTTTTAAGAGTTTTGAATGAAAAAGAACTTCTTCATAAAATTATTATTATACTCCAGATAACCCGAGCGACAATTCATTTACTATTTTCCTGTAGTACAGTGTTATTTAACTCAATTATTTAACAACAATTATTCATACCATACTTCCAATTATGTGCTAAATTCTCCTTTGCAATCTATAAATAAGCTAATTTCAGAATTATATTTCAAGAGATATTCTTGAGCTTACAAACACAGTGGTTCCATTCTTTAAACTTTCAATCTCCTAATTATGAGATATACTCTGACGTATTCTGAAAACCCGTCTCGATTTCAAAATTCCTCAATATGTTCGAAACTCGACACAGACAAAATCAAAAAGTGGTAAAAATAATTTTTCTACACGGCACCACCTCTTGGCAGGCAATGGCAAACCTACAAGAGTAAAAATTGCTATGAACAGTTTTTCACTTCGCCGTTCAGATTCGGCATTAAACTGTAGGTCCCTTCCATTCATGTACAAATATAACACGCACAACATGAGTGGATGCGAAACGCAGGGCCTAGGCCCTCCATGGGCTGTTGTGCCATTAAAAGTAAGTAAAGTAAGTTCTTAGATATACCAACAAAATACTCACCGCCACACCCATTGTTTCCTCCAAATTAACAATACCATCCAGTACCCCGACCAATGATAAATTCTTCCCACCACTACTCACAAACATTTGATACAATTCATTGCCATGTAACAGGAAGAGATTTTGTTTCTTCGGCTCCTTTACAACGTGTAAAGTACGACGAGTTGAGATTTCCATATCCAAAAAGGGTAAAGAAAATTGTAAACCGAAATGTTTACGTATTTCTTCACTGGTTGTATTGCAAATAGATGGATTGGGAAATAAATCGGGCACATGTGGAATAGCACGAACAGAACCACGATTATAAATATTTGGTGGTATTTGGGAGTGCCCGTGACACTAGGAAAAAGAATATATATATATATATATTTGATTGCATCCAATTATTTTACAATATACTTACTATTTTTGTAATAATTATAATGTTTAATATAATTTTTATATAAATCATTTTAAATATGTACAAAAACAATAAAGAATTTCGAAGGCATGTGTAATTATTTGCACAAAAAAAAACAAAAATGTTTTAACTCCAATTACTAAATGAAATTGAGAATTTCTTTCACTGGCAACATATATTATAACGGAACATAACAAAAACAAAATTTGAAAGAACTTTTTCATTACAGAGTCACAGTGCCGTTTTAGAACAAAAGCGGCACAACCAAGGCGAATTTATATAGGGTGATAGCAGTAGTAGTCGGGATCGCCGTAGCGTAGCTGCTAGTGCGCTGCCCTGCTACGCAAAGTGTCAGGAGTTCAAATCTCGACATATGTATGTAGATTTCAAAAAAATTTAAAAACAAATGATCTACACGTCACCACCTCTTGGCAGGCAATGACAAAGCTACAAACATAGCAAAAATTGCCTTAGAAAAGCTTTTCACTTCGCCGTTCGGATTCGGCAAAAACTGTAGGTCCCTTCTATTCATGTACGAATATAACACGAAAGAAAGATAGCAGCAGTACAATAATATTCACCTTTGCAACCACAACAGAGCTTTGTTGTTGCGGGCATAAACGCGATACAATTACAATGTCAAAATCAGCTGACGAAAGCAAAACAACTACAAAAAAACAATAACACATATTTGTTTTTGCGACCATAATGGCAAAATCAGCTCTTCACCAAAAGGAAGAAGAGGAGCGAATTACTAGAAACGCCACCTTATTAAATTCGCAGAGCAAAACTGGCACATCATTTTATTAACGCGTGGTGAAATTATATAGAAGGGGATAGCAGCAGTATTCAACACGGCAATAACAACTCCTCTTAGAGATGTCCTAATGTCACAATCAGCTGACGGAAGCAACAGTACAGCAAGTACAAAAACAATAGTAACAGATTTTATTGTTGCGGCTATAATGGAGGTACTTAATGAATCTCAAAATCACTTGAATAGAACAATAATGTGGGAAAGAAAGTAAACGAACAATCAAACGTAAATAAGATTTTGACAATTGGAAGACTTTCACCACAAAATGTGAAGAGGAGCGAGTTGTTTGTCACTCCATCTTGTATAAATTCACCTTCCTCTAAAGTATAAGTAATTATACCACTTTTCTCTGAACTTAAAAGTTATGCTCCATACAAATTGACAACGGCAGCTTCACGGCCACATCTGTCAATTTATAAAAAACACAATTTCTTATGGAGACGATTATTTTGGCGACGACACGATAACGTTGACCACCGACCACAATTGCAACAAGAGGAAGAAGAAAAGAGAGAGTGAAGAGAACTGTTTGCGTTTGTGCTGCTGCTGTCGCTTTTATTGTGATCAAGTAGCCGGCAATTCGTGGTCCAGTGTTCATGTAGCTGCTGTCGTCGATGTGCATATATAGAGCATTAGTTACATAGCTTTTACTTTCAGCCTATGTAACTAACTAAATATGTGTCTCCACTTTGTTTTCAATTACTTTTATTTCGCATAAAAAAAAAATGCATTTAATTATTGTTCTAATTCTACTTATTCTTCTAAACGATCCAATTGTGCATAGCCAATTCCATAAGCTTTGCCGTTTGGATTGCTTATAACAACATCCGTTTTTGTTTCGAATGCAGGAAATCTTGAGAAATCATATGGCAGATGAAGATAATTTGGTAAATTGATAGAAACACTACAAATCTGCAAACAGAAAAGAAACAAAATCAAAATCAGATACAACCCTGCAAGCTAAAACCGCATTGGTTTATGTACCCACCTCTGGTATAGCATCCAGTACAGCTCGTTCTGCCTGATAAGCAACGTACTGTACACTGGTGGTAACAACACCCTTCACTGGATCGCCAGCAAATGAACGCAATATAACCTCGCGTACTTGATGCCAATGTTTATTAAAATCGATACCATCAATTTTCGAATACTGCCACTTGGCATTTAAATCTGTGCAGAGAATACGATCGGGCATATCACCCTCAGTGTATAAGCTACCTTTCACATAGCCAGTGAATGGTGCCATTGCAGTCTTAACAACTCGCATATTCTTCAAGCCCGCCATTAGCAATGGTCGACTGCTATCCACACGCTTACGGACCACCTCACAAAATCTGGTCCCATTTGCCAGTCGTGTAAATGCATGATTGTGCTTTTTATCTTTATAGTAGCCCTCATCTTCATGTTCGCCAATACGTTCCCAAGCCAGTTCTTCGACAATCACATTTGTTTCCATTATTAACTCATAAGCATCGAGAAAACGTTGCGTAAGCGATAAGGCAAATTCTTCGGGTGTTGTTAAACCGTTTTGCTTGGCATGCATTAACACAGTGGTCTCGGCTACATCACTACCGATTATTTCCGAATTATCAGCTACAAAAATTTACGCACTTACGCAAGAATTAATATTTTTGTTTTTGTTGATATATAGGCTCTAATTTAAAAATACCTTCGTAGTATTCCTTATGACTGCGTAGACGCTGATGTGAGCTAACTTCGTATTCGGTTACGGCATGCACTGGTCCGTCTCTCTTCAATTGAAATACTCTAACCGCACGTTTGCCATAGCTATAATCACCCATGCGATAGTTTGGCGCTTTAGGGTCAAGAATTTTGGTAGCCTTTGTGGGATCGCCGTTCAGTAATTGACGGCTAAACATCGTTATACGTGTATTTCACTGTACTTTAATACTTGGGAACGAAATGGCAGAGCTGGTAAAAGTGTAAATGATTATGATTTTGTGCAAGCACGGTCTTATATAGTATCCAATTTTCGAAACTTTTATCTTCTTAGCTGTTTTTTATCTATCTATCTAAGTGCAATCAAGCAAACATTTCTAGATTTACAATGATCATAAATCATCTAAGTACCTAATTTTATCAGCTCTTAGATAAGCTGTCACAATGTTGTTTGAATATTTATTTACATATACACACACAGAAAACATAGTATATACCTGCATCATGAATGAGAAGTTCTTCATTTTGATTAAAAAAATAATTTTAACTTATAAAGTTTAACTTAAGTTTATGTTTAGTTGCTTTCAAACTTCTGAACTGCCTCTGAGTATATCATCTTCATTGGGTACAATCTTCAGATGGAACAAAGTTAAGCTGACCAACCTGAAAGCATTTAGCTTAGTATAATCCTTTTTTTGAAGGGTTTGGATGCATAACTACTCGGGATATTCACATCGTGTAGCCCGGCAAGACACAAATATTCATTGAAGTCTACTAATGAGAACTTCATAGCCCCCTTAAAATAGAGCATGAAATATTAAAATGTATGTAAAAGTTAAACTAATCCATTACATTCTGTCAATAGTCACCCTAATTCCAGATTCCGGCGTTACAGTTACGAAATCGTCGCTATATTTATAAATTCCCAAAAATACAACTATACGTTTCTAATGAGGCAACATTTAAAATGATTCCCGATCGGATTCCAGAATAAAAATAATTTGAACTTGTAAAGCAGCTACGAATTCGTAACTCTTTCGACGGATTCTGAAGCAGGGGGCAGCATTTCATACCAAAGTAGATCAGATTAAAATAAAATTCGAGAAAACTTATCTCACATTTAATAGCTGGCAGCACAACTATACTTAGTAGGGACATAAATACTGTTACAACATTGAACACACCCATTCCAATAGTAGAATTGAACATCCCCTGTTATTACCACATGATTTATATAAGCTAACCTCCATAGCGTTAGTCTGTAACGGGAATTCCAAATTATGTCAGCTTTCACCATGTAGTGGTCAGATAATGAGAACCGTATCGCTGTTATAGCTCTTTTAAAGTGTGAAATGAAAAAAGGCGATATTTTCAAAACGCTCCGCCCACTCGGTATTAGTCGCATATTCGTTTACCGGTGCATAAAACTATTTGAGGAGACTGGAGATATCAAAGACCGCCACCGGTCGAACCGCAAGTCATCAAAGCCGTCAAATCAAGAATTCAGCGAAATCCGCTCCGAAAACAGAAAACCATGGCCCGTGAGATGAATATCACGCAAAAGTTCATGAGTCGAATTATTAAAAAAGACTTGGGACTTGGTGCCTTCAAACGTCGCACCGGATATTTGTTGATTGCAGCTTTAGAAAAAATTAGGATAGAAAAATCCAAACGTCTTTTGGTGAAGCACGTTGATAACTTGCACAGAAAAATCTTATTTACGGATGAAAAAATGTTTACCGTGCAGGAAAAATTTAACTAATAAAATGATAGGGTGTATGCACGGTCATCTAAAAAAGCATCTGAACTGATCCCACAGGTCGAAAAGCCAGCTTCAGTCATGGTTTGGTGGGGGTGTCTCTTACGATGGAGTCACTGACTTGCATTTCTGCGAACAAGGTATCAAAACTTCGGCCAAAGTTTACCAAGAAACCGTTTTGCAAGCTGTTGTGAAGCCAGTTAACCATTCCCTGTTACAAAACCAGCCGTGGACTTTCCAGCAGGATTCTGTTCCAGCCATGAGGCTAAGACGACCCAGACCTAGCATCAAAATAATTTGCCAGCTTTCATTTGCTCTGAAGAATGGCCGTCTGGCAGCACTGATCTGAACCCACTGAATTACAAATTATGGACAGTTTTAGAGGACATGGTTTGCCACAAAAGATACCCCAACACCGATTCTCTGAAGACTGTGCGTGCAGCTATTGATGATTGGCCAGTGCGCCTTATGGCGTGCGTGAAGGCCAAAGGCGGGCATTTCGAATAAGTAATTGCTTTTCGTATACAATATATATCAATAAATATATTTTAAAAAATTGGTCCAAAAAAATTAAATATTTTTCATTTTATAACATCAAATGTGTGTAACAGTATTTATGTCCCTACTAAGTAGAAAACCCGACGACACTTTTACTACAAAAATCAGAATCACAATTAACAAAAGCAGAATGTTTTAGTTTTCGAGCTTGTAGAAAAGTAATCTACACTACCTATGATTTGCTAGCATTCAAATAATAATGACAACAAATAATTTTATTCCACCTAATCACGGACCCTTCTTGAAATATTTCGCAGTCATTTTCTTTCATGTACCATATCATTTAAAAACCATTCATCTATCTTTTCTACTCCAGCATGAGTGATTTTTCTTTTTGTCTATAATACTAAAACGTCAACGTTCTTCTAGGAATTCTTATCATATTGCAAATTCAGTTTCACCTGCCATTCGGCAGGTGAATCCTGACCGACATTATTAGTCTATCGACGCTACCCTCAAAATTTTTCATTGTCTATCTATCGTATGTACTCGCAGTTGTCTGCTATTACTAAAGGTAACGTTAGTAGCATCTGTCCATACTAAATGCGACGCTGCGTTATCCGTTGAACTGCTTTCATTCTGAATAGAGAACAGCGCCGAGTTTGTTTTGGCGCCAATTCCAACCGCCTCCATTTTATCATTCGGAAACGAGTAACACAGAGACTTACAAGTGAAAATGAAGTGAACATAAAAATTGAACACTTAATCTGAACAATCATTAAAACTTCACCAGATTCACCTATACTGCCAACAGGTATCGACTCAGATGGGCCGTATGGCATGCTATTATTAAGAAAGCTGCACCATTTTCTATGTTACCAGTAGTATAGCTTCAATGAGACATAAGGAAAACTTGCATTGTTGTCTTACTTATTTCAATGCGTTTTTTATCTTACCATAAAAAAAAAAACAATTCTTATGCGGATTTGTTAATTAATACTTGATAAAAGCGGAGAGTGGTAACCAGGACAAGACAAAATATTTACAAATGAATGCCAAAATATTTACATATTTATTTTTACAAAAAAACCTTTATTTTTGTAAAGGGTGATTTTTTGCTGCTTGTTTTTGACGTTTATATTTCTGACAGAACGCGTCATTGGTGAGATTCCAGTGAAAAAGTGTGCCAAAATTGGATCCAAATAAAAATTCCATTCACTTTTGTAAAATTTGTGTTTCTTCAAAAACCAAGCTATTAAAAATTCACCCTTTATTACGAGTTGATTCGTTTGAAGAGAGCAATGGCCAAAAAATAAAAAAACCACTATAAAAAGAGACCGTAATTTTTCAAAAGAACTCGCAGCCTCATATTGCTAGAGCGATTAACAATAATTTGTAAAATAGTGGATGGGAAGTTTTGGCTCAACCGCCATATTCACCAAACCTTGCTCCGTCTGACTTTCACTTATTTCGGTTGATGCAGAATGCCCTTACTGGAATAAGCTTTACATCAGTTTAAATTATCAAAGATTGGATTGATTCGTTCGGACTTAGACTAAAAAGATGGACAGGTTTTTTTTGGGCAAGGAATACATAAATTGCCTGAAAGATGGCAAAATGTCATGGCTTCCGATGGGCAGTACTTTGAATAACGTATTCGATTGCTATTGAAATAAAGATATACGCTCATCTTCAAGTTAGACATACCACCAAAGATTGATATTGTGAGCTAAATTTTACTTATGCCTTTGTCCGGTTCTAAACTTAAGGCTGCAATCAGCGCGATGTCTGAATTCATTTTAACCACTTTCTGATTTCAATTTATTTGTTTTTGAATTTAATTCAGTTAATTCTAAAATTGAATTGATGCTATACAAAATCAATTCGAAGACTTTCTATAATCGCACTGGTGATTTTAAACAGAGTTTTCCAACTAGTAAAATAAATTTATTATTATTAAATTTGTCATTTTAATTTCTCTAAATCAACTTTCTGACTGCTTAAAAAATAAACAAAAATATGGGACCAAAGTACCAAATTTTTTATTTTTTTTTTCATTTCTTTCTTTACTTTATTTGTCAAGTTTTAAAACATTGCTTTCCCCCACGAAAAATTGAGAGGATTTTTGTAAAAATTTGCCAATTTTTCCTTTTTTTTATTTGTTTCCAATTTAATAAAATAACTTAAGAGAAACAATTTGTTCCAAATGAATTCTCTTTCAAATTAGCACCTACTGATTACAATTACTGATTTTTCCAAAAACAAACCTATCATTGCCTACCGCCCATTCCTTCCTCATCGTTGCAAGTTCGTCGCAACGGGACGTTGGGCGTTACGAAAACGATTCTGATTTATATTATTTTTCTGTCTTGGGGAACGTTCGGCGACCGTGCATTTCGTATTCAATTTTTTAAGCGACATATCCAAACGATCACGTATGTGATTCAAGTTCTCACGCATTGTTTGTATCTCCACGGCTATTGTTTGACGATCGCGTTGTAGTTTGTAGTGCTGCTGCAGCATATCTTCCAGTATACGCTTCTGCTGTACCACCTCGTTCATGCGCTTGCGACGCATATAGTCGGTCATTTCTTCCACCCTGCCAATGTTACGGCGCATTCGCTGCACGGAACGCTGTTCGCGAATGGCTTTCAATTGTGGTATGGAATTTGCTCTTAAAGGCATGCCAAATTGTTCGACTAATCTCGGCTTAGCAATTGTCAGCTTATGTTCCGATTCAGAAATTGACTTCCCTTTAGAAATCGGTCTGTTGGCTACTTTAAAAGGTGGTGCTAATATTTTTGTTGATTGTGACGGTAATTGTGCTTTTGCTGATAATGCTAATGACGCTTTAGTTAATGTTGATGGTAATGGTGCTGTAGTTGACGATAACGGTAATGGCTCTTTTGTTGATGATAATGGTATTACTGTTTTAGCTTGCAATGCACTATCAGCTGCTGGTTTCGTATCCGGTATGGTAAGATCAATTTTTGCCACTTCGGGTTTACTGCGCTGTATACGTAGCTCTCTATCTACGTTTAAAAGTTGTAGAAAACAATATTAAATACAAGTTCTAAGATCGTGCCAAAATTTAAGCGTTACTTCTCAGGTTATTGTGCACTGTGGCCACAATGCTATTGAATGAGGTCTCAATGTTTGTCCTCGCGGGCAAATTTTGCGTATAAGAAACATGTTTTCTTGCTGCCGAGTTGTCAAAAAAAACCGGATTGAAATAGGTCTCATTTGGCACGACTGTATCTTTCAGTTGGTTATCCACCATATTTGGCAGATTTAAACGATTTATATTGACCGGAAATTTTGCCATTTTTTTGTTTGGTTTTTAATTTATAAAAATTTACTACAGAATTTTAATTTGATGGAACTGTTAATTTTGTGCAGTGATGTCAAAATAATATTTAGAGCAAAAAGGAAAAATTAGTTTTTTTTTTATAATTTAAGCTGAAGTAAATAGCATTGATATCAAAAACATTCCTAGAAAGCACTAAATTTTTGGGCGCAAGTATTTTTTCAGAATATCATAACTAGGGCAAATCAGACCATCTCTAACTGGTTCTTTTTGGGTCTCCTGAACGTAGGAAAGAAACCAATCAAAAAAGAACACAGCTAATCATCATGAATCACTCTGAAATAAGTTCGAGATGAGCCTTGCGTTTCAGTTAGTTCATTTAAGCTGAAAGGCCTTTGGAGCTTTTTCATTGCTGTTTTAAATATTTTACCACTTACCTTCGCTACATGAATGCTGAAGAGGTTTCAAGTCTATTTAATTCATTGATATTGTTGCTCTTTCCTTGTTTCACTGATAGCTATTCTTCAAATAACATCATTATTACTCTGCTTAAAATCATACGTGAATATTGTAACTGAAGTCCATCTTTAATCTTGCATTTATCGTTTCGAAAAATACTGCTCTCTAACTCCTAAACTGTATACCTAATTAATTTTAGCATCAGTTTTGTATTGCGTATTCAAAATATATCAGTAAATCACCAGTTAAAAAAACTCCACACAAAGGTCACCAGCGTAGCTCGCTGACTCAAACTCACAGAGTTGCATACTAAGGTACTAAATTTTAATTAACGGATACCACTTTTTTATTAAATATGCATACATACTCAGCCCGTAGGAAAAAGAACATAAACCAATATCACACTGGCAACTGTGTTGTTTTTCTTTCGAATGTAAAATGAGAAAACAGAAGAGAGATAAGATTGCAAGCGTTACATTGACTGCAAATAAAATTGTACTGAAAAATAAACGCCCTTCCTTTAAAATAAGAAATTTTCGTTTTTATTTACCGATTTGTTTATTTTTCTACAAGCAATAAACAAAAATTTCATAATTTCTCGTATTTCCTAGTTGTGCAACAGCGGATTGCACGAACAATTATACTGTGGTTATATTCAGATTTTGAACGGCTATCATCATGCAATTGTTGTTGCCCGAACACGAAGAGAGAGATTTTACTCACATATGCTGGGCGAAATGTACACCGAACACACCGAGTATTCAGGGTGTCAAAAAGTTATTCTACAAAAAAGGAACAAAAATGTATGTAAAATTGAAGGAAAACATGCAATAGTGTTCGCAATTATTTTCATATGAAGAAAAGCGAAGTTGCGAATTTTTTTAGTTTTTAAAAGTGAATATTAAATATATTATTCATAAAACTATTAAAGAGAAATCATATAGTTTTCATAACTTTTCAATTGTCTTATTAATTGCACTGTCCATAATGAAGAAATCGTTTAAAGATATAACATTTAGTGTTGCCGTTGCGAACAATATAGTATTAAAAAAAAAACTGAATTTCGACAAAAAGCAACTCTGTAACGAACTCCAATGTAACCAATACACTGAGCACGAGAGTAAAATATGATGTGTTTGCCGAAGAGCGACACCAGTATAACCAGCACCTTAAATGCGCAAAGGACTTTACAGACATGCGCGATGGAATATTCAACCCTACGACAACCACACCTGACTAACTTTTTTTTTTTAAGTAGAAGAGATAAGATTAAAATTCCATAAAGAAAAAAAAGTTAAATAATTGTTTCATTACTTAAAAATTCACAGCTAAAATCAGAACTACAGTTATAACGTGTCATCACATGGGTGCTTTTCATTATGTGACTTACATGTTTGCCAGCAAATATGCAAAGAATTACATAGTTTTCGAGTTACTACACGTTCACCTTCTAGAAATGAATGTGATAAAATTAGAATAATTTTTTTTGTGTTCCATTCACTTACCAGAGAATACCATCATATTTTATATCTATGTAGTTTCCTTCTACCCTCTTTCCTTTAAATTTTGAGTTGGTTTTGAAATAAATAGCAAAATTCCTCATATTATGTAAATATATATACTTCTATTATCACAGATGTTCCCAAATAATTAAATCGTAACGCAATGGAAATAAATCGTTTGCATACTAATAACTCAGAGTGCAACCCTGCCTAATAACTACTGAAACAACAGACAGTGTAAAAACAAAGCAAGCGGTGATATCAAGCAAAATCGTGTGGCTGGTGTAAAAATTATTTAGATATTTATTGAAAGAGTTTTAGATTATATTTGATTCAAGAGGACAGCATATAATTTTTAATACTGTTTACGTAGTTATAAACGCAGAAGAATAATGGGTTCGTCGAAGAAACATAAGAAGCACAAGTCTGAGCGACGTGAAAAATATGAAGGTAATCAATTTGGAAGATCTACTTCAACTCCTACAATTCCATTAATTATTACATTACAGAATACAGCAACAATATGGATCCAGCACAATTACAGCGGGGTTTAAAGCTAATACTCAAAGTCGGCTCGAATTCCACGCCCGAGTACAACAACAGCGATTCGCCGGTGGCTATTGCTTCTGCTGCCGTCGGCCCGCCTACTGCTGCAGAGGCAATGATGTCCGCTGCGCCAAGTAGTCCAACGTTATCAGAAGAAATGCCGGAAGAGTATCGTGAGCGACACAAGAAATCCAAGAAAAAGAAGAAGAAGAAAGACCGTGAGAAGAAGCATAAGCATCACAAAGAGAAGCGACATCGCAGCGAGCGTCATGAACACAGCGATAGACACCGTGAGCGTGATGCTTCATCAGCAGAGGGACTTGCTGGCCAGACAATTGAAGTTCCTGCAACTGTTGTGACCACACAGCATCGCAGTCCAAAAAGCAACGTAGCTGCGCCTATATCAGTGCAAGGAGTCGACGGTGATTCCAGTCAGGATGCTTTCAGCTTTATAGACGATGAAAACTCACAGCCATTGCCTGAGAATATACTATTCTATGCGGGCATTACTACAGATAATTCGCCTTCTTGTCGGCCGGTCTCCAAACCGATTGTAGCGCGTAAGGCCGATGATTTGTTGTTGGGATCACCGGCTTCCTCTTCGCTGCCATCATCTTCGGTGGGTGTTGGTGGCATCAGTCCAACGAAACCGCTGCCAGACGTAAGTTGATAAAAATGGTTTAACATTGAAGTGCTATGTAGTATAATGTTATAATACTCTCATTTAGTTACTCATTCCGTCTCCTTCGCCGTCAACGGCTGCTTCAACACCGGGTGGTTCAAGTTCGATGGCAGGCCTCACACCAAAAGCTTTAGAAGCCCCGAAAACTCCAAGTACATCCAGCGAATCAGGACGTGAACCACGCACGTGTGTTCTTAAATTGAAACAACAGAAATCGCCGCTTAATAAATTACTCGATCACTTGTTGCGTTTCTTAGAGAAGCGTGATCCACATCAGTTCTTCGCTTGGCCGGTCACCGATGATATTGCACCTGGCTACTCCTCCATCATATCCAAGCCAATGGATTTCTCGACAATGCGCCAGAAAATCGATGATAATGAATACTCCACGCTCATCGAGTTCACGGAAGACTTCAAGTTGATGTGCGATAATGCCATACGCTATAACCACGTAGAAACTGTGTATTACAAGGCAGCAAAACGTTTGCTGCAGGTTGGTATGAAGCATCTCATGCCCGAGAATCTTATGCGCAGCTTGAAGCCACTCTCTGGCTATATGCGTGAGTTGACAGCTAAAGAGTTGGGCTTTGAATTGCATGGCGACTACAGTGGCTACGACCATCAAAGCATGGGCGATTCAGCGGATGAAGGCACGTCCACAGGGGCAGATGAGCCTACACCGGCTCAGCTGGAAGAGGAGGAGAAAAGGCGTGCTTTGCGCATGGAAAATGAACCGAAGAGTCGTTTTGAATCGTACGTTGATGATTTGACGCCCGATGAGATAATGGAACAGGTGCAGGGAGCAGCGCGTGCTGCCAAAAAACGGTTATCGGCCAAGGAAAAAGCACACAAAATTGGCTTCCTGCGTCAGAACAAAGACGGCACGACGTCGCTTAATCTACTTATCAAAGATGAGAACGAAGGTCCTGAAAAAGTTGTAAGCATTGGTGAGTTGGTTGGCAAATTGAAGTCAGGCTCAGGGCAACTATACGGTTTGCGTGAGGACAAACGCAACGATGCCAAAATAGTGAAACCGTTAAGTTATGGTGCATTTGCCTCATTTGCGCCAACATTCGATTCACGTTTCTCGAATTTGAGCAAAGAGGAAACTCAGCTAGTGCTGCGCACGTACGTCGATGCCACCAGCACCGAGTATGCTGAAAGCATACTGCAATTCACCAAAGACTCGAATTATGCATCCATGTTGGCCAACGGCCTGCTTGATATACTAACCGGTGGTGAACATACAAAGACCATGTCCGATTTGTATGACATGCAAGTTCAAAACTATGAACAGCAAGAAATGCAAAAATGTTTTACAGCTGGCATGAACGGTGCGAATGTTACCGTAACAGACACGCGCGAACAAATCGAAGAGGAATATGAGAAATACAAGAATACTCGCATCGACTTCAATCGTTTGCGTACACTCAAAGATTTGGGCATCGATGTCACCTTTCTCGATCCTATGGAATCGGAAATGAAGAATTTCCAGTTAACGCGCCGCTTGCAAGAGCATCTCAGCAATAATTTGAATTTAATCGAAAAGTTGCGTGCCACTCAGCACGAGCGTCTGTCGCAAACGTTGCCCCAGCATCTGGCGCATGTGCCACAGCCTGGCGCCGACGAGGCACACATCGCCTCACAAATCACACAGCAACTTTCCGACCTAGCTAAAAAGTTACCACCAGCAGCTATTGCTGATCCGTATAGTTTGCGCAAGGCAATGGGCATCTCCTATGGTTAGTTTTAATGCAGGATACCCTTTCTTATTAATACAATTCTTTGTGTCTATCAATTACAGTTGGTCTTCCTCCGCCACCGCTACCTTTACAACGTTTACCAGTTCCCGAATTGTTGCAGCAACCTGTTGCTATGCCTCATTTGCATTTACCTTCAGCTGCTGCTATTATTAATTTACCAGATGATGCCAACCCTACCGCAGTCGCAGCTTCACAAGCAACTGTTTCTCCCATGGATATTGATGAGGATATTGTAGGAGTTGGTGGCTCGACGAGCGGTGTCGATTTGGAAAATGAATTGCGTGAATTCTTGGAGAACGGCGGCGAGAGCGGACTCCATTCAACCTCAACAGCTGATGATAATAATATTGTGGCACAATTGCTTATGAATTAATTTATTGTTTATTTCAGTTTCATCTCTCTTTCATTCTAGTAATTAGTTTTAATTTAATTTTAGTATTGCATATATTTTTTTGTAATTGGTTAAACGGCGTCGCCTATTGTAAATTACTATTTGCAATACACTGACAAAAATAAATCGCTCTGCAAGTGATTTCAACAAATAAATCTCAATGAATTATATGTACTTATTGTCATAGGTTTTTATTTGATTGATTATCAGCATATAATTTCAAATCTTAACCAAAAAAATGTGTTAGTACGTAAGAATGGCAATTGTCTTTCAAATCAAATATTTGAAATATAATGTATTGAAAGCTAGTAAAATTTTGCAAAAGTGCGTAGATTCACATTGAGAAAAGTAGTTTCTGCTACACAACGAAAATACTTCAAACTTCATAACGAGTGAGATCGAAAAAATCGAAAAACTTTGAAAGACCATTGCTTTGAAACTCTTCATCTGAATGAAAAAACTCAAACAGTAGGCTTTACGTTGGATAAATTCTGATGAAATACAATCACATGTTTTTTGACTTGTGAACTTTCAGTTCGCCAACCCACCAAATTGCCCAGAACTTCGGCCTATCGAGAGATATTGGGGTCTAGTGAAAAGAACATTAAAGGCAACCAACAAAGAAGTTAAATCCATGGAAGATCTTAGAAATAAGTGGAATGCTGCCGCCAAGAAAGTCTCAGAAATGACAGTAAAGGCGCTAATGGCAGGCATACCGGAAGCTTTTCCGGTCCGAATTCTGTAAAAAAAACAACAAACAAATTAGATTAAATTTTCTTTTCAAAACTGTTAGAACTGCGTCAACTTAAATATTGAAAATTAGCGATATGTGAGAAGTGCAATAGACCGATTTATTCTCATTGCTAGAAGTTTTGTTTTACAACGATATGCAACACATTGAAAGAGGGAAAGTTGCTACGCTCTTTGCCCATCACTGATCTACGCATACTTATATAATACAAATTTTAACATGCTTTTGTTGTTGTTGTTGTTGTAACGGCTTTTTCCTTTGTTTTACCTGATGAATGAATTTTTAATGGCAATTCAGTATTGCTGCAATTGCCTTCTATCAATAAACTAAAAATTCATGCAGTCATGGACAAAATCTTATTTTTGGCAACTGTGTATTCGAAGTCTTCAAGGATTTTCTTTATCTAGAACCCAGCATCAACAATATCAGAATCGAGGTTAAGCACAGAATAACTATATGTCATCAGTGTTTTTACTACGTTCTCAGTAAGCAATTTAGAAGCAGAACTTTCGGAGAATTAAAATATTGGTATATAAAAACGTTGGGCAGCTTCTTGCACGCGAACAGAACAGTTTTAAAAACGTTCCACCTTCTTCCAATACTGGCTTAGTTAAGCGCATACAAATCTAGGTCATGTTGAGCGAATGCTCCGGCTAGGAAGGTATGACAAAGGGAAAAACTTTAAAGCGAAATTGACGGTGGATGACGGATACAAAAGCATTGAAATCCCGACATTCCAATGCTAACCTTGAATTGGAAGTTCAGAACAATCTGAAGAGTACACCTTGCGGTAGATAGAATAAAATGAAATAAGTTCGCCGCCACCTATGCCCGACGAGACACTTCAAAAAGAAGAAGAAAAAGAAGAAAAATTCCACATGATGAATATTTTTATTTCTATTAAAAATTAAGAAATTGGGATGATGAATAGAAAATTATGACAAGAGGACATATGTATGGGAAAAAGTAAAAGTAACAAAAATATAATACCCAATCAAATGAAAATGAAATAAAATCATTACTCTTTACAATAGCTACTCTTTCCATTTGTAACTAAATACAATGTCATTAAAATTCACTCCTAGATATTTAACGATCCCTTTAGTTTAATGGAAATGAAAATATTGTACGAACCACAGAGAGACCAGCAGAACGACAGAGAGGCCAGCAGTTCGCAGCGAGCATATTGCATTTCCTTTCCTTTTGTGTATCTGCTTTAAATTTCGGCGATGTCTTGCTGAAAACGTTCACCATGTTCATCGCTGAACTCTCCTAAGCTCGGGGGGGAAGAAATCCAAATGATCGTGGAGAAATTTGATTTTAAGGGTTGATTCCCATCGCATGATATGTAACAACCATTTCTTGAACAATTTTATTATAATTTTCGGTTCTTTTGCTGCCAAGAAAGTCTTTGACAACATCATCGAAAGCAGTCCGTGCCTAGTTAATTTGTAAGCTCCACATTCCAAAGCAATTCCTTTTATAGCATTAAAAATGCAGAATAAAATAATAGAAAAATAAAATAAGACAAAAATTTAAATTAAATAAATTACTTGCTTCGATTTTCGCTTCACTCTGTTTTGGAAAAATGGTTTTTTAGTAGCTTCAATGCTGCACTGTCTTTGCTTTTTTTTATTCATACATTCAACACACAGGGCGTACCCCTATGAATGCAGACCATTGTGTTGAATGGAAAGAAGATTGATAGGTGGGAGGAAGAAGGAGGCAGAATGAGAGAGGGAATGTAATCACACAGGACACGATAAAGAGATAGACAGCGACAGCCATTGTGGCAAGTGTTATGCCTTTACCACAATGAACTTCAGTTTATCAGTGTCGACTATGACCGCATGTAGCGCCAAAGGCCAAGCTTATCGCATCCACTCATGTTGTGCGTGTTATATTTGTACATGAATGGAATGTAGGTCCCAGTTTTATGACGAATCCGAACAGCGAAGGGAAAAGCTTTTCATAGGCAATTTTTAGTCTTGTAGGTTTGCCATTGCCTGCCAAAAGGTGGCGCTGTGTATAAATTTTGTCGTTTTTTTATTATTTTTTGTTGAGTGTTATATAACTTCGAATAAGACCAAGCTGAATATGTAGAGCAAGTAAAATTATATTGCTTGGTACGTGATCAGTGCTAAATTGACCCAGCTGAAAATTACATAATAAGGAGGACTCAATTAGTAAATTAGTGTAGTGAAGCTTCAGGCATAGAAGTGCAAGTGCCATAAGCAATTGGAATTGACGAATGTTTATTTCCAATACGAAGTAATACATACAACCTTCAGGCTACATATACATAGATGAATCTATAAAAAGTGCTCTCATTTAGATCATATCAATACCATTTAAAATATTTAGACCGCCCTTAGCGGTCTTACTAATACAATATGATCCTTAATCCCATATAGACCTACGGCATACAACTGTGGGGTACAGCCGCCAATTCAAATGTCGAAATATTGCAACGCTATCAGTCCAAAATGCTTCGTATGAACGCGCCTTGGTATGTTACCAACTTACTACTACCTAGTCCTGCCATAAGTTCTGTTACAATTTGAATATAGTGTAAAAATTTAAGAAAATTTAAGAAACGTTTCTGAAAATCAACATCTTATTCAAAATGGTCGCCTCTTGCTTTAATGCACGCCTTTAGACGATCAGGCCATTGGTCTATAGCAGCACGTATTGTTTCGATGGGTATTGATGACGCTGCTGAAATAAGAGCTTTCTTAAGACTCTCCAAATTTCAGCACTAATAAAGCCGCTCTTGAGTTGTTTTGGCTTTGTATGCCGGTGCAGAGTCTTGTTGAAAGACCCAGTGCTCTCCATTAAAGAGGGTTATTGTCAAGACTTTCACCACGCCTTCCAAGACCTCTCTGAACCCTTGGCACAATAAATTTAGCTTCTTCAGATGTTCTGGCATAGATTTTGTCGTTTTGCTTATTAAAAACTTCCTCCAACGTAAAAATTTTTTCATCCGTAAAAAGGATATTTTCATGACCGTTTCTTGCGTGCCACTGCAAAAGCTTCTGACATCTTTCCAATCGTATTTGTTTTAGCCGTGGAGTTAAAAGATGGCCTGTGCACCTGCGAAAGGCCGTCATGTGGAGGTCATCACGGATTAGTCGTGACATGGATCTGGAAGATATATCCATTTCTCTAGCCATGATCTTTTGCTTTCTTAAGGGATTTCGGCGAATTAGTTCTGGACAGGTTTTATGGCTCCACTCGTACGAACAACGCGAGGTCCACCACTTCTCAGCCTGTCTTCCACTTGAGACGATTCCAAGAAACGATCGATGGTACGATAAACAAACATTTTCGATATAGGAGTTTTATTAGCAACGTGAATATTTGACCTTCGCTATTTCCGCATTTGCGCAATGAAATCACCGCGATGAGATTTTCGTTATTGCCCCACTCCATATTAATTACGGAAAATTTGAAACCAAACTGATTTGAATTTGTTTTGCAATAGAACATTGTACCAAAAAATGCGAGTAACGAGATCATACAATTTAAAATTTCAAAGCCTACTACTTTGAAAAGCTTGTAACAGAACTTATGGCAAGAATAGGTACATCGTGATTTACAAGTTCTACTTTCGTCAAAGATAAAATTAAGGCCAAATCTAATTCGTACAAAATACGAATGTTGAACCATCCAAATCAACTAGCATCTTAGTTGATGAATTCACAGTGGACTTTCTCCGGACTAAAACGAAAAACCCCTCAAGATCTCATAATTTAAGGTGAAAATTGCGAAACATAAATATGTAAATGGGGGACCTGGGGCGCAGGACACAAGGTAAAGTTCGTGACAGTCGCAGGTGCGTCCATGGTCGATCCATGCGCTTCTACGTTTCAAGTCGACACACTGCCTCCTCGTGGCGTCCCCTGGATAGCGATCTGCCAACTAATGTGTGCGGCGGGCTCCTCCATGGCCTTGAATGAATGGTTGTGCGTCGGGCTTGGAACCCACCACGTCAAAATATTTCACCAATGAATATGTAAATGTAGTACTGTAAAATTTGCGTGTGTCACTGGGCACTGGACACACCATGTATGTTTGTTTTTATTTCTCTTTATATGTTTTTATTTATTTTTTTTAATTTCTATTTATTTACAAATCTATTGTTAAATGTCTCAAAGACAGCTTGCTTTATATAATAATAATAATAAGCTGAAAAAAAAGTATTAGTTTGGTATGAGTAATTTTAATTAAATATTAATTTGCATTTTTTAAATGTGACACGTGTATTTTATTTTGAACCAATCTTCAAGAATATATTCGATTTTCTCATGTATGCACACAAAAATTCTATAATACACAATTACGACCACAATACTTCTTTCTTATACTAAGTGCTTAGTTTTGGATATAACTCATAGCTTATTTTAACTGCTCGTTTTTTTTTTACATATAAGGTTCTAAAAGAAAACAACATATGCAAATTTGTGATTTCATTTTTATTTATTACAATTTCAAATTACAAAATATTTTATACTTTCACATTTTCACGAGGTGTAAGTAAAAATAAAAGAAGAACCTAATTTAAAAACTAATTACTTTTCTGTTTAGTTTATTTTACGTGAAACTCACAATGTGATTTTCAGCGAAAAGGCAATGCGGATTAGTAGTTGAAGTAAAATTTTAATTTATGTATAAGTTTAAAATATAAATATATGCGCAATTTTATTTTTACACGGTTTCGATGAGCGACGACCAATCGAATGAATTCCATTTTGATTTTCATAATTTAGCAAAGATAAATATCTAAAGATATCTATCTTCAGTGATAAAGATTTTTTCTCTAATATTGTGTAAAAATAAAATTGTGTGTATATGAATATAATTGATTTTGATTATGCTTACCAATTATAGAATTAATTATTCTTTTTTAATTTAGTTTAATTACATTTAGACAAATTTTTGTTGTTAGTTTTTATTATTATTATTAAAAGTTAATCAATAATAATAATTATAATATATATATATATTTAAAGAGGCAGTACATGACAATAATACACTATACATACTTACATATATTGTATATAAACTGAACCAAATAATGTAAACTTTCCATCTTTTTATATAACATTACTTTCACAGTGCATTAGTGTTGAATCAATTGCATTTATGCTTACATATATACACATACATACATATGTACATATGCTAAATCAATATACAATATGTTGTTCGTAACGCGTACAATAACAAACGTGAGGTAGTATACTCACACAAATTAAAAAAATAAATTGTACATAATTGATTGATTTTTCAATTGTAGAGTAGAGTGAGTAGAGCGAACTGTTTTCTTTCACATCTCTTTCAAATCCAAAGATCAAAGATTTCTCTTAATTTTTGGCCTTAAGTACACAAGATTTGATAAATTGCAAATTAAAAGAAAAAATTAATTTATAAATTATTTAGAGCTGATTCGGCGTGCATTTCTAAAAATCAAAGAATAATGAAAAGTATTTGTAAAAAAAATCCATGATAAGTGAATTAAAATTAAGTAAACTGAAATTGAGTATAAATTGCAATTAAAGCAATTTTCAATTAAGTAACTGTGAATTGAAATTTTTTGTTTTTTGTTGGTTGCATAATTTTAAAGAGTATAAAATGGTTTTAAAATGTTTTAAAAATATTCAAATGTTTTACAAATATAATCAACAAAACAAAAATATTTTAAAAATATTATTAAAATATGTTAAAAATATTAAAACTGACATTAAGTAAATTGAAAATAAGTATTTTTTTTGTTTGGTTGCATTACTATAAATTAAGCACAAACAAAATTTCAAGTACTGTTCTGTGGGGGACCTGGGGGTAGGATAGGGGTGTTTAGTTTATGTATATCAATTTAAAGCTTAATTAAACAAACAAAAATTCAAGTAACATGATGCGGCTATAAAATTTAACAATAATCAATTAGTTAACTTAATTACAACATACTAATAAAATACATTATAAAAAGGAGAACTGACATACTTAAAATTTAAATATCTATTGAAATTGAAATTGAACTAAATAGAAATTACATGCTTTCAAGGATTACAAGCAAAGTGTAAACGTGTTGGATTTTTTAAATCTCTTTTTGCTTTTGGTTTATTTTTTTAGTTGAGTTTTGCTATGAGTTTCTATATGTAGTGTATTGGTTTCTTCTTTTGTTTAATAATTTCAAGATATCCTTAAATATAAAGAAATTTAAATTTTCACGTATTTACACTAAATTGGCATCTTTAGCCATGCTGTAGAAGGCACTAGTCGGATTGTCCAAGAGCTCAGCGGGCGAATCGAATTCGGTAATTTCACCTTTATCGAGCACAATGACCTTATCCGAATCCATAATTGTATTCAAACGATGGGCAATGGTTAGAACAGTGCAATCTTTAAATTCAGAGCGAATGGTTTTCTAAAAGAAAAAATTTAGAAAAAAATTCATTAGCAAAAAATGTAAAAAAAAAATTATTATAAATATTGAAAGATAAAAATATTAGCACAAATTACAAATTTATTAAAAACACAAAATTTTCCTTATAAACACTAAAATTTATAAAAACTGAAAACACTGAACATATCACTTCATAGTTTTGTATTCCACCAACCTGTATCAAATCATCTGTTTCCAAATCAACAGCTGCAGTAGCCTCATCAAGCACCAGCACCTTAGTCTTACGCAATAGCGCACGCGCCAAACAAACCAATTGACGTTGCCCCACCGACAGATTTTCACCACCTTCGCTTACTTCATGATTTAAGCCAGCAGGCAGTGTCTTTACAAACGTCTTCAAATGCGATAATTCCAGTGCTTTCCATATTTCATCATCGGATTTTATTTCAAATGGATCCAAATTAATACGCAGCGTTCCAGAGAAGAGCACAGGATCTTGTGGTATGATGGTAAGACGTGAACGTAGCATATGCAAACCCAATGTGGCGATGTCAATATCATCGATAAGAATGCGTCCACCAGCGGATTCAATAATTCTAAGATGGAGGTAAGAAATAGGAAAATTACATTTTACACACATACATATCTGTCGGCGTTTGGCAAAACAACCTAACAGGTTGCATCTTTTCTTTTAAAGTTCATGCGCCATTTCTGCTTTTTTCTCCAAATTTCTATTATTTTTAGTTTATGCTATAGCTCTTGAATTAAATAGCCTAGATACACACCTGAATAAAATAATAGGTGTGAACTCAAAAATTTTTAATTTTAACGAAAAAAATTAATTGGCCTGGTCTACAGTCAAAAGGCAAAATTGAAAGTTTGGTGGCACTGTTTTGGAAAGAAATGGGGGAATCCCCGCAACAAAAGTTCTTATCGATAAATATTGCGGCTTGTTTATTTGTTCAACCTTCAAATTGATCTGGACAATAAAATAGGTGTATTTTGGTAAAAATTAAAAGCGTTATTTAGTTCCACGGAAGGTAAGATTTCGATGAAAGTGAATTAAATAAAGATTCAATTATAATTTTTGATAATATTAGATGGGTCGTGGATTCATTGCAGTACAGAGAAGCGAATACTTGTTCGTCAGCTCCGAGACAAAGGAAACACCTACAAATTCATTGCCAGATGGATGGGACGGTCTCAGAATTTCGTTACAACAGAATTTCGCTCTCAAGCAAGCCAGAAAAAGCTATTGAAACGCGTGGAGCACCTAAAAAACTTCATTAGTGACCGACAATCGTATCGTTAAATTAGCTAAACGCGACCGGTTCAAGTTGCCCCGAACAATTGCAAGCGAAATTGGGAATGTAGTATCATCACGAACCGTTCCAAGACGATTAGTAAGCGTAGTTCATAAAACGTGGTGCGGTTCACAAGAGGGGGGGGGGGGGGAGGAGGGGGGGGGGGCAAATGGCACATAATTCTCTGGAGCGATGAAACAAAAATAAATTTGTTTGGTAACGATGCGGAAAGAAACGTTCGTCGCCCGAAAGGCAAAGAATTCGACGTCCGGTTCACAAAGAAATCAGTGAAGCACGGAGGTGGCAGCTTAATGGTATGGGACTGTTTTTATTGGCAAGGTATTGGTCCGATACATCAAATTAATGGCGTTATGGATAGATTCGTGTATAAGGATTTGTTGAAAACGGTAATGTTACCATATGCCGAGGATAATATGCCGCTTTTGTGGGAATTTCAGCAAGAGCATAATGTAGACGTCCTTGAGTGGCCAACTCTGGGAAGAACTTAAAGGCCAAAACAAAACGCAGTTATGGGGAAATCTTAAAAAAATTTGGTACAACATTCCTGTAGAAACTTGTCGGAAGTTGATATCGTCAATGCCCAGAAGAATCGAAAAAGCCAACAAGAATAATGATGGATATTCTGGGTATTAATACGTTCTTACTAATTCAGTAAAATACGGGACCATAACTAGCAAAATTTCAATATTTATTCCTAAGTTTTTTTTGCACACCTATTATTCTGTCCAATCGAAAATCTGTGTATTTTATGAATTAACCAAAATTTAAGTTATTTTTAAGAGTTTGTAAAACTTTTAATGTTCTGTTATGACGCTGAAGTATGTTTATGTTGAAAGCAAATTTAGTTTTTGAAGGATAATAAAAAATATATGAAAGCCAAGATTTTATGAAAAAAAAATATGTTCACACCTATTATTTTGTCCAGGTGTGTATATGGCGATTGGAAAAGCAAAAGCGCGTACAATTTAAAAGAGTGAATGAAATCGCGTGTTTTGAGATAGGATATTTTGTCAAAAGGTCCAATGTATATAAACTTCAATAGATTGCGACTCTCATGTACTGTTTGCTATAGTAGCTGTTTACACTGGCGCAAGGATGAAAGACTGTGCGAGAGAGACATGTACAAAAGTAAGATAGTAAGACAGAGATATAAGTTTAGTGTTGTTTTCTTACTATCTTATTTATTTGTCTGTCTTTCGCTTACAGCCTTTCATGCTTACGCTAGTGTAAACAGCCCCATAAAAAGAGTTGATATTTGTTATCTTGAACATAGAAAGAATGATAGCGTCATATTTTCAATACTACTATGAGTGTAATCCGTGAGTAGAGGAAAAATGAACGAAACTATAGAGTGAAGTGCATAATAAAAGAGTTTGGCGAAGTTTTATAGACGACATAGCACGTTCTACAGAAATGAACTAATGTTGTCAATTGCCAAATATTTGTTTTTGTTAGTAGTAAGAGTAAAGTTCAAACTAAATTTTCTTTTTAAAAATAAATAAGTTGCTGTCGGTCTCCTTTGACCCAATTATACTTTCATGTTTCAATTTTATTCTGTTCTATTCCATTCAGTTCCATTTTTTGTGTGTCAACTCCTGTCTCCATTCTATTTTTATCCAGTAAAATTTTTCATGTTCCGGTTTAATTCTGCTCCCTTCCAAGTAGTTTCTTTATTTCAAATTTACGAATCCGAATGGCGAATAGAAAACCTTTTCGTATGCATTTTTTACTATTGGAGACTTGATATTGCCTTATTTTGAACTTAGGTACTCTGTGTAGCAGTCCACCACACCAACTTGTTATTTGAGTTACACTTTCCCTTTGTTTCTCTCTCTTTCTTTCGTTCCATCAGGCTCATTCATCAACTTTTTAAATCGGCTTGAGTACATTTTTGAGTGTTTCTCTCTACGTCTCCCTCGACCTCTGATTTTCTGTCTCCCCTTTTCTGTCCATTTCTTTCGTTCTCTCTCTCTTTCTTTCACTCACCTGAACAGCGACAATGTTAAACTAGACTTGCCAGCGCCTGTACGTCCAACAATGCCAACTTTCTCACCACCAGCTATAGCAAAACTGACACCCTTCAACACCAAATCGAGACCCTCACGATAGCGTACTTTGAAATTCTCAAAGACAACACGTCCATTCAGTGGCCAATCACGGGGCACTTTCGAATTTTCCAACTCCCAAGGAGCTTCCTGTTTCGTCTCACCATATTCCTTGATACGTTCAACGGCAACAATGTTCGTCTCAATATCCGAAGTCATGCGCACCAACCAATTCAGCGTCTGCGTAACTTGGAGGGCATAACTCACAGAGAGACCAACCAAACCGGGATTAGTTTGTCCACCGAGTACAGCAAACAGCGAAGCGAAGAGAATAATTAAATTGCCAACCATTTCCAAGCGGATAGCAAGCCAGCGATTGGCAATGAGTGAAGGGTATTTGCATACTTGATTCTTGTCCACTTTGACATCGGACTCTTCAACGAATCTGTGCAACGCAATGCAAAAGAAACGATATAAATTAGTTAAAGATTGAATGAGAATGTACGAACATATAGCAAATGACAACTCACCGATCTTGCACCGCATAAGCGCGTATCGTCGATACGCCCGTAATCGTCTCACCGAAATGCGAATAAATTGGTGAACGCGACACCGATTCGAGACGCATCAGTTGCCGCGATGTCGCCACGTAGAAACGTTGCGCAAAATAATATAAGAACGCAATCGGTATAATGACACCCAAGAATATTGGCGTCGACATACTAATAACCACAACGGTAGCTAACACCTTCATTTTTCATGGGAACAATATAAAAATAATCCAATATTAGAATATAAAAAATATATGTATGTTAATCAAATTGTAGAAGAAATAATTGTGTTAAAAAATAATTAAATAGGAAAATGAAGAGATTGTGTTAAAGAAGTACTTAATTTGAAATCAATATATGGTATATAATATTTTGTAGTACATATAAGTATAAATTAAAGATAATAAATTATAAATTCCGCAAATTCTGTTGCCATCACTTGATTCACACAAGTCGTTGTATTGAGATTTGTAATTTTATGTAATTTAATAAAAGAAAGTTCATTAATAAAAAAATAAAAAATATTCTATGAAAAAGAAGAAAATTGTGTAGCGCTTCTGACTTTCGGGAATTTATTAGTTTCAATCTCATTTGTAAGTAGATAGATTGATAGGAATGTTATGGAAATTATCTTGGGGTTTGTTCGTGTCTTTCCGGATAAGTATGGTAAATAAAAATACGAGTATAAGTGTAGCAATTTGATAACACATGATAACATTCTTTTAGTTGATTGACTTAAGCTTTGACTTGAAATTTGTGAAAAAAAAAATTTGTTTCTTAATATTTTATAACCAATTTTTCTTTTCGCATTTTCGATTATCTAAATTTTTCACATATTTCTCACTGATACTAAATACGGTAATAATAGTGGCGAATCTTATGGAAGACGGGAGCTGTGACGATCAAATATTTCCCCTGCTGATGAAAATCAATTTAAAACTCTTCCAGTATTTCATTAAAAACGTGCACCAATTAAGGTTCAAAATATACAGATGATAACTGAGACTCTATCTGGAGGAACCTGAAACAGGGAGATCTTAAAAAGCTTTGCTCTATGTAAGAACTTATTAAGCAATCTCAGCCCGACTGATATTATCCTAGCCTTTTTTGAGGAGCCTTTTTAAGTTTTAAGAACAATCTGAAATGGAAACTGAAATGAATGATCGTTTTACAATTCAGGAATAATGATTTTGCGCCTATATAGGTATGTAAGCAAAGGGACATAGGAAATTTATTATATGTACTTAAAAAAACGATCCAGTTTTTTGTAGTCTCTAGCTATTTCGGTAAGTGACCTAGACAATGTTGTTGTTAAAGAGAAGTGAATAATCGAACATTTCCGTTAGTGATGCTGTTTGAAGCTTAAAAGCTCAAATTTCTTCGTTCGCTAGTGTAAGAATTGCGACACACAGTGCTGTGCAAAACATTCGCAACTGAGCATACATGGAGCTAAATCATAGATTTTCGGTCACTAAAAAAGATGCAAATAAACAACTTTGTATGAGGTTTCATGTCATATACCATATGCATAAAGAAGTTTGTAAAACAAAAATAAAAAGTACATTCTACACTAATACAAAAACAAAACTTAACTACTCCAATGCTCAAAACACATCGCAAAAATCTACATAAAGATATAAGCCAATCTCTCCCAATCAATCTTAAGGGCCTTCAAGGAAAACATTCAAGATACTATTATCTCGAAAATTCGATCAATCTGACAAAGCGGTTGAAACGACACCATTGAATTCCTTATTTGAATTTTAGCTTTTTTAAACAAATATACAATATGTAGTTGTGCTCTAATTCTACTTAATTCTAGCTCTGTTTCAAAGATGAAACAGAAGAAGAATTCAGTTTTAAGAAGAAGATTTTGGTCCTACTATAAAATTAACAACATCTATTGTGCTTTTATTGCGTTTTGCTTTGGATCTCTTCATATGCTCGTTTACAAAAGCTTTGAACCTCCCCACAATTCAAACATTAGAAAGAACTTAAAGCTCTAGGCAATGACTTTTTCTTCTCTTCTTTTAATCGCACAACAGCCTATGAAGGGTCTCGGCCTTGGCGTTCTGCATACATTTTGTATGTTTTGCGATTTATATTTGAACACTAATTGAAGGCACCTGAAATTTTATGCAGAATTCCAAAGGTCTTTCGTATTAATTTTTTCGTAATTTTTGTTTGTTTGCATTTGGCCATTGTCAGCCAAGAGGTTGTGCTGAGAAAAATATTTATTTTTTTCCAATAATAGATTTTTGATTGATTATGCCGAGATTCGAATCCGGGCAGAATGCGTAGGTCACTTACTAACTACGCCACGACAACCACTAAGCAATAGTTTACAGCTAGGAAAGAAGCTTTAAGCTCCAGCATTGCTCTATCTAGCACTGAACCAGTCAATGGCTTACATACCAACATACAACTACAGTGAAACTAGGTTTGAATTTGTATGAGTTTTCTTTTTTATAATTACCATGAAGCATTTTGTACATTAGTGAACTTGAAATTGTCTTAATTACTAATAATTTCTGTATTACTTTTATTTAGGTGTGCTCTTAATTTGTTATTTGTAACGAATAAAAAGGAAATCAAATATATTAATAAATAACTAAATTACCTCGAAAGCGCACCACAGACAATCATTAGCAACTTGTGGTAACGTTTGATCAATCACTTCAATATCTTTTGAAAATCTTGATAAAATTCGACCCACTGGTGTTGTATCAAAAAAGCTCAATGGGTTGCGTAGTAAATTTGCTAAAAGCGCACAATGCAAAACCATAGCGGCTCTTAAAGCTCCAAAAGTTGGCACCAAGTCCACAAAATATGATAAGGAAGCTGCAAACATCAAATGTTACAGGAGGAGACACAACAACGAGAAGTAGAAGAAGAACAAGAACTAAATTTGGATTTTTCTTTATTTTCGAAACATTTAAATTGTAACAGAGAGCAACTACTAGCCACTATAGTAAACTAATGTATGTATGTTTGTATGTATGTATGTATATTTATTGCATTAAAAATACATACATATAAGCATATTATATATGTATTATATGATATGTACATACTAAGTTGGAAAAAGTCAGTCTTTTATTTGCTTGTTGCTTTTGGCATATTATTTATGTAGGTATTTATTTGGAAAAACCGAAGGACCTTGGACATGCGAACAAAATTGTATACTCAATATATTGGTTTTGAATTATCAAAAATACCATATACATTGTTCTGTCGAAAAAAGTACAGGGAAATCATTCAAAAAGCACACTTAAAGAGATTGTATAAATTCTTTTTGTCGCTAAGTTGGCACCACTGTCCTCTATCCTGACGTTACTCTTTCCAAAACTCAAATTACCACTTCGAGGCAACCGGTTTCTGTCGATTAAACCCATAGAAGAGAATTCGCGGCGAGAACTGAAGTCGACTCCGAAAAATGCGTTTGAAAAATGTTTTGATGATTGGATTAGGTATTCGTTGGCTGGCATAAGTGTATGTATTATTTCAAAAGAGGCATACTTTGAAGGCGCCACCATAAATTTCAATGAATAATAAATATTTTGTGTTTTATTGACCTATTCCCTGTACTTTTTTTCTGACAGAATATAAATCTACTAATACGATTAATAATTTGCCTCAAACTGCTACTTGATTTGTTAGTGTGTAGTAGATAAGTAGTTTACAATATTAATGAATAAATTTATTTGAAATTTTGTGTTAATCCATGAGCCCATTTTTATTTTTCTATTTCGTTATTGAGTTAGTCTTCAGCGTTAGTAGTAGTAGTAGTAGTAGGATTGTTTAGAATGGGTATGGAACCTACCCTAAATAATTGTGAAGTAAAAACTCTTAAATTTTGTGGTAATAACAAATCCAATATATAGACATCATTCGATAGACGATCTAGTATACGACCCTTTGGTTTAACATCGAAGAACCATTGAGGAGCGCGCATTATTTTCATAAAGAGAACTACGAAAATTTTACGTGCACCCTTTAGTGCTCCCAACTCTACAGCTAGAACAGCGCCAATATAACCGAGTACTAATATACGACGAATATAATTTTGAGAAATTTTCTTATCACTTCACGGAAGGACAAAACCAAATTGATTCACATGAACTATTACAATTTTAGTAGAGAAAATGAAGGTTTACAGAGTTAGAAATGGATGTACTTGAGGTTCTTTTAGTTAGAGAGTATAAATATGAGCTGAGTGGTCATTTAAGAC
Organism: Palloptera scutellata; assembly: GCA_958295655.1. Lineage (NCBI taxonomy): Eukaryota > Metazoa > Arthropoda > Insecta > Diptera > Pallopteridae > Palloptera > Palloptera scutellata. The sequence continues at coordinate 23,849,304 of OY282452.1, read as the reverse complement.
AAAACAACAAAATCATTGAAAAAAATAAAAAAAAACAATATTTTACACAGACAAAACAAAAGTAAACAAGTTCACATATGTACATAATATGAATGATAATTCAAAATGAATCACTGATCTCTTACCAGAATCATATATCGTACAATATAATTTTGAATGGAATAGTTTCAATTGAAAGAATAGAAAATATTTAGTTTAGTTTGTTTAATATCATAATAAGACAATACTAAACTGAACTACAGTTCCTTTCAAGAACTAAGAATCGTGCAAAATATACAACGGACTAGATCAAATGACTTTAATATATAATTGCTGTTCAATATCAAAACATGACACAAGAAAAATTTTCGATCAATATGATCTCATTTTAAAGAAAATCAATATCGCAATAGAACTATTTAAAAATATTTAATCCGATCAGATTAGGAAATCCCAAAAATTTCTACCTTATTTCTAGAAAAGAAAATATAAATATGAACAGATCAGACTATAAAATACTGAAAATTTCCATTAATAAATATGATTAATCTCCTTGCAAAATACATAATACATCAGGAAATTGATCAAATCAGATTATGAAATGAACAATGTGATCTCACTTCAAAGTAGAATAGGAAGATATCTGAACAGAACAGAATAAAAGATAATGAAATATTTTAACGTATGAATTTGCTGAGATAATAAAATAATGAACTTTCAATCCATATGATCTCACTTCAATGTCAGATCAGAGATCAGTTTTTCAACAGAAATATTTGAAGAAATTTAATCAGATCAAACTAAAAAATAACAAAGTATTCAATCAAAGTTATTTTGCTTCATATTAGAGATTAGTGTTTCAACAGAATTAGTGGATATTATTCGATGAGATCATAGTATGTGATCTAACTTTACCATAAGCGTAGCATCAGTAAAATATTAGCTCCGATTAGACCATAAAATCCTGAAACGTCTTTGATCAGATTATAAAATTCTGAAAATTTTGCTCAATGTGATCATACTTCAAAGTAGAGTAGTTTTTAAACAGAACTATGAAACTTATTAGTTCAGATCTTCAATTAATGTGATCTCACTTCAAAGATAAATATTTCAACAGAAATATGTGAACAAATGAGAATATACATAAAATATCAAAACCTTCAATTAATGTAAGTAATGTCACTGCAAAGGAAGTTCAACACGGGAAATATTTGATCAAAACTAGGGTTTCCAACGGTACTCTTTAAAGGGTACATATACTCTTTTTGGGTTCTTCTTTTATTTACTCTATCTTTTTTCATAAAAATCTTTTTGTACTCTTTTTTCAATTGCTTAAATTTATCGATAAAGAATTTGTTTGTGGACAGCACGCATAACTTTGTTGGCACTCAATTAATATTTTTATTTTTGATACATTCAACATACAGGGTGTACCCTTATGAATGTAGAGCATTGTGTGGATTTTTAGCACGTGATTGTAACATTTTGGGAAAGTAATATTGAAAATATTTTCGATAGAATTTACAAATAAATACTTTATTATTGAACACCGTGAGGAAGGACGGACTGTTAAATTATTCAAAAACTCGATGGCTGTCACTTTTCACAGTAATTTTCAATAAGTTGTTAAAGTTATAAAAATATTTGAAAAGTTTCAAAACTAAAATTGATGGGGGCTTTTTAAATATACTCTTTTGAACTAATTTTTAAAATAAACTTGGGGACCCAAATCAAAGCAGATTATAAAATAGTGAAAACTTCGATCAATGTGATCAGTATTTGAAAATAAATATTTGAACAAATTACATAAAGGGTGATTTTTTAAGAGCTTGGTTTTTGAAAATCAAAAAAACTCAGAAATTTTACAAATGTGAATGAAATTTTTATTTGGATCGATAAATCAATTCCTTTCATTTACTTTTTAAAGATAATTTCAGTAAAATGTTGCCCGCGGCTACGTTTCAAGTGGTCCATTCTGAAGGTCAAATTTTGGCACAAAAAATAGTTTAACGGGGTCAAATCACACAATCTTGGTTGCCAATTGACTGCACCAAAACGTGAGATTAACTGCTCACCAAATTCGCCTCTCAATTGATGCAAAATGCATGGTTTCGCGTGCAGTGTGGCATGTGGCATCGTCCTGTTGGTACCACATGTCGGCCAAGTCCAATTCTTGCATTTTCGGCCAAAAAAAAGTCTGTTATCATCGAACGGTATCTGTCTCCATTGACCGTAACGTTGCGGCCTTCATCGTCTTTGAAGAAGTACAGCCCAATGATGCAGCCTGCCAATAAACCGCACCAAGTAGTGCATTTTTCGGGATTCATTGTTAGCTATTGAATTGCCTCTGGCTGGTCTTCACTCCAAATACTGCTTACTCACGTATCCAGTAAGCCAAAAAGGAGCCTCGTCGCTGAAGACAATTTTGCGATAAAAAACGGATCGAATTTTGATAATAAATTTCAATAACTTGCAAATGTTGTTCAGGCGTAAGTCTATTCATGATGAAATGGGAAACCAAACTGAGCATTTTTTACTTTGACACATGTCAAAAATCATGCGTGAACTGTCCGATATATTAACGTCAAAAACTAAGTATCAAAAAAATCACACTTTACATAGATCATCTCTGAATATAGTACATATAACGAAAGCTTTGATCAATGTGATCTCACAAAAAATTTTATATTTTTTGAGAAAGAATTGTATTTTATAACATAAAATTCGTTATCAATAAAAAAAACAAAAAGAAAAAAAAGTAGTTCAGTTTTTCAACCAAACTATAGTGGAAATTATTTGATCAGAGATCAGATGATTAAATCTTAAGTAAGTAAATCAAAAGTAATATTTGAACAAATTGTATCAGATCATACTATAAAATATCGAAATGCGACCGACCAATGCTATTTTACTTTAAAGTGAGTAAGTTTTTATCTCAGCATTTCTAATTAATAGCTGGAAGACATATTTATCAAATCAGATGGTCCTAATTGTCAATACTTTACGTCCCTGACAAATAATCATATAAAACAACTAAAGAAATTAAGGATAATAAATTTTTAAAAGTTATACAAAAATGCAATTGAAAAATAGTGTAAGTACTATGAAAAAATTAAATACGATCAAACAAATTTATTGAAACAGCAAAAAACACCACAAAATGAAGACTAAGAAGAAATTTTACGATAATATCAGTGATAAAAATATGTTTGTGTTTTTTTTTTGAGATAAACGTTGATCAGTAATTTAAGGTGTGAAAACTATAGATCTTCTTAAAGTAAAATTTTTCTGCAGATCGAAAATCTAGAAAAATACAACTGTGTGCTCAAGACTTTAAGTGGGAAATTCAAAATCGTTATTCGTATGTTTGAAACCAAGTCCAAGGCATATACAAGATTATTAGGTACAAGGTACAGTGTATTAGTGACTTAAAAATGTCATCAATATACTATTGATGGATGTGCTCGTAATGCTTTTTAGACAGAAGAGTAAGAAAATATGTACATTCAAAATAAATGTCCCCCTCTATTCCAGAATCCATCGTAATAACAGTTACGAATTCGTAGCTGCATTTACAAATCCAAATCATTTGTATTCTGGAATCCAATTGGAATCATTTTAAATGTTGTCTCATTAAAAAATGGTTGGCCTTTTGGTACTTTGAGCCGTTTTTGATTCCAGCATATTAATTTTTTTATTTTTTTTGGTTTTATATATAGAGGTTTGATTTCGTAACTGTCATGGCGGAGTCTGTAACAGGGGCGATTATTATAATTAGAGTTATTACCTCGTAGGCGCACCACACACTACCATGTATCATATGTGGGAAAACTTGATCGATTACTTCAATATCTTTTGAAAATCTTGATAGAATACGACCCATTGGTGTTATATCGAAATAGCTCAATGGATTGCGTAGTATATTAGACAAAAGGACATAATGTAGGACGACAGCGGCTTTTAAGCCTCCGAGTGTTGGTGTCACATTCATTAAATATGATAATATACCTGCAATTTCACGGGGGGGGGAGTGGTGTTATAACAAACAAAACCACACATTTTCATATAACGTACCGAATTTACATAAAAGAAAATAATAATTAATTTATTTTAAAAGTGCATTTAAGCTTGTAGAAGGGAAGGCCAGGCCATGGACATGCTATCAATTACAAAGATTTTGTTTCTTTTTTTTTGTAAATATATTGAGTAAAAAGAAAAAAAAATTAAATAATAATAATTGCTAGTGAAGTATGATTTACTAAACATAAATATTAATAAGTAGTTAGTTACACGTATGTAGTATTAATAGAAATTAGATTACAAATGAATTCAATATATGAATAATTACGACACCAGATCGGTAGAGTTAACTTGATATTGATACATCAAAAAACGTAAATAATTGGTTTATATAAAAGCAATTAGTATATTGTGGGGTCTAGTGTGTTCGATGCAAGGAGGTCTAGTACCTCGATTGAGAAATACAATATATCAAGTTCGTATACCACTACTCGTATATGTAGTAAAATCTCCTAAGGAATTAGCCAGTAGTTCAGGTTTCCCTTAGAACTATTCAAGTCCAAGTCTAAATATTAGACAACCAGAATAGTTGTCTAACTATGCTTAAAACCTAACTCACGAAATTGCTCTGGAACTACAAGTTTTCAACTCAACAGATCAAATAAAACATTGATATAAGATTATCTAATAATATTTACTGATCCTTAATAAAATTCCTACTGAAATATTAATCAACTGCATTATTCGGTGTATTTTGATCACTTAGGTTATTATAACCGATTTAATTATTTATTATAATATTAAGTTGATTATGGCAAAGATAAGATATAGTTAATATTTAAAAAAATTATACTACATTCTTAAAACAAATTATATTTGCAAGATCTGTTCCTATCGAATCAATATGGAATTTCCAACTCAAGCATATTTTCCAAATCATATACATACATAAATAATCAGATATTATATTATACAGAATACCACCCCCACTACGGAAAGTATCTCTACTTGTCTCTCCTGACACAGGTTTCAGAGTTTCAGCAATGACTCAAAGATAGGAACAGGTTCATATACATACATACTCGTATATGCAGCTCCCGTGTTGGGAAGAAAGACAAGTCTTTTAGCTTTGTGATAACCTAGGTCCACAGAACTGTAGAACTCACCACGCAAAAGAATCGCAGGCTACAATTGAAGTGACTAGGTGCGTGGTTGAAGTAATGATGGAGCCCAAAAACCTAATTAGCGATTGTGCCCTATTTTAATCCCACGTCCTGAGATGATTGTGGGTGCATTATATGCATGTAGTTTTTAACCATGCGAGAGGATGAAATCCTTTCCGATAAGTTTTAGCAGCTTATTAACTCATGTTACATTAGATAATTCATTAAAGTTGTTGAAGTATGTTTGGGTAAAGATTTTCCCACTATTTTTTGATCGCCGTTGTTCGTAGTTCGTTGGCCTGCCTGCTACTTAGAGTGTCCGGGGTTCGAATCTCGGCATAGACAAATGGCAAACATATAAGAGTAAAAATTGCCTAAGAAAAAGCTTTTCAATATGCCATCGACATAAAACTGTAGGTCCCTTCCATTCATGTACAAATATATATAGCATACACAATATGAATGGATGCGAAAAGTTCGGCCTTGGCCCTACATGAGCTGTTGTGTCATTAAAAGAAAAAAAGTAGGAAGATTTTCCCCTAGGTTCGTCTTAAAGGCATGGGTCTTGCAAGGAGAGCTCTGATGAATATCAGTGAGCTCATTATTCCAACTAAATCTGTTGCCAAGCACTTGAATTCTTTAGAGAACTCACTCAAAAAGCGTATCTTGAATGAAGAGAGGATTAAGAAATAAGTTGTACTGGTCTAGTAAAACAAGGTACTTAAGGATAGTTTTTATTTGGGTTGGTTGATTGATTGATTCTTTATGACGCACCTTTCTAAAATCAATTGAGGAGGTAATTTCATTACTCTATAGATACATTTTGTAATTGTAATTTATTCTGATTGTAAAATCTGTTCCTTTTTATTCGACAAAACTTCAGTGTGACGATTTATTTTAATGTGCATAGTGATTTTCCATTGATGTTAAATCATATTTTCTTTTGATTGTGGGATAAGTTCTCTGAAGTCTACTATGGAAGATTTTTTCAAATAGCTTTTGCAGTAGACAGAGTCTGTTACAGAAGAACAGTGCTTTTCGGCTCAATTAAAAGGGGAACTCAATTAACCTTATTTTTAATACATTTTGAACTTAAAGAGTAAGAGTTTGAAACGCAATTAAACGGGGAATGTTTGAACTGCTCTTCAGATGATGATGAACTTCTGATCAATGTAAGATCGTTTATGTATATACTCGTACATATGGTATGTACATAGGTACAGGTATCTTCTAGAAAGCTAAAGCTCCCCTACAGACTATATTTATATATAGACCAGCATCCTTTGATTTTAACTATTGCAAGTAATATCTTTTTAATGCAAAAAAAAAAATAAAAAATTTCTGGATCACAAAAATTAAGCAGGATGTGTTGGGCAAAAATAATATTTGCTAAAACCCCAAGATTAATAAATGTGGATGGGGAAGGATGAGGCTATGCCTATATTTTCGTGTTCAGGAACAATTCTCCGAATTAATAAAATAAATCATAAATAAGTTAAAGAAAAAAACTTTTCAAACACAAAATTAAACAACAAAAATAATTAAGATATGTACTTGTGTAAACGATTTATGATTAAATTGATGACATTTACCTGAAATGTTGTTGACATAAACATGCGCACATTCAATGGCATTATTAAATCTAAAACGTTTATATCATTGGAGCATCGATCTAAGATGCGCCCCTTGGGCGTTGTATCATAAAACTCTGATGGGCAATGCATTAAATTACTATATAAAGTACGAAATATATGCAACGATGCATGCAATGACGCCATTGAAAGGGCTAATGCCGAGCCATAATTGCAAAGGCCTGTATGTTACAATGTTTCAGAAAAAAATTGATTCTTCTTTCATTTAGATTTTCTCAATAAAATTTAGACAATTAAATTGATTGACAAATATTGAATAAAAAAAAAAAAAATTATGAAAAATAGGTAATATAAAAATTCACCATTTCACCATTAAATAAATCATTTTAAAAAACATGTATACAATTATTATTGTGAATTACAAACCCATGATTTTTGTTTGTTTGTTTTTTTTCGTTTGCTGTAAAATCAAAAATAAAAAACATTGTTTTTTGTACGCAAATAATACCATAAATACAAATGTCAAGAAAGTGTCCAACGTGCCGGGTAGCTCTTCATCGATAACGTCCATATCGGCGCTAAAATGATTCAATAAACGTCCAATGGGTGTTATATCGAAGAATTGGCACACCGATCCACGCATTATATAATACAAAAGTTTATTGTGTATCTTCTTGGCAGCCTCGAACGTACCATAGTACATGACAACCACTGCGAAAAAGGCGAATACACCTTTGGAAGTGACATATGAGCGTAACACAGAAGAACGGAGGAAAAGGCGTGCGGAAAGTAAAAGAGTATTTGATTGTTACTTAACAGAAATATTGAAATTTACTAATATTGTACTTTGGAGAGGAAATGGTATACCAGAAACCTGCATATAATTGATGTCAAAATTTATGGTATAAAATGTAGGAAGAGAGTCAGAAAGAGGAATTGCATTTGCATTACAAGTATATAACGCAATAAAGTTAACCAAGTGATTTAATTGGAACCGTTTGAACCGTGATTTATAATATTAATTTTGATTTATATCATTTTAAATAAATTAGTTAATGATTTAGTATGACATATTTCTTATATGGTACATTTATGTATGTTTAATTTAATGACTTCGTAAAATCGTACAGCGTTTCAGCTCTCTGAGCTTTAAGCTTCCAATGTATTACATGTGAGAAGCGCAAAAGCTCGGTAAGTCTGATGATGGTCACTGATGATTGAATATCAATGTAGTAGCATGAGAGAGAAAAGTAGCAAAAGAGAGTATTTTCATGTATGGAATGTTCTATTACTGTTATGTACGCATGCAAGGGACTACCTTACAACGATCAAGTGTTTCTACATACTTAGTTGCATGGGAGATGCTACAAAAGTGTGAGAGTATCAATGATATATTATCATGAGAGATTTTATTTAGTACTATTATAATGGAATTTTTTGACGTTCATAATACAACACATTTTAATAATGGAATTGTAAAATCTATAAGAATTGCATCATATAAATCTAACATTGATATTTTTAGAACCTATGAACAAGGAAGCACCTTTAACTATAGGTTTCAATATTTAAGTTGTTAACTTGTAATAATTTCTTGTATTATGGTATATTTAGTAAGCAGCACGAAAGGAAAATATTATTAATTTCAAAAGGTAATTTTTTCAAGGAATGAAATATGTATATTTTTTAATGAAAATCCTAAATATACGAGAATGAAGTGTAAAATGTTGTGTAGTATTAGGGAATGAAGCATTTGTTAAATTATAAGAAAAAAATAGATGCATAAATAGATGATAAAACTTTCTCAGAATTTGAAGAAAATATAAGAGAATGAAGAAAATCATGTATTGCATAAAAGATAATATAATTAAAAATTATCAATGATCAATGATTTTCGTAGGGATTGATATAATTTTTTCGATTTAAAAAATATGTATAGTAGATGTAAGAAAATATAAGAGAATAAAGAATATCATGTTTTGTAGTATAAAAGAATGAAGACTTTGTTAAAGTATAAAAACAAATGATAAGAGAATCTATAGCATGTTTTACTATTTTAAGGAAATCCATAAATATACTTTCAAGCTGAATTGAAAATTAGAAAAACATATGCTAAAAAAGTGTAATACACATATATTGTACAAAAATAAAAATAAATAATGATGATAAAGTACTATTTTTTCGAACTAAGTAATGATAAAACCTTAAAATATAAATGCTGTATAGTTAATTTCGAAAGGGCGCACACACAGAATATTTCATTCAATGATTTTAAATGAACAAAAGTGAACTTCACTCATGAACGAAAGTGAAGTTCTCTCAAAATTATTGAGTGGGTAGAAACACAGTACCCAGAACGTACTTTTAAGGACGAAATACGTCCTTTTTTATGATGTGTCGTACCATTGATGTACTTGGGTAGATGATGTGCTTTTTGGTGTCAGTTAAACGTTCAGAAATCAGAGTAAAGGAACTTGCTAATGGTCTTGGCAAAAATAGACTTTTTGTATTGTATAGGTACTTTTCGCCAAACAAAATTGATTTTATTAAAGAATTTATAAGATAGACGAACATACGTTTTATTTATCAATTTTGAAGTCTTAAAGAGTTATTCTCTCCCCATTGTTCTTGCTAAAATTACAATTATTACAGGTTATTTTCAACCAATATCAGAAATATCACATAGAAAAAATATAGATACAGGATAAAGAAAGTTGCTTTCGGACTATTCTAGATGGTTTTTGTTTAGGGCATTTCTGCACCGATCCCATGCTTGTAAAAGGCTGTCTTTTCTATGTATGTACATATTCTATATACTTGTTCCTGATACCATTGGCCGATGTTGAAGTGACCAAATGATAGCAGACAAGCACGCGGTAGGAGTCGCAGTGTTCTTGACCGAGGTGGCTTGTAAATATTAAACCATTTCTCAGATATTTTATAATTTTTCTTTATTTCGTATCTTTTCGAATAATTTCGTTCTATATTACGAACTATACCATTTTACGTCCAAATCACCACTGGCAACACTGGTAGAAACTATACTTACTTTACTTTTAATGGCACAACAGCCCATGGAGGGCCTAGGCCGAGCTTTTCGCATCCACTCATGTTGTGCGTGTTATATTTGTACATGAATGGAAGGGACCAACAGTTTAATGCCGAATCCGAACGGCGAAGTGAAAAGCTTTTCATAGCAATTTTTACTCTTGTAGGTTTGCCATTGCCTGCCAAGAGGTGAGACCGTGTAGAAAAATTATTTTTTCTATTTTTTGATTTTGTCTGTGCCGAGATTCGAACCCTGACACTCTGCGTAGCAGTCCAACGCACTACCACTACGCCACAGCGACCACAAACTATGTAGAAACTATACCTATACATAATTTATATATTTAATTTCGAAAAAATTTATATTTTTACTATGCTACTGTGAGGTTTATCTCTTCTTTAATGACCACTTAATGGTCATTCACTCATATGTAGAGTAATGAAACATAATGTGTCTTTAAAGGTGCTGGCACATAGAATACATTGTGTTCTTGCAGACGAAGTATACAACTGGCAGCTACGAAAGCTTATATGAAATAGTATGTATACGTTGAAGTAACGCAAAAAGTTGCCCAAGTTTAGACTTTTGATGTAAGTTGAGATTGTTGACAAATATCAGCTAATTTTTATTTTAGCAACGTATAGACTCTCTCCTTCATTTCCTTCATTTTAGTTGTATACTTCACTCTCAAGTACACAACAGATTCTTTGCGGCAGCGTCTTAAGGCTAGATAGAACTCAACGTTTCATAATGATTTCGGTAATCACTTGCACATAAAGCTCATATCACAGATCGATACGTGACAGTTGGCAACATTCCGATACGCTACGTCAGTGGGTTTCAAGTGTTTTCTGAAGGCTCCTTTCTGTTTTCGAATGAAGCTATTGCTTGTTTACATGAACACCAAAAGGAAATTTTTTTTTGTTACGTGTCGTTCAATTTACAAAAAGTTTATGTGAATCAAGTAATGACAAACAGAATATTTGAGAGAGAGAGAAAGAGAGCAAGCAATTGAATGTGAAATTTCGAAAATATCGCACATTTCTATGTGGATGTTTACACTAGACAAAGCGTGCAAGAAAGACAGGTAAAAAAATAAAGTTTGTAGTAAGAAAGAGATAGAAGTTTTGTCACCTTTTTCATGCTACCTTACTTTTCTGCCTGTCTCTCTCACACAGTCTATCATGCTTGCAACCGGTAAACAGCTTCTACCACTCATTTGAAAGAGCTTGGAAGAGCGCTCAGGCTTTTCAAAATTTCACATACACTTACAATATACATACATACATAGGTATGTACTTATATGTATGTATATGTCTAATGAAGAAATGAAATGATAATTTGCAATAAATTAGTTGTGTTTTCTATTGATATTTTGAAGCAGCTACAATTTTTGAGTTATAGCTTAAATAAACAAAAAAGCTGTAAAGAAAAAATTACCGCCACACCAATAAAAACAGAAAAACTTTAAAGCTCACATTTGTAAATTGTTGTAATATTATTAATATTGGTTAGGCGGTTGGTTAAAAGTAATAAAACTTGCTTGCAATGCCAGTAGTTACGTTTACTTTATGTATTATTAGAATGTATTAATATATATATTTTTATTTTCTTGTTACCGAAAAACATGTTGATAGAAATTGTTGCACTACAGCTGGTAATGTGGTATCGCACGTATCGATATCTTTTGAGAAACGACTGATTATGCGACCCAATGGCGTTGTATCGAATAATTCCATGGGCCATTTAAATACTCTCCTAAGTAGTGTGGTAAAAATTTCCATGGAACAATTTAAGCAACCGATTGCCAGACATAACCCCGATATAAAGCGTGATGTTACTATTTGATACGATTTCAATAATAGCATACGAAATATTATTATTATTATGTGGGCATGGCATGGTTTTCGGGCGGTTTATTTAGGAGGATTATGTTGAAAATTTGAGAAGTAAGAAAATAGAAAAGAAGAATATGTTTTTGTAATAATTTATAAATTTTAATAAAAAACACCCAGTTTGGAAAACAAAACTTTTCTCATGCAATTATTTACAGCTTTGTAGTCTAAAAGTTTATAAATTAAATGTAGGTATTAGCAGGTGGTACACTGAATTTTTACCCTGTGTTATTTAAGTTTTCAACATAAAATAAAAAATAATTCAATTTTTAAAAAGTAAACCAAGGAAGCAGGCAAAGAGATCTGATTGTAAGCTGTAGCGTAGATATTGATAAATTTGGAAGAAAATTCAAAGGGTGGAACTACTCTGCAATCAAATGAAATCAATCTGCAATCAATGAAAATGTGTGTTGCTGAGAATGTGAGCTGCTTTCTGAGAGTAAGAGAGCGTAAATTTATTATAACTTATAAGCAGCCATTTTATTTCACAGAGGCGCTTTCAATCATATGCCAATTTCAAGTGCTGCCAAATTTCTATAGAAAAATATATGCAAAATATACAGTTTTGCCCTGAACTGAATTAAGCCGACAAATCCAATTTTATTTTTAATTTACTATCGTATCAATTCGTACTAATTTTGGGGTCTCTTTCGATATACCTCTTCCTTTCTAAAAATTTATATCAAATCCGTCAGTTACAGCAAAAACCGATAAAGGAAAACTAATTTAAAATATGTATACAAAAAAAGGATTTATCGGATTTTGAATATTTGTTCCTCATACGTTGATCGTTTACAGTGAATTGAAGTTTTATTTTTATACAAAGGATTTTGATTTTTGAAGTTGCCGATTTTTGCTATCAATTCGGCCATATCCAAAAGAATTAATGGCTTTTAAGTTTTAAAATGAAATCGTGGCGCTGCCAAGTTCAATCTATTTATGCTATTACGAGGGTAGATCAATAAGTACCCGTGTTAGGAACGAAGTGGCAAATTTTTTTCAAAAAAATTTTTTTTTCAGCGTAATCTCCTTTTAGTTTAATACACTTTTCCCAAAGTTTCTACCAAAAAATATTTGGTAGGATTTGTCAAACTCCTCGTTTGAGCTGAATTTTTTTCCCCCGAGCCACGTTTTCATGTTGGGAAACAGAAAGAAGTCACAAGGAGCCAAGTCGGGCGATTACGGTGGGTGCGGCAACAATTCATAGTTCAATTCATGCAATTTGGCCGCGACAATTCCGTATCCGCTTGCTGTCCACCGTAAGCAATCGCGGCGCCCATCGGGACGACACCTTTCTCATGCTTAACCTATCATGTAAAATATAAATTACCGTTCCGTACGACACTCATACGGCCTCTGCTACTTGGCGCACTTTCGTTCGGCGATCAGCGAGAATCATGTCGTGGACCTTTTCAACGATTTCCTCGGTAACCAAGTCTGCCGGGCGGCCTGGACGCTCCTCATCAAAAACAGATGTACGATCACGTTTAAATTCGTTGAACTTGAACCAATATCTTACGGTTGTCATAGATGGTGAAGGGTCCCCATAGATAGCATCCAACTTCGCTTTTATTTCTTCGCATGTTTTTCCATCCAAAAATTAAAAGCGAATTACGGATCGATATTGTTCTTTTTCCAATTTATCGCGATACACCAAACACGTGTGATACTAATGGCGGCCAAATAAAAACTAACATATGAATCAGTGAAATTTAGTATGGTGTCGTGTGACAGATGGCAGTACACGACGGTGATGCCAACTTCCCTCAGCAACGCCACCTGTCTTCACACACGGGTACTTATTGATCTACCCTCGTACTAAGGCCTTCAATCCCGAAATATTTTTACAATGTTTTGCGCTTTCAATCAAATGCAGTCAGAGTTACCAGATATTGCTATCAATTCGACCATTTCCATTAGAATTAATGACGTTTAAGCTTTAAAATAAAATCATGGAATTTGTCTATGCTATTACTAAGGCATCATTTTTACAATGTTTTGGGCTTTCAAAATAAAGATGATTTTCGTGATCAGCGATATCAGTTTGGCTTTAAAATTTGAAGTCTCACCGACCACCCTTTCCCCTACGGAGACTTGGAAAATATATTTGGCTATTGGTGACTATGTCGAGCGGAATTCAAGTTAGAGCGGTTAAGTGTGATTTACTGAAACTTTTACTAATATCGATTTTAAATGTAGGATTATGAGCTACAACATTCTTTGCTTCCAGGAGTGTACCTCACCTTCAAATTGACCCAGAGTAACCAACTTTCGTCTAAATTCACGGCCTACTTGAACCAAGAACAAATATGACGCTCACTAAACTTTTGTAGCCCCAGTAATATACAAATTTTAAGTTTTTTTATTTAAATATATAAATCACGAATACCGGATGACTTAATTTGGTTATGCGGGATCACGGGATTGAATGCCTTAGCAATTAATTACATACTGTGAACCACTAATTACTTTTAACAAAAATATATTGTGGCATATTCTCTCACTCTCTCTTGCTCAGCATATACAAAAATCAATATACATATGTATGTACATAAATATTTTTATATCAAACAAGATGAACTATATTCAAATTAAAATCCGATTATTTCGTGTTTTCTTTCGATTCGAAATTTGATTGCATTGTAATATCGCCCAAATCGACATCTTTAAATACTAAGATAGAATGTATGGGAAGAATGAATACAATTTCAGCAAAATTTCTTGCATAAATATAAATATATATTTCTTGTAAATTAATAAATATGCATACTCAAATGATATGTATAAGTGGATAATCTTTTGCAATTGGAAAAAAGTTTTTACTACAGCAGTTCATTTCAACAGAGTTGATGTTTCAATTGAGCAGATTGAGAGAAATTTACGCACACTAAATGGAGACCAAAGAACATGATTGGTCAATTGAGTGTGTAACGCTTTCTCTTTTTCTATCTGTGCTCATATACATACATTGTAAGTATGCATGTACTTAAGTACCAACCCTTTTGAACTGAATACTTCTATTAAAGCATGTAGTATTTTACGAGTATTATTCAGTATTTAGAATGTAATTAGTTAAAAATCAATGATACTTAAAAATTAAAAGTTATTAATATAAAGCTATATTAGTAGCAAAGTACTTATTTTTTTAAATATTTTTTTCTATATTTGTGGAAATGTGTTATTATGAATAGAAAAATAGATATAGAAATAAATAGTAAGAAATAAATGGAAACTAAAGAAGATGTGAAGGATATGAATGTACGTATGTATGTATGTATATTACCGCATAAGTTTGGCTAATTGCTGCACGCCATAAAACCGGTAATAGATTGTCAATTGTATCAATATCTTTTGAGAAACGATTAATAATTCTACCCATGGGTGTTGTATCAAATAATTCCATTGGCCAATGCATAACACTCGTTAGTAAAAGATCATGAAGTTTCTGCGCACAATAGATGCAGCCGATTGCCACAATCATTGTAGTGATTAAATATATACTGACTACAAAAAGTAAGGGAGGGTGTAAAAGAGGGAGGCTTTTTTAATTTCAATTTATGATTGTTACAAACGCTTTGTGAATATATTTTTAGTATTACTAGTTAGGATCATTACAAAACTACATAGGAACACAGATTCACAGATTCATGTTTAAGTAGGACGAATGCATACAAAGTAAACGGGAAAACATTGAAATATTAAACATCATAAGTCCGTCGTTTTTCTGTTCTTGTCGTTTGTTTTTTGTGGTGTGAGCTTTAAAAACACCGATGGATACAAATTACTTTTAACAAAAATATTACGTAATTAGTTACAAATACGAGGACGTGCATTACTGTTAAGAGGTAGTACATTCGGTTTCACCACTTCACTCTCCTCATCTAAAATCGTTTACTTTTACTCGCTAATGATAGAGAGTAATTTTTACAAACTTGAGTAATGAAACTGAAAGCGAGTAGAGAGTAACGAATTGAATGAATAATTATAATTTTTTATGAATGGAAGAAATTGTTTTTTTTTTTGTTTTGTCTTAAAATTATTTCGTAGGCTTTTTTGGAGGGGCATAAACGGCATAATTCCATTGTTGTACAAATATAACACGTACAACATGAGTGGATGCGAAAAGCTCGGCCTTTGACGCTACATGGGGTGTCACAGTCGACATTGATAAAACTGAAGTTCATTGTGGCAAAGGCAGAAAACTTGTCACAATGGCTGTCTAGCCCATTATCGGTCTCCTGTGATTGCATTCATTTTCTCCTTCTACCTCCCACCTATCACCTATCTTCCTTCAATAAAAAAAACATACTAGTATTACCATATTGATCCATATGTATGTAAGTAGTGCATTTCAAATATGTTTGGACTTTTATTAAATGAGCTTATATTTAATTAAAATCAAAGCTCTTGGTAGTGTTCTAAAAATAAACCATTGATCCATATCTGGGTTGGGTGGTTTTAAGTAAGTGATGGCGCCAAGTAGACAAAATGGTTCCCCATGTAAAGGAAGGGAGTAATTTTAGTCACTGGCGACACATTTGCACACGTTTAAGTGTGCAGAACACATTTACCACGCGGCACTTGTTGCTAGTAGTAGATAGTGATAGCGGCCAAAGCACACAAGCGAAAAGCTTTAAGCAGTGATGGGCAAGGAACATAAAAAAAGCTGCAATTGGCATTACTGAACCATAGGAAAGTAATGGTAGTCAAACTACATATTATGTAAACAAAATTTTTACTTTATATAAAAAGTAGGAATAGCAATGACCAAATCACGCAAATTTTCAAACCAAAAAGTTATAATTTCTTTGAAGTTTCATTGGGATAACTGCACGTACGAGTCTATACTTAGTAGGTACTTTGTTATGAAAAGTTATCGAACGTACCAGGCTTAGAACGGACTAATGGATAAATTCAATAAATTCGGTTAAGTATTCAATTCATTATTTTACAGTAATTCACTGATTTATTTGAATTGAATTTAATACATTAGTGTGGTCTAAGCAAGACTAGTTTGATTTTGTGTGGCCTGGACTAATTTAGCCTTGCCTTGTTTTGTCTGTGTTAGTCTGGTCTGGTCCGGTTTTATCTGGTTCAGTCTGCTTTTGTTTGGGTAGGGTTATTTTAGTCCAGTCGGGTTAGTCTAGTTTTGGTTTGGTCGGGTTGGGCTGGATTGGATTGGTCTGGTTTGGTTTGTTTAGGCTTGAGTTGGTCTGGGTTCATTTAGCTTAGGTTGATTTTGTCTTGTTTAAGCTGCCCTGGTTTGGTCTGGTGGTGTTTGACTTAATCTGGTTGTCTTCTCTGGTTTTTTTCTAGGTTAACTTGTTCTGATTTTATATGGTTTCATCATAATTTTGCCTGCTTTGGCATAGTATGGTTTTGTTAAGGCTAGTCTGGCTTTATCTGAGTTGTATTGATATGGTTTAACCTGGGTTGGTTTCGTCTTGTTTGATCTTGTCTCGTCTGGTTTGGTTTAATTTGAATGAATTCTTAACAGAAACTGTATTGAATTCTAAAATGAGTTTTTAAATACATATATTCAAAGTTTAATATTCATCACATGAATGAATGAATTCTTTAACAGATAATAAAAAAAATATGCAAAAACCGATAGTAATCGTAATTTTTACATAACTTCTACAAAGTGTAATGAATCTCTTTATTAAACGGGTTTTTTGTTTTCTTCTTTTTTTGTTCCTGTTGTTTTTTAATTTACCATAACAACTTGCATTAAGACAACACGCCAATTTACCATATATGCTTAATTATCAACAGTATGGATATCTTTGGCAAAACGATTTACAATTCTTCCTTGTGGTTTTATATCGAATGTTTTCATGGACCAGCGAAAAACGCTGGAAAACATTACGTTATGTATAACTGCTGAGCAATAAAGGAAGCCGAGCGATACAGCGAGTGTTGAAAGGTAACTTGTAACCACTTTTTTGATTTTTGTTCGTATATAGAAATAGAAATATGATTGTGTGAAAACATACGTAGAAGATTTGAAAAACGATTGAAATAATCAGCAATAAGTAAAATGGGAATGCCTACATGAAGAAATCCAGAAGTAGCCATCTAATGTTTACAAGAAGAATTTGTTTAATCAGAACAATATTGCAAATGTGCGAAGAGTTAACAAATAAATAAAAAAAAATTGTATCGTAAAATGGTTACCTTAAACACTGTTTGAATACTGAATAAATGTATAAATCAAATTTTGATTTACTATTTAACTATATACCATAATATATGTTCTACTATTCAGGGAAACGTTGGCAGTTGCCTTTTGCTTCCTATATAAAGCGATAATCCGAAGGAGAGTGATTAATAGAGTAATTTTAAGTACTGGGTATAGATTTTCACACGTTTGACAGAACAGAACATATTTATCACCGCGTCACATTGTTGCAAGTGTGACATCAGCCTTTGCAGTTACAGCAAATGACAGCCAATAATTATTGGTTATAGAATTTCGCATATTGAGGAGATTTTACTGATTCTGTCTCTCTCTCAATCGCTCTTTCACTCAGATTTGACTCAGACTCGATTATGATTGGTCAATCGAAATATAACTAAAGTGTACAATAGAAGTGATAATGGATATAGTTTTGACTTCAATTATAGATGTGAAAAAAAAAAGTTTCAAAATAATTAAGTTTAGAGGTGAACGATATTTTGCTAAAAACCTGGTTTAGTTCAATACTGGAACTTCTACAGAATTGAACACGATGAACTAATAAGATATATTTTGATACACATAAATATGTATATTTCACTCAAATCTAGTACTGATATGTTAAAAGTTTTTTATTATAAATAAAAGTAAAGCATAATTAAGAAGATTAGGATGCATAGAGTTTAATATTAAATAATAAAGTAACGAAATAGAAGAGACCAAAAGTACTTTATAGGTGGGTATTTATACTAAGTACATAAAGAAGTATATAAAGTATATACATAAAGTCAGAAAAAAGTATATTAGAAGAAAGTAAATAGAAAATAATGTAGAATTTGGGAAAAATTTTAGGAAATTGATTGACAGTGATAGAAAAGTAAATAACGTATGTAAAACTATTACCGCAAAACCTTGAGTAATGACTACACGCCATAGTAGCGGTAACGTTAAATCAATTGTATCAATATCTTTTGAAAATCTATTGATAATTCTACCCAAGGGTGTGGTATCGAATAATTCCATCGGCCAATGCATAAGTTTTGTTAATAGAATTTCATGTAGTTCCTTTGCACTAAAGATGCAGCCAATTGCCAATGTAAGTGAAAATACAAAATGTACAAGAACTACAAAGAAAAGTAAGGGGAAGAAAATAGGGATCGTATATATGTAGACAGAAGATGATGGTAACAGTTTTTTAAACAAAAAATCCAAGTAATAATTAAATATTGTTGAAAATAATAAGTGCATAATAGTAATAAGAGTACATTTGATACAAGAATAAAAAAGTGCAAGGTTAAAGTGGAAAAAAAGAAGGGGAATAAAAACATATCAGAATTTATATAGTATTCGTGTGTGTTTGCGTGTGTGTGGGTGAGTGAGTGAGAGTAAGAGCTTTAAGGGCGTGTGTTCATGTAGAAAGGTTTGTTTTTGAGGTCTAAAAACTTTCTAAATAATATTCTAAATCTTACATTGTTTACATACAAAATTTGTTTTCTTTCTTTTGGCTCACGTATGCGTGTGTATTTGTGGTGTGTGATTTGTGCGTGTAGAGTGTTAAGCGTGTATGTGCGTGTGTTTTTTGAATAAGTTTTCAAAATAGTTAAAGTTATATTTAGTTAATTAATTTACCATATATGCTTGTGCTAATACCGCACGCCAATTGTTCGGTAAGACATTATCAATTGTGTCGATATCTTTAGCGAAACGATTTACAATTCTTCCCATTGGTGTTATATCAAATAATTCCATAGGCCAGCGAAAAACATGTACCAACAATATATTATGTATGGACTCCGAGCAATAAAGACAACCAAGTGATACGGCAAGTGTTGAAAAGTAATTTGTTAGCACTTTAGTTTTACATACAGTGAAAAAGTATAAGCAAAAAAAAGTCGAGTGCAAGAAAAGCAAGAAAATATTAACGTTTTTCGATTCGATCAAAGAAAAGTATATAATGTATGTATGAGAAATATTGGAATTAAATGTTGATAAGATTTTAAAAATGGTTGTTTTTTGTTGAGGCAGACAAATGAAGGGAGAACAGAAAAAATAGCTATAACAAAAGCATAATTAAATAATAGAAGCAAAGTAAATTTCGAATTTCTAAATTTTTGAAATTTTGATTTTTACAAGATTAAGGCTTATGTGCCCATCGAATTTGAAAAGATTTCAATCTAATGCATGATTTCTATCTAATTGCCAACACTTTAAATAAAGTCTAAAACAGTCAGACAGATTTATGTCTAAATTGTTGCACCAAAGAATGAATAAATTCTTTTATATCATTTTAAATGTCCAGATTAAATACCATAAAGTGTGAAAGTCATGAAAAAAAAGCAATAGACCAAAAGAATAAAATCAAAGAAAACAACAAAAGGAAACAACAACCACAGAAAAGGATAAATAAGTGCAAGAACAAAAACCAACATGTAGTTAAGCCTAAAAAAATTATATAAAAATAAAACTAAACCATAACCATAAACAAATGAACATAAACCAAAACCAAAACAAAGCATAAAAACAAATGCATTAAAAATAATAACGAAATACTTAAAGCCAATTAATTCATAAACAAATAGATAACGAAAATAAAAACATGAGAAAAAAACAAGTGGGTGCATAAGTACAATTAAAAACGATAATGAAACGAAAAACATATATTAAGTATATATAGGACATATACAGAAGAAAAACTAAAACTAATTAACTAATAATTAAAAACAATTTCTTACCTTGGCCAAAACCGAATGCACCATAAACACCCAAATACATATCTCTCAGGCTAGTATCATTTTCGACACGTTTATCATTGGACCATTTAGTAAGCCATAAATTTGAACCGATTTGAAAAGCTTGAAAGACGAAATTCAAAATTAAAGTAGCAGCTGAAAGGAATATACCAACACTTTTGATATAATGTTTGTACACAGCAAATTGCACCTGAAAGAGTAAGTGAATTTTTAAGAAAAAATAAATAACTCTTATTAAACATTTGTAGCTTATCATTTAAAACGAATTTGTAGTCATTCGGCAAGTATGACTTCAGATATTTGGTAGAGTAGTCATTTAACCTTCAATCTGATCAAGTATGTATGATTAATAGTTATCTCTAAAAAAACCTTTCACTCGAAGCATTTAAGTAAAACAACTCTCCTTTCCCACTCCAAATTCGTTTGAATGCTTTCAACAGCATATCTATCATTTTCTGCAAGACTGTCTAACGCAAAAAAAATAAATTTTTGGTGAAAAACGCATTTATACTTTTCCATACTCCAAGATAAAGCACTAAATAACGGTTACTTCTTTATACATAACTCGAATCTTTTTTTATTTTTTGTTTATGACAGTCGTGCAGCAAATGAGCGAAATATTTTTACATATGTTTCAACTTACGCCGCCCGTTTCAGATTTCTCAGTTTCAATGAGTTTACCCTCTTCTTGGTCCATTTTCTTTTTTTGTGACGCTGTCGATAGCATAGAAATTTCAGAATCTTGACGACCGGCCTTGCGATGTCTCAAACTACCGTTATTGCTTTCCAGTGAATGCATTGAACTACAAAACCAAAAAATAAACCATAACGAAATTATTACATTAAAATTATTATTAAAAATAATTTTTTCTCAACACTTACACTGAATCGGATAAACTCTCGCTGCGTGCCAGCGATATCACCCGCTCGAAAGTACCTAAAAGTTCTTCAGAATTCACGGTACCCACCAGCTGCTGTTTTATTTCATCTAAATCTTCAACATCCTCGGAGTTATCTTGTAAATGTTGTATTATGAAATCAGAGAATGCACCCTTTCGTTTCAATAGCTCTTGGTAAGTGCCATTCTCGCTTATTTCACCCAACTTCATAACATAAATATTATCGGTTTGTGGCAAGAATGTAATACCATGCGTTACGAGAATACGTGTCTTTCTCGCCAGCAAACCTTTCGGTCCGACAACCTCTTCGAATATATGCTTACCCACATGCGAATCAACCGCACTAAGTGGATCATCGAATAGATAGACATCAGCATCGCTATAAACAGCACGTGCCAGAGAGATACGTTGCTTTTGACCACCCGATAAATTAATACCCTTTTCACCGATTTCAGTTTTATCGCCCGCCGACAATATATCAATATCAGCACGCAGCGCACACGCATCGATAACGCGATTATAACGTTGACGATCATATTCTTGGCCAAAGAGTATATTGTCACGTAGCGTAGCATTTTGAATCCATGCTTGTTGGGGGACATATGCTATGGAACCGACGGTATTGACACGACCATCCAACTTGTCCATTTCACCAAGAAACGCTTGTATTACCGAGGATTTACCTGAGCCAACCGTTCCAACAATGGCGCACAATTGATTCTTCTTCACTTGCATATTGATATTTTTCAATGTGACATCATCACCGCCCCATGAGAATTTACCATTTTCAATGATTAATGGATTTGCTGTAAATAAACAGGAGAGAGAGCGAGAATATGCAAATCAAATAAATTGGAATAAGAGATTTAGGGAGAAGCCTTTTTTTCATGTCAACTTACATTCTTTGGGATCATGTTGCACACTATTCGGATCCAATTCTTCGCTATTCATAAATTTATTAATACGCTTCACAGATACTTGTGTCTAATTGTTGATTGGAAATTTTAAAAAGATTAGTAAAGTTTATTTGCTCCCATTTATGGTATATTTTTATACACTTTTCACATGTAACACAAATGCGAGAATTAATAAAGCATCCAAATATAAAAATGGTGTTATTTCAAATGTTTAAGTGAATTGGATTGAAAGGACGAGGTAAGGAGGTAAGGTTTGAGGATGCTGATCATGAAGTGTTGAATTTTATTATCATTTATTTTGAGAAAAGCATTAATGATGAATATTAAGTAAAAATAACTGGAAATGAAAGAAAAGTATAATAATATTGAAAAATGAAAACTATATTAATGATTACTTTGAAATAGATGTGCTGAATCTATCCCAAGTTTTTTCGATACATAATTATTGAAATCATAAGTTATTTTTTCATAAATTTTATGAACATTTATCTACTCCAAAAATTCATTAATTATTTACATGATCCTCAAGAGATAAAATTTGGTTTTACTACAAATTAATTTCATACTAAATCTTAGGAGATTAGATTAGTTTTGCAAGTGATTTACAAATATAATTTCAATTTGCAACAAAACAAAAATCAAACTTTATTAAAAACAATACAAACAAAAAATATTAACAATTAAATAAAAAATTTTTGGTACATTCCAAATTTCACCTTAATCGAAGTCTAGGTTCAACAAAAAATTAATTTCAGTTTCGATTAATGTGGAAATTTTAAAACTTTCTTAACAAACACATGTTCTGAATTTTTCCTTCGATCACTATCGAAATCGTTAGGTACAACAAACTTTCGAAATTCAGTAGCATTTCTGATTAACAAACATACTGAAGCATGTTCTGCAACTGGTTTTTTATCGAAACGATACAGCAAAATTCACTTGAGGGAATAATTTCGACTTCGATCAATAGTAAATTTCAGGACATGCTCGATGGACAAACACATTTCAAACATGCCCTGAAATTCGCTCTCGATCGAAATTAAAATCATTTGGTATAGCAAAGTTTGCTGAACACCGACTTCAATTTCGATTGATAGGGATTTTCAGAACATACTTAATTCCTTATCGATCGATATTGAAATCAATCGATTTCGATCTATAAGGAATTTCAGAACATGCTCGAATAACAACAACAAAAACACTGATTAGATATAGAGGGGAAAAAAACTTACTTGAACCACATTGGAAATCAACATGGGTAACATAATTAATGGAAAACGCAATATGTTGAATAATGATAATGAAACAAATGTTTTAGTTGCATCTAGGACATTATTTTCATCAATTAAGACGTATGTGGCAAATGTTACCAATGATACCTAGAAGTATATTGAAAAAAAACAAGTTTAAGAAAAATAGAGTAAGTGCAACAAGGGAAATTTGATGAATGGTAGTAGTAGGAGCAACAAATATCCATTATCCATAGAAATGTGTGTGGTTGGGATGTGATCCATAATCCATGTCGTAGGCTGAGATGCACTGCTACTTAGAGTTACAATGTTGTGCCTTTGTTGTGTATCCTTTTTCCCCAGTTAAAATGGAGCTCGCATTGTGAAATGTTTCTTTTTTTCTCATTAAGTTCAATTTAATGTTTTTACCTCAGCAATATCAACGAAGAGCATAGGTAAAGTGGCCAACGGTAGCTTTAATGTTTCAAACAGTGTAATACCCACAAATACCTTTGTTGCTGTTAAATTATTTGCTTCGTCGCTGAGCACGTACGTAGCGAAAGTCACTAGAGAAACCTTTAAATTGGTGTTTTTTTTTTGTTTGTTTAGATTTGTATAATAGTTAGAATATTATTTTGAAATATGTATATATGCAAATGCTATAAAGACATTGCTTTTTCATAATTGAAGCTGTAACGAAATTAAAAAAAGAAATATTTTATATTAATTTTAGCAAGAACTTACCAAAAATGGTGCACAAGACCACAAGAAAGAAGTACTGGCATTTAGATAGGCGGTTGCTTTTAGAGTAGCGATTTCCTTTTCACGTATTAGCAACACTTGATTTTCGAAACTGGGTTCCCAGGCATATAATTTGAGTACCTATTCATTAAAGCAGGAAAGTTAAAACTATTAAAATCGACAACATTTAACAGTAGAAGAGTCCAGTCCGACTAACCTTAATGCCACTCAACACCTCATTCATCAACTTGACACGCTCATCCTTGTACTTCATTTGTTTAATTTGATAAGTTTTAATGCGATTAGCAATTACTCCATTCACCGGAATCAGTATAACCATAACAGCTAGACCAGCTAAAACGGACGGCCCGAGCAATTGCCACAAGAAGTACATAGCCAGACAAATTTGTAGAGGTGCTGACCAAATCATATTTAAATATGTGGTTAAATCCATGAAACGCTGTGCATCCACTGCCATTAAATTCACAATTTCACCAACGGTAGACTCTTTACGTGTGGCATTCGATATAACTAAAGCTTTGCGATAAATCGCATTGATCAGCGCCGTACGTATACGCAAGCCAACAATAAACATACGATGGAAATATTGTCCCAAAATGAACGTTTGCGCTGCTGCAACCAAAAATAGTAAAATCGCATACAAGATACCCTTCCATTCAGGTTGACTCTCCTTATCTTCAACGAAACCGATAATCAAGCGTAATACTTGAGGTTGTGCGAAGGTCAGCAAGTCGGTGAATAATTTCATCATTGAACCGAAGAGGAATACAGTGCCAAATGAACGAACGATTGGGGGCATAATCGAAGCCATTCCCTTCTTGGGTCCTGTCTTCTCACCGTGTGGATTATCGAATGATACTTTGCCATTGCTGTATTGGGCATTCGGTTCTGGGTTTGCTTGCGTCGGTTGAGTTTTATAATTTTTACGCACATTTTTATTCCAGTAATGTGCAAAAATGGGCATAACTTCTTTGCAACTATCCTGTGGACGCAGATCCCACAAGTCTTTCTCTTCGAGTGGATTGCGATAACCTTTCCAGGCCATTTTATCAAACCAAGCGTATGTAATGCGCGATAGAAAACTAGCCGAGCATTCGGGCATTTCATTCTGTTAATAAGATAAAGGAAAATATATTTCGTTCATGTTCAAATTACATAGTTTTCCACTTACCCTTGTGCGATTATATTTCGTTTGCCTGGGCATTTTATCCGCTCTACAATTTATTATCAACATTACGCATGAAAACGCAAAAAAGGTGAAGAAGCTAATGTATTTATATTCATCCCATGAATAATCGGGCGTATCAACTTGACCGGAATCTATTATATCGTTGCGTTCATGCATTGCGCGCACCTCAGTACGACAACGCGGCACCGAGAATACAACCAAAAAAAACCAGAACAGGAACTGGCAACCCGATGTTTGTACACCATATTTTCGATTGAGTGGTATGAATATGAAGAGCAATAACTAGAATATAAATTTGAAACATTAACTTATACCAAAACGCATATTTTTATATATTTTTGTCTGATTTTGTACTTACAAATGTGGCAAACTTTATTACTGGACCCCAAATGTCCACGGGGTAGATAAGATTCGTTGTTTCATCGTCACTTTTCTTTATCAAAGCCATAGCAAAATCAATAGCTGTGAGCACAAGTAAGCCCAAATTGAATATCAATTTACTGATATTCAACCAACCCCATGGTATGTTCTTGTCTAAACTCGCTTTTAGATAATAAAAATCAAATACGGAAAAGGCCCAAAGGAAGGCACAAGGTACCCAAACTAATATCGTTTCTTCGAAACATCTTGAAAAATCTGGATTACTTGTATACCAAGTTTCATTGGCATCCTGAAAGAAAAGTCCCGAAGGAATTACATAGTTACAAAATTTGTGACGAGTCACCGGGCTCGTGATACGTAAGCAAAGAGGTGTAGTAACACTTACCCAAAATTTCGATCCACAAAACTCATCCATAGGAGTGGCAGCATCCATAATGCCGCTTTATTTTATGCTTATTTATTTACTATATAAATTATTACTTTGCAAACACGTTCGAAATAAAAAAAGGACTATAAAATTGGTACCACGCTGCCCTATACTTGTCCGTCTGCAAAATAAATGATAAATGTGCGGTAAGTGTTGAGAATTATGTATAGAAAAAACAGCTGTTGCACTGACGAAATAAAAGCGTGTACTTGAAAATAATTAACTTCCAGAGAAACTAGTACTTTAGCTTCAGCAATAGTGTCCACTGAACTATGTTTAAAAACAAATAAAAGCTCAAATTTAAGACTTGTCTATTTATTCTAACAAATAGAAGAATATACTTATTTCTTTGCTTTCTGTTACGCCCTGTGCTGTCAACTGTCATTTTAATCTGGTTATGGCACAACTACAAAGCGAACAAAGCTTTTTATATTTTTGGCACTTGTGTGTTTTTTTCCAACTCTCGTGCTTGCTGTGAATAAATACTTCTAAATATTATTAAAGAAATATATAAAACTAACGATTACTCAGCAGTTTTATAATTAAAAATGGCACGTAAAATGAATTTTCTAGACGCGGATAGCAATCTTCTCGAGCAGAATCTGCGTTTTGTGCGTGTAAGTGATAGAGAGTGATATTTTTTCTTCTGCCGTTGCCAAGGCATGAGCACATTGAGTTTTAAGCATTTTTATTTTAATTTTTCTAGAACGATATGGAAGATAGTTTAAATCAATACTTCGGCGCTCCAAGTGGTGATCATTCGGAGAATACTGTTGCTGCACCACCGCGCGATTATAAAATTGTGCAACCACAACCGGGTAAGTGTCAAAATTGTTTTTGTTTGTATAGAAGTTATAAACAAATGCGAAATAGAGATTCTGTATGTAAAGTGTGGCCACCTATGAAGATATTTGTTGGAGGGGGTTTTTAAAAAGGAGATTTAAACATCTTTTTTTTTTGTTAAGATAACAAAAATTTTTCATGTTTCGCAGTTTTTTTTTTTAAATCACACGTATGTATGTCCACAACAATTTTAGTTTCATAAGCTGAAAAACGGCTTTCTTTATTCGAAAAATGGTTTAGAAAATTGAATAAATATTAATCGAATTACATCACTCAAATTAATAAATCATTAAAATTTTTTAGTTAATATCGCTGGTATATTGAAAATTTGCATGAAAACAGTTAAATATTCTCTCAAAATTTCACCAGAGATAAATTATCAATTTCATTTCCATAAAAATACTTTAAAAATGAGCCAAAAGTTGCTAAGCTCACACATTTTATAAATTAGTATTTTCACTAAAAGGTTAAAAAACTCAGAAATTCTTTAATTTATTTCACCATTAGAATTATTCGTATCATATTCTCCGAGATGTTTTTCTACTTTGTATACCTAAAATGTACTTTAGTATAATAAAAAAATAAAATATTTGCCTTCATTATCTTATTATCTTTTTTTGTTTAATTTTCACACTTCCATATACACGTACATACATATATATTCTGCTAATATGTATATAATCTGCTAAATTACAAGCTTTAATGACATTTGAACAAAAAATGTCATATCTTATCCGTGAAATTAAACATGCTTGTTGTATGTATGTAAGTTAATTATTTCTAGACACCACCAACAATAAATAAATAAATAATAATATATATAATTATGTAATACCTTAAGAGAACACTAGAAATTTAAAAAAAAAAAAAATAAAACGTTTCACTGAATATTATAAAAACAAATCGATGCGCTTATTTCAAACGAAATAAATAACGCTTTCTTTGCATTTATTTATTCAATACCATAAACAATATAAGCCCATACATAACTTGCTCAAATAGTTAATTTGTGAAATTTCACGATTTAAATTTAATACGCTTCATTGAGTCTTATCAACCGGCAATTATTGTTGAAACGATGCTATTCAATAATGTTTCTACTGCTGTTGCTGGTGTACAAAAATAATTGGAATGCGATTCAATTAATTGCAATTGATACAATGTGAAAATAAACACACTAAAAAAAACAGCATGCAAGTTTTATTCGTTTTCATTTTCATAAATTGAAAATATGTACTCGTATGTACAATACACACGAAGATAATATGTTCAATTATTCTTACAAACATTATGACATCAATCACAAGAATTATTTATAATTTATAAATTTCCACTCCAAAGTATTCTGTTTTCGTTTCTAAAATTTTTAGTCATTTTAGATAATAAATATCATTTTTTTTTTGCGCCTAATTGATTGAAAAAAAAAGAATAACCATCAAACAGGTTTTTATTTCAAAGCTCATAATAACAGCAGAAACAAGAAACCCATTGAAGAAAGTTTTTTTTTTGTTTGTTTTTTGAAGCTTCAAATATTCTTTAATTATTTAAAGACTATGCTAATATATTATATACTTATAAAGAGAGAAACTTGTTTTAGATTTAGTTTTTTAGAATTCATTGACTACTACATAGTTTCATAGCTAGCTAAACAAGTTTTTTCTTAGTTTATTTGCAGTTTCTTGTATAACCAACAGTTTTAATTTTGAAAATTAACCACAATTGTAAAAACAAATCTATACAAAAAACACAAACGAAACTTAATTTTCATTTGTTTAGCAGGCGATGTAAATATCGATTTTCATGCAGTTCTTCTTTTTTCTAAACGTAGGCATACAAATTGAAATTTGTCAACGTTTATGGAATAAAATTGTATGGCAGTAAATCTTTTTTAAATAATTTTTCTTGTATTTGTATTTATTTTGAAGAAAAATATGCTCTATTAAATAAATCAAAACCAATTCAAAGCCTTTATTCTTTGGTTCACTATATAAGCATTTACTAAACACCATGTATATAAATTACACAGGGAAAGAAAAGAAATTTTTTTTTCAGCGACATAAGTTAATGCTGTCAATAAAGTACACAGCTCATGAATTATTTTGTTTGAATTGACTCTGGTTTTTATGATAAGCCGTTTTGTAAAAAATACACATTTTTAGCTAATCGAAGTATAACTTGAGAAATACTAACCGTCATCCGAGATTTTAACGAATAGCACCATGTTCATAATCCTAGTTGATTATATTATTTAATTTATTGGGAGTTATTGTTACAAAAAGTATTAGTTCTTCACGCAAGTCTTGTGTTAATAACCCCGACCATTTGTATGTGGACTACAATGTAATATAAATGATTTTGTAAAACAAAATTATCGGTCATATTTTGGAAAACAGCTTGGATAACAAGACAAATGTTGGGACCCACATAAAGTTTCTAAAGGTTGCGTGGAATCACTTCGATATTTGAGTCAAGGAGGACGAAAAGTGCTTCCGTTTAGAATACCAATGACATGCATTTTAAAATAAACGTTTTAAAAAATATTCTCCTCTTTTTTAAAAATCTAATTTCCAGTCTATTACAAAAAGTAGGGTAAATTTCACAAAAAATTTATTATTTTCGTATTTAACAGACCAAAATGACCTAAAGTTGATTAACAAATCCCATGCCGCAGAATCAATGTTTCCCTGTGTTATTATTCTTCTCTTTATTTTCCACTGCTTGCAAGTTAGAGTTTAATAAATAAATTTTCCAAGCGCAAATTTTGAAAGAATGAATAATTTTACTTATGTAACTTTTAATCAGAAAAGCAAATTTAATACGATATTAAACTTTATGGTATATTGGTTATAAAATAATTTTAAGTATTAATTGCATTAGAAACTTGATGTGCGCATGCACGTTAAAACTTGTCTCTTTAATATATGAGTATGTACATATGGTATACATAGTACTTGAAATATTAAAAATGAGTGTACAAAATGAATACAGTATAGCATAAAATGATATAATGTCGATGGTAAAGTACCAGCTAAACCTGGCTGGCCTGAAGTTCTTTGAACACCAAACTATAAAATATAATAATCTTTGTAACGTAGTTCGTGAAACGTTTTTGAACTGAGCAATATTTATACTAATTAGGTCCTTACTAATACCAAAATATTTAATCTGGTTTTATTTTGTTTAAACTAATTAGGACTAGTTGTAATATATTAGGGAACTAGTTGGGTACAAGTGAACTCATCCGGTGTAGAAGTATGAGTATACATTTTTAGCTTAAGTATATGTAAGTCGGCCGGGTCATTTCGATTAAGTGTACAGATTTTGAAGTCTACTCTCTCGTTCTTGATTTTAGCTTATAAATATAAATAGATGGTAATTTATCAAGCTGTTTTGATGAAAAATTTCCCACGAAACGACGTTCGATACGTTTGACATACATACTACTGTGGGCAAAAAGTAGTAAGACTTTTTAATTTAAATTTCGCGCGGAAACCCATTCATCAAAATATTATTTTTTTAAGGTTGGTATGACTGTCGGTGACATCTGTGCCAAATGTCGCATCAAAATAATCATTAGTGTTTAGTATACGCTTGTCTTTCTGAAGTACAAAAAGTGCATTCGGCGATTTTCGCAATGAGTGAAATTATTCAACAAAAAAGTTCCATTAAATTTTGTGTGCGGAATCAAATTTCTGGTGCCGAAACGTTCAGCAAAAGGCCTTCGGTAATAATTGTATGTCGCGAGCAAGTGTTTTTGATTGGTACAAATTGTTCAAAGATGGTCGAGAACGCGTTGACGACGAACCACGTCCAGGACGGCCATCAACATCAACTGATGATCAACACGTCAATAAAATCAAGGAATTGGTGCTCGAGAATCGACGATTAACAGTCAGAGACCTTACTGGCATCGTTGGAATAACGGAAGGATCAGTGAAAACCATTTTAAAACATCATTTAGGCCTAAGAAGAGTGAATGCACGATTGGTTCCAAAATCACTGCATTGGTTTTACGAGACCATTTTGCCAAAAATTCGACTGATATCGTTCCGCAACCACCCTATTCGCCTGACTTAGCACCGTGTGACTTTTGGCTATTTTCTAAACTCAAAAAACCGCTTCGTGGACACCGTTTTGAGTCAATTGAAGACATTAAACATGAATCGCTAAGCGCATTGAAGGCTATTCCGGAAATTGACTTTACCAACTGTTTCGAGAATTGGAAAAAACGTTGGCACAAGTGTATTGGGGCCGGGGGGGATTACTTTGAAGGTGACGAATTAGATTTGGAAGAATGAATAAAAAAATTTGAAATTATGAACAAAGTCTTACTAACTTTTGCCCACAGTAGTATTCGTGCCACATGGCCCACTCAGAAGTTTTCGCTGTATATACAAAAACGTGCAAAATGTTAGCAATAGAGTTTTAGAAGAAACTTTTTCGCTCTAACCTTTGAAGGTCTTAAAAGTTATATATAGAAACCAATCTATCCTATTCGAATGTACATATGTATACATATGGTACATACGTATTTTTGTTGTTATATATGATTTTTTGTTAATAAAAGGTGGTTTTTTAAGAGCTTGGCTTTTGAAAATAAAAAAAAAAACATAAATTTTACAGTGAATGAAATTTCTATTTGGATCGATAAAACAATTCCTGCCATTCACTTTTTGAAGTTAATGGAAACTGGAAACTGTTTCTTAATCTTGATAATAAAAATTGAATTAAATTGAGAAGGTCATTTGTTATCTGAATTGTGAATATAGTATTTCAATATACACTTGGTTCACGTTTTTACATGGTTCTTTTTTTAAAAGAATTTGTTTTCCCACGGATACTTTAGTTATCTCCCAATGACAGTATTACTTTTTTTACACGGTTTTGCAAAAATATAAATTAAAATAAAAGAGTAATTTGTGAGCTAGCTTTGGAAATTAAGGAGCATCTTTTGGTGTCACCTCAAATTGTTTCACACCATTGTGAACAGCGAACGATTCATATCTGTTTCAAAAGGCCTTAACAAAGCTTTGTTCTACATTGAGGGTTAAGTTGCTTTAATTTAGTTTTAACTGAAAAAAAAACACAAATTCAATTGGGTCACATAAAAAGTATCCGCGTTTGGTACCCACAAATCTGTCATGTGGTTGATGTTTAGTGCATCCGTTATCTCCAGATAGCTTGCGTGTCGATCTTGCTCCACTAGTTGAAAAGAGTCTGGCTTTTTTAGTGACTTTCAGTGCATCCGGCGTTCACTAACAGCATCCTCACCGTAAACCACATAAATTTTTCGGCATGTTTTTGCAGCGGTTTTACCTTTTCTATAGTAATAAATCATCACATACCATATTTCCTCAGATACATATTTCAATCGAGCTTCTCGAGCTATAATACATACATTTTATAGATATGCATATACCAATATGTCAAAATATCGAACTGCAATTACTTGTAGCTCATGACATTTTTGTTATAATGAAACTATGAAAATATATGTATATATTCATATATGGTACTAAGTTAAAGTAATTGCATAGATACTTGGGATATTTTTATTTATTTTACTTAACTCAAGGAAAGAATAACAATTATAATTCTGTAATTTTAACACCCGAGTTCATATTCCCATCATATGTAACATTTTGTTATCAATACCTTGATCGGAAAATTAAGTTCATTCACTCGTTGCTTTCTGTTATACAAACTAGCATGACTTTATACGCAAATATATAAGCGTGAAATATTTCGATTTTTCTCTTTTATTCTTGATAAGAGATTGAAAATTTATTTAACTTATCTATAGGTATGCATGTGAGTACATACAACCAAGTGTAGACGCTATATGACGCTATGCTCATGATAAAATTGCACAGTCATTGTTGAATAATTTTTGTAAATCAATCCGAGTCTCCCAGTACCTACGTGTTTATATTTAAGTTTCTACAGGATTTATGTACATACATACACATATACGTACAACCCTTGCTCAAATTAATAGTTACACTGAAAGACTTTTTGTTGGAATTGGTTTTTGCAACCATTATCGCGCAAATAAAGATAAAACGAAGTGTTTTTTAATTAACGCAATATGCAATATTGCTGGTGAAGTGAATCGTGTGATTTCCCTAATTATTGTGATTTGTTGCTTTGCGTGAAAAAATTTAAAATCTACTTGCTCAATATAATAGTTATACCTACAAGTTCACTAAAGTTATTTTTTAAAGAATGTTTTTTTTTTAGTTCTTACAGTTCTTAATTTAACAACGGTAAATTTTGATTTAATTAACTTAAAAATAGTGAAATTTGATTAAATAATTTATAATTTAGATGGGTCGTAAATCACACAGCCGTGATGAAGAAGCCCGGTTAGTTTCGAACTTAAGAAAAGAAGGAAAATCACTTCGTGACATTGGCCGATTGATGCGGAGAACCCACAATTTTGTTAGAAATACGTTAAAGCGAAAACCTCAAAACGAGTCTCGAGGAAGGACCAAAAAAACTAATGCAAATCTCAATCGTCACATTGTGACTATCTATAAAAAGCACCCATTTAAGTCTTCAAAAGTAATAGCAGCCGAAATTGGAAACGTGGTTAAACGTGGTGAGTTAACCTACCAGGACGAATAGCCAAAAAAGTTCCTTTGATGCGAAAAAACAATTTTAGATTGATGTTAAATTTTGCAAGGAAACACAAAATCTGGGTGAGAAAAAGTGGAGGTTAAGTTTTGTAAGGAAACACAAAATCTGGGTGGGGTCTGAGGGTGAGAAAAAGTGGAGAATTATTTTATGGAGCGATGAAACAAAAATTAATCTGTTCGGAAACGATTCAGAAAGGAATGTACGCCACGCCGTCCAAAATGCAAAGAATTTCACGTTCGTTTCACGAAAAAAACAGTGAAGCATGGAGGTGGAAATATTATGGTTTGGGGATGCTTTTCTTGGTATGGAGTCGATCCTATACATCAAACTACTAGCCAGCAGCCGAATACAAGGGCATTGTGGAAAATATAATGCTACCCTATGCGGAGAAAAACATGCCTTGACGTTGGGTCTATCAGCAAGATAACGACCCAAAGCATACCGCTAAGTTTTTAAAAATTTCTTTGAAGTCCATAATGTCAATGCTTTAGAGTGGCCAAGTCAGTCCCCCGATCTAAATCCAATAGAAAACCTGTGGGGAAACATAGAAAAGAAATTGGTGAAAAAATAGACATACACACTTATCGAAATTTGATTAATAGTATGCCAAGGATAGTAGCGACGGTAATTCAACATGGTGGTAGATTCACAGGATATTAGTTAAATGATTCAAAATATATAATAATTTTTTATTAAAACTTGTAATTATTATTTTATTTTTTTTTTTGGTAATACTGCAAGTGTAATATTTTTTTGAGCAGTCGAATAAGCGCTTTCAAATGTTATTAATCTCAGATTCTTTGTTATACTTTATCTAGTAATGAAGTTTATTTTTCTTTATTTATTTATATCCACTGAATTAATGGGCATTTTAATTTATTATTAAAATATTGAATAAAACCATTATTTGTTGTTAAAGTTGAAAGTGTGCTGTGTACCTATTATTTTGAGCAGGGGTGTACATATGAATATATTAATATCGATGTATACAAATGTTCATGACCATTTCGGAGAGCCACTGTTTACACATTAAAAATTAACCGGCTTCTTCGTACATATACACACACAACTTATTGAAATTTTTATAAACAAATTTTCGTTCCTCACATTTCACAATTACAATTTACACAATGTGTCAGAGTAAATGTTCACATGCATTGTAATTATAAATGTATAATTAATAAATGTATGTAAGTATATATGTATAATTGTAATTTGCTTTACACTCAGCTTCAGCTTCTATCATGCGTTTTTAATCTCAAGTTTTTATTTCGTTCATATAAGTATGTACAAGCACCAAGTATACGTATGTAGT
Organism: Palloptera scutellata; assembly: GCA_958295655.1. NCBI lineage: Eukaryota > Metazoa > Arthropoda > Insecta > Diptera > Pallopteridae > Palloptera > Palloptera scutellata. The sequence goes on along the minus strand of OY282452.1, from coordinate 23,814,077 downwards.
ATGTAAGTATATACATATATAAAAGATTTTATCTTTTTTAAAAAACAAAATTTTATTGACGTTGAAAAGAGGAGGAGCCTTTACTCTTCACTATAAATTGTGAAATACTCGTTATTCAAGCACCAGCAGCAGCAGCACCAATTATCTTTTCAGTAATTATAAGTATACATCGGTACATATATACATACTATCTACATTGCATATTTATTTATTTTATTAATTGCATCGCGCTCACACAATATTTATTTATTATTATACATTTTAAGATTAAGTTTAAAATTTGCACTACTTTAGTGGCAACAGCACGTTGCAGTTAATTTTTGGATTGTTTTTTCTTTCTTTTTATTTATTTATTCTTTTCCTTTATTTTATATATTTTTTTGTTTTTGTTCTTGATTTTTCTTATCATTAATTAAATTAAGGTTTTCTGTTGTTTGCTATTGTTTTCCTTTTTATGTGAAGTAATAACAGCAAATTTCTTATCACTATAGTTAATTAATTGTATGGCATAATTCTCATTAGTAGGCAATACTAGTTAATGACGTTTAAACATTATATTTTTCGCTCTCATGCATTGATGAGAAGGTACCAACATCTAACTAACTACCATCAGTCACCATCAGCAAGCTCATGATGGTTTATTATCTCTCACCTTTTTCTAAATCTTAAATCTTTATTAAATATATTCTTTTTCGTTTTCTTTCGTCTTGAATATGCAAATTTTGCGAAAGAATATGACTAAGCTTTATCTAAATTCAACATGGGCATCAATCCTTTAATCATTAGCGAAATTCTACTTTGAAATAATGAGTAATTCAATACAATCCTTTTACGAAACTGCATAGATCACAATCTCTACTAACTGGAGCTAGATAATTCTTCGTACATATGCACACACACACAACTTATTACCTTTTCCTCCTTCTCCTTTTTTTTCATAAAAAACCTAAATTTTGCATTTAAAAGGTTAAAGCCTGTGGGTGATTGGCTAAAAAAAATATATATTATAAAAAGAATTGAACTATGTACATTTTCTAACGAAAGTGTGAGTGGCGCAATTTCATAACTTGCATTCTACTGTTGAAAATACTCAAAATGGGTTCGTAAATTCGTATACCGTTTAATCTATTTAATCTGAACACATATGATAAATGATACATTTTTATATTAGATTCAACTCAAGTAAGGATGGTCGCCGTCGCGTAGTTGGTAGCTCAGTGTCCGTGGTTCAACACAGAGGTAAAATCAAAAAGTCGCAAAAACACGACACCTCCTCTTGCCAGGTAGTGTTAAACCTACATGAGTAACAAATTGTCTAAGGAAAACTTTTCACTTTGCCGTTCGGAATTGGCATAAAACTGTAGGTCCTTCCATTCCACAACATGAGTGGATGCCAAAAGCTCGGCTTAGGACCTCCTTGGGCTGATGTGCCATTCAAATAGGAAGGAGTTGTAAGTACGGGATTCTTGTCAAATTTAATAATTGCATTTCATAAATTCCAATCCTAGATACTAGTTAATTTAAAATACTTTTCAATTACCTTAGCCTTCCCAGAGCAAAACTCTGATTTCGGCTGTCAATATTTTTGCTATAATATTCTTGCTGGTAATATTTTTGAATTAAGCTGATTCAAAATAGAAGAGGAATATTATCAGAATATTTTACAATTAATCGGATTAATGTAAACCTGTAAATACCTATTAATACCCCTTTGTAAACAAATTGTAATATTTCATAAAAATGTTGACAAGTTTATGTCACTTATAACTTTAAGAATTTATGTGTGTCAATTATCAATATCGATAATCAAAAAGAAAAAAATTTGTAAATAAGTATAACTCAATCAAAGAAAGTACTTGTCTATACTGGATCTCTTAGCTGCCACAATAATATATATATTTATTGTAAGAAGCAACATTGTCAATGTTGTTCATTGTGACCTTTATACAGTTTCAAGAACAGGTCATCTGTAAATGTCGATGTTGCTTCCTTTTTCTTCGTGCTTACTTTTACGCTTACTTTACTTTTTTTTTAGTGGCACAACAGCCCATGGAGGGCCTAAGCCGAGCTTTTCGCATCCACTCATGTTGTGCGTGTTATATTTGTACATGAATGGAAGGGACCTATAGTTTAATGCCGAATCCGAACGGCGATGTGAAAAGCTTTTCATAGCAATTTTTACTGTTGTAGGTTTGCCATTGCCTGTCAAGATTCGAACCCTTTACACTCTGCGTAGCAGTCCATCGCACTACCACTACGCCACAGCGACCACTATTACGCTACAATCGTAAAATTATTGAGAATAAAAATTAATAGCTAAATCGAAACAATCTGTTTTTTTAATTCAGAAATTGTCAGTGGAGACGAGGAAATGGACGGAAAATCTTTCGTTAGCGTTTTAAAGCATTTTCAAGAAGAAAATCTGCAGCTTCTTACGCAACTATTAAATCAAAAAGCGCACTTTTTCGCTTAATATTAGAAATGTTGACAAAAGGCATCCAAAATGCAAGCTAAAAATTTAAATCGAAAAGTTTTTAAACCAAAAACGACGTTAATTCGATTTCTGGCATTGTTTCTGAACTATTGTCCTTATATGTCCTATATGAGTACAAAATCTCCGAGGGGGTTAAAGTTGTATATTGCGTACAAATAATGAGAAAATCATATTTTCAACGTTTAAGAAATTTATGAGAGTCGGATTCTGTTAGTTATTATCACTCCATAAATAAAGGACCTCAGGTAAGGCATGTTTGTCTTGGCATAATCGAATTTGACATCGAATTTAACTTTGACATTTGCAACCGACAGAATTTTACGCTCATCAATTCTATACAAAATCTCACTATTATTATAAAAGAAATAAATTCTCAATTTGAAAGCGCTCTCAGATTTTTATTTTTTTGCTGCATGGGGAAGCAACAACAATTTTATACCTTTCACAGTGATTTTCCTCAATTCTATACTATGTACACATTTTTCGTACCTGTTGCACATTCAAACTATTTAAACTTTGTATCATCTTCATTTTCGGTTCTTTTTTTGTCGAATTCCAAATTTATGACGTCATGAATTCAACATTAGTACATTTTCTATCTACTCATAATATTTTGTTCAACATGCGTTTCATTTGTCTGCTTCACTAACGATTTCACTAATTTTAATTTAAAAGTAATAAAAATTTAAATTTAATTTAAAAGTAATAATGATAGACATTATTAACAGAAAATCAAGGTTAGTCCTAACTCAACAATTAATTTATGTGCTTGAGCTAAAAAACAACATCAAATATTTCTACTGATGAAGTAAATAAATGAAAAAAGGTTGGCGAGAACTAATTTATAGCAAATTAAAGACATTTTTTAAACCTATTATATAGTACTTATGTGTATATAAAATTAGTTAAAACTGGAATTTGACCAAAAAACTAATATGCAGTATTCATAAACTTTTTTTTTGTTTGTTTTTAATTCGGTTTTTTTTTTCATCAAACATATTTTCAGTATCATCATCAAATTAAGCTCTTGTCTAAAACTTTCACTCTCATTTCATAATTAATTGAAGCGCTCTCTTCGTTATGCTTAATAGTTTTGTTGTTGTTCATTTTATAAGAGAAATTCATTTCCTTTTTCAAGTAAATTCACACTAACAACAACCAACATACACAACCTAGCACTTAAGATATTACCTTTTTTTCAAACCGTTTACACACAAAAAGAGAATCACACTCAAAAAATAAGAAAATTCGTTTAATAACCACAGGTAGAATTACGACGAACTAACTGCTGTAAAATAAAGGCAAATTTATACCGACACGTTCGAACGCAACGAACCAACTGAAAGCTAAAGCAAATCGTTCCACACTTTTGTTTCAGTTGATACGATACAAACAAAAAATCCTATATACAACAGAAAACCGTTTTACTTACGAGTAATATATGAATACCGAAAAATAAGCTAAACAAAATCCGAACGATGGAGAGAAATTAGTATTGCTTTTTGATCTACTCTAGCTATGGTATACCGAAGAGTATCTATATGTGCGCTCTTAGAACAGTACAGTACATATTCTGGAGATAAAAAAGCTCAGACAATTTAAAGAGCGATTAAGTAAAATAGAAAATCATAGCTCTACTAAAGAAAAACAAATAAGAAAAAAAACTTAAATTCAAAAAACAAAAAAACACAAAACTGTATAGTCATTGTTTTATTATCAGCAACAACAACATTAACAACTATGTATAACTTAATGGAAAATAATTACACTGTTAAACACTGACTCGGTAACTGGAATTTCGATTGATCCTTTCGCGGCAGAACATAACTTTGCATACCGTGTCGGAAACCATTGCAATTTTAACAAGTAGAAAACGAAATCAATCAGGGTTAAATCCATGATTGTAATATTCCAACAACAACAATAACTAACCTTAATTTAATGGAAGATAATTTCACTGGCACACTCGGTGACTGGAACGGAACTGTGCGTTTTTATTCAAGAACCACATAAATGAGCATAGGTTTTTAGAACTTGGGTTTTTGAAATTCCCTAAATTTATAAATGTTATGTAGAATGATAGATGTAGAATGTCACTTGGAGAGAAGCGAAATTAGTGGAAGAAATGGCAGACAAAAGTTTCACATAGGACAGTGGTAGGTAATTTTAGGATATTTTAAAAGACAACCTTCTTCTTCTTTTAATAGCGCACCAGCCCATGGAGGGCCTATGCCCAAATTACCCTAAAAGGTTAGTGTATACCAATGCAGAGAAATGGCTGTTATCCAGTTAAATTTATAAGAGCATTTTAGTAGGAGCATTTAAATAAATACACATGTACTTACAAACATTATATTATATGTATATGCATACAATATAATTTCATAATATTGAGAAACTTACTTTTAGATTGAAAAGTTTTTAGCGATGATTTCAATTAGTTTTGTTTCACTCACGTTAACGTACGAGTAAATGAGTAGTCATTCAATGAAGCTGAAAATGTCCAGCAGAAATTCTATACTTATGCTTGTGTATAAAAAATTGTCAAATTAATAAATTAAACATATGTAATTGCATTTTTTAAAGTATATATATCATGTGTCAAATCCATATCGATAGATGTAAATATTCGCCAGTATTATGGTTGTCGAGAGTCGAGTTACTCGACAGTCGAGTTCGTTGTCTAGTTGACTTAAAATCGGCATTGTGAAACTTAATCGACTCGCCAATTTTTATAATAGATTGCAATGAGCGGAAAACGCTTCTGTTAATGTAAAGACGGAAAGAATAAAGAACTGTTTTTGAAGTTTAATTTATTTGTTTTTAAAATTACTTTTATAAATTTTGTGGAAAACTACGAAAATGGAAAAAGTCATATTTATTTCTTTACGACGGTCCATAAACGAATAATAGATTAACCCTGATTGGTTCCGTTTTAATTTTGGTAATAAAAGCTAATTGTAAGCTGGAGATATTGTAATTTCCATAAACTTTCTCAAATACCAACTTTAATATGAGATAAGTGCTTATCATCTTGCTGCGAAATATATATAGCAATGATGTACACTTCTGCTCAAATTAATAGTTACACTGAAAGACTTTTTGTTCGAATTGGTTTTTGCACCCAATTTCGCGAATTAAAGGTAAAACTAATTTTTTTTTTAATTAGCGCAATATGGCAATGCTATTGCGTTAATTATTGTGAATTGTTGCTTTGCGTGAAAAAATAAAAATTTGCTTGTTCAATATAATATAATTATATAATTTTTGAGATGTAACAGTTCTTAATTTAACAGCGGTAAATTTTGCTTTAATTAACTTAAAAATAGTGAAATTTGATTAAATAATTTATAATTTAGATGGGTCGTAAGTCACACTGGACTGATGAAGAAGCCCGGTTAGTTTCGAACCTAAGAAAAGAAGGAAAATCACTTCGTGACATTGGTCAATTGATGGGGAGAATCCACAATTTTGCTAGAAATGCGTTAAAGCGAAAACCCAAAACGAGTCGCGAGGAAGGCCCAAAAAAAAACTAACGCAAATCTCGATCGTCACATTGTGACTATCTGTAAAAAGCACCCATTTAAGTCTTCAAAAGTAATAGCAGCCGAAATTGGAAACGTGGTTAAACGTGGTGATTTAACCTACCGGGACGAATAGCCAAAAAAGTTCCTTTTATGCGAAAAAACAATTTGATGTTAAATTTAGCAAGGAAACACAAAATCTGGGAGGGGTCTGAGGGTGAGAAAAAGTGGAGAATTATTTTATGGAGCGATGAAACAAAAATTAATCTGTTCGGAAACGATTCAGAAAGGAATGTACGCCACGCCGTCCAAAAGGCAAAGAATTTCACGTTCGTTTCACGAAAAAAAACAATGAAGCATGGAGTTGGAAATATTGTGGTTTGGGTATGCTTTTCTTGGTATGCTCTCAGTCCTATACACCAAACTACTAACCATATGACAGCAGCAATGTCAATGGTTTAGAGTGACTAAGTCAATTTTCGGATCTAAATCCAATAAACCCAAAAAACCTGTGGGGAAACTTAGAAAAGAATTTGGCGAAGAAAATGTTCTCTAATAAAAAACAGTTATGGGAGTATGTTCAGAAAATATGGTATGAGACATCCATAGACACCTGTCGGGATTTGATTAATAGTATGCCAAGGAGAGTAGAGAAGGTAATTCAATGGTGGTGGATACACAGGATATTAGTTAAATAATTCAAAATATCCAATAATTTTTTATTAAAACTTTTAATTATTTATATTTTATTTTTTTTTTGGTAATTCTGCAAGCGTAACTATTTTTTTGAGCAGTCGAATAAGCGCCTCTCAAATTCTTTGTTATACTTTATCTAGTAATAAAGTTAATTTTTCTTTATTTATTTATATCCACTGAATTAATGTAATTATTTTTTTATTAAAATATTGAATAAAACCATTATTTGTTATGTTAAGGTTCAAAGTGTGCTGTGTACCTATTATTTTGAGCAGGGGTGTATTTCATATCGTAGAAATAAATCTTCTTTAACTTGGAAGGCACAGCCAGAGTCATATCCATACATCTACATTACAAGCTTTATTCTATGTATTTTAATTTTCTACATTATTTGAGTATCAATAATATCTTTTAATTTGTTAATCTACTTAATTTATTCAGTGAAAAGTTATTGTTCTCATATAAAATTGCTTTATAATAATTTAAACGAGTGACTAATACCAAAAAATAAATGAAAAAATATCGAAAAAAAATAGCCAACAGCGTGACAAGCATTCAAATAATTGATTGTGCAAATATTATAGCTTTCAAATTACACAGTATAACATAATTTAATTTTTAATTAAATTTTGGTTAGTAATAATACATGTTTTTTGTAAAGCTATATTTTCCTTTTTCTGGTCACTTTTAATGTCTAAGATATGGAAGGAAATGTTTTTAAAGCTCAAGTTCATATCAGATAATTATATTTAAAGTAGATTAAAATATGATAAAACCTTTCCGAATTATGGGGGTATGTACCTATGTATATTTAAATTTGATGCATTCAAAGGGAATGATCAGAGTGTCTACAGCTTTCAAACTAAGTAAATGATTAAGATTTCCTTCATGCCTTCGATTCAGTTGGACAATGCAGAAACAACGATCATAATGGCTGAAAATGTTTGTAAAGAAGGGAAGGAAGATTATACCGAAACCCCCATCTCTTGGATCTATAGTGTTTTATTGTAAAATGAATAGAAATGCGGCCAAGACCTATCATCGATTGTAGTGCCAGCTAAGCAAGCCATGTCCCCGGTGCTGTCTGTTCATATAGTCATAAAATTCTATGAAATACTTATTTTGAAATATTGAAATAAACTAATGTACAGTCTACGGAGATATCTCTAAAACTCAAACTGCCCTCGAATAAATGAAAGCAGAACGACGATCCCAATGAAAGCAATGTGCTTCATCAATGGTGCGTCACTGTTAGAGAAAATTTTGGTTGGTTGTGTTGCACTGTGTCATTCATTGGGGTTCCCTCACATTCACATGTGCAAAGTGTTTAAGTATTCTAAGCTTGAAATATTTATTGCCCACATAAAATACAAATTGTAACTTAATTTTCACACTATTTTCGTAAAGTTTTTACAATATTGTCAGCATATCTATACAAGTGTTGAAGATATAAGAAATATCTAAGATTTACCACACAAGCTTTTCGCATTTCGTCTTATCTCGTTTGCTTTCGTCATTGTATTAACACTTGAGTGTAAAGTACAAATATTTAATTTTGAATTCAAGTTAACCATGAATTTAGCAACGTTTTTATTCCTTTTTTTACTATGTATTTTCGGTCTTTTCTTTTTCTTGAGAGATTGTCAGTTTCTAATTGTTATTGCATATTTAAAATCTCATTTAGAATAAAATTAGATTAGGTCAAAAAGGGGAAAAAAAATTTCGGTGTGCACATGAATTTATTTACTTATAGTATTTGTTATCAAGGGTGATTTTTTTGCTACTTGGTTTTTGACGTTTATATTTCTGGCAGTTCACGCATGATTCTTGACATGTGTCCTAGTAAAAAATTCCCAGTTTGGTTTGCAATTTCATCATAAATAGACTTACGACTGAACAACGTTTCCAAATTATTGAAATTTATCAAAATTCGTGCTATGTGAAAAATTTGTTTCGCAAACTACGTCTTTCAGCGACGAGGCTCATTTTTGGCTCAATGGATACGTGAATAAGCAGAATTACCGTATTTGGAGTTAAGAGCAGCCAGATGCAATTCAGCAGCTACCAATGCTTCCCAAAAAATGCACTGTTTGGTGCGGTTTATGGGCATTCCATACTTCTTCAAAGATGATGAAGGGTGCACCGTTACGGTCAATGGAGAAACATTTTCGATGATAACATACTTTTTTTGCCAAAAATGCAAGAATTGGACTCGGCCGACATTGTGGTTCCAACAGGACGGTGCCACACTGCACGCGAAACCATGCATCAACTGAGAGTCGCATTTGGTAAGCAGTTAATCTCACGTTTTGGCGCAATCAATTGGCAATTGGCCTCCAAGATAGTGTGATTTGGCCCCGTTAGACAATGTGTTGTGGGGCTATGTTAAGTCTCTTGTCTATAGGGACAAGCCAAACACGATTGCTGCTTTGTAAGCCAACATTGGACACATCGTTGGTGAAATTCCGGCCGAAATGTGTGAAAAAGTGTGACCTTCGGAATGGACCACTGGAAGCGTAGCCTCGGGCAACATTTACCATAAGTGAAATTATCTTTAAAAAATAAATGGCAGGAATTGATTTATCGATGCAAACAAAAATTTCATTCATTTTTGTTAAATATCTGTGTTTTTATCAATTTTAAAAAAACAAGCTTTTAATCATCCTTTATATACTTAAAAATGGGGGCGTCATCACTAGGTTTTTTGAATTAAATGCATTTTATTAAAATTCAAGTGCATAAATTCAATCTGATCATACTTATCTACTTGAAAGATTTGAGGAAATATTTAAACTAGCTGTGTTGTGTTTATCAACTCATTTAGCATTTGCGAATAAAACGATCAAGTTGTTAAAACTATTCTTCGTTGAATTGTCATGCACAGTGAAACTGATCCAGCACATGAGCCTAGCCATTTCTCTTCTTTTTTTAAATGCGTAAACGGCGAGCTTGTGCGCTATATAACATTTTAATTTGTCAAACTATTACTCTTCATTTAATTTTGATAGTTCAGGTTGTTGTGAAAAGCAGGGGTGTTAAACTACATATCTATCTAAGTATACATAAAAGCTATAGTTAAGTATATGCGTTTTGTCTGCGGCTTTGTTGTTGTTTTCTCATACAATTATCGCCGCTAGATACAGATAAACGTGGTTATAGCCATAGCAATTCCTAAGCGAATATAGCGAAATTGAAATATATTTTAAAGACTATCTTAACAATGCACTTTTAAATCAACTGAAATTAAATTGTAGATAAAGTTAGTTTCATAGGTGAGTGAAACTCAGAAGAATATTTTTATTTATTTTCGTATGTTCCTATATATTTTTAATAACTTAACGATTAACCTTTCAATGTCTCTTTCGTTTTCGTTTTTTTTTTTTTTATATGTTCTGCTCATACTTAAGGTTTCTGCATTAAAAGCTTTAAAGTCAATACCAACGAGAAGTATTTCATCAATGTTTGCCAAACCGATGAGATACCATCACCGGAAGATATCAGCGAGGAAGACCTTACGCGCATTCTACAATCGACTGCGCCCAGTTCATTTCGTATACCGATGAGCATCTCTGATCCACGCATTACCAAGGATAAATCAAATAATCCAGTTGATGTTTGTGACATTGCCATCAATCCGAAATTCTTTGTGAAATGTGAGAAATCAACGCTTTTCAAAGAGTTCTTTCTGGCGTTGATCGCTGAAGCACTGAACGATAAATATAATGTGCAAATAAAAATTGATCGTTCGATTATTTTGAATAATCGTAAATTTATGGGCACTCTGGTGTCACATCGTGTGCGTAATAATGATGTTAAAACCGTTTTGAGCTCCTATAAGAACCCGACCGAGGCAGATAAAAAGCAATTGCAACAATTGGAGAAAGTGAGTGGCAGTACTAGTGGTATCGGTGGTGGAAAGCAACGTGCTCCACTGGTACAGGAAATCGATGCGAAAGAGCTGAATACATTGAAACAAAATACGCAACAGTTAAAGGGGAATAATTCTGCGAAACTCAAGCAAGAAATTTCGTTAGCCGGTTCTACTGAGCCGGAATTTAAATTACGCGCTAAATTGCGTGAAGAGCAAGTGGAAGAGTTGCAGGCGGAATTTCATTTGCCCAAATGTGTATGTTGAATTTTGACTTTTGTTTATTACATTTTGGTTAAATTTTTAAATTTTTTTTTGCAGATTTCATCACAGGAACTAACTTTAGATATTGGCGAAGATCGTATATTGCTCGAGTCAATGAAGCATGGATATATTTTTGATAAATTTGTTAATTATCGTTTGAATCAAGGGCGTGCCCGAGCTATATTCGATAAAACTAATAAGGTTTGTACATATATGGTACATATGTGTTTATGTATGAAGTAGTGTCCGACCGGCCAGATTATTTCTAATCATCGGCATCGGTTCAGATCTTAATCGGTCGGACTGTAAAATGAAGTAGCAAAGGATTTTAAAATTAATTAAATACTAATTGATATATTCTTACAGATGTTGCAAGTTCGTATTCCAGTTTACCCAGTCCAGTGAATTAGCATTGTGTAATGCACAATAATTTATGTTTGCTCAACAGTTTAAAAAAAATTAATCTTATCATTTCGTCATTTAACTTGTAAATATGAATGGAGGCTAACTGAATAAAAGGAATTATAAAAAGTAGCACATTATTATTTTTGAGAAATAAATCAAGGGCAAGAATGTATATGTATGTGAACTTTTGACAAAATCAATTATCTCTGCAAACAAGATTTCATATTTTGTTTTAAATTCTACGACCTAGGGTTCGCCTATCTCTGAACTTATATCTAATGCTTTTAATCAAAAGTTATTGGCTTAAACAACTTAAAATACTTACTATAAATTTGGAGATAAAAGTGTCAAGTGCTGAATTTAAAAGAAAATAAGAAAAGTCGAATGTTGATACAAGTGGTTTTGTCATAAAGATTACCAATTTCAATAGGAAGCTATTTACACTACCTACATGCAAAATTATCCATAATCTAATTCAACGTATTTTAAATATTCGCCCATGTGGCAACATCGTTCCCATCTGAAATCATATTTAAATGCTCTCTTTTTCACTCTCTGAAATTACAAAATTTCTCAACACATTCGATTTCAGTCGATTTAATTAGCTTGTTAAAGATAAAGCGTTCGGAAAATGTTATCCAATTGTTTGCGCCCGAGTAGAAATATTGCAGTTGCTACGCTAGCAAAGCGTCAATATTTCCAACTGCCTTTACTGAAACATCAACAGCGACAGCAGTTACAAAAACAAATCAACGTTCAACGCTCATTTCTGACATTTGCTACTACTCAACAGCCGGCGGACTTTGCTCTATCAACTGTCAAAAATGTCCGCATTTGCAGACTAGAAAGCAACAAAGTGTCGACAGTCAAATTGTTCGCTCGTGTTTATTCTTCAACAAGATTATTAGCCAGCAGTATGGAGGAACATTGTGTTGTACCCGATGTCATTTCGTGTGCTCCTAAGGAATTGCTCACAGTTCGCTATGACAGCGGTGTAGAAGTTTGTCAGGGCAATGTGCTAACACCGACGCAAGTCAAGAATCAACCAACAGTCTCGTGGAAGGCCGAACCCAATGCGTTCTACACATTATGCATGACCGATCCGGATGCTCCAAGCCGGGCCGACCCACAGTTCCGTGAATGGCATCATTGGCTGGTGGGAAACATTCCAGGCGATGATATTTGCAAGGGCGAGGTGATTGTGATTTAGAGCAAATTAAAGCATTTTAATTCATAATTTAAACTTTGTTAGGTACTCTCCGCCTATATCGGTTCTGGTCCACCACAAGACACCGGTTTGCATCGCTACGTCTTTCTTGTTTTCAAGCAAAACAAGGAATTGAAATTCGAAGAGAAACGTTTGACCAATACTAGCGGTGAAGATCGCGGAGGCTTTAAAATTGCAACATTTGCTAAGAAGTACGCCTTGGGCAATCCAATCGCCGGCAATTTCTATCAGGCCGAATGGGATGACTATGTTCCAATTTTGTACAAGCAATTGGGTGCTTAAAAATGGTAATGTCGGAATATGAGTTACATAGCTGGTCTGTAGCATATTATCATGGTCTGCACTACATTGGTTGCCTTGATGATAAATTATTAAATTGCTTTTCCATAATTTGTATCACTCATTGGAATTTAATAAATTGTTTTTGATATTGGAAAGGTTTCCATATGTCTCGAAATTTTCCAGCCGGGAAACTTGGTTGCGTATTTTAGGTAAGAAAGGGGCTTAAAAAAATATGTCATTGTAATATGAATAAACAATAAAATTATTGTTGCGTTCTGAACTATCATGCAATTCACAATAGTGCATACTATTCATGTGGTTGGGAACGAAAAGCATTTCACATGCTCAGCGTTGCCGACTTTGTGCAATTGTTAGTAAATATGTCAAAAATTAGCATAATATTTAAATAGTATGGCATCACTAACTTAAAATATAGATAGATGTCAGGAAACGTTTGCAGCCGCATAAATAAGAAAGAAGAGTTTTTATTTTGCTGAGTTGCTGTAAAGGACTTAAATCCCTTATAACTATGGGAAATGATAGGCGCGACCGCGAACGCCGTGATCGGGAGAGAGATCGCGATCGTGAACGCCCACGGGAGAATGAAAGAAACCGTGGTGGTGGTGGTGCCAGGGAGCGCGAGCGTCCCCGTGAAAGAGCAGGGGGAGAAGGCCGACGTGAACGTTCGCGTTCACCTGAATGGACCGATAAGCGTAGAGGAGTGCATGAAAAAACAAAAGATGAGAAGGAAGAGAAGAAATCCATAACAAAAGTGGAACAACAAAAGTTAGAAAAAATAGAAGAAGATGAATTGGTAAAGAGAGAGCAAGAAGAGACAGAAGCTGCAACAAAAATTAAGAAGGCAGAACCTTTGTCCCTGGAAGAATTGCTTGAAAAGAAGAAGCGCGAAGAGGAAGCACGCAGTAAACCAGTTTTTCTTACTAAAGAACAACGTGCTGCTGAAGCATTGAAGCGGCGCCAAGCACAGGTGGATGAAATGCGAAGTGCACAAAATGCAGCTCGTTCTCATCTTGAAGCGATTGCAGGAGGCGGTGGCATGGATACAAGTATGAGTCTCGTACCAGTGACACAGGTGAAAAACGATAGAAATGATCGCAGAGACCGAGAACGCAATTATGATAGACGCGATCGCGAACGTGAAAGAGATCCGCGTGATATTGGACGTGATCGTGATCAGCGAGATATGGGACGTGACCGTGATCCGCGCGAAATGGGACGTGATCGTGATCCGCGCGACATGGGGCGTGATCGTGATCCGCGCGACATGGGGCGAGATCCGCGTGATATGGGACGCGATCGTGATCCTCGTGATATGGGGCGTGAAAGAGATAGAGAACGCGATAGGGACGACCGAGATAACAAACGTGCTGAAGATCTAACACAAAAGGACAAGGAAAAGGAGTTGGAAGCAATACGCGAACGTTACTTGGGCATTGTGAAGAAGAAAAGGCGTGTGCGACGTTTAAACGATCGTAAATTTGTTTTCGATTGGGATGCAGGCGAGGATACATCCATTGATTATAATAATTTGTACAAGGAACGGCATCATGTGCAGTTCTTTGGGCGTGGAAATGTGGCAGGTATGAATATGGCTATTCAATTTCTGCTTGAATATCGTGTTCCTAATTTTCTTTCCTTCCAGGTATTGACATCAAAGAACAAAAGCGAACCCAAAGTAAATTCTATGGCGACCTGTTGGAGAAGCGACGCACTGAAGCTGAAAAGGAACAGGAAAAAGTGCGTCTCAAGAAGGTTAAGCGCAAAGAGGACAAACAAAAATGGGATGATCGCCATTGGTCCGAGAAGGATGTGGACGAGATGACCGAACGTGATTGGCGCATCTTCCGTGAAGATTACAACATTACTATCAAAGGAGGAAAAATTCCAAATCCTATACGCAATTGGGCTGAATCTGGCTTTCAGAAGGAGATCATTGAAATTATCGATCGTGTCGGCTACAAAGAACCGACACCAATTCAACGGCAGGCTATACCAATTGGTTTACAAAATCGTGATATCATTGGCGTTGCTGAGACAGGCTCAGGCAAGACGTTAGCCTTCCTTATACCTCTGTTAGTTTGGATCCAATCGCTACCGAAAATCGAACGGTTGGAGGATGTGGACCAGGGGCCGTATGCGATTATTATGGCACCAACACGCGAATTGGCACAGCAAATCGAAGAAGAGACCATTAAATTTGGCCAACCTCTGGGCATTCGCACCGTGGTGGTAGTGGGTGGTCTGTCACGTGAGGAACAAGGATTCCGTTTACGTCTGGGATGTGAGATCGTTATAGCGACACCGGGTCGTTTGATCGATGTGCTCGAAAATCGTTACTTAGTGTTGAATCAATGTACGTACATTGTGCTTGATGAGGCGGATCGTATGATAGACATGGGCTTCGAGCCGGATGTGCAAAAGATATTGGAGTATATGCCCGTGACAAATTTGAAACCAGACACAGATGAAGCGGAAGATGCCAGCAAATTAATGGAGAATTTCTACTCCAAGAAGAAATACAGGTGAGTACAAATTTGCAGCTTAACAATGAGTGGCTCACAACAGATTTCTTTCCGCCTTACAGACAAACAGTGATGTTTACCGCTACTATGCCGCCTGCGGTTGAACGTCTAGCACGGTCGTATTTGCGTCGCCCTGCTACCGTTTACATTGGCTCGGTTGGCAAGCCCACAGAGCGTACGGAACAAATTGTCTACATGATGGGCGAAAATGACAAGCGCAAGAAACTCATGGAAATATTGTCGCGAGGCATCGAACCACCGGTCATTATATTCGTCAATCAAAAGAAGGGCGCCGATGTGCTCGCCAAAGGCTTGGAGAAACTTGGCTACAATTCGTGCACATTACACGGTGGCAAGGGACAAGAACAGCGTGAATATGCACTGGCATCGCTCAAGTCCGGTGCCAAGGATATGTTGGTTGCTACTGATGTCGCTGGGCGTGGTATCGACATTAAGGATGTCTCTCTGGTTATCAACTACGACATGGCCAAGACAATTGAAGACTATACACATCGTATCGGACGTACTGGGCGTGCCGGTAAAACTGGTATGGCAATATCGTTTGTTACCAAAGACGACAGCCAACTATTCTACGATTTGAAACAGTGCGTTATGGCGAGTCCGGTGTCAGTATGTCCGCCGGAATTGATGAACCACCCGGACGCACAACACAAACCAGGCACAGTGGTCACGAAGAAACGGCGCGAGGAGAAAATATTCGCTTAGTATAAAACACTCCATATTAATTTTAAATTGTTCATTTTTGAATTTTATTTTCTAAAATGTTTTTTTTTTATATGCAATACGTATATCAGTTGTGTGTATTCTTGCCCTTTAGGCAAAATACTATGTACTAATCCGAGTTAGGAATCATTAAATATTAAAATTAATTAATCTCTTAAACTACAATTAAAAAGATTCTTTGCTTTGCATTCGCATTAGCGCATTAATCTTAAAAAGAATGCATGACGGCTATGCTTAGAATCGATGGGCAAATACTTGTCATAAAAATCTAAAATTAATTCTTCAATTTTAAAACCGAATTTCTGATATAATACAACAGCAGGATTTGTGGCGGACACATGGAGGGTGATATCTTTGGTCATGCATGTCTGAAAGTTAATCATTATTTCAATTACTTGTACTATATAATATGTGTAGTAATTCAGTTGTTATGTTCATATGGTAAATACCTGTATTAAATGGTACAGCATAAATGTCGCAATGCCGCAACGTTGCCAACCCGGTCGAACGGCCATAAACGAAATGTACGCCTCATTAAAGCCCACATCAGGTACTAGAAAGCCGCAACCAATCACGAGCTTTTTATAAAGTGCCACCACACTAAAATCAGGATAACTCAGGCAATCGGACACTATGAATTAGGGTTATAGTCAAATTGTATTATTAAACTTAATTTACTCTACTTGTATAGAAAATTGCAGCAGGAAAATACTCACTATCAATGCCTGGCCAAAATTCAGTTTGCAGCAATGCATTCACCGCTGCTATATGATTTGGACGTACATAACAAAAATCAATGGTAGCACGATTCGGTATGACGCCATTATTGGTGTATTGTATTTCACACATGAGCTGGAATATATTTATAGATAATTTGGTATTATTTGATTTAAAATCATTACGCGGGTAGAGAAAGAAAATAGAGTTCGCGGTATGCTTCCATTTGACCAATCACAGTCATTAGTTTTCATTGAGAGAAAGAAACAGAAAAATTGTTTCAATAGAGAAAATATCTTAACATAACCAATCGTAGCCATTCGTTTTCAATCCCAGCCTTGTGATGCTATGGAGATTACACCATCCGCAAGAAACCCACTAAATGCAAGAACAACACATAAGACGAGGAACCAGAGTGCCCTCAATAATCTACACACAGATGCTCTAACTTGAAGCGTTAAAAGGGCTAATCAGATGAACATTATCCACGATGAACATTATCAAAAGAAAACAGAGAAATCATACAATAAATACAGTAAATACCTTTAGCCAAGGTGGGAAACACACAGTATTTCTGTAAATGAATGGATGTAGTATCCGTTGCGAGTATGGCGATTCAAACATTTCATATTGGCATGATCCAGCAACGCGTGCATGAAATGGTCTGTGTGCATCTTGTGATGATAAGCTGATTAACTGAAATTTAATTGAATTTATAGATAAAACAAATGGAAGAAAAATCGTAAGGCATATGTATGTGGAGCTCACTTGATAACGATCAATAATTTTTGGCTTACTATCGTCGTTGTGCCTCAAACTATGATTGGCATCGATGTGCTTATCTAAATTAAAAATTTTCTTGCCATGTTCACGTTTCCATTCACGTATGCACAACTTTCTATAATAGCGACGTAAATAGGAGGGTATTTCTAAATGACATTTAAATTCACATGCAAAAATTTTACGCAATTTTTGTAGTAGTTGTTTTTCCTCATATTCACTCATCATCACAACACTGAAATAATAGCAAAAACAGAAAAGTTTAATGTGATGAATATAATAGGTACATAAATTTTAAATTTCTTTTATAAATGACTCACGTCTCATTGTCTTGCAGAGCACTTTCTTCACCATCATTGTATATCGCTTGTTCTTTATTACTTTCAACCAACCATGGCAAATTCCGTTTAGGTGTTTTCGTAAATAAACTTGGAATGCATGGACCTAAAGCGGATGTACAGCTCTCAACGTCATCGGTTTGATCTTGTATATCATCAGCAACATCAGCAATAAGAATGCTATTTTTATGCTGCGCCAAAGTAGCTGGTACAGCTTCTTTACCTTCCGATTGTTCTGTAGCAGAGATTATTTCATTTTTAATTTCTTCACCATTTGATATGATTGGCTGGAGCTTTAAATCGATGGCTTGCATGCTGCTGACTGCATTATTTGACGTCGTTTCAAGCTGTTGAAAATTTGTAACTTGCAAAATACGTGGTTGAAATTCAGCATCATCATCGTCTTCATCACCGTCATTGCTATTCTCCGATACGGTTTGCCTTGAATTTAAACTATAGTAGTAAACAACAAATAAATACCTAAGTTTCTGAATTTCAAATTTAATTATAATTGGAAAATATAATAGGTGAGACCACTAGCAGAACCAAACGGCGCAGATGGGGCGGGTTAAAATTTTTCTTCCCTTTAAAGTCTTTTTTTGATTCATCAACAACAATCAAAATGAATGAGATATTCATGGGAGAGGGAGGGGGAATTTTAACCCAAGACCTACCATTCCCCCTTGGATCCACTAATGACCAAAACCAAAAATAATTACATTTCCTTGTAATTTATTAAAAATTTTATGCAATTCACTTTTCAATGACAATGAAATTAATTAAATATTAATGAAATTGGACTAAATTAAATCGAAATTTTTAAAGTTGGTGAAATATAGAATTCATTATTAAAAAATTCATTCAATGCCAATGAAATATACCAGCAGCATTAGTATTAACATTTTCAATGCCAATAACAGTAAACTAGCGTTAGCCGATAATGAAATTAAACTAGCATCAATATTATTCATAACTATTCCATATTGAGATTGCATTTAAATAATATTGTTCAAATTGTATTGCGTTTTCAATGCAAATGAACAATCAATATACCCAAAGATATGTACTTACGAATTATCATTGTTTACAAAGCTGGACATATCTTTTTCTGAATGTGCCACCGCGTATCTCTTCAATTTTCTATCTCCATCATCTAACGTTGCCGTGTCATAGCCATTATTATTTAAATTTGGAGATCCCTCATGTATATCAAATAAATTTGTATTTGCTTCCACAAATGGAAGAAAATCATCTTTACCACCGCCCACCAGTGGCTCGGTTACAATGCTTGGCAAATTATTAAACAATGCTAAATCATCATTGGCTAGATTTTCAGCTAAAAAATCCATAAGACTAGATTGGACCGTGTTCAGTGGCTGTTGTTGTTGCTGTTGTAGATTTTTACCAACATCATCATCCACAATATTCAATTGTTTAGCGACTTTCGGTTTGCGTCCCATGTAGGGCCTGAAACCAACAACAAAACCAACCAATTAGAATCAACCAATTAGAATTGTATACAATATCTCAATTGCAATTTACAATGTGCGACTGCATGAGTCTATTACAGGTATTAATTCCTCTTCGGAGTCACAGCGCCGTCGCTTTCTTATTTCAACATTTGGTATCGAATTTGGTGCGTCGCTATCTTCTGCTGAGGCTGGTGAACGCTTGTCAATGCGATTTAGTGATCGACGCTTTAGGCACATTTCTTCATCTACACAGGTGGTGTTGGGGAGCAGAGGGCAGAGGGAAAAACACTAAGTTTAATGGCTTTACTTTATAACGACGATCGCCTTCGCATTTCAACTTACACTTTTTGTAAATATATTTTGGTGTGCATCCCGAGTATGTTAACTTCCACCAGCCAGGTTCATTGAAAACTTCATGTCCAGATATGAAAAAGTCGGGGCTGTTATGTGATAAATTGCCTGATATTGTGCCATTCCAATTTTTGCGACGACGCCTATAATATAAAGTAATAATTAACTCGAAACAAAATAACATTCCAATTGGATATTAAATCGTACGGCGTTGTATCAAATAGGTAATCCCAATTCTTATGTATGAAGCTGGCAATGTGAGAGCGCCAATGGAAGTAACCGTGATGGCTTAATCCTTTCGATTTAATTGATAGATTATACAGTGCTAATGTGATGACCATCAGCCAAGGCAAACGTTGGCGCGCAAATTTCTCACGAATCACTCCTGTTGCGCCACTGGCAGCTGAAGTCGATGGCCTATCATATTGCAACTCCATGCACTTGGCGCATGTAAAATCAAAGAACACATCTCCCAGTAAGTCGCCCGGTGTTGATGCATGTCGCAAACACTTTATATGTACATTCTTCTTGCATTGAATGCATTCGAGAAAATCATCGTCGTCGTAATCGATCCACTGGGCACAGTAGGAACACCGCATATTGGCGCCACTTTTCTTTTCTTTTTGCTGTTAACAACAGTTATATGCTTAAATAATATTTGGGAATTGACACTATTCCTTTCGTTTGTTGGAAACACTAAAATAAAACAAAACATTAGCACACGTGCACCGTTTTTCATATACAAAATTAAATGTATTTATTTACAAACACAGTGCTGCCAAGTGTCTGCCAAAATGTCAATGTGCAAAAAACTCTAGTATCGATACCATTACTCATATGCAGCATTGAGTGCTGGGTATCGATATCCAGGGTGTGCAGAAACTTAGCAGGAAAAACCTGAAGATGTACTCGGTACATTTGACGTCACGTTTTCGAAAATAAAAATTTTGAAACATCAGTTTTAGAAAATCTGAGAAAATAGACACAGTAAAAAAAATTGCAATGCAAATCACTGAAAAGTGTCGGAGCAGGTCAAACGTCTTCCAAAATATTATCAAATATGTTGATACATCGAGAGGATTTAGTTTGGATGATATTAGCTTTTGAAGCTTTTTATATTCGCTCTGCATGTTGGACACCACTGGAAATTTTTTGGAGAGACTAATAAAATCTCGCTTAGTAGCAGCCATCAACTACACCGGAGAGCTAAGTATTTGCAAGACAGTGTTTTAGACTCGGCATATACATAATAGGAGCCATAGAAAAAGTCATGGCAAGCGTAGAAGCTGAGCAGCTCGGAAATAGTTACTCCAGCCAACTATGGTACGTTAGAAACAGCGCCAGATGGACTGATATGACCAACGCTGTAGCTACCTGTGTGATCGTGAACTCATTTAGGAGGCCAAAGGTAAAATATATTACGTCAGGAGCAACTCAGAGACCTTTAGTCGAGCCGGACCTTTGGAACGTCAGTTACGACATTGCGGATATCATCAGTGCAGCAAAAGAGGAACCAAGTCATGCTGAGGATAAAAACGTCGCTCGTCTCACATGGTCTAAAAAAAAGAAAAAGACATCCCACTAGAAGTTGACATCCAAATATACCTCAACATCGTTAAAACTCAGAAGGTGATAAAAAATCTGGAGATAATCCTCGACTCCAAGGTGTCCTACTGGGCGCAATTCAAATATGTGGGAACCGAAGAAGCCCGGGCAACAACCTCACTCAGCACATTAATGGCAAATGTTGTACGTCACTATAGGGATGTGAGTTGTAGGCTAACGCGTTGAAAGCAGAATACCAAAGGAAGGTCCTGTCGTCGGTACAGCGGACTGCAGTCCTTCGGGTAAAATCAGCGAACGGTGCCTATAGACAAGATGAGGCAGAGCCTATATTCTCTCAGTGCACGATGTAGCAATCACAATGCCATACCTTGGGTAGCGCGATTGGAACACTGAAGTAATATGAAGTACATTTTATGGAAAAGAGGAGGATGTTTAAGTGGACATAACCCCACATAGTAACTTTGTAATGACAGTTTTGAAAAGACAGTTTGAAAAAGAAAACTTTTGAATATAATATGGGAAGGACTTATTATTACAGGAAAAGTCCTTAGAAGTAGGGATCTGCAAAGTATCTCTATTGGCATATTTTTAGCCACCTTCACCTTCACAGAAATGATATGAACAAGAAATATAAATTCGAGAAAATACTACTCCGTAATGTTGAACCTTGAAATCAAGGTTTCGAACCAGCAAAATTTTTGCTTCGAGTTCAGGTTCAATTAAAAAAAAATTACAGGTTCAAGCAAAGCAAAAATGTTAGCAAATTATAATATAGTTTTGGTTATTTACACACATAAGTAAATACAATTATATACATATGTAGGATTTTGCATCAGCAACAGTTTTAATGTAATTACAATTAAAATTTTTTATTATTATATATGTTAATTATTAATAATAATGTGACAAAAGAAACCCGCATCACTGCTTAATTTTTTGTGAACAGTGGCAGCACTAGTTTAAATTTAAATAAATTTATAACATAAATACAATTTTGATACATAAAACAGACGACAAAATTCAAAGAAACCTTTTTTCTTACTGAAATATGTTCTTATTTTCCTGTATAAAAAATTCAAGCTTTCTAAATAAATATTTTTATTAAAAAAAATGTTTTAATTAGGAATAAAATCTCATACAAACACTCGCTTACCTTTTTACTGTCACTCTTCTTCTTATTTTCTTTCTTCCATACTCACAGTAAGATAAATGGTGCCATTCAGAACAAATAAATACAGCGCTGACAGTCAACATTAAAAACTATGACTTGGCTACACTCTTTCTTATCTTAGTTAATAATTCTTCGCAGGGATATCGGAACGATATAGGCAGAGGATTAATTTCCAGCACATAAATTTGTTAAAGCCGGAATAAGCCACAATAGAAACGCAGTTTATGTTGCGTGATTTTATTATTAATTGCAATATTAAAAATGTCATTAGGGATCTTCATTTAAACTCACAATCTTGGATATCGGTATTTGTACAAATTGGTAAACAACTACTATATTGACATATGTACATAGTGTTGTTAAATTGAATCAATCAGTTTTACTCGAGTAAAGAGGACACCCGATTAAAAATATTTTCAAACGAGTACAATTTTTTTTTTATCGTGGTACTCGAGTAAAACGTTACTTGAATTTCATCACTAGTTTGTATTATACAAATGAAACGTCAAAAATGTGTACCTATTCGTTTATAGGACGAATATTCGTAACAAAATAAAATTAATCATAAGTAAAAACATAAAAAAATAGTATAAATTATCAACAGTTGAAATTTTTGAATAAAAATTAATCGGAGATGTTTCCAGAACCAGCTACGTTTGCGTTGACGTTGTTGGTGTATGGAGCAATACTCTTGCTTTTGATATACTATGTATGTATCTGCTACCTCATCTGAATTGGCACCCAACTTTTTAATCTTTATTCTTCAAGTTACTTACTTTGGCCGATTTGGAATGTGATTATCTTAATGCACAAGAATGCTGCTCGCGCCTTAACTTCTGGGTGATACCTAAATTCGGTTCACATGCCATTCTCTGCGTTTTTCTGCTGCTTGGTGGTCATTGGATTATGCTGTTGTTGAATCTTCCTATGGTCACTTGGCTTGGATATGAACTTCATAAACAGCCTCGCGATAGTCTTGGTGTATATGATCCTGTCGACATTCACAGTCGTGGATTGATGAAGGTGCATCTGCGAAATTGCATGATATATTTAGGCTATTATTTTGTTATGTTTTTTGTGGCACTGTATTGGTAAGTCGAACGTAGGAAACGCGTGAAACATTGTTTAACACCATTTATTTCCTTCTTCCAGCATGATATCTTCTCTGATTAAAGGAGATCCCATTAAACGACATGAAGAAGGTGAAATCGTGACGGATTTCTAAGCATACAGACTCTGATGGCATATGCTTCCAGCTCCATTTTCTAATGAGCGCTAATGTCTACCAAATGCGCCGTAAATATTAATTTTATTCTTTTTAATCTTTGTTATATTAATATTTTTTGACCAAATCGAATTTCCTAACATTTTAGCCCACCTAGTCAAATTATTTATTTAAGAATGAATCATTTCATTTGTCACCAATCTTTTATTTATTTCTTGTCTTTAAATTGTATAAGCTCTTTGTATATCAAACCAAATAATGCTCAAATTGGTATAAGTAAATTGTCGCCTATTATTTTGATAGCCATTACGTGGACGATAAAGTAAATAAAATTTTC
The DNA here is from genome assembly GCA_958295655.1 of Palloptera scutellata. Lineage (NCBI taxonomy): Eukaryota > Metazoa > Arthropoda > Insecta > Diptera > Pallopteridae > Palloptera > Palloptera scutellata. The sequence goes on along the minus strand of OY282452.1, from coordinate 23,790,072 downwards.
ATACAAAAAAAAGTCGGAAGTTTTACAAAAACCTTATTTACAGTTAAAGCATATACTCCATTTTGTCATTTTCAATTTAAAAAGTCTACCACTTCCTCCAGCTCACGTTCACGTGCCTGCTTCTTTGCCCAACGAGATTCTGCTACTTTAACGCTCACTACCCAGCGGTCATGAGCTAAACGTATACCACAAATTCCTCCAGTATCTGCTCCTACAACTGGCTGTTTTACAACGTTCGCACCACCTCCCAAATAATACCGAACATCAGAGCGTGGATGACGTCGTTTAGCCGGGCACAATTTTCCACCTTTAGGGAATGGTGGCTCCTGCAGATATCGTCTAAGGCAACCCTGGTGAAAAAGGTGGCCACAGTACACACGCTCAACAAATGCATCCTTCGAATCATCTAATTCTAAATTATTGGGATCTTCTGGTAGAACTGTTAACCCACAAATTGGGCACAATTCACTGCAAAAGTCACGTGTAGCCTCAATGCAAAATTTTAATGCTTTCGATAGACTAGGCATTTGTTGAAAGGTATAAATGGTCTTTTCATCTTTGCCCAACCGCACAGGTGGCTCCACACATTGACGGGCAATTTCTCGTGATTGTCCATCGAGATAACGAAGCAGTACTGCCGGCAGATTTGTTTCGGACTGCTTCAATTCAACACAACGACGTGGATAATCATCTGGTATTATCGCGCTAACACGATAAAAATATTCGCCTCCCTTAGCTGTCACTAGTAGAGTCGACAAACGTTGCTTCAACCTCAACTGATTTTGCGCGAGATCAAGTCGCAGTTCTTGAATCTCATCGAAGCAAACACAAAGTGGGTTGTCTTGAAGATACTTTTGTACAAAGCGAAGCACATTGAGACCGTGAGGCTTTCCCAGACGTGGTTTAAATTGTTGTTCACACAGCGATGTGAGGCTGTCCAGAAATTTATCAGATAGGGTGCGACTCTTAAGCTCAACAAGTATTAATTGTTGCGGATAGTCAGCTGGAAAGCGTAGACAAACAATGATTTGGCGATTATGTTGATTCTCCTGAATACCAACTCGAACAAAAGGTGGATCGGAAGTGCAAGCAATTATTTTTGAGTTGGGCACGACATTTTCGCAAAGTTTACGAATTTCCTTTAGTTCAATGTCAATAATGCTCATACTATTCTTTAAAGCGAATATAGTATCTAATTATGTTGAATACCGCTCGTAGAACTTATTTAAAGTCTTTTTTCTGTTTTAAAGTTACTTCGACAATTTCAATTTACTTTTTATCCAGGAAATTTCAACTGGAATCTCTGCCAAAAACAATTTGTGGAAACCACAGGTGCCAGATTAAAGTATTTTTCTTTAAAGCGGGATACACAATAAATGTTAACAAAAAAGAACGATATGAAAGAATTCTCCATTAAATAACGAAGAAATGTTATATGTTATGACTTCCGAGAGTAATAATACACCGGTCAATAGAAACTTCCGTACTTTAACTTGCTGGTCTTTTAATAAATGTGCTAATTCGGTTAATGGTGTCAGGCAATCAATAGCACAGATAGTCATTTGTAAGAATGTGAAGGCTACTCTCTGATCCCGGGCATTTAACACGACATAATTGTTATTTATGAGAATTATGGGGATCTACCTATCCAGACTTCATAACTAATAAAGAAAATGTTCGTCTTTTGTATTCATTTTTTCACTAAGTCCATCTAGTTTCGATAAAATTTTACTTTGTCGCGATAGCACTGCCTCGAAAATACTTACCAAAACTAAGTCAATTTCTTCTGTTCTGATTTGGAAACTCGGACAACAAAAAGTACGCTATGTAACGAAGTACAGTAAAAAGTATGTTCTGGCAACACTAAACACAATATCAAATAAAGCCAGTTAATGTTAATATCACTGAGAAAAGCTGCCTGCCTTACGACCAGTTTTTCCAAATATCATTTGACCATTCTAAAGTTTCTGTTTTAACCAAATTATTATGTGAGGGATTAATAGATATATTAATTTCAAAATTTAATAATTTTTAATGTTCTTAACATAATAGTTTATAAATAAATATTTATGAATGTAAATTTCTACAATCTTTAAATTAGCATTTTTGGTACATATGAGGCTGATTACACTGGTGCAAGCATGAACGACTGAGCGATAAAGGCAGTTGATTCACAAGCTTATGCGGTTTAGGCGGTGTGCGAGATATTTGCACGTTTTCAAAAGTATCCTTTTATGTATTGCACAATTTTTTTCTCATATTGCATCATGCTCACCATATGGCAACTACATACATTTCTACGACAAGAAACGTAACTTTCGGCTTGCAGGTTAGAGATGGGAATATGGTGAAATAAAATTGTGGACAAATTATCGATGAGCCAGAGGAGTTGTCGACAGTTATCGATAATTAACAAGAAGGAATTGAATTGTGAATGTGATGAGAGATAGACATGGTTTTGGTCCGCAGTGTTAAACAATTTATATTTATCAAGTCGTCGCGAATTTTATTTGTTGTGTCTCTGACGCGTGTGCATATGTGTATAATCTACATAAATTAAAATTAAATAACTAAAATAATAGAAATGCTTTCAAAAAATTAATTAAAAAGGATGTATTTCGTTACTGTCGACTACTAAAATCCACCACAATCCAGAATAACAATATACTACATTACCATATGAAAATCTATGGAGAAGAATCACATTTTACCTAACTCACGAATTGGTCAATTTGGTACTTTTCGCACTCAATGCTTTGGAACTATTTACGGTTATCGTCAAATCTCTACAATTGTCGACAACTAACGATATCGTTACTTGTCGATAATTATCGAGAAAATTCACATCCCTATTGGAGGTTCTCTTGTTCTTCGCCACGTTGTGTGATTCACTCGGAAATTAAAGATTAATTAAAAATTTAACTGAAAGTCTCTCCAAATAGTATATCGAAATGGTACTTGACTTAGACCTGTTTCGTAGTGACAAGGGTGGTAATCCCGACCAAATTCGCGAAAATCAAAAGAAACGTTTTAAGGATCTCGCACTGGTAGAGACAGTCATCTCTCAAGACACTGAATGGCGTCAACGTCGTCATCGTGCTGACAACCTGAATAAAGTGAAAAATGTATGCAGTAAAGAGATTGGCGAGAAAATGAAAAAGAAAGAGCCTCTGGGTGATGAAGCTGAAGCAGTGCCAGCCAGTGTAAGCATCGACCTAACGTTGGTAACAGCAGAGATGCTGCGTGAGCTCACTGTCAATCAAATCAAAAAGGTGCGTTTGCTTATCGATCACGCCATGGCAGATAATGAACGTCGACTGCAAGAGGCTGAACAGCGGCGAAATACCTCACTGCGTGAAGTTGGAAACCACTTGCACGAATCGGTGCCCGTTTCCAACGACGAGGATGAAAATCGTGTTGAACGCACATTTGGCGACTGCGAGCGTCGCAGCAAATACTCTCATGTAGATTTGATTGTGATGATCGATGGCATGAATGCGGAAAAGGGAGCGGTGGTGTCTGGAGGACGTGGATATTTTCTAACTGGAGCGGCTGTTTTTTTGGAACAAGCTCTTATTCAACATTCTCTGCATTTGCTATATGCTCGTGGTTATACGCCGCTCTACACTCCGTTCTTCATGCGTAAAGAGGTAATGCAGGAAGTAGCACAGCTATCGCAATTTGATGAGGAACTTTATAAGGTAGTTGGAAAAGGTAGTGAACGTGCTGAGGAAGCTGCCGTCGATGAAAAGTACTTAATTGCTACCTCAGAACAACCGATTGCTGCCTACCACCGTGATGAATGGTTGCCCGAAGCAGCGCTACCTATTAAGTATGCTGGCCTATCTACTTGTTTCAGACAGGAGGTTGGTTCTCATGGACGCGACACACGCGGCATATTCCGTGTGCATCAATTCGAAAAAGTGGAGCAGTTCGTGCTAACCTCACCGCATGACAATAAATCCTGGGAAATGATGGACGAGATGATTGACAATGCAGAACAATTTTGCCAGTCTCTTGGCATTCCATATCGTATTGTTAACATTGTATCGGGTGCACTCAATCATGCTGCTTCTAAGAAACTTGATCTCGAAGCGTGGTTTGGTGGCAGTGGCGCATTCCGAGAGCTGGTCTCCTGCTCCAACTGTCTGGACTATCAAGCGCGTCGCCTGCTCGTCCGCTATGGACAAACGAAAAAGATGAATGCTTCCGTAGATTATGTACATATGCTGAATGCTACTATGTGTGCTGCAACGCGTGTTATATGTGCTATTTTGGAGACACATCAAACAGAGACGGGAGTCAAGGTGCCACAACCACTGAAAAAGTATATGCCAGAAAAGTACCGCGATGAGATTCCATTTGTTAAGCCGGCCCCAATCGAAGTAGAAGCCACTGCGGCTAGCAAAAAAGGAAAAGGAAAGAAAGATGTTGCTGCTGCCTAAGGAAAAAAAATACTTGTTAAAATAAAACCTCATACATATTCCCGTATTGGCATTTTTAGTTTTAACAACTTTCGCCCTTAACTAAACTTTTTTCAAAATCGAAAACTATCAAAACTCTGCTAATTGTCTAATTTATTGTTTACACTTATTACAACAGAATAAACTAAATGCTAGTTAAAGAAGCATATAAAAAATTTAGACTTATTTATTACGGGCAAGAAAGGAAAGATTTTTGTATTTTCAGTATTAAAAAATATGGTGCAAACAATTCCAAAGTTACTCTAATCGCTTCCTTTCCCGCGTTTCCTTGACAACCAGCATAGCGAGAATTGTTGACTCCGAAGAAAATAAAGCACATTTTTGATCAGCTTTGCATGAACATTTTCTTTAATTTTAACATAACTAAAAATATACAATAATTGTTGAAAGAAATAAATGTCTCAAGCAAAGCAACAACTGCATGAAAAACGTGAGAAATGTTTCAGCAATCGCGATACTCGTTGGGACCGTATACGAAAGCGTCACATGAGCAATACTTCCGTGTCGCTGAAAACGGATTCAGTGCGCCGTTTTTTCGAAATGGATTTCATAGGAAAACAAAACACTGAATGTATGCTGAAGAGTGAGAAAGAAGCAAGAACTCAACTGGATCCAGTGCTTGTCATGGACATGCGGCATGAAATGGTAAGCTACTTCTTAGCCCTTACATATGCTTACTTATCCTATATATAAATATTTTATGACCCTCACTAAATATGAATTTCAGTTTCAAAGAATTCCAAAACAGCTTCCTCTCGCAACAGTGGCTACTAATCTTAGACGAAATTCGCAGCCGTGCGTATCGCACAACATTGCCGTAGAAGAGCATTATATCGTAAATGAGTTGAACAAATTTCGACTGCAATTGGAGAAAAACCATAAACGCAATAAAGTTAAAATTAACGTGGGAAAGAACACATTAAAACTTGATAATGAGCGGCTAGTGCAAAGTCTAGAAGCAACATCCAGGCATATCGAAGACTTCTACGCTGCGCCAATAGCGGCGCTGCAACAGTCTGAAGAGCTATGCAGAGCTGATGAGAAACTTTTACTAACAGATAATAAAGAAAATGAGCAGCAAATGGACGAAACCAAAGAGGAGACTTACGTAGACATGTATATCGAAGTACCAAGGGACAATGAGGTTCCTATTAAGCCAATTGATGGAACTAATAATGCCGCAGAGTATGTGAATGAAGATGAGTGCTGTGACGTGCGTTGCGTACGTTTTGAAACCGAGGTGGAGATTCGAAACTTTCAGCGAGAGAATTCATCATGCTCGAATACCAGCGATGGCATTGACTCAGTAATATCGGATTTGGCTGAAGAAGCATTGTGGGAGCTGCAAATGGAAGAAGAATCCAAAGTGGCTGTATTCAAGCAACAAGAAATAGAATCACTTGAAGGCAAAATTCAAACGGCACAGGAAACAGATGAAGTACATAAAAATGGGAATTCAGCTGAACAGGGAAAAGAGACTGATGATGTAGATCACATGTTGATAATAAAACGGTTACAATTACCACAACGATCAAGAAATCTCGCAGAAAGTGACGATGCTCCATCATCCACATCTACGACGAATGTCGACGAAGAAGAGTCCACTTCTAATCATGAACAGAATTTAATTATTGATCAGCTTTTCCAATTACGTACTCACACGAACATCACAACTCTGCGGAAATATTTTCTCAAATGGATACACTACACAAACATTGAGAAAATTGAACGTGAGAATATATCGACGCGTAATGATCACATACACAAGATAAATGTATTCTTGGACAGAATACGCAGAGAAAAGGTACGTTTGACAAAATGTCAGCAGCTAAAAGACGAGGCGGCAAATACTAATGATAAAGTCGCCGATAAGAAATATAATACAGGCACAGTTCAAATAACAAAGAAATATCAGAATAAGTAAGTTGTATCAGGTACATGTATGTGATAACTTACTTAACGTGAAATCACTCATTTTCCTCCTTAGAATTAAAGTTCAACAAGACATTATTGACCTGCAGCGCCTAAAGCTAGAGCGGCAGGATCGTCTGATCATGGAACTAAAGTTGAATAAACTCTCTGAAGAAGCAAAAGAGGCGCGACAAGATATTAAGAATGAGCTAAAGACTGTACTACGTTCCGGCGATCCTAAATCGAAAGCAAAAGCGAAATGCTTACAAATCATAGGAAATTTACGTGACACGGAAGATGATGAGTTCGCCCGCCTGCAAGGAAAAGGGTTACTGGTTCCGAAGTTTCTGTTGAATATGCAGGAACGAGCGCTGGAACGTGGCATACGCCATGAACAAGCACGACAACGACGTCTGCAAAAGGATGCGGAAAAGGAAGCACAAAAAATGGCTGCGGACGAAGCAAAGGTGAGTACATTATGAAATTGATTAACTGATCTATCAATACACTTATAAATGCTGAAACACACTCACATACAGCGTCTTGAAGACGAAGAAGCCAAGCGTATGCGTATCGAAGCGCTTAAAGAGAAAAGGCGTCAGGAGAAAATGGCTAAAATTATTAAAGAACGTGAACGACAGCGTATAGCAGACAATAATAGGAAGGCGCAGAATTTTTGCCGCCGTCTGTTGTTGCGACGCGTGGGTATGGAAGCTTTTAAGCGTTTGCTGCAACGAAAACGTGAAAATCTACGCAAATGTCTAGAGTTCCGGCGCAATACCTTTAAACGTACCTACTTTGGGGCATGGCGTTATTATTACACACTGTTGTGCGAGCAAAAAATTGTGCGTGCCGATGAATTTTACGACAAAACAATAAAACGTAATGCACTGAAGTCGTGGCTAATTTATGTACAAGACGAACGCTGCAAATATCAAGTTGCTGTGGATTGGTACGATTTAAAATCAAGTGCAATGCTTTTTGCGCGTTGGTTCGACTACACCAAGCGCATGAAAACGATTGAAGAGTCTAAAATGCGACAAGCCACTTCGCATCATGAGTGGTGCGAAATTATGCTTATTATACACATTGATTGATTGTTATACAATAATGCATTAATATTTGCAGGCATTTGAGGTGGAAGGTTTTGGATTGCTGGCAACGTCTACCGCAAATACTGCAATTGGAGAAAGAGACAGAGGAGCGTCGCCAACGTTGGCGTATGAAAATATGGGAACTTCTGCCAGACTATACTCCAAATAGGGATGATATGTCACTGAAATGATATTTTTCTTTTGTTATTTTTCATTTTGCTCGGATTTATCTACAAACATTCGGAAATAATATTCGAAAATATTTTGATAACTTCAAGAAAATTTTATTCTTTCACAGGAAATAGAATAATTTTAGTTTAACAGCTTGATAATGACAAAGATTAAGATTATAAATTAAGTTTGATGTAATTTATACTTGAAAGCTTGGAATTGAATAAAAGCCCTAATTTCGGCCATACGGATTTGCATTATATATGTATATATTTTTATTTCATATATGTTACCTTTGGCGTGGTGTACTTTCTCTAACTTGTAATGTTTTGTGATTTTGTGATTTTTACGACTAAAATATATGTAGTATATGTAAATGTAATTAAGCTAATTAACTTATATACCTTAGATTGTTATTAAGTAAATTTATGCGATACCACAGTGAAGAACATACTCAATATTTAAAATAGAAACTTTCTCCAATTCGTCAGGCAACTTTTGTTGTTGGCATTTTGACCATGCTGCGAACCTTCGACGGTTATTCCGCGTGAAATGAAATAAATTTGACGTAACAAAGACACAAGAACGAAGAATGCCATCTGCAGTGCATAAATGGCAATAACGAAACATATGCCCAATCTGAATGAAATATTATTGATTAGCAATAGCTCTTTTCAATATTGCATGCATTTGTGGGTATACACTTACTCATACATATCGAAGACCTCACTACAGTCATCGGGCAGCATCATTGGTACACCAAGTAAACGTACCACTAAAAAGGGATGGCAGATTGCTGTGAGAGTCAAATTCGCACCCAGCAAAAGAGATGATACCGCGAAAATTAGGCCGGCCAAATAGTAACGGTGATTCGACTCACCGATGCAGCAATCTAGCCACAAACTGTGATGATCACGACGCATAACGCATGCACCGCATAAGGAACAATGTGCAGTATGAGCTGCTACATACTTGTGGCATACCGAGCAAATACGCTGTCGTCCTATATTGGACCAGGCATCATCGTCACTACCCATATCATTTTCCAACAGCAAAGCTGTTTGCGCTGCCGCCTCCTCCTCCTCAGCAGCACTGGCCTCAGTGATTTCTGGTAGCTCATCTTTCGGAGCAGTGCTTTGCAAAACGTGATTTAAGGAAGCGCATTGCTTGGTACGCCACAAACAAATGAGTGATGTCGTGGTAAGGAATACCAGGATGAGATTCTCTTCGGGCAGCAACTCTAACAGCGGCACTGTGAACTGGAACAACACTACCATGTAAAGTATTGACCAAAATATCCACATGCAGAAGAAATGAGTTCGGGTTAATGTACGCGCAACATAGCGATAAGCATAGCCGCCAATAACGTTCACCGATATATACATTATCGCGCATGCATACAAATTAATAGCGGAAATGCATATAATTACCGGTATGGCAAAAATAGGTATAAGTGTTTCAAGCGAGACTTGTTTTGCACCTCCACGCCATGGAATTCGTAAGCGTTCCTGGAATGTAAGCAACATGCCGCGACTGTTTTGCTTTTCAATATTCCGACAGGTAATCAAACTGTAATGTAATAAGATTTGATATTGATTAATAAACAAATATAATAACAAATTTAACACCTTAATTTAATGCATTGGAAAGTGGGTACTTTAATTATAAATATAACTGTCAACCATTCCATTTGTGTGCAACCTGATACCTCAAACACAACGTATCACTCTAATGTTGGAATTTTAGAGCATTTACTTTAAGTACATACCGTGTAAATGCCAAATCGAAATCCTCACAGTTACAACAACAACCTAATATATGAAATCTTTTATTATCCTTGTCCACGTATTCACAACAACACAGCCCAGATTGCGATTCGCGCTCCGCTTCAGCAAGCCTCTGGGAGCATTCAATGTAATCAGCAGGCGAGGACTGTTCGTTTCCAAATGACTGCATATTGGCACCATCACAATAACAACACACCGATAAATAACACCAGCAATGATAAAAATATTGGATTTCCACGCAGCATGCAATATAAATATAAATTATGTATTATGATTTGTTCCTTTAATCAACCGAAAATATTATAACAATTTTCAATTAATTTTAAATTAATAAAAACATTATTTTCCGTACATTTATTATTTCCAATACCGATAAGAAAAATTCACAATCAGATAATAATAGTCACATATCAGGGTTGCATGTACTGTACAAAAGGGTGATTCGAAAAAATTAGAAGAAAACCAGTTCGGGATATATAACCCATAAACATGTCGGAAATAATTTTCAAACTTGACTTATAGATATAAATAAATAAATCAATCAGATCGTGGTATGGACACCATCGAATAATGTATTCATGCAGAGAATATTAATAATAATTACGAACTTATAATATTTTTAAGATATGAATATCATTTATTATGACTCAGTTCCAGAATCTCTCTACCAATCCCTACCGTTGAACTCCACAGAACCTTCGATCGAAAACGTTCATCACTTTTTATCAACTCTTCAAATTGCCTTAATCCTCCTCCAACGCCAAAGTAGAATATTTTCGCTGCAACAAGCGCAAAACCATTTGATTTCAATTTTCCGTGCAAAGTGTTTAACAATTTTTCTTGATTTTCCGGATTGTAGATTGTTTCGGATGTCAGTATAATATCGAATTTGTCATTTGTAAATTTTGCATATTTACTCCAATCACCTGAGTAAAATTTTGTGTTTTTACTGATTTCCTTCAAATTTACCGCATCTGCTAATTGCTTAGCATTTAGTAAAACATTTGGCATTGTTATTTCTTCCAACACATCTTTATTCTATAAAGTCCAGTAGAGAAAGAGAAAATTGCATTTTAATTAGTATATGGTATAATCTAATATACCCGGCTAACTTACGTAATCCTGAAAGTGTACTTTGGCTCCACATTTAAAGGCATATATTCCTAGTAAGCCGGAACCACAGCCTAAATCAAGTACATCTTTATCCTGCCACATATTAATAGAATAGTTAAATGATAGATATGTGAGCAGGTCGTATGTGCATTCCCAAATCTTCGCACCACCTAAAGAGAAATTAGTACATAAAATGTCTCAGTCCCAAAACTGTCACCTTTAACATATCGAATAACATAATATTGATTACCACACTGCTTCTATACAAAATTTATTACTTATGCGCTTCAAACGCCATCTTTTATGCTTCAGCGAGCCTAACTTAAGATAATGTATTTGTAAACTGTCATATGGTAAACAATAATTTTATATGTACCTTCATATTCTCCTGGAATCAAATCGGAGTGATTTTCTTCGGCTTTAGAAATGTCCTTTGACGTTACTTCATTCGATATAATATTCTTGAGCAAAAAACCGGAAACTATATAGCTTAGAGTAATTTCGCCAATTGTATTGTGTTTGGAATTTAATCTATACAGATCCATGCTATCCGTTATTTTATCGTCTGGTATAATTTCCTGTGGCTCATACCATTCAATAGTTTTGACGTCATGGGGACTGTAATGATTTTATAATTATTAAAGTTTCTTCTAGCCACCCGACAAGTCGATATTGCCTTAAGACACTTCATTACGCCATATTGCATGTGACATCGTGTAGACTCTCTAAAAAAGTCTAGTAACAAAACTCTCTTAATTTATCTATTTGTAAAGAAAGTTACGACGACAGCGGAAATATAGAAACGCCGAGAAGTACTTTGGACTTTTATTTGATACATACCTTGCTTTTTCAGTGGTGGTGTTGCTGGCAAACGGACTATCAGTTTCTTCTTCCACATTAAACCCAAATTTAAACATTTATTCTTAATTTAAAGAGAATCACCTGTAACACCCTGTTTAGTGTATATTGTATAAATTCCATAGAACTACAGTTTTTATTCAATACTTACTTTGTTTGATATTCGTTGGCTTATTCAATTAACGAGATTGTGATCCTTGGTCTCAACCCAAAAATTAATTTAATTGCCCTTAATTAACCACAACTTCTATATAAACACAAAGCGTACTCCACTCTACAACAGTTCCGAATTCGTTTGTTCACACACGTGTAGAGAGAGCAGTGTTGCCAGGTTAGTGATATTGAGAAAGATTTTTCATTTGGTTGCGAGTTTTTCGACAAGAAACCATTGTTTTATTTTGTGGCAGTGCTTTTTGGTTTACGACACACTTACGTAGCTCAGTAATGTTTTTATTTCATTATGCGTGTTCATTTTCTCGTTTGCTCAAAGTTCATTTCTCAAAACGATAATTTCATTTTGACTGAGTCCCCTTTATACACGGCAATTTTTCTTGAAAGCAAGTTTCCAATTCCCTTTTGGTTCTTCCACACAGCAAGAGTTCTTGATCAATTCTGCTTTTAGTTTGTTTAACAAGTTGCTGGTACGAGCAATTCTCTTCTATCTTCTCTCACCTACTTGCTTCTACAAAAACTTTCCATATTGCAATGGGGACTTACACTAAAATTTTAGCGAGCAATTCATTTATTTCCGAATAGTTGACTTTTTAATAAATTATCTTGCGAATTTTTTTAATTCTGGGGTAAATTTAGGTGTAAATTGAAATTTTAGACTTGGCAGCACTGAGAGAGAGTTGCCAGTTGTTTACAGCAGCGACGATTGAAATGCCAGAAGTGACATTTGCAAAGCTGAAACCAGTGACAGTGGAACAGAGAAAGAAACGTATTGTTTCTTGCAGTCGATTATAGTTAAATTTTCTTTGCAGAAAAATGGGAGACAGAGATCAATATTCAGATGTAAGTAAACGATATACCTACTGCTAATTAGATAAAATAATTATTTTCGTATCGGGAATTAGAAGCGATTGCCGCCACCACCTCAAATGCTGCCTCCACCTGGAGTTATACCTCTGATGCAGATGCAAGGTTTGCGGCCACCTCCGCAAGGATTAATGCATGCACCACCTCCCGGTGCAGGATTCCATGGACTTTCTGGCCACCAACAAATTCCACCACCTCAACCATGGAATCAAGTGCCGCCCACAGTTGATCCGACTGTTGGTAGTGAACAAATAAATAAACCGGTACCTCTTATGTCGATGCGTTTGGCAAAACCCGATGTATTGGAAGGAGGTTCGGGTGGTGGGCATGGCGTCGGTAGCAATACTGCCAACGGAACTGTGGAGGTGGAAGATGGGGACGACGATTCGAATGGAGAAGACGACGGCAAAACATCAAAGAAATCAGCCGAAGTTGTCTTGCCAAAAGCACTGGAGGATGTATTGGCACTGAAAGATCAGCGTGCAGCCGAATTTCATGTTAATGCTGATGATTTCGATACAACGTTAACTTCAGAAATGGGTGGCGGCAACATTTCTAGCGGTGTAATTAGCCATGATTATGCTGATGCTGGAGAAGATTCAGACGATGAAGCAGAAGCTCATATGAATGGTGGAGGTGTGGCAGAAAAGTCGGGAAAGCAAAGTAAGGCAGAAAAAAATAAAAAAAAGAAACGTCGCAAGAAGCAAAATCGCAAGCTACGACAGCAGCGTGAGCACGAACGCCAACAGGAACGAAATAGTGGCGAGCCAGAGAAGGATCATGATACTTCAACAGAAAATGTGGTAGAGGAAGAACAGAGAAATGGTGGTGAGAAAGAGGACAGCGTGAATTTCGCACATGAAAAAGAAAATCAATCCAAACCGAGAGGAGGCAAAAAAAAGGAGAAAAGTAATGAAAAGCATAACGACAAAGATATCGAAGTTAATACTGGTGATGTGACAATAGAGTAAGTGATTTCATCATTTTCACCAATTTTATATTGTTTTAATTAATTATTGCTTTTTGTATTCTTAGATATATACCGGAAAAGATAACTATTGCCGATCTGGCGCCGATGTATCGTCAGTTCTATCGCGTTTTTGAGATCTTCAAATTGGAGAATAAACCAAAAATTACAGAGAAAGATAAATTAATAAGCGATGGCGAAGCGAATACTATTCAGAAAAAATTCAACGATAAATTACAGGATGACGACGATGATGAACTGGAAGAGGTAAGTTAAATATTGAAATCACTTAAAGCATTTCAATAAAGTATGTTATTATAGGACACTAAAGAGGACAAAGAAAAATTATCTAAGCGCAAGTTGAAGAAGCTTACTCGTCTCAGTGTGGCCGAGTTAAAACAACTCGTTTCTCGCCCCGATGTCGTTGAAATGCATGATGTCACTGCCCGCGATCCTAAGCTTCTAGTGCAACTGAAAGCATATCGGAACACAGTGCAAGTACCACGTCATTGGTGTTTCAAGCGAAAATATTTACAGGGCAAACGTGGCATCGAGAAGCCACCCTTCGATCTTCCTGCCTTCATAAAAAAAACTGGCATCATGGAAATGCGCGAATCTCTTCAAGAAAAAGATGATGCCAAATCGCTCAAGTCGAAAATGCGTGAACGTGTGCGTCCCAAAATGGGGAAAATCGATATAGATTATCAAAAGTTACACGATGCCTTCTTTAAGTGGCAAACAAAGCCTCGCATGACCATTCACGGCGATCTATACTATGAAGGCAAAGAATTCGAAACGCGTCTAAAGGAAAAGAAACCAGGAGATTTGTCGGAAGAGCTGCGCATTGCTTTGGGTATGCCTGTCGGACCAAATTCACATAAAATACCGCCACCATGGCTAATTGCACAGCAACGTTATGGGCCACCACCCTCGTACCCAAATTTGAAAATTCCCGGCTTAAATGCTCCTATACCAGAGGGTACCTCGTTCGGTTACCATGCCGGCGGTTGGGGCAAGCCGCCTGTAGACGAGAATGGGAAACCACTTTATGGCGATGTATTTGGTACTAATATTATGGACCTGGATGTAAGTTGCACACATTTGTACTGTTCATTACATATTTACAATTAAAATTTTTTTTTTCATTTCAATTTCTATAGAACGGTATTGATGAAGGCGATATAGAGAGAAATCAATGGGGTGAACTGGAATCCGAGTCTGAAGAGTCATCTGATGAAGAGGAAGAAGATGGCGAAGATATGACGAATCAACCAGACGAAAGTGGTTTAGTTACCCCGGCTGAGGGTCTAGTTACACCGTCCGGTCTCACAAGTGTACCCGCTGGCATGGAAACTCCGGAAAACATTGAACTCCGCAAGAAGAAGATCGAAGCAGAAATGGAAGAGTAAGTTTCAAACATATTAACATGCCAATTTAATGGATAATGATCTGTTTATTTTACTAAAAACAATAGTAATGAAACGCCAGTGCTCTATCAAGTGCTACCCGAAAAGCGTTCGGATCGTATAGGCGCTTCTATGATGGGATCAACACATGTTTATGATATTAGCGGTGTGAATAAGCCAACAACTGTGCGCACTACAGTGGTTACCGACCGTGAGGGTACCGTTGAATTGGCCTTGGATCCATCCGAATTAGACATGGATAATGAAGCAATGGCACAACGCTACGAACAACAAATGCGCGAGCAACAGAATCACCTGCAAAAGGAAGATCTTTCAGATATGCTCGCTGAACATGTGGCACGCCAAAAGTCAAAACGAAAGCGACAACAGGCCGACCCAGCAAAGACCACAAAGAAATATAAGGAATTCAAATTTTAAAATCGAATGCAAGTATAGAAGCACATAACATAAAGTAGCTCTGAAGTGGACGATTGTGTATGGAATGATATTGAAATGCACATTTGTGAAAAATAATATCTCTTGAGCGCATTACAACAATAAAGTCTATTTGCATTTCAAAAACAAAATCAAGAAATGTTCATCATTGTTGAGGTTGAAAATCAATCAATCAGAGTTTTTGTCCATTTAATAGTATTTATATTGTGTATTTGTATCTTCGTTCTATTTGGATTTCTGTTCGCCAATTGCTAGCAGAAAGATATCTAAATTTTAATAATCAATATTATTAAATAGTATTTAAATGAAAAGATCATTAAACGTGCAGACACACCTTAGACCAAACGAAAGTTTCGTTTTTCTTCCCTGTTAAACAATAAACAAAAAATATGCCGGTAAAGAAAAATGTTTTAGCGAAATAACGCGGCGATTGTTTTTTCTATTCCTTTGTTTTCAACATTTATCATAATACATTGCATTGTGACGACGTTGCTTGCTGCTGCCATTCGCAGTAGCTGCATGTGCAGAGGTGGAAGAGTGCGGTGGTGTAAGTAGGCGTATTCGTCATTCCTCCATTTGTTCGTTCAGCTGTGCAAGCAGAGCTGCACGCTTTGACTCTAATTCACTTTCGCTTAATGCTTGTTCATCGCCATTGCGTGAACTTGCGCGTGAATTCTCAATGTCTGAAGCACCATTGCTGCCAGCGACAGGACTGAGTGGCGTTGTTGAACGATGGTGATGGTGTTTGCGTGATTCCTTTTCCTTTTTACTTTTCTTATCTTTTTTCTTTTTCTTTAAAACGCTACCAGTGGCCGCTGCCATTGATTCTTCTGCTAGCGAAGTTGGAGGATGTGGTGGTGGTGGCGGAGAACCAACGGGAGAAAGCCCGCCACGATCCGATTCATAAGAAGACTGAAAACAGAAGAAAATAACAATATCAAAAATGCCGCTTTTGTTATGATGAGAGTTTTAAGATTACGGCTACTTACAGCGCGTGAAGACTTTTTGTTCTTTCGCTTCTTCTTTTTCTTTGAGACGCGTTCGCTTTCCATGCTTAAGCTGGAGCTAACTGAATGCTGAAAGGCATACGATTTTAAAGACTTTGCTTCTGAAGAAATATTATCTTCGACTTTGCTTACCGATTTTGAGCGCGATTTAATTTTCTTGGATTTCTCACGCTCAATTTCAGAGTGCTCATTTTCAATGTCCTGTGAAGAAAGAAGTTATCAATTTATACTTTAGAATATTTTATCAATAACGAACCGATTTCGAACTAGAGCGTGTTCGTTTCTTGTGTTTTTTGTTCTTTTTAGATTTTCGCGATCTTGAATGGTGATGACTGCAAGCATCTTCGCTTTCTTTAATGAAGTCCTCCCAAATCTTTTTCACACCCACTTCCTTTTCATAAATGGTAAATGCTTCCAAGTGTTCTACAAGTTTTTTGACGGTATCGTAGGGATCGTGTACAGATACATTTGCTTCCAACCACTCCGACTTAATTTCATTCTCCAATTTTCGCAACCTTCTCGTTTCCTCTTTGAGGCGTTCTTTTTCCACTGCCTCCGCCTATGTTTATCCAACGAAAAAATCAGAATTTAGAAGTTGAAGTTTATTCTACTAGTTCGTCTTTAGTCGACTTACCTTCTCTAGCAGTGCATTGTATGTTAGTTTCACATTGCCAGCATCCAGATTTGCTGAACGCTTATCTTCACAAACGACAGTAGCAAAGTCTTCGAATGTTGTATTTGCTTGCACCACGAATAGTTTTTCCTTTAGGATCTCCCGTATAATTTTCTTTTCATCGTGGAATCGCGCCTTCAAATCTTCCACGTAGAATTTAAATAAGTCTAGTGGTGTTGAGCCCGGTTGACCGAGCATTGCCGAAAAGCGTAAGTCTGCCGATATGATTGGATACAATTCTACCCACAACGACATGGACGTCAGTTTACCCTCTTCGTGAAGTGAGTCGAGTAGCGTTAAAAAAGCATCGCGGTTCTTACGCTGCTGTCGCTTAAGTCGTTTCTTCTCCCGCTCACGATCCTCTTCTTCTTCCTTTTCGAGCGTACGTATATGCTCTTCGAATACTATTAGAGCATCCTCTTTATCCATTCCCAACAAATTTACATCGTTCTTAAAAGCCGCATTCTCCAGCAGCATCACTTGGGCTTCTGACCAAGTCGTTGAAAATGATATTGTTGTCATGGATTCGAGCAGTTCACCCAACACCTTCATGTTCCGTTTTTTGAGAACACGCGCCTCTTCCCTCTCACGCTTGGCCAAATTGAATATACAATCTTCATAGATGTCGCGTCTATCTTGCTCTGGCACTCCTGTCCAGATTTTGTTGCCCGCAAAAACTTCTTCGCATTTGTAGTACTTCATTTGCGAGTTCATCTTATCGCAGGACATAAGAAAGCGTTCAAGATCCTCCTTAGCCTTTTTGGCGCGTAGACGAGACTCTTCCCGTTCATCTTTTAGTTTTTGTGTTTTATAAGAGTTAAATGTTTGTTTCTTTTCGTTTAGGTTCTTAAATGAATTGTAGCGAGGATCTTTGGAGATGATTTTCACACACTGATCCCAGTTGGCATTAGAGGGCACATTCTTTTCGCGTAACAACTCTTTAAAAGCTTCAATTGCTTCCTTCTTGTCTTTGAATGTTAATTTCGGCTCTTCGCCAGGTGTATCTTTTTTATCTGCAAATGCCAGGTTCACTTTAGTAAATATAGGAAACTATATCCTATCACTACTTACTCTCTTTTTCTTCTCTGGTTGACTGCGGAATTTCAATTGAGGCCAGGGTAGCTGCCATTGCCTGATCCAACGCCGACGAAGAGTTTTCATTGCTGCTTGGCGTCATTGGCGAACGTATATCGGGAGTGGTAATTTTCACTGTTGGCACCGGCAGCGTAGCAGGTAGAATGCTCGCCAGAGCAGCTGGTGGTACAATGCCCGCCAAGCTGGATGATGTCATGGCGGCAACCGCTTTTGCAGCAGCTGCGGCTCTGAAATTAAAATCATAATACATCATTATTCCATTCATTCAAAGAGTGAGCTGGGATACTTACTCTTCTGCTTTGACTTTGTTTTGCATATCAAGAAACTCTGGTGGTGGCTCCCAACGTGACTCTTTCGTTGTTAAATTATGATAATAAACTTTTCCCGCATCGGAACGATACTCTTTCCATGGGCATTGGTGAGCAAGCCGCTCTGCTGGAGTCATCAATGCCTCGGGTTTTTCCCATGAACTCTGTTTTGTTGTATTATTATAATAATAGGGTCGGCCATCGGGAGCTTTGTGTTCTGTCCATTCAGAGTTGGGCGGTGCAGCACCAAATGCAGCTGCTAGTTCTGGTGGCGGCGGAGCAGCAAAACCGGGTGGAGGTATGTTAAACATTTGAGGTATACCCATAGGAGGCGGAATTACCGATACCGTAGCAGGAGGAACATTCATTTCACTCACGTTGTTGTTGTGTGTAGTAAACGATCCGGGAACTCAGACACACATAACCTCAATTGCTGAAAAAGTTTTGCTGCTTCTTTCCAAGCCCGATTACAACTACTGCGATCGTTTGCTACACTTTAAACTTCTGATTTTTTGTTTACTTCAAAGTAATATTATTATTTCTTCTATGAAGGTCTTATTTACATTAAATTTTAAAAGAAATAAGTGAAACTAAACTATTTTCCCTGCGGCCTCGTAAAAGTAGTTGACGTTTTAAGATGCGTCTGGACAGGGATGCATAAATCGGCTTACTAACTAGGGAAAACAATGTAAAGTGTACACACTGCCAAGAAACAATCAAGAAACGTCACAATGAAAGCATTCTTACGAAGACGAACATAATGGCTGCGACACTGTATTATTGCGCCTATGTGCAAATTGCCGCAGTCGTCGACTTCAACCTAATTCTATTTTGACATGTAGGTGAATAACAGAACAATCAAATTATGAACCATGTAATTTTTCAGCTTACTTTTATATGAAATTATTTTTGAAAATAAATTTATTAATAAAATGACTAATTAAACATTATTGTTTATAAATATACAATAAGTAATTTGTGGAAATTGTGAAGATTAGAATTTAAGTAATTTTGTCGTTGCTACGTTTAATGTGTTCTAGTCGCAGACACCATGACGCAATTTGCTGCGATCGTCATCTTGTTGTCATGATGCAATGGCAAAGCGATTGTGTTCGTTGCCAACTCGGAACGCGTAATCTTATATATGTGATGTGTGCTAAATCTAGTGCAAAACGTATAAAATTGGCAACACTGGATAACACTGAGCGTGTGTAAACTCATCCTAAAAATAAACATTTTATTCTCTAAACAGCTGATTTAAATTACGCGATTATTTGTTTTGAAAGGAAAATGTAACAATAAATAATTCGAATTAAATTGTGGTCAGATATAAGTAATTGTAAAATTTGGTAGCAATTATTTACATTGGCGTTAAATTACAAAACCACGTATGTGATATTTCTTTCATTGACAATTGAGAATACTGTGTGTGGCCACAGGGAATAACAGGTAAACTTGAGTTAAGAAAAATAAAAACTTACTGCATATTTTTCATGATATCGAAATGTTACGGGACAGAAACGAGGCCCGAAAATTCTTTGAAAGAATAAGAAAGACGCCTGACTGTTGGTTTGAAGACCGGGGCCGCTTGCTGCAAGGATGAATACGAAAATCTGGTGACAGATGTCCATGGCATAATGAGATTATGGAGGGAGCACTTTCCGCAACTGCATAATGGCGATGACGGCAATAATCCCGTCATTGCGAAATCTACTCCAGAAACCCCAATCCCCAATCACTGACGGCGTTGTAGTACCGCCGTCCGACTATGAGGAGGTCTTAACGGCGTTCGACTGAAAAACTACATATAAGACTGCAGGTGTAGATGGCTGCCTGCTGAGCTGTTTAAGACTAAAGGCGAAGAGCTCAAAAAACGCATATACGAGCTTCTATGCAGAACATGGTCGGATGAAAGCATGCTAAGTGATTGGAACCTCAGCGTACTCTGCCCAATACATAAGAAAAGTGATCCCACGATACGCGCCAACTACCGTGGGATAAGCCAAGAAGGCATATACAGTGATATCGAGCGTACTGTGTGAAAGACTGAAGACCATCGTCAACAAACTGATTGGACCTTATCAGTGTGGCTTCAGGCCTGGTAAATCCACCATCGACCAGATATTCACACTACGCCAAAACCTGGAAAAGACCCGAGAATTACAGATCGACACCCACTATCTATTCGTCGATTATAAAGCCGCTTACAGCACTATTAGGGATCACTTGCACGCCGCAATGTCTGATTTTGGTATCCCTGCAAAGCTCATTCGTCTTTGCAAAATGACACTGACAGACACTACCAGCGCAGTGAAAATTGGGACAGACCTTTCCGCGCCATTTGATACCAAAAGAGGTTTCAGACAAGGTGAAAATAATTGGAGCTGCGAGCATCGACAACTCTGGCACTATTTTCTACAAGAGTGTTATGCTGCTAGAATACACTGATAATATTGACATCATCGGCAAAAACGCTCGAGCAGTCAGTGCAGCATCCACCATCCTGGAAAGGGAGTCTCGTCGAATAAGTTTAGTGGTGAACGAGGACAAAACGAAATATCTTTTGTAGACAAACAAAGAGTCACGGCGTCTTGGACAAAATGTTACTGTTGATAATTTTACTTTTCAAGTCGTCAAGGATTTCGTCTACCTAGGATCCAGCATAAACAACAACAATAATGTCAACCTTGAGATCAAGTGGAGATAAACTCTTGCCAACAGGTGTTACTACGGTCACTGTAGGCAATTGAGAAGCAAAGCCCTTTCTCGACCGACGAAAATAACGATCTGTAAGTTCCCCATCCTTCCCGTCCTAATTTATGAGCATCAATGATGAGAGGCTGTTAGGAGCGTTCGAGAGGAAGATACTCCGTAAGATCTACGGCGCAATATGCGTGTACGACGTGTATCGAATAAGATGGAACGATGAGCTGTATGAGCTGTACGCCGACACTGACATAAACAAGCGTATAAAAATCCAGCGGCTTCGCTGGCTGGGTCATGTTGAGCGAATGGAAGAAAGCGCTCCGGTTTTATTCGAGCTACGGTGGAGGAACACACAGAAGAGGACGTCCTAATCTCCGTTGGAAAGCCAGGTACAGCGCAACCTGACTGCACTTGGCCTTATCAACTGGCGTCAGTGCCTTATAAGAGGCGTCCAAGACCGATCGGTTGTAGTGTTAAGTTAAGTAAGTAAGCACATTTTTCATTATTTTTTTTTTTGATTTAGAGTTACTCTGTAGGCTTTTTCGAGGAAAAGGTGTATAGATTTATTTTCCCCGATTTCCTGGGGAATTTATATCGCCATAACTGATTATTGAATTATTGCTTTTTCTTTTATATTGTTAACTGTGTTTCTATTATAAATTTGTTTAATATGTTGTAGTGTTCAATATTCGGTGTTTCTATAAATTCCGTAATAGTATTAGTTTGGAGTTGTATTTTTCTCTTGTTGTGCTATATTTGGAATATTTTTCATTTTAAATCCCAAAATATTGTGAGTTCTTAAATACCATAATTATTGGAATTTAATTAGAAACATTTTGCAATCACATTTTGTGATTTATAATTAAAAATATGCAATAAGTTTTTGTTTTTCCCCAACTATTCCTTGTGGCCATAGAACTGATATGTATAGCAAATGATTATTTGAAGTTATAATGGCGTATAAGATAACTAACTCATTTCCGAAATGAAATATCTTAACGCAATTTTGAAGTTGCAACGACCAATATGCTTTTCTTCACTCTCAACTCCAATAATATGTGTTTTTTGTTTAGTAATTTATCTGTCCGCCTCATCGCTATCAACATCATGAATTTGCAAAAGTTCTTATCGCGTTTGAAAGTTGCACGCTTCAATCGTTTCGTCATTATATTGTGCCTGATTATGATGCTCACGCTCGGACTGCTTCTAAATTACCACGCCCAAAAGGATGTGCGTTTGTGCTTTATGGACCAAAAGTCATTTGTAACTTTTGATAGAGCTGTGAATTTAGTTGATAGTAACAATGATGGCGGTGGCAGTGGTGTCCCACAACTGTTAGAAGATGTACTGCTGGCAGGGCTCAAACCTAATTCAGACGGTCGCAGTATTTTCTTTCACGAAACAAGCTGTCATCAGCAAGGAGCATCACAACCTGGACTATTCAATACGCAGCCTGCTACTTCGATCAATATGGTGCAATTGACAGCACGTGAAGCATGTGCCATTGAATCAGCAGCCATGCATAATCCGAATTTAAGCGTATTTGTACTTTTCGCCAGTCCCGCTTATCGTAACAACGGCACAAGCCAGCCGTTACTAGAGGCGATTCTCTCATATGCCAATGTGCATGTACGTAATTTAAATTTATGGACGTATGCTGCTGGTACCCCGATATATGACTGGTTGAAGGATGGAGAATTGTTTAAGTCACGGTGAGAATAATCTGGTTAAAGTTTACTACTGAATTCTGGTGATTTGATTTTAATACCTTTTGTTTGTTTGCAGTTATGTGCTCTCACATATATCTGACTTCCTACGCTATCTTACACTGTGGCGTTGGGGTGGTACTTATCTTGACATGGATGTCATTGTAATGCGAAGTTTGGAAGAACTTCCGCCCAATTATACTGGCGCCGAGTCGAATACACATTTAGCGGCGGGTGTCATGAATTTCGCTCCCAAAGGATTCGGACATGAAGTAGCAGAACAATGCTTGCGCGACTTTCGACGTAATTTTAATGGTTATGATTGGGGTAATAATGGGCCTGGTGTAATAACGCGGGTCATGCAGACAGTATGTGGTACGAAAAGTATTGAATTAATGTTCGATCGTAAGCGTTGTATGGGATTTCAAGTGTTTCAACGTGACGCCTTCTATGCAATCCCTTGGGTTGAATGGGAGCACTTTTTCGAAGCGCAATACCTTGAGGACACACTAAAACGCACACAGCATTCGTATGTAGTGCATGTGTGGAATAAACATTCTAAACATCGACGCTTTAAAGTTGGCTCTAAAGCGGCTTATGGCCAATTTGCGAAGCAACATTGTCCAAAGGTTTATGCGTCAGCTGACGAATATTTTTGAAAAGAGGCTGGTTAAGAAACGACAAAAAGTTGTAGGAATAGGAATTATAATATTTTTTTAACGCTTTTGTGCTATTGTATCTATTAGGTTAAGTTTAAAGGTCAGAAAGAGAATTATAAAGCTTACGTCTAAAAGGTAGAGCTATGCGCATTTATTTTTTACGTCATTTACGTCAGTTTATTACCCAAGCAACTTCGAATATTGTGTATGTACATACAAGTAAAATGTATATGCAAAGAAAGTTCAACGTAAATGTATTTTTTCCTTAGTATTTTCTTTTCTCATGTTGTCATAAGATACCAAAGTGTTGCTAATTTTTGTAGGCGTTTTATATTTATTCTATGGTCTATAATTTTAAGTACACGTGAAACCTAGTTTAAGAAGCATGGATAAATAAAATAATATCCATTTAAAAGATTTGGACATAACTGGTTTGAAACATATCTGGTTGATTTAGCTTATAACTTTTTTGATTTTATTTTTGTAAAAGTTACACAATGTTAAATAGAATTGAAGGGATAACTAACTGTAACTGTTTCGAATTAAATTACCTTCTAAGCCGAGTGTAGCAGTTCCAACTAAAGCAAGAATCAGACATATGTATGTCTAATATGTATAGTATAAATGCAAGCGACTTTCAAAGAATACCAATGTTTCAAATTAATACTCAAAAGTGTCAATTTGCTTGTAAACAAAATCAAACGAACAAATATATAATAAGATAATCTCAAGCAAGGCATTCTTTATTGTGCTTTACATACACTGCACTTGTGCATAACGTAAACACGCGCCAATATTATCCTCGGCACTCCCTTTCCCCGTGCCATCGCCAAAATGTATGCCGATGTAGAAAGGTGTCACTGTAGACTCGACGCGACACGGCCAAACACCAGATGAACAAAATTGTGCACCACAGTGAACAGGCTCACAGCCTGGTAGCGGGCCCAATCCGGTACCAATAAAATCCTCAATAATGCAGGGCATTGTTATGCGATCAGTGCAGATGCTAAAAAATTGTCGTTGATGTCTGCTTGTTTCTTTTTCGTTGTTGGTGTTCGATTCTTGTCGTGCATTGCGTCGTCGGTGTCGCAGATTGAAATCGAAAGCACTGCGTAAAAACCCCAAAATGTCAAAACCACCACTAACAGGGCGTGGTCTACGCGAAACATTTGATATAGAGGAAGGTGTAACATTATTATCATCGCCGGAACCTTCAACGTCATCGCTCAAAGGAGATGTTGCCAAAGTGGTTGATGTTGCTGCAGTGCTGCTGGCGCTTGTTGCTTGTGTTGTTGACTGAGATGCGGTGGAGGCAGAAGCGGGGGAATCCATTTCTGGCGAAGTCGCTGCAGCTGACACTGTAAAAATGAAGAAAGTTTGATTTAATACAATGCCACTTTGGGGTACACTGAAATATAACTACTTATTGTGGTAGCGTTCGTTGCAGTTATCATTGGTGTCGCTGTTGTTGTCATTGCTGCTTCGGTGGTATTTCCTGTTATTCTTACAGTGGTTGTATCCATTTGCTGGCTTGAATTGAGAGTATTTGCCGCTGCTGGTGCAGAATTTGCAGTTGTACTTTCCACTTCTCCGCTAGTGGTACTTCCAGCTTGATTTTCAGGGGGCGCTATGCCCATTTGTTCGAATTGCCCCGGACCTTGTATTCCCCCCATCATTGTAATTGGTCCCCCTTCACTCCCTGCTCCTGCAACACCCATCATCTCATCGCTCGCAGGCATTCTCATCGGTCCACTTGGCCCAATGCGAAAAGACTGCTCATCGCATGGCTGGTACATGATTGAGCACATTTCCGTTTCTTGTCGCATACAGATGCGATAATGTTGATTGGCTAAATGACGCCCATTTTCAGCGAAGTTGAAAGTCTAGAATCAGATGACATTAATTCTAAAAAGGCTTTCGCGTCTTTCTTTGTATCACCTGTATAATTCCTTCTAAACCTGTGTGATATTGCAGACAACCCGCCGGTGCCCTTTGACTAAATGGTATCTGTGCAATGCGAATCTCCCAAAGACGAATTGGTAGAAATCGCTTGGTAAAATTCATTGTTATGTCAATTATTTGCTCGATGGTATCATTTGCTGTGGCATTTCGATTCGGATAAAGCTGATCGTAGGTGATCGGACGTAAACTGCCGTAGAGCTGTTGACGGGGCAGTGCACGACCACCAACGTCGTAATAAACTGAAATAATAAATTTGTCATACGCACCTAGAACAAGCATTTTGTAGCCATGTATTCTTACTATGCTGTCCACTATTTTGTCCGCATAGTGAAAATGTTCCACCGGGTCCTCCGCTCACATTAAAAACATCTCCGTCACAACGGCCTGTACGTCTATTTGGCTGACCCAAAGAAAAATGATAGAAATCTATGCGCAATTGACTCACATCGGCATTCATCATATGTACTTTTATACGGCACGTTGAGCTGAAGTTATTCGGCATAAAACTGGGGAAGTTCGGTGACACAAGATATGTTATGTTATTGCTGATGGAATCGTTGCAATTGGCAATAACTTGGATGGGTGAGAGATGAAGAAATGAACATATATAAAAAATCTGAGTTTCATCTTTAAATGGTCAACACTTACATATGCAGCACACACCGAAACCCATAGCACATTCGCCCTTTGCTTCGCCTCCTTTCTTGCGACACTCGTAGGCGTTGAAACAGCTGCCAGTGCGGCGACCATCATCCGATAAACACTCACCATCAACAGGAACCGGAAACAGATGAATAACTGTATTAAGCACATAACTTACGTTTTAAAGTTCTTGGCTTGTGACTTTGGTTTTCAACAAACGAATTTTACCTTTACTTTGCCTACTTGTCTCGCCAAGGCTGTTGTTACGCCAAAGGTCATATGCTTTTCGGTCAACAGCAACGCCATTTAACCTATTTGATACAAACTCAAAATCATCACGACTCAGCATTTCCCGAATATCATCGTTGTCATCACCAACATCATTGTTACTGTGACTTCCCTCAGTTCCCGCACTATTATCAGCAGTTTCAGTTTTCCAAATATCATAATGCTTCATCGGGGGCCATACACGGAAATTGGTATTACCTGGTGTCGTTGGTTCACTGCTCGGTGGAGCTGCCTTTGCAGTTGGCATCACCGTTAGTATAATAACAATTAACCTACACCAAAACAACCACATCCAAAGAACTTTCATTTTATAACCACAACAACAACAAAAAGAACAAGTGTACGCAAACATTTCGTTCTGGTTTTTATTGTTGTCGCTATTGCAGCTACACGGTATATTTTTGAATTTTGTATTAATTCTTTGTGTGATTTGCATATCTCTTGCTTGAGCTTTTATTTTGAAAACCAAATGTTCAACTTGTAAATAATTTCCGTACGTTCGCGTACGTACGTCGGCTATGGTGAATGCGTCTTTTCCTTTTCGCTGTTGAATTCAAAATGCGCTATGACTGTTGCCGTTGCGAACGGGCCTACATTCCAGCAGGTTGAGCGTTGCGGCAGTGATGGCGTAGAAATGCTTGTGGCTACTTTTGTTGTGATATTGTCGTTGTCTAAGTTGTGCAGAGAGAGTATTTTGCCGCCTCAGACTTAGCCTCGACATCAAAATGGCAGTTTTTATCTGATGTGTGTCATTGTGCATATTCGAGTATGTGTGTTTGAACATCTGAAGTATTTGAGTACTTCAATTGGGGAAATAGTGTCATCATATCGAGTATAATAATTTTGTTTTGATCATTTAATGTTTAAAATTTAGTTTGACGTTCCAAATTTTCTTTTAAATTTCAATGAGGTATTAAGTTAAGAAAATCAAACTAAAGAAGAGAAGGGATATAGGTTGCCCTAATTGCTGCATTAGGTCAGGTTGGGTTTAATTTATACATATGTATGTACTATGTAAGTAAATAAACAAAAATAAAACTTTTTCTTTTTTTGTGTATTATATGTGAGTTTGTTGCTTAAGTCTTTCGTTTGTTTTTGAAGTTGCTCGTCTGTTGTCTGTTGTTTGAAGCTAATTGCAACAGTTTTGCAGCACCATCAACGGCAGTGATCAACACTTGGCATGCATCACTTTCATTGAATTATTTCAGTTGCACATTTTACAACTTTTTGAAAAATTAAAACTTATTAATGCTCACGATCGCACACACATACATACAAACTAAAATTAGAAAAGTGGGTTTCAATTCTGCAACAGCAAATATTATGATTCTGGATTCCGTAAAATAGGTGTTTTTTCAGTTTTATTTTGTTTTGTATGCTATCAAGAAATAGCGTTGTCACTTTGGGAGTCTTGAGTCGTCGCATTCGCAGCAATGGCAGCAGCACACTTATTCCACAGATGAATGGAATGAATGAATGAATGTCGAAAGAAAGAAAATTCAGGTTAAACGACTTTGTCGCAATATCATCAACGCACCGAAGAAGAAAGTTTTGTCGCAGTTTGCGAATATGTGTAGCGATTAATGCGATTATATTGTAAACACGTATCTACTTATGTATGTATGTATGTATGTATGTATGTATGTATGTATGTGTGTGAATGAGTGTGCAATATTGGCCATGAAATGGGTTTTGTAAATAAAATGAAATAAAGCAAATATGGAGTATTCGTTCGTTGATTCGATTTATCGAAGAATTCTTTCATATGTTCTGAACTTCTTCAGCCTTCTAGTACTCCTGTATAACCATCAATCTTTATTTAGCAAAAAGGATCAAATATCTAATAAAAGATTGTACGGGAACAGCGGTCGACATGCTGAATACCAAAATAAAAAGCCCGATTAGTGAAATTCTTATCTAATAATTGAAGAGCTCAGAACAGGGAAGACTAACCAAGATCGTTAAAGTCCTGTAAAGTTTGTCAATGGAAAAAAACCGTTTAACCGTTTTATTAATATAAAAATGTTTTTCAAATTGTTGATATGACATGAATAAGCCATAATTTTTCAGTCATTATGTATATATGTAGAGTTTTCCATTAGTCAATAGCTGTGTTTTATTCGGCAACAAATTTAACATGTGCGAATAAAATGAACCAAATGTTAATCCTCTTCTGCTTCTTCACCTTTTAATGGCACAACGGCCCATGAAAGGCTGTTTGGAAAACTTTACTTGGACAATTTTTACTGTTGGATGTTTGCCATTGACTGCTAAGAGGCTGTTATATATTTACATATTATGTAACTTAATGCAAAAGTTCGAAACAATGGACCAGGACCAGTATGCACCTGATGTAATAGTGAAGGTAGGAAAAATTCTTAGAGACGAATCTGAAGACTACCCCTACTGTACTTTTGCTTTGTTTGTAAAAGACCTTCGTTTCATAAAGTCGCTGTGTTTTCCTACATATTTATCACTAATTTTCTTTAAATTTTTTCGAGTCTGTACTTAATACGTTGTTTTTTCTGTGCTTCGTGAAAATGAGTTGGAGACGTTAAAGGTGAGATTCGAGCTAATTGGATGAAAATTGGATCATCCTAGTTTAAGTAAGTGTAATGGTATTTATTTATTTAATGTGTTATTGTAAAGGGCACTGAGAGTCTTAGCTTTATTTAGGATATTCCCTATGAATCCACTTTGAGGAAGAGATGGGAATATCGTTAAAAAAATTGTCGACAACTTGTCGATAGGCTCGGGGAGTTGTTAACAATAATCGACAATTATCGATAAATAACCAGAATGAATTTTCATCAAAAACAAACTATGTACTTATATAGAAATAAAATTCAAACTTTAATATTGCAAGCCACGAATTTAGCTTAACCGAAACCTTTCAATTACAGACAAGATGACATTTCCATTGAATCACAAGAATTGGTTTCTTCAATAACACATCAACAGTTACATTAAATGTCTAAATTTCTTACCCCGGGGAAAACAGGCTATTCAATTTAAGGACTCTTTATTTTTGAAATATGCACCTTAAGCTGAGTCTTCCAGCTTTATGATTTTAACCCATTTATCGTACGGATTAAAAAATTCATCAGAACTATATTTATAAACATTTCCCAAAAGTAACTACTGTTTAAAGTTTCTGCAATTTCCGGTTTTCAAAATGCACTTAAATAATTTATAATGATTAGGTCTCACCTTATTATTTTGTTTTCGATATGAAAAATTCATTTAGATAAATTAGCAAACTTCATAAAACCATTATAACCCCACAGCTCCCTATGTATTTTTCAGAGCCTACAGCTGACCAAACTTTTGTACAAAAACATATAGAAAAATATGCTTTCTACAGAAAAAATATCAAAATTTTGTTTATATTTTATAAGGTCCTGAATTACGGGCCTCGACTCTACCGCTCTCGCCATCCTCGCCATCCCTGTATATAAAAACTTCTTACGCTGATTGCTTCATATATTGACTGTAACACGAATTTAGTAAGTTTGTTACAATAAATTTTTGATTTACCATAAAAGAAAGAAATAAATATATAAAGAAGCAAGAAGTCAAAGTGCCGAAGAACTTTAATGCCAATTTGATACTCTTCGAACTCAAGTGATTTGTTTTAGTAAAAATGAACTGAAGAAAATTTTGTTTAAATGAAGATAATTATCGTAAAGTCGCTACAATTGTCGATAGTTAACGATAACGTTGCTCGTCTCGACTATTATTGAGCAAATTCCCATCTCTATCTGCAAAGATGATGGCGGTGTGGCATTGATGAAACTTCATCGATCTGGTAACATTGATAATAAGTTCTCACCACGGATGTATGACGAATAAAACAAATCCATTATCGTTTGTGGAAGTAAGGCTGCTAGGGTGTAGGGTTCGTTCCACATATCTTGCACTTGAGCATCCCACAAGTCTTCAATGTAGTAAGTACCTGCAACTTGTTTTTATGTTTCACAAATGGAAGAGATTGTTTAAATCCTTTCGTTCACTAAAAACAATTTCTTTTTTACAATAAATGGGGGGGAGGGTTTTGATTAGTAGCTAGTCAGAGTCCCAAGGCATCAATGTGAGATTAAATCGATTCTTCTGCAAGCGTACAATAAGTCACGAAAAAGTATTGAGTATTCTGTATGAATTTTTGTGTAAATTACGTGACGTTTACGGAAGAAACGATTTGATCCCAGATGTCTAAAAATTTTCATTAAAAGCTAAAATTTTACACTTTTTTTTTAAATGTTTGTTTTAGATATTTAAAGTTACTCTGTAGGCTTTTCCTAAGAAAAGGTGTAGAGATTTATTTGGCCCGATTTCCAGGGGAAATTATATCGCCATAACTGATTATTGAATTGTTGCTTTTTCTCAATTTTACCTTTTATGCCAAACACCAATTCAGGACAAAAGATTCTCTGTTAACTGGTAAAAATTGCATAAGTGTTGGCTTGTGTCAAATGCCAAGTGAAATTGAGATTCTTGTACCAGCATATCAACCACAATCTATTTTCGAGCCATCTGTATACCAGAGAAGCCGTAGGCATTTGTCAGCCCAATCGGACCTAGAAGAAAGTTCGACGTCGAATTTCCTATTGAAATACAGAATAGTAAGTATTAGGAAAACAGGCAAGTCTCTATAGCCTATTAAGTTTGGTGATAGTCGAGTCCTAGCTTTGAACCACCACACTGTAGCTGCTTAGGCTATAGCAGATCTAATATGCATAGTGTAAAGGCAAAGGATTATCTCTGGAGTAAGGGCCCACGAGATACAAAAGAGTTTATTACAGGCTCAGAAAGCCCTAGTGGCTTTACTGAGAGCTTTGTCTAAATGAGTATTCCAATTGAGCTCCAGGTATTTGCTCTTTGACATACTTAGGATACAATGATAGGGAATGAAAGTGTTAATGAAAAGCTTCCAATTCAAAAAATAATAACAATTCCAGGCATACATTTTTCGTGATAAGTAAATTTTATTTTTGTAAATTTCTGTGATTTACGGTACGGTAATAATAGGGCGCACTTAGACTTACTAGTGTTAAATATTAAAGCTTAACAAGTATCTTCGTCGATATGAGTAAATTTTGTACAATAAGTTTGGAATTAGTTTGTAAAAAGGAGAAACAATAAATTCGCAATGAGCCGTGCGAGTGTAAGCAGGTAGCTAAATGTGCAGCAATAACTTATTTCATATTACACATATCGCACATTGATTACCATACCGTCAATAGACAAATTTTTATTATACAAAAAAAAAATCCCGTTGTTCTATCTTTTATTTGACGCACTTTATGGCTAGAAGAGAGCAAAAAGTTTACCTTGGCAGATATGGAAGCTTAAAACTTGGAATGCTTTTAACTCAAGAGAGCATTTTCTGTATAGTGACGGTATGGTAATCAATCTTTTTGGCTCAAAGATAAAAAATATAAATAAAATGCAAACTACTTGGCAAGCTGTCATATTGAAGTTTTCATTTGAAAAGCTGAAACCTAAACTAAATGCAGATACAATAGAATACGAGTAGATTAGTTAGAATAAATTAGGTTTGCAAAGTTGATGATTATGTTTGTTGTCTCTTTAGCTTCTTCCTCGTTTGGTTCCATTGCCGTCCATTCCCTACAATGGTTCCAGGGTACTTGGACCATTTGTGCTGCCGACACCCTCAAGTTTGCGCCACACAACATTGCACATTTCACGCACTAATGCTTTCTCCCCATCGTCCATTTGATCCACGGTATTCCCAGTGAGATTACCCAAACGATCACGTTCCAATTGCTCGCGCACTTCTAGCACTTGCAAAGCGCGCACAACTGCTTCCGGACGTCCAGATAAAGGTTCATCTAGTTGTTGCTGTTGATGCTGCTGCTGTTGTTGTTGCTGCTGCTGCTGCTGTTGCTGTTGCTGCTGTTGTTGCTGTTGCTGCTGTTGTTGCTGCTGATGAGATACTATATTTGCTGTGGGCGTAGTTGATGTCACACGTTCCTCCTCCAATTGCTGTATGCGTCGTTCTAGCGAGCGTACATATTGCAAGGTTTGATCGTTGAGCGTCGTACGCAGATGCATATCCTTTATTTTGAGCACGAGAAAGGGGCAGAGAGGAAAAATGAGCTATGATGTATAAAAAAAACGATTTTTGAATTAAAAATAGAATCGTACCGGCAGTTGCCGCTCATAGTTTCTCAGTGCAGTCATGGTCTCATCGGCATTAGTGCTGGAACTGCTGCCATCGCCGTCATCACGTAGCGGATTACGTGTTGAGGCACCACAATTTACGCACAGTGTATTGGCAGCGACATGTGCCCGCTCCTCGTCCAAGTACAAACAAAGTTCCTTCAACTCTAGATTGTCGGTAATGAGTTCCTGTTGCTTGTCATCCAGCTGTCGTAATTTATTCTACATACAATACGTGCACAACATGTAAAACACTATTATGAATCCGTTACACGCTTAATTACCTGGTACGCTGCCACTTCCTGACGCATTACGCTTGCTGTGTATCTGCCAAATCGCTGCCATTCTCGAGCCAGTTTTCTACCCTTCTGACGATCATCATCGAGAAAACAACACAGATCGCGCAATTCTTGGTTGTCATCGAGTAGACGCTGATTTTGATCTTTCAGAGCGCGCAACTCGCTAATCAGGGACTGAAATGGTTAAAAGTTCAAAAGGCAATTGAAGTATTGAATAGTGGAGGAAATAGGACAAGCGGAGAAGAACTTTAAATCAAGAGCTATCACCTGTAATTGTCGGTTCTGTTCGGCAGTAAGTCGGCCCGTTGCCGATGGTATTCCTGTCGCACTGGACGTCACCGAAGCGTTTGGCGATGGATGATCCTGATCGGTTTTTCGTACAAACTTCAGCATATCCTGTTGTTGTTGATGCTGCTGATGCTGTTGTTCAACTTGTTGCTGCTGTTGCTGCTGCTGATATTGTTGGTGCTGTTGTTGCTGACTATGATGAGTACTTAAGCCGACGCTGTTCGCAAATAAGCCGCGATTGCGTTGATGTTGTTGTAAATGTGCCTGCTGTTGCTGCTGCTGCAAATAGCGCGTTGGATTTCCTTGCGTTTTAATCGAGTCCGGTATGTAGACTGTGGATAGTTGTGGTATATCAGGAGGATACTTGAGATTCAGATGTGCTGCTGTTGTATCGGAGAAGAACGCCGTATGTTGGGCTGCTGCTGCTGCTGCTGCTGCTGTTGTTGTTATTGTTGGCTTCACGGTGGAACTCAGATGCTTCAGTATACCACCGTTCAAGGGCTGTGGGGGTGGTTGATAACGTGGGGGAATCGAATGTGCTGGTGCCTTAAGGTTAATATTCGAGGCAGCACTGGTGGCGGAGGCAGATGCAGAGGAGGGTGTCTTAAGTACCTGCTGCAAGTGGTAGAGACTACGACGAGTATGAATATTTCCGTTCGTTGTTGCAGCAGCGGCTGCTTGTGCTGTTTGCTGCGAACCAATTGATTGTTTGAGGTGATGCTGGTGTTGCGCTGCAGATGTTGCTCCTGCTTGTGTTGAATGCTGCTGCTGTTGTTGTTGGTTGTGATGTTGTAGTTGCGAATGATGATTGTGAATTGTGGCAACAGTTTGAAGCTGATTTGGCAAAACACCGTTTGAATTTTTTGAAGTTGTAGTGGATAGTGATGTTGTTGGCGCTGTCGTTATTGAAGTTGTCGTTACGCTTTGTTGTTGCGTTGATGAGTGGTGGTGCGATTGCGTTGGCGGTACTAGAGAGCGACGCAATTGAGGTGCCTGCAATTTACTTCCAATTGTTGTGGTTGTTGTAGCGGATGGTTGCTGTTGTTGTTGTTGTTGTTGTTGGTGCTGTTGATGTTGCTGAATTGTCTTATCTTTGTTGCTGTTACTGCTGCCATTCGGCTTACCTAATGCTACCGATGTTGCACCGAAAACTATTGCTGTCGATGGTTCTAACGTTTTCGTTGCCATTGTCATCTAGAAGGTACAATCTTTCTTGCCCATGTTAGCGGTCATTGATGTTATTCTTAATGCTTCTTCTTCTTCTTCTTATTCTTTTTCTTCTGATATTTGCTGCAAATGAAAACGATTTATTGCAATTAGACTGTTTATGCGACATAGTGTGTTTCGGCAATGTTTCGACTGTGGAAAATATTATCGTTTCACGGAAATTGGAACACATGTTCCGATTGGATGAGCATGTTTAAGTGGGAGTAAGGGAAGCCGTAGGTTTGAGACAATAATTAAACTAACATTAAAGAAATTTGTAGAAAGTGAAATGTGTACTCATATGTTGTTGATAGTTGGTGGCAAATTTTTGTTGTCGTTGGTTGTTGGGTTAGTCACGCTGTGTTGCTCACATTTGTAAGCTATTCAGTATACAATTCACATGATACTGATCACCAACTTATTTAAACTGCAAAGGGCGAGGGAAAGGAAAATTCGAGTTCAGTTATGTCATTAACCAACAGAGTCATAGAAATCACGTTCGTACCACAGAGCAACTTTGGAATAAATATGTTTGACGGCGGGGTAATCTTTTGTGAGCATTAGTGCCTAGAAACTAGAAGAATTAAAAAAGTACTAACCATCATCAAGACTGTTATCTTAAAACAAAATTGGTTTTTGAATTATGTTAGGCATTACATAATTTTTGTTGGCTGGCTTTTTTGAATTTAGTATCAATCGTATTTTGATCTGGGTCTGTGTTAATGTGCATGCATAGTGTTTTCCAGTAGCATTCTCTCAATCAAGAAATAACTAAACGCTTCAGTAAGAATTTGAACTGTTACACTGAGATAAAGACAAACAACAAAAACAAAAACACAAACAGATACTAAAAACCAAAAGCAAAAAGTAAAAAACAAAAGCACATAATCATAACATTTCTTGGTGGTCGTCAAACTCCAAAGTGAATGAGTGAGCTAGCTGCCCGAGTGTTGCTTTACAGAGTCACTTTGTGTGTTTCAGTTACATTTACATTGTGTTCCACCATCATTTCTTTTGCTCTGAAGTCTTATAAAATTCCAAAGCGGCCGGCAACAATTGTAAATCATCGAATTACCTTAAAATTATACTAGCGCTCAAGTATGGTGGTTGGCCGGTTGGTTGCCTGGTTGGTTCGTGTGCTCTTTTCGTCTCTCAGTCGGTCGATACCCTGCTTAAACATATACATACATACATACTTATGTACTTCCAAAAACAATAATAATAACAACAACAGCAATAACAGAAAATTGCCCAGAGCAAAAACCATTGCAAACTACTTATATACTGCCAGAATCGCAGATTCGCAGCCACTAGCCAGATTCAGATTCAGAATCAGTTTCAGCTTTAGCTTCAGATTCGGTCTCGAATTCCGAATTCGATGCCAAATTCAGCAGAGTCGCACTCACAAAATTTGTTGCGAAATGAGCGAATGAACGAGACGACGACTTCGTGTGTCAGTTACGCTTAATGAGCAGAAATACTGTTGCTGTTTTGATTGCCGGCTTCATTTGAATGTATACTTCCTTGTGTTATTTAAAGTTGTCTGTTGTCTGTTGCTGCTGCTGCTGCTGTTCATTCGCAGTTGTCTGCTGTGCAAGTATTTTGGTTATTTTGTTGTTTTTGCTTTTCGAAATCAAAAAACGTATGCGCCCAGATGTGAACAATATCCATGTTCTTCCCCTACCATTTTATTTCTACCCACCAACACAACATCAACAACAACAATAGCGATTTGTTGTCAACAATGAAAAGTGAAGATGATACTTATTTAAATGGAACGAACAAAGACACCAAAGACGGGAAGAGGAAATAAAAAGTAACAAAAAAAAAAAGAAAAAATGTTTTATGCTGATTGAACTTTTGTTTCTCATGCCATGAAATAATAGCAAATCATCATCATCACCCAAAATTATCGCAGAATACTCATGCATATCTCAATGAGTACATAATTCTCACTAGTTTTCCCCCTTCATCAAGTTGTTGTCGTTGTTGTTTACGTTGGGGAACAACACTTCATGAAGTATTTAAGTTTGGCCTTCGGTTACATTGGACGCACTTAAAGCGCTCGATCTTCGGTTTTACTTCTTTTGTGATTTTCTTTTGTTTTGTTTTATTATTTATTTTTTACACTTAACATAATAATTTAAGTTCGTCGTACCCGACGCTGCAGTCAAATACACCCAAAATAAATTATTAGCAATGTTTTCTCACGAGCACACATTATGACATCACCCCTCCATTTAATATTCCAAACTTCAAGTGGTAGATTTCAGGAAGTGGAATAATTGGTTTGTGGTCGAGTGCAACGCAGGGTGCTAGGGCACTCCGGGCACCCAGCAGCAAGAAAAATAAAAATATGGAAAATACAAATCTTCTAGGATCACGGTTGCCAAAAGAGAAAAAATTATTTAGGAAAAACATTTCACTTCGGCGTTTGGATCCGGCATAAAACTGAACACATCGTCGTATGCGAAAACCTTGGTCCAGGCACTATGCCATAATACTAGTAGTATAGGTACATAGATAATGCGATTTGACTTCGGTAGTTCATACGAAATAAATGTTTCAAAGAGATGAATGATTAGGTCTGAGCAACACTTTCAATCAACAGTTTATCTATTTTCTTTGAGTTCCGATTTCTGGATGCTTATGTTTGTCTGGACATATAAGTAAAGGGTGGTCCATTAAACATTTCGAGATTGAAGTGAATGTGGTAACTCTAATGTCATTCGTATTATGACGGATTTAGTGATTAATTTTATCTATTCGGTTAACGAAATGGTCCGATATACGCTTGAACCATGTTGGGGAATACTAAAAATTTACTTGCAAAATGGTGAATCTTCTACCACAACAAATGGATTGTTTTGCGTGGGAAGTTTGAAAATGGCGTTAGTACCTGTTTTGGTGATTTAAAATTGGCCACCTCGCAGTTGCGATTTGACTCCGTTGGACAGTTATTTGTGGGGAGCCGTTAGAGATAAGGGTTACGCTACTCATCTAGCAACGATTGAGGCTCTTAAGGACGAAATTGGTGCAACCATCGTTCAAGAACAGCTTCATACAGTCGGAAATGTACAGAAAAATTGGGTTGATCGTATGGGCTACTGCAGGGCCAGTTGAGGAAGGATTGTACCTTCAAATAATAAAACCCACATTAAAAAAAAATTATTATTATTTTTTTATTTACACCATGGTTATTTACCATTGTGGTAAAGGCATAACACATGCCACAATGGCTGTCTATGTCTTTATCGGTGTGTCCTGTGATTGCATTTCCTCTCTCATTCTCCCTCCTTCTTCCTCCCACCATCAATCTTCCTTCCAATCAACACAATGCTCTGCATTCACAGGGGTACACCCTGTGTGTTGAATGTATCAATAAAAAAATAAAAAAAACAAATTCTAAAATGGTTCACCCTGTATTAGCCAGCTGGAATGAGATGAGAGTAGAAGGAGGATATTCTTTCAGATTCCATTAAATGGTTGGATAAACGTCGAAAAGGTTATCAGATCAGTATGAAGACATTGTCTTATGGAGAGGATATATCCGCTTTATCTTCCCCTGTGCCAACGCCACATATGTATATATAGGTATATGAGCTCGTTGCCGATGGTACAACCCATTTCCTAATAAGATGTTATGATTGCTGAACATTTATTTGTGAGTATGTTATGTGTGTTTATGTAAGTACGTATTTACTGCCTGATCAACAATCCATGAAATAAGAGTTTAATTAATGAAATTTTGCGCTGAAGCCGTATAAACGGCCTCTCTATGGGGCTCGAATTTAAACAACAAAATTCACATTTGTGGTTTGTATTTTTTGTCTTAATTCAAGGTTAATTTTATTTTTTCATATTTTGTTTTTGATGTTGAGTTAGTGGCCTTTTTTGTTAAGTTTTTTTTTAAGTAGCGTCAATTTAAAATAAAATTAAAATATAAAACAACAAGTCATGCTTAGGTAAGTAGAAGAAACGCACAAATAATAATGCATTACCATTTGAAATAGGAAATAAAATAAAGAAGGCAATTTGTAAGGCTCATGTTGACTCACCGATGGGCGGGAAACGAATACATTTCATTTGAAGCTAACTATTTACTTTGAAATGTAATGTGACTCCCACCAAAGCGGAAATACAGCGACATAAAACTCTACACTATACACCGCTTTCTCCGGACCACACACACCCACCCACACTCATCTCCGAAGATAAAACTTGATTTGATTTTCCTTCACTTTATGCTCCATTAAACGTTTCGCACAGACGCACAAGCCAACGTGAACGAAAAATGAAATAAAATAAAACATTCGAACAAATAATCAGACTAAAGAAAATTACATATGTATGTAGTTATGTACATACATATATGTATGTACTCGTATATGTAGTTAGCTACACATAAAAAGAATAATATAATACAACGTCAAACGACGTTTCGAAATGACAAACAACGACGATGACGACGGACGACGACAAGCAACGTGAGATATACCCACATTTTTATGAATGAAGCGAAACACCTTTGAAGAAGAAAACAGACAACAAGCAATAGCAACCACGAAGGCTTCGAGCATTTCTCTCACAACAAACAAATTGATCATTTTTCACTTTTAATTCATAATTTGAAAAATGTAAATTAAATATTATATGGTATGTATATGATTTTAGGAGATGAAATTGCTCATGACACCCTATGTAAGGTGTGAAGAAATACTCGATACTCGCAGTTGCAAACGAAAGAAAGCAGGAGAGGCATCTAAAATTGTTGGATTTGATTCAAATTAATACAGTATTCCCCGGTTAAGTTTACCGTTTAAATGCACCAGAAATATTACGTCTTTAGTTTAAAATTGTACTCAAATTAGTCGGTGTTAATTGCATGCCCCGATTGCATTTTCATCGATGCAATTAAGCGGGGATTTCTAGAGTGTAGCTCGATTTAAACGAAAAACTTATATTGTATGTATGTATGCATCTTTTTAGTGACCGAAAATCTGTGATTTAGCTCCATGTATTCTCAGTTACAAATGTTTTGCACAGCACTGTATATTAAAGATGTAGGAGGATACAGTTCACCAATATTTATAACTCAATATAAAATTCATTCAAATGGGATATATTCGATGAACGTAGGTCGAGAGTCGGCACGAGATCATGCAACAAACGCTGCTTTACTTTATGCTTTGTTAAGTCAAAATAATGCATAGAGTTAAAGTCAAAAAATAAAGCGTACTTATACTTTAATTAAACTATACTTTAATTCCATAAGAAATATAGTTTTGTTAAAGCCAACATTGTTTTGTATTAAAATATCAATAAAACAGTTGCTTAGGTAAGAAGAAGTTGTTTGACAAGAATCGGTTTATATGTACGCTGATAGGTTGTACGTTGACTTTGTTGAGTCACTGTGTTGTAAAATGGATTTGAAAATTATAACAAACAAACTTGGCAAATGCATCGTGAAAGAATAAGAATATAAGCAAATATGTGATAAAGATGCTGAAAATATGCGCCCACTTGTTTACCAGAGAAGACAACAGACAAAGCTACAGCCGGAGCGCAGTCAAGCAAGAAACAAATGTCGTTAAACCCCAAAAGAAAAGAATAACAATTAATCAACTTCAAAGAGATA
Source organism: Palloptera scutellata (assembly GCA_958295655.1). Classification (NCBI taxonomy): domain Eukaryota; kingdom Metazoa; phylum Arthropoda; class Insecta; order Diptera; family Pallopteridae; genus Palloptera; species Palloptera scutellata. The sequence goes on along the minus strand of OY282452.1, from coordinate 23,750,127 downwards.
CGCTTACACCTCAACACAATAACATAGCAATAACAATACCAATAACAACCAAAAGAGAAACCCACAAATCAAAATCGAAAGTTTAGCTTAAACAAATATTGAGACAAGTCCAGCATATGGTAAAGGTTTTGCATACATCATACTCGCACTTACATACACCTACAGATACACCTAGAGACAGAAACAGAAACAGAGATAAAGAGCGAGACAGAGAGAGAGAGAGAGAGAGAGAGAGAGAAAAGGAAGTGATAGTGCCATTCTTAGCTAAGATTTTGGCATATTGAGCGAAGGTTTTTTAATGCGTTTTCAACGCACACGCTGTGCTGTAGTCAAGCACTCTTGTAACGTTCAAAGCAAAAACTTTTCGGTTTGCTGTTGTTAAGCCCACTAATTAGCATAAATATACATATTTTTTATACACATAAAGTATATGCGTAGTTGATTATCATTAGTTAATTCTACACTTAAAGCCGTTAAAGAAGCATATACATACATAGTGTAAATGAACGAATGTGGAAATCAAATGCGAATATTGTTGTAGTTTCGGTATTCGGACAAAATGTTTGGGGCTTATTAGGTTAACGGAACAGAGCAGTACCAAAGCACAGCATAAGAATGATACCATATTGTTATGTGGAGCACACATGTATGTACATAAGTATATGTATTTTGAAAATTTGGAGTTTATTCAGGGTGCACCATTTATGATAAATTTAATTTGATTTTGGTGTGGACGAGAAACGAATAAGTTTTTTCAATGTGTTTTTTATTATTTGAAAGTATAATCGTCTGGTTAATAGTGGAACACTATTACACTCGAATGGCTTACGCGGCTGGCCTTGCAGTAGCTCATACGATCAACACAAATAATCCAACGGAGTCAAATCGCAACTGCGTGGTGGCCAATGCACTTCACCAAAATGGCTATTAACGCGTTATACAAATTTCCTACGCAAAAGATCGATTGTTGCAAATGTTTTATAAGTCCATATCTTCTTAAATAGGCCACAAATAATCAGTTATCATTGTGCAATAGCGCACACCATTCATTGTAACGCATCTTCCATCATGTATAAAAAAAATATTACCGCCGGTACAAAAACTACACCAAACAGTTACACGTTGAGGGCGCATTGGATTTTCTGAGTCCCAGATGTGACAGTTTTCCTTATTAACGTAACCACCGATGACAAAGTGAGCTTCTTCGTCAGAAAATGTAATTTTAAGGTAAAACTGCTCATCTTCTTCCAAACATTCCAGAGCCAATTAGCGTTCTGAAGTCATTGCGGATTGTCATGTGACTTCAGCTTTTGTACCAATTGCGCTTTGTACTGCTTCATCCCGAGGAAACACAAAACAAAGAAGTGCGTGAAATTTCAATTTGAAATTTCCTGAAAGCGATGGCGAGTTTATGTGGTTGTGCGCACTGTAGGAGTACATGTTGTTTTATCCAATAAAGATCCATTTTAAAAATTGATCCACAAATATCTGGAAGACGCTTTCTCTTTTACAGAAACTTCTTACACTTTCGGGAGAAGATTTACCATTTTGCAAGTAAATTTTTAGTATTTCCCAACGTTGTTCAAGCGTATACGCAAATATAAAACTAATTTCCCGTTATGAAACGTATGACATTAGAGTTGCCACATTCAAAATAAACCGTAGTTCAAATTACAAATGTTAGGTGGACCACGCGGTATATTATTATTTACATTTTGTTTTAATTATATACATACATACATCATTTTTAGGTATTTAAGGAAACGTTTAACATGCATTCTTCTTTTAATTAAATTAAGTTTTTACCACTTTTAACAACACACACGTAACTAATTTCATTAAATATGTGCGTTAGTTTACGTGTATATGTATGTATGCATACGCTTGCTGAATATGTTTCAAATAATTTTACAGTTTAACATATTAATCAGAGTTTAAATATAAGCACACCTAAATAGACATACATACACACATATATGTATGTATAATAAACGGATGGTTTTACTATTGAAAGTTTTATTAACGGTGGCCAGTTCAATTGATTAGCTTTAGTAAGTGTAAATATGATTAAAAGCAAACGACGTAACGTAATGACCAGCAAACTCTTAATGATTATAGGAAATACGTAATTTTGTAAATAACCATAATGATTAATCATCCAAAAGAATACAATAGAAATACTAAAAGAAAACCAAGGAAAGCGAAATCGCATTAGAAACGTAAAATGAGAAGGTAAGATTTTTCAAATTCATTCATTCATTATCACATTAATAATGTTTAAATTCATTTTATTTTTTATTTTTCTTTACATTGTTATAAAGCAAAGCAGAGCGAGTCGACGATTTATTCTTTACATCTTTCACAATTATTAATAAGTACATACATATATAATTGTTTGTTTGTGATACTGCGATACTTTATATTTTTATTCGTGAAAAAATACTTCCGGATTGTCGGATCGTCGCCATGTTGCCTGTCATGGCTGAATTTTGTCGCAGGAAATTGTCATTAGTTAAGCTTTAACATTGAAACATTATTTGAATAAAAGTTTTTTTTTACGGCGTACCAGCAATAATGGAGAATTTGGAATGGTTGGTGGTTGAAAAAGTCATTGCACTTAATTGCTAAGATGTTAAAAAAAACATACTCGCATGGTGTATGAAACGGTTAACTTTTGTTTGTTTTATGTTTAATTTGGAAAATTATTTTCCCTATTTTTGGCAAATTCATCTATTGGGATCATATAAAATGTATCCGCTGTTGGTACCCACCACAAATCTGTCATGTGGTTGATGTTTAGTGCCTCCGTTATCTCCTGACCAGACCAGCTTGTGTGTCGATCTTGCTCCACCAGTTGCAAAATTTCTTCGGCTTTCTCAGTGACTTTCAGTGTATCTTTGATATCGAAATTTCCGGAACAGAATCGAGCAAACCTCTCCTAGGTCCGGCGTTAACACACTGCATCCTCGCCGTAAACCGCACACATTTTTCAGCATGTTTTTGCAGCGGTTTTACCTTTTCTGAAATGTTACCTTTCAAACAAGTGTTCGTTTGAAATAATCGGACTAGTGTTGCCAGATTTGTGGGTACCAAATAAAAAACGGCGAATATCTGAGTATATTCTATGCATGTATAAAATATGTTTAAACAGGCTTCCATGAACATTAAGTTTGCCATTGAGAGAATAACAACAACAATGTATATTGGCAGACAGATCAGGCTGTCGTTTCGCAACCAGCCATAATTCCCCATCAGTGTGTTTTCAATAATCTCTATAAGTAATGAAAATGTAATTCAGAATTATACCATTACAACAATATCAAATATTTGCACTGAATAATAAGTAATAATACTGTTAACTTTAAAATAGCGATAAATGTTTGCTGCTTATAAGACTTATACAGCCAATTTTTACTTATGTATAAATAAAATCTCTTGGGAGTTTTTTCCTCATTCTCCCAAAGCTGTTTTCTGAACGAAAAACTCCCATGGAAATTTTACGAACATGTGACAAAATTCTCCCATGAAAATAATTTATCGATTCTAAACACATGGGAAATATTTTTACATTTCATTTCATTCACAATTAGTTTCTTTGAGAAATTTAAAAGTTGTCGAAAATTTAAATTTTTAGTTTAATGCATATATTTTAATGTCCATTTAGTTTGTTTGCATAAAATATATTAATTGCAGGTCTGAAACAATAAATGGTAGTCCCTTATTCTCATTTCTGGTAATCTCGGTACAGTTGTCTAAACAAGGTTGTGTGGATTGTTTCACAGAAAGTCGGACAGTTTCTTTTTTCTCCTCAAGATCTTGCAACGCCTGAAAACCAGCAGTATGCTGTGTGGGGTGTGGAATCGAAGTAGTGAATAGCAGACAGCATCATTTCTGTTTAATTTGTTACGATATATTTTTCGCTACGCATGAAATTGTATACATCGAAACACATGCATACTTATTTGCATAGTCCGTATGTAAATGTGTATGTATGAATGTATGTATGTATGCATATGAGAAACATACATACGTACATACGTGCATATGGATGAATGTGCATCATTTTATATGCACAATTTCGCATTTTCTCTTGAATTTGAAATATTTGTTGCGTTGTAGGTACGTGTTTTTAAAAAAGCATGTACATATATTTTTTGTTGCCTTTTGATGCAAAAGAAGAGAATATATACATACATATTATATATATGTACATATAATTAAGCAAGAGGTGACACATTGTTGCAAAACCCACGAAATTCAATACGCCCAATTATATGATCACATACTTATAGTATATACATATAGTATTTAGTATGTATATAGCTTCGAGTATATGTGACACTTCTCTTGACTTCTTTCTACTTTCCGCCGTTTTCTTCCATTGTTCGTTTCTTTATTTTTACCTTTTTCGTTGTATAGTTTTGGTAAACACCTGCTATCCTGCTGCTGACATTTCTCATTTAATGTATACAATATGTACATAAATAAATAAAACCAGATTTAAAATGTAACCGCAGTCTTAAGAACCACAATAAAAGAGAAAATTCATTAAAAGCGAAACTGTTAAAACATGAGGTTAACTTTACAGAAAGTTTACTTTAGGTAACGTTCCCATTTAAAGTAGAAGATTCATATATGTATAGGTAGTTTCTTTGATTACAAGTAGTTCATCCGCTATTTTCGATTATAGGTTATATGAATATAGATCGAGCAATCTCTTTTGGCGAGCTACACATACATTCTGCCAAAAAAGTAATAATATCATTTAAAAAGCTCGATCGCTAAGCTGCTGGTTATACTGGTGTTCGCTGTTCGACGAACACATGAAATTTTACTCTCGTGCTGCGTGTAGTGGTTACATTGGTGTTCGTTACAGAGTTGCTTTTTTCGAAATTCAGTTTTTTTTTGTAATACTATATTGTTCGCAACGGCAACACTAAATGGTATATCAAAAAACTTTAAACGATTTCATCAATATGGAGAGTGCAATTAATAATATAATTGAAAAATTATGAAAATAATATGATTTTTCTTCAATAGTTTTATGAATAATATACATATTTAATATTCACTTTTCTGCCTATGAAAATAATGATATACAGGTTTGAATGTTTTCCTTTTATTTTACATACATTTTTGTTCTTTTTTTTGTAGAATAACTCATGGACACCGGGAATACTCGGCGTGTTCGGTGTACATTTCACCCGCATATCGTGTTCGGTGTCAGAGTGAGTAAAAGCTATTTTTCCGTGTTCGGGCAACAACAATTGCGTGGTGTTCGCCGAGTAAAATTTGAATATAACCACAGCCTAAGTTGCCACCACTGTCCTCTATCCGTGACGTGAAGTTTGAGCGCGATCTGTCATTTAATTTACAGTGCTCGATTTCGACAGTTCACCTCACGTTGGTTTTGTGAGATTTTTGCAATACTAAATAAAAATATCGAACAAAGAATTTGTCAAAAATTTTGTATTTTCAAATGAAATTTCGTATGCCGAATCGCTGAAAATGGCTTACAGTGAATCGACTTTAGCAAGAACACCTGCCGCAGTGCATTCAAAAGCGGTCGCAAGAACCACGATAAAGTCGATCAAAAGTCAAAATAGTGTTGACTGTGATTATCGCGCGGTATTATACAATGAGAATTCTTGTCAGAAGGTCAGACGGTAAATAAAAAATATTATCTGGGCGTCATGCGGCATTTGAGAAATCAAATTCGTCGAAAAAGGCGAAGTTTGTGGATAGAAAACTCATGGATTTTGCACCACGACAACGAACCATTTCACAAGGCTATCATTGTGAACGAATTTCTGGCCAAAAACTAAACAAATAACATCGAACAACAACGACTGGCTTTTTTCTCTTTCTAAAACTTAAATTACCACATTGACGCCCCCATTATCAGTCGATGGAACACAGAAAATGGAATTTGCGGCGAGAACTGAAGTCGATGAAAAACGTTTCGATTATTGAATTATTCATTAGCATATTCGTTGTATTATTTCGGAAGGGGCCTAAGTATTTTGAAGGCGTTACAATAAATTTTAATGAATAATAAATATTTAGTGTTTTATTGACCAATTCCCGGTACTTGTTAACAGATTAGTTAAACGAGTTCTTTATATTGACTATGAAGCAAAATAAATATTTGTTGAGGAAAGAGGCAAATGCAGCTAATATCACGTTTTAGATTGAATTTAACACTACGGCACCACTTCTTGACAGGCAAAGGCAAACCTACAAGAATAAAATTTACCTAAGAAAAGCTCTGTGGTCGCTGTGGTAGTGGTAGCGCGTTGGACTGCTACGCAGAGTGTCTGGGGTTCGATTCTCGGCATAGGCAAAATCAAAAAGTAGAAAAACTAATTTTTCTACACGGCACCACCTCTTGGCAGACAATGGCAAACCTACTAGAGTAAAAATTTCCTATGAAAAGCTTTTCACTTCGTCGTTCGGAATCGACATTAAACTGTAGGTCCCTTCCATTCATGTACAAATATAACACGCACAACATGAGTGGATGCGAAAAGCTCGGCCTAGGCTCTCCATGGGCTGTTGTGCCATTAAAAGCAAAGTAAAAGTAAGTAAGAAAAGCTCTTCACTTCACCGTTCGGATTAGGCATAAAACTTCATGTATTGTGCCATTAAAAGAGAGAAATTGAAAGAAGAAAATATTGAATTTAAAATAGAAAATCTATAACATCCAGATATACCGGACTTGTCTTATATACCGGACTCGTACAATATAAAAATGGAAAAATATTTAAATGCCAAACTAATGTAAACCTAACATACTTACTTATGTAAATATATACTTTTCTAGGTATTTTGTTAATTTGAATTTGAATTTGAATTTATTAATAAAAATAATTTAATATTAACTGACCCGATTATTTGATTTCTTTATCTATCGAATCCTAACTGGTGGTGAATGGCAACATTGTGGGCACACCCAAAAATAGAAAGCAGATACAAATTCATTTAGCATACATTTAATTTTTGAGTGAATGTTTATTCAAAAATATTTGACACTTGAAAAAATTTCATATCACAATAAAGTGAAAAGTAATTCGAAATGGTAAAGTTTCTGAAGGACTTTGGAGTTGAGGAAAGATTAAAATGAATTCAGAACAGCAAATAATGCGCTCCTTCCTCAAGGTTTTAAAATGGAAACAGTTTTTTTTTTTATGGTTGGATTGTTCTTTAAAAGCGATTTACCCGCCCACACTAACAATCATTAAATTACACCCAGTGAGACATGATGCCATACATTTACCATAAGTAGTATAAGTGCATATAGTAGGTATATTTTTATGTGCATCGGTGTTGTAAGTACATATTGGCTGTCTGGGTAGACACAGCCTTTGAGCAAAATACATAGTTCAGACATTTTACCATTTCAGTGCTCAAAGAGATTTTTATATTAACTTTTATTTTGTTGGCGGCAGCATTTTATTTGTTTCTTTTCATTTGGATGTCAGCAACAAATGTAGACAAGCCTTACGAGTATGTGGTTGTAACATGCCCCCATGTACCTATATGGTACATGTACGTAAATATGTATGCATGGTATGTACATATGTACCTACTTATATGCTACAAATAATGTTGTTTGTGTTTGTATTGCTGTTGGTGTTTGTTGTATTTAATGACAAAATGGAATGCAATTAAATTTCTACAAAATCGCTCGCTGAAAGTTCAAAATTGAAAATGTTTTATTTTCTTTTGTGTTTACTTTTTTTTACTTTTCACGCTTTTTATTTTTTTTTTTTGTTAAGAAAAAGTTGCAGTAGCTGCAAATTTTCATTGACATGCGAAAAAATTGTAATTATGAATTGTATTGTTGTATTTGTTTACTATCGAAGTTTCATTAAAAAAATTTAAATATATATCTCTACCTAATTTCTTTAACCACGACGCGCATACCTCCAACACTTTGCAGAAAATGAAAAAACTAAATACCTTGCGATAAACTTTAGTGCTGCAGTGGATGTACAAGGTTGAAGAAATAGCTCTAAAAAATTTTGTTTTTTCATACATAAACGCTGGGAACCTTTTTTTATCTGAATTTATAGGTGATTAAATACAATGTAAGCAAAAACCTTAGATTTGTCCAAAATTGAGATACATGGTTGAATAGTGGAGGTAGCGATATGTAAATGTATGTATGTACAAGGTGGGGCAAAAGTAATGTCATAATGTGAATTGGCTGCCATTTTGTTAGAAATAGTATATCTCATGAATCTACTTGTATTCTTGGAGTGGAACTAACTGACTATTTAACAATATGCAACATAATTTTTCTTCACCGGATCATTCACTCCAAAGCGCCTACACATTTGTATGATAAATTGCAATTTCTCCACTCCACTAGATCGTCTCAACTTATTTGTCCTAGGTACACCCATAGGTATACCCATTTTAATTCTGGTCGATTCTTCTTCATCAACGCCATTAGACTCCACTCATGTTGTGCGTGTTATATTTGTACATGAATGGAAAGAGGCTTACAGTTTTATGTCGAATCCGAACGGCTAAGTGAAAAGCTTGTCTTAGGCAATCTTTACTCTTTTAGATTTGCCATTGCCTGCCAGGAGGTGGTGCCGTTTAGAAAATATATATATTGGCCTGTGCCGAGAATTCCGAATACTCTGCTTACTAGAGCAACGCACTACCAATTACGCTACGACGAACACACTTTATGTACTTGTATACTTTAAATAAAGGGGGTTTTTTCTAGTAGTGTGGTTTTCAATCTGGAAATACTTTTTTCGGAGTTGATCTTTTTGACAGCTGTCACTTGATTTCTGCTCAGTTTTGTTTGCCATTTCATAATGAATAGACTTACGCCTGAACAATGTTTGCGAATTATTGAAATTTATTATCAAAATCCATGCGCTGTGAAAAAAGTGTTTCGCAAGCTACGTCGATTTAGCGATGAGGCTCCTTTTTGGCTCAATGGATACATGAATAAGCAGAATTGCCGTATTTGGAGTGAAGACCAGCTAGAGGCAATTCGGCAGCTACCAATGCATCCCGAAAAATGCACTTTTTGGTGCGGTTTATGGGCAGGCAGCATCATTGGGCCCTACTTCTTCAAAGACGATGAAGGCTGCATCGTTATGGTCAATGGAAAAGGTACCGTTCGATTATAATACTTTTTTTTGGCCGAAAATGCTAGAACTGGAATGTGGTTCCAACAGGACAATGCCACATGGCACACTGCACGCGAAACCATGCATCAATTGAGAGGCGAATTTGGTGAGCAGTTAATCTCACGTTTTGGTATAGTCAATTGGCCACCGAGATCGTGTGATTTGACCCAGTTAGACTATTTTTTGTGTAGCTATGTTAAGTCTCTTGTCTATAGGGACAAGCCAAATACGATTACTGCTTTGGAAGCCAACAGTGAACGCGTCATTTGTGAGATTACGGCCGAAATGTGTGAAAAATGTGCCAAAATTGGACCTTCAGAATGGACCACTTGAAGCGTAGCCACGGGTAACATTTAAGTGAAATTATCTTTAAAAAGTATATGGCAGGAATTGATTTATCGGTCCAAATAAAAATGTCATTCACTTTTGTAAAATTTCTGTGTTTTTTTTTTCATTTTCAAAATTTAAACTCTTATAAAAATCACCCTTTACTTAACAATTCTCAGTCACTTCATATCGGTAGGAATTTAAAAAGGTTATGAATGAGAACTAACCAGAAGACTAAACGGAGAGAGAATCGAACTGGCAACCTTCCGGGTGAGAGTCTACTGTGCTACCCACTAGACTATCGAGGTTGTTAAACAAAGCAAAAAAACCAATCGCATTTGTTGCCACGCCTATTCTATTCTAAGTATTCTATTTTATTCTAATACATAATTACCGAGGGTCTTACACGACTATTGCAAAAACAATTGAAATTGACTAGTGGCTAATGACTTGAACAAAATGGAGATTTACTTTGTAGACAATAGTCAAAGAATACTGCCAGCATCTGTTGCTGGAGCTTAGTTGAAATTGAAGTTGTCACATAGTTTTAACTGGTTTGATTGTTTGATCTCTAGAGTTAAATTAAAAGAAAACGACTAGCTTTATATATGTAATTAAACCACCTGCTTTCCAAGTCGTACAAAGAAAAACTACACAGTGAATAAAATGAGCAACGTGTCTTATATTTGTTAATGTTAAAATATGTTTCTGTTTCTGCTTTTACCTAGCTACACAATTATTGGTACTTGTACTATGTAAGTATGTATTTCTATGTGATTGAAGTTACACTTTACTTCAAAACCTAAGTACATAAATACCCCAACAACGGCTAGAAGACAAATCTACAATTTCCGCCGTTTATGAGAGCAGCCGGAGCAGCCGCCGCAGCCGCAAGTGAGTACTTTCTAATTTCTAATTTTTATATTTTGTTTAAAGTTTCACAAAACAAAAACCAAAACAAAAACAAAAATAATCGAAACGAGTTTCTCACCAATCGAGCCTCTTGACAAAAATATTCATAGGTATATATTGTACATATGTTCATACAGACATTGTATATTGGATATGTATGTATGTATGCGATAGTTATTAAATGCTTTAGAATTCTTACATACGGTAAAATGTATCTGTATTGTACAACAAATTGCTGTAAACCGAACAGTAGCATCCAGCAGCAACCTCACAAAGGCTATGACTTGTTTGATGAGAAAGAAAAAAAAAACAATAAAAAAAAAAACAACAACAAAAATACGAATAAAGTATGTTGCGCAGTCAGTCAGTCCCATTAAAAAGTGCTAGCGGCAAGCATTAGGAAGTTGTTGCAAAAACAAAAAACAAAAAAAAGAAGAGAAAGAAAACTAGCAACGGGAACAACAACAACATTGAAACTGAAGCAATGAACAACATACTGTAGTAACATTTCTATTAAATGCGCTCTAATTGATAGCTGAGCTCAGGCAGGAAGAGTGAGCGATCGGCAACCAAACAAATAAAGCGCCAAGAAGAAAGTGGAAGTGGAAGAGGGACGAGGGACGAGCAGTGCTGGAGTTTTCTATGCCGTTGGTTTGTCGTCGTTGGTTCAGCTATTACTTATACATAAAACAAATTGCCTGTGAGCATTTTCTTTTTCTTTTTCATTAAACTGATCAATAAATATTCTCGTATCGAAGAGATATCCATCTGCGTTAAACAAAGCATCTTACAGATACAATAATGGCGCATCTAAGAGCAAAATGCATGTAGTAAGTGCAAAAAACAAAAAAACAAAAATGAATAAAAGATTAAACTAGTCTAATCGATAACTCGATTTTTGGCTTCCTTCCCTATTTGCTATTTTCGAAGAAGTATCTCAGATATTGGAAAATATATCTACGATGCGCAGAGGGCAAATATTCCGTTTTCCTGAGAGTATTTTCACATGCGCAACACACACAGTAACAGTGACAGTGAGATTAGACCGACCGACCGAGCGATGGACCGCAGGACGCTTCGTTATACGTTTTGCTGCCACTGTGTGGTGCGCGCCTCGTTTGGGATTACGAGTATAGCCCAAAACTTGGATTTAGAATTTGCGTATCACTTTTAGGACATACGACACGAGCATACCCACGCACACACACACACACACACACACACACACCTATACACACACATACACATTTTATGTATTTTTATGCTTAGTTTTATATTGAATTTAATTATTATTTCACCTTTTTTTTTGTGTTCTATTCTTTTGCTCTCTTTGCCAATAAGCAAATATGGTATCCGTATTTTCCGTATTTATCTACGGTGCTTATACCACACACACGCTTTTCACGCTTTTGGCACTCGCAAAACAATTAAAAGAATCTACGCAAAATAAACAAAAATTTTGAGAATAGACGCCGAGTTTACGTTGTGTTTTGTATTTTGTTTTGCCTTTTTTTTTTTTTTTGTTGTTTGTTCGTCCGCCTTGTCGTCTACTTGTGGTGTACTTCTTTTCTTTTCTTTTCTTTCTATTTTACCCAGCCGTCGTGGTTGGTTTTTTGTGTGTGTATCTTGTGGATTGAATTTAAAATTTTTCTTCTACTTTTTCATTGTATATTTTGTGCACTAATTCAAAAAGATTTTTCTGTTATTTTACACACTTGGCGCTTACGCTTGCGCTGTTAACACTCAATCCATTCTACTACAATCTACTCCGTTTAACCGCTGCGAAGCAACTGAAGTTGGAAGAAGAGTTCGCGCTTTGTACTCGACTCTTTCAATACGAATCTCACTCAAATCGCTGGTGAGTCTTCAGTTCTTCTACTACTCGATATCCATACACCATACATAGCAAATCAGAGTTGCAATAAAATGTATCCATGCAATGTATCTAGATACTTTTGGGTATTTCAACTTGATCAACTAGTTTCTAACGTTCACTATGATTATCGAAAGGCAATTAAAAATTAATTATTACACTATGCGACCAATTTCATATCTTTATGGTAACTCTCGGTAAGGGAGTCTTTCATATAGGATTAATAAATACTCTAACTGGAATTTTCTAGGTTGGCGACTTTCTTTCTTCTTCTTCTTTCAAAGTTCACGTTTCCAATTGATTTCAAATTAAAATTGAGATATGAAGGAGTATGTTATGCGACTTATGTACGTCATCAAAAGCTCAATTCAAAGTTAATTGAACGTAGAATATGAATTTCGCCGCTAGAGGGCGGGAATAAATCATTGGATTTTATATAAATATAGGCATATTATAGCCAATACCCAATAACTCAAATTTTATGAGAAAAGTGAAAAAACATTTTGAAAAGTTAATATTTGAATTAATTTTCTTTTAATGGTACAACAACCCATGCAGGGCCTAGGCCGAGGTTTTCGCATCCGAACCCCGGACACTCTGCGTGACAGTCCAACGCACTACCATTACGCTACAGCGACTGCATAAATATTTGAAGTATTGCTCCTAAATTTTATTACCATACATAAACTACAAGAAGAGAGACGTAAGTTTTCGGTATATGAGTCCAAAGCATATGCTAGAGATATAGGTGGACACGTTTAATCGTAATCCATCAATAAATTGATTTTGGAAAATTTGAGGTTAGTGCTTTAGACACTAAAGGTAGCTACATACGAGTATATGTATGTATGGTTGAGAAAAAATGCCCCCAAGTGGTATTTCTGGTGGATTCTCATCTTAACCATCTGCAGAACCTTGGAGGTCACATCCAAGCGTATGCTGACGATGCGAGCATACTGAACTAGAGACGTCCCTTAAACACAGTCTGCATGAAAATTTAAAAAGTCGCGTAGAAGATCAGAATTTTTGCGACCTGCTGAGTCTTTCAGTGAATCCTAATAGACGCACTTTAGTGTTTTTCACTAGGAAACGCAAACAAACAAAAAAGTACTACCGATAAAGGGGGTAACTCTGCAGTTGTCTTTTGCAGTTAAGTTTCTAGGTTTTCCGTGCACTAATGGTTTTCTGGAAATGCAATCGGATTTTCGGCAAGGCCTGGGGTCTGAATCCAGCATTTGTATACTGGCTACACATTGCTCTTGTAAGGCCTGTTGTCACATATGCCGCCTCCGTATGCACTATGGTTAAGTCCACAGTGTCCTTTCTGACCAGGCTTCAGAGAAGTGTGTGTGTGTCTGGTTATCACGGGTGCTATGAATACAACATCAGGTAATGTTCAGCATATGCCAGATATGATGTCAGGTTCCATGGTTAAGTCCAGAGGTCGTACTCCAGCATCGAAGTCATATCGCTGTAGTAACGGATCCGAAACCTCAAACGGTACTGAATTCGGTTGACTTTTTTTGTTATAGTCGTGTTTGGTACCACTAATCCGATTAGCACTAGCGCTCCGTTTTCATATCATATCCACAGATGTATTCTGGATTGATTGTTGTTTGTTTGTTTATCCGTGGTTTCCATTTAATGTCAATGTGCTATTTTTTATAAAATCACTTGGTTTTCCAGATGAAAGCAGGGAGATTCAAAAGTTCAACTGCCGTTATCTCTGTTAGGCTTATCAAGAAACGTGTACCCAGGCAATGGAGCGGTTTCATCTGCAGCACTGGTGCGATAGCACAAAGTCCAGTTATGACCTCAGTAAGCACCCGTACTGCAGATTTGTTGAGCTCTAAAAGAACTTTCGTTTTATTTCACTCTAGCTAGGCCATAGAACATGTGAGACTTCACAGTCATCCCAATTAGTCAATAAGTTGTTTGCGATGTATTCGTTTATGTTCCTTATAAATCAGCCAATGGCAATAATCCCGCCATTGGGGATTTGCCCTGGAAACCACAATCACTGATGCCGTTCAAGTACCGCCGCTCGACTATGAGGAGGTCTTAACAGCGTTCGGCTGAAAAGCTAAATATAAGGCTGCAGATGCAGATGGCGTGCCTGCTGAGCTGTTTAAGACTGGAGGCAAAGAGCTCACAAAACGCATGCACGAGCTTCTATGCAGAATATGGTCGGATGAAAGCACACCAAATGATTGGAACCTTAGCGTACTCTGCCTAATCTATAAGAAAAGGGATTCCACGATCTGCGCCAACTATCGTGGAATAAACCTTCTTAACATTGCATATAAGGTTCTATCGAGCGTGTTATGAGAGACACTGCAGCCCTTCGTCAACAAACTGACTGGACCATATCAGTGTGACTTCAGGCCTGATAAATCCACCATCGACCAGATATTCACACTGCGATAAATCCTGGAATAGGCCCGAGAAAAACAGATTGACGCCCACTATATATTCGCCGATTATAAAACCGCCATTGACAGCACGATTAGGGATCACTTGTACGCCGCAATGTCGAATTTTGGTATCCCTGCAAAATGACACTGATCGACACCACAAGCGCAGTGAAAATTGGTGCAGACCCCTCCGCACCAATTGATACCAAAAGAGGTTTCAGACAAGGTGACTCCCTATCGTGAGGCTTCTTTAACCTTATGCTGAAGAAAATAATTTGTGCTGTGAACATCGACATCTCTGGTACTATCTTCTAAAAAAGTGTCATGCTGACGTTGCATACGTTGACATCATTGGCACTACGCGAGAGAATTCTCCAACTTTTGCCAACAAACAAAGAGTCACGGGAAAAATGCCACTGTTGGCAATAATACTTTTGAAGTCGTCTAGCATCCAGCATAAAGACCAACAATAATGTCAGCCTTTAGATAAAGCGGAGATTAACTATTGCCAACAGGTGTTACTCAGTGGGCAATTGAAAAGCAGAGCCCTCTCTCGACCGACGAAAATAATGCTCTATAAATCCCTCATCCTTCCCGTCCTAATATATGGCGTTGAGACATTAACATTTTCCACCAATGATTAGGAGCGTTTGAGAGGAAATTACTCCGTAAGGTCTATGGTCCGATAAGAGTGGACGACGTGTATCGAATACGATGGAATCGTGATATGAATGCCAACATTGACATAATCAAGCGTATAAAAATCGATTGGCTTCGCTGGCTGGGCCATGTTGAGCAAATGGAATAAAACATCGAAGGATGTTTTATTCGATCCACGGTGGAGGAACACGCAGTGAAGAAAATTAGTTGTAACTTTGTCATATGTACTTTTATTAGTTCACATACCCTATACTTTAGCATACAAACCCTACTAAACCTGTTTTTTTTTCGGAATTTTCAACACGCAGAAGGACGTCCTACATAATCTCCGGTGGAAAGATCGGGTACAGGGGGGCCTGGCTGCAATTGGCTTTATAAACTGACGCCGTCGTGCGGAAAGTATAGATGATTAGCCAATATGCGTGGACGACGTTTATTGAATAAGATGGAACCGTGAGCTGAACGCCGACACTGACATAGTCAATCGTATCGCGTGCGTATAGCATAGGCAACTAGCGAAACTTTATCGAGGCGGCCAAAAGCGATTATCGGTTCTAGTGTCAACTAAGTATGTAAGTAAGTATTAACTACTGGTTCCCAGATAAATGTATTTAATTTCTCCAAATCTAGCATCCGTGAACATGTGTTATGTGATGGCCAAAATAAAAATAAATAAAAATAATCGCTTAAGATGGTGTTGAATAAAACGCAACTAAATAATTTAAAACTAAAAGTATTTTATTTAAAAAAATTTATAAATATCAAACATTTACATTGTAATAAAAATAGCTGTTTTCAACACATATTTCAAAAATATTACGCATACAGTTACTCGTATGTATTATGCAGATGTATATTATATACTTGTATATACTACTATATGTAGGTATGTTTATATGCATGTATATGGTATCATTTGTTATTAGCAAATACACAATAAATGTATTAAATGCCATCAGTTTTACTCTTCGCTCTTTCGTTTCTTTTAAATTAACATGTTGGTAATGATAATTCAAAGGAACAAAAATTAATAAAATTTTATTTTATTGAAATTGCATGGGTGAAATAGTTTTTATGTATGTATGTTTATAAATCTTATAATGCTTTTCAGAATAAACTTCGAATATGAATAAAGTAGGTACACATATTGTATTTCCTTATACATATGTATATAGGAGTAAAAATGAAGTGGTAAACACATTTGACAATTTGATATGTGGAAAAACAATTAAACAAGTTACATTTGCATTTGCATTTTGAATGGAGGGAAACATTACAACAACATAAACTCTTGAGAATATTTTAGTTGGAATTGTTTCTGTGTGAATAATGCGAATTTACTTTGTAAATTTTAAGGCAATTGTAAAGTTGTACTTTTGTTTTTTAATTCGTTTCGTGGGTTTTTGTTTATCTTTCATAATAAATAGTATTGGCTTTTTATGTTTCAAGTTTTTGAAAACGTATTTTTTTTTTTTTGCATTTTTTGCATTATTACATAGTATGTAAGAGAATGCATGCAAATATGTATGAATATAAATTTACTTCGCAACAAAATATTGTAAGATAATGGTGCGTTGTGAGTGGGTTGGTTTAGTTTAGGCGATATGCGTTCGAATTCAACAGCATTCTATTTAATATCGCATATGAATGATATACTCTCGTTTTTGTATATTTAAATAAATTGTTTTAGAAGATTTAAGCTGCTTAAAAAGAGAAAAAGAACAAAACTTAAGACCTAAATTTTGAAAGAAAAAACCTGCATGAAACCGAACAGGAAACAGAATGAAGGTAAACATAGAAACTAAAAATAAATTTGAAATAATGTTCAGAAATTGAGGAAATGTCATTAGGCTATACGTAAAAATGTAGTCCACCAGCACAGATTGTGGTGTTTCATGCATAAGTTTAATACTATCTTTCTTTTGATTCTTTTGCATGTAGAGTGAATTGATTTCCTGAAGTACAATAAGACAAAACACAAAAAGTTGTAAGTAGGTAACTTAAAAACTAAAATTGTAGCTCATATTTCGAATCGCTTTTATCGAAAACATAAATGTTTGTATGTATTGCAGATATTGTTGCCATTGTAGCTGATGATGTGAAGTGATTGAATTTTGCTGCAGATGACGAGCTCATTTTCGTATGCCTGGTCTAAACTAATCAATTAATTTAATCGTAAACGTAAATGTAAAAGTGCAAGCATGAATACAAATATGCCAAATCAATTATTTCTTAAAAAAAAAAAATGGAAAACTTTTAAAATTGACTCTCTTCGTGTGTGGTAGTTTTTGTTGTAACCGTTTCGGTTTCACCGTTGGTTTTATCATGCGAAATGCTGGTTATGAGGGATTTGATGACCACGGAGCTGGTGTTCGTTTCAGTAGTGTTACTATAAATATAAAGGAGAACAACAAATGAGTTTTTTGCAAAATAGAGTATTAAAAACTACTATGTAACCGAATTTTTCATTAATCAATTGATCAAGATGCTGCAGCAAACAACTTGCGAACCGTTTTAATGATTAATCAAAAACTTGCGTATTTGCCAGGATGGATTCCATGTTATTTTCAAGTTTCTGTTTTGCTTACCTGAGTGGTGCAAGATCCATCAAATTGGGTATGTTATAATCTGTGATGTCTTTCATGTTTATGCTGGTTAAGGTCTGATTTGTTTGGGTACTCATTACAGATAAACGGCCTGAAAGAAGAATCCAAATGAATTAGTACTTACGTACGTTCGTGAGAAACGATTTTATGTGCATTTAACAAAAGTTTAGTAAAGAGTTATGATGAGTTAAAAAAAACTGGTTTGTGGTGTTTCATAGTTTTACCCGCAAACTGAACTCACAAAATGGTATCCAAATTGTTTGAACTTATTGATTTCTTCCAACTAAGGAATGGCTATGGGTGGGGTGAGTTGGTATTTGTAGTAGGTAGCATGCAGATTGGGCAGCAAATCTTTATAAAACTATTTCAAACAAAACTAAATTAAATAAATCTTCTACCGCTTCCTAGAAATGTAAGTTAATAATAATAAAAAGAAAAGAAAAAAAAGTGAATTTTCATGCAAAAATAACAACAACAAAAAATCCTTAAAATATCAAAGAAGCAAGCACAAACGAAATACAAACAAAAATAAAATACGAATAATGAAAATGTGAAATAGTTATCCCGAAATTTCCAATACGTTTCGATAAGGAAACGGAGAAGTAGTTTTCTTTACGGAAAAACAACAACAAATGAAATACAACTCAATTTAATCGTAACTTGGACAAAACAAAAGCTTTTTTTTGTACGCACATATAGACGGCATGCTAGGCCGACAAACGGCACTTACCAACGGTTTCTTCCGTCGTGGTTGAACATAAAGTCGTTGTTGTGGAATTCAAATGATCGCGCACTGAATCAACAGTAATATCACCTAAGGAACTGGTGGTAGTCTCGTTGGCACGATTTGGTGAATTACCTTCACCGCTGCTGGAGCCGGCGCCGTTTGTGAGTCCATTGCTCTCGACATTCACTTCCAATGGCCTCGAGCGTTCTTTTGGCACCGGAGCATTTATTCGACTCTTTGAAGTAGCATCAATATTCACTTCATTTACACTTTGTGCATCTGCATCTGTATCGGCAGCAGGCTCTTCTGATATCAGTTGCTCTACTTCAATGCCGCCCAGTGGAGTGACCACCTTCGAAGTGGCCAAGGAAATACGCTGCAATTCCGATGAGGACATCATGTAAAGCGCTTCCCCAGCGTTAGTGAAACAAAGCGAAGAAATACCACTATAACAATAGAGAATATTAAGATTGTGTTTTGTAGTTAGCATCAGTTTCCTTACTTAATATCTTCGCGTCTTACAGCAGCAGCATTCAGCTGCCGTTTCAATTCTGGCACTGACAACACCATTATGTCGCCCATATTAGTCAAGCATAGCAACGCCATCTCGTGATATAAGCGTGCATCAGGTGCCGCTGCATCACCACCTCCAGAAGCTCCGCTAGTGTTGGCAACATCTGTTGCTGCCGGCTCATGGGATCTTGTCGATTTTGTTGGACTACCGCCACCTGCTGCCGAGCTCTGCATTAGCTCGGCAGGAATACGGCACGAAAATGATGCAAAGTGAATGCGACGCACCCGCGCTCCCTCGTTGGCCGTCAATTTGTATTTATTGATGGGTTTCAATTGTGGCAGTGAAAATACTTTGAATTGTTCCTCGCTTGCGATGAGCAGTCGGTGTGGTGGAGTACCAGTGCCATCATTGCCACCGGTGCATTGGTCGACGGGACAGCCGGTTTGATCGAAAATGGATATGCCAACAACAGGGGCACGGTGTTTCAACTGAATCTCCTTGGCAAGTTGAGCAGAAATGCGACGTGGCTGTGCCGCTGCTGCACTACCGCTATTAACTGGGGAAGTGGCTGTGGCAGCTGTCTGTGCCGGTGGTATGTGCAGCAGAAATACGGAAACAGTGCTTGAATTAGTGGCAGACCACAAAGTAGGTGAAGTAATGTTGACTGCGACGCAATAAGGGAAGAAAATACGGAAAAGTAAGGAGACAATCGTAAAGCCAATACTTGCACATATTTATATATAATTTTTACCATTTGTTATATAAGTTTTGGCGAAGAGCAAGCAGCGCACCATTGAGCCCATGCCGTCGTCAGCGGAACGTGCTTCAATTTGACGCTCAACGGGACGGGCATCCAGCTATCGAATTTAAATAAGTTTAATTATACCGAACTCTGATATTGCACTTTTTATGATATCATGTGAATACTCACAGTCGTTGGCACCTGGTTTGAGGGATTGTTGCGCGTAGAACGCCCTTTGCGCAATTTACGGAAGGATTCACGCAAAGATTTTTTGAAAGATTTACGACGCGACAGTTGTTCACCAGCTCCAGTAAGATCTGTGGCATGGATGGAGAGTTTAATTTAGGAGTTTCAAAGAGAAGACATTCAACACTTACCATTCGGATTCAATGTGCACCGGTGAAATACAGGTAAAAAGTTCTTGAAATCGAAAAGCACCAATCCATGTGCGGTGCCAGCAGACACTAAACCCCAATTCGCCTCCAGGGCTAGGCAAGTTATACTTGCTGGAGGCAATACTTGTAAGACGCCGGTTATCTGCACACCAGCATCGCCCACTGGCTCTGCTGTTGCTTCGATTAAATTGGAGCGCACATTCAACTGATCATGTCCCTTCCACACGAATCCATCGCGATCGCTGACCAAATTCATTGAGCTCACTTTGAGTGGTGCTTTCTCCTCACTATCGCCGTCGAAATTAGCAATTATTATTTGTCCGGCGGTGCCGCCCACAATGAGTCGTCCTGTCTTTGGACAGAGTGAAATCTTCTTCACTGCCAAACGCGGATCATCCGAGTATGGATCAAATAGGCCAGCTTTGCGAAATGGGGGCTCCGATTCATCGATCGGCTCTGAAGAATCAATTGGTATGTCATCTTGGTTCTCATTACTGTGAAAATAAAAAAGGTTAAATATTGCTGTGATGGAAAAACCTTAACTCTTCAATCATACCCGAAAAGTAAGGCGGTTTTAAAATTATAGATTGGCTTCAAAACAACATCAGTGCAATCCCAAAACTTAATTGATCCGTCTTCGTGTCCTGTCAACAGCACTTCGTACTCACGAACCTCATCACTTCCATCAGCTCCAACACCATTGACTTCCTCAGGCAGCACACCACCATTAATAGGCCATTCTAAATTACTATAGTCAGCATCTTGTTCCTCACCAGCATGCAAAATCTTCTCATAAACATCCTGTTTAACTTGTGATGCCAGATAATTGCAAGTTACTGCGGAGGCATGTACCGAGTGTAGATAGGGAGTCTTGATTGCAGATACTTTGGGGTCGGATAGATCGTAAGCACACAGCTCCTCTTCAAGCAACACAACAAGCACTTGCGCAATATCACTGTCTTCCTTGTTGGTCACAAAGAAATCAATAACTTTGGAGGTGAAATCCAAGCAAACTTTGTTGCCATCGCTAGCATGAATCGAAACGCAATTGTGATCTCCATAAGCCGAGCGTGGCATACCACCAGCGAAAACAATAACATCGGCAGTGCTAAGTGTACAATAAATACGGAATAACTAAAAATTCATGATCCGATTCGCTGTTGTCGACTTACCCCCTTTTCCCTTTGTACAAACGGTTGATACTCTTACAGGGATCCGGTCCATACGGTACATAATTTACATTCTTCGGTGGATCTGAGCTGTTAATATTCCAAGTGGCAAATGAACCATCCGCATGATACCATGTGAATTGTGTGCCGGACGCATTCACAAACAGACCGACGCTCTGCCCATGTCCAGGTGCGATATAAGCGCGCACAACCGATGACGTCTCCAAGTCCCACAAAACGCCCAAGCCTCGATTATATGAAATCAACAATTTATTCAATGCATTCGGCAGCTGGCGTATCGATTCGATGGCGCCCGGATTCAGTTTATAAGTAGGTGGCACCTGCTCCAACACTACATCATGATAGATAACCGGCTCGCGTATTGAAAACGACTTCAAGTCGAACTGATATATATTGCCGCCTTCCGTGCCAATCCAGACGATATCCTTATTCAAAGAGCAACAGAGCGACGACACTTTCTTCAGTTTGCCATCGAAAGGCAGGGTTTTAATGGCGACTAACGTAGCGTCTACCGGTTCCCATAATATTAACTGATTGGCAGCAGTTAGCGAGAGTACACGTCCTGTGCCATAGACCCATTCGAGCAGCTGGACATTCAATTCGGCAGCTGAATTGCTAATGAGCGCATGCTGTCCATAGAACTCTACGCCCGGTTGTCCAAAGACCTTAATGGCACCCGTTTGGGTGCCAACCGCCATCAATTTTGAGACGGGGTCATAGGCTAAAGCGGACGGCTTATGTGGAAAACCATGCTGAGCGGTCTGCAACGACAGAATAGCAAATAAATATGTATAGTGGTGCAATACACATAAAGGAAAGTGGGGTAAATATGGTAAGCCAAATCCGAAATAAAAAGGTTAAAAATATAAAAACTTCGCAGCAGTAGTAAAAATGTGGCAGCAGAATATAATTATAGCTATAATTATGAGTAAATTCTCGTATTTCATTCGTTACAAATTTTTATTCTACTTAAAATTCACTCTCTTTTCCGAGTTGGCTGCCATTGGCTACGCTTCATAATTATGCCGACAGATTCTTTTAATTTGTTTCTTTAAGTTAAGTTCGCTTACTACTTAGTTCGCTACTGCAGCAACTAGCACAGAAATATCTTGTTACTATATACTAACAGAATTTTCCTCAAAAATATGTGGTTAAGGTAATTACTAACAACGGATTTCGAATTGTTTTTGTTTTTCATGCATCGTCTTTTGTTTCGCAGTTGTTTATGAAAGAAAAGGTAGTCAGTAAGTAAGACGCAGCTTGCCAGCAGCTGCCAATGATACTTAAACTACAAAAGATTTCAACTTAAGTTCCTGTTTCGAATGAGCTTATTTTGAGCTTAATCAAGGAATTGATTAAGTGCATGTTTGTTAGAAATGAATTCACTTTAAATTCTGAACCCAAAGAATCACTTCAAACACATCAAGATAATGAGTGTACGAGTATGTATGTTTCCTCTCTCTTTCCTTTGCACAAATGGACCATCAGATCATTATCAAAGTAAGTATGTATCTTCACGTTTCCGTCATGATCAAAAAGTGAAGTGAAAGGAAGTAGTGGATAAAGCAAATTATGTACATGGTACTTATGCTCGTAGTAATAGTAGACAGACACCACAGTAATTTTGCTGTTACAAGCTTGACTTACGATTGTCTCTAAACAGAAATGGAAATGCTAAGCGAAAAAATAAAAAAATTTAAATTGAATCAACTTAAAAACTCGGTATTCGGAAAATTTAATTTGAATAAGTATTTCACAAGTTAAAAGTTAAGTGGTTAAGAACGAAGCTTGTAGAAAAGCATTTAGTTTTAAGTAGGAGCTTGATTTATTATTTTAAATAAAAACTCTTCACCCCGCAGAACCACACGTAGTACCAATCTTGTTGTTTAACTAGGTTAGGCTAGGTAAGGTCAAGTGGCCTTCCTCAATATTTAGATATAGGGTAGCAACAATACCCCAGCACACACACACACACACACCTCACAAACAAAGATTCTTCAAAGCATCTCACACATCAATATACGAAAAGCAAGCACCACAATTTCTATCCTTTCTTCATTTCTGTTATTAACAATAATTCTATCAAATACAACTAAAACTCGTAAATTTACATACACTATAACATTTTCATTGAACTTTTGACCAGTAGTTGATCTTTTTATGACACTAATAATGATGGTTATCTTTCCTTGCCCATGGTCGTCTGCCTGTTGATCTTCCCCATATTTCTATTCAAGGGCAAAAAAAAACTACACAGAACTGTAACGGTACCTTTTGAACTTTCCGACCGCCGTCAATACGTGAACTCTTGTGAAAACCTTCCGTGTAAAATAGCATCGCTTAACTGATTCATAAGAATGAAAACAGACGCTTCCAAAGTCACAAAATGTGCGCTTTTACTACATATACTTACAACATAGAATCTGTTTGTATGTGTATCTTTGGGTTAATTTTTATATAGAATCGAGATTTATGTATGTATATTTTGCTTTCTTTCTTGTTCTCGTTCTTCTTCTTCTTCTTGTTATTCTGATGGTAAGTTTTGTTTCTAATAATAAAGCAAAAAGACAGACAAAACACAATACAACAGCAGCAACAACAACATCCACGGCAGCAAACACTAGCAAACCGTGAAGAACTTTGCTATTCGACCCAATTTATGCATGAAATACAACAACAACTACGAAGCAAACAAGGTTCAAATTTAACTCAAAGCTTTAGTTTTTTGTTTTGATTTTTTTATAGAGTTAGATTAAACGGGAGAAAAAAAAAACAACGAAAAGACACACGAAAAGTAACGATTTTGTAAGCACAATAAGTAGTGAAAGAAAGAAATAAATAAAGAAAAGAAAAGAAAGGAAAAAAGAAAGAAAAAATAAAGAAAAACGTACTAAAGAAAGATATGTCATCTGGTAGAGGAGGCAACTGCTTGATCTCTTTCAGGATAAGTCGCGAATTAAAGTAGAAATTGAACAATAAAAATAAAATAGATATTAAAGCTTTTGCAAATAAATTTAATGATTTTTGCTCATTTTATAAAGTCGTGGATAGGTCTTGGTTATGTTCAGATTTTGCTCGGCGAACACCATGCACTTGTTGTTGCACCGAACACGAAGAGAGAGCTTTTACTCACTCTCACAAGGAACACGATATGCTGGGTGAAATATAAGTACACCGAGTATTCAGGGTGACATGAGTTATTCTAAAAGAAGGGAACAAAATTGTATGTAAAATAGTACGAAAACATGCAAACCTGTAGATTATTAATTTCATTTGCAGAAAAGCGAAGTTGTGAATGTTTTCAGTGTTTAAAAATGAATATTAAATATGATATTCATATAACTATTGAAGAAGTAAATATGAAAGGGATTTCTACAACATATTAACTGTATTCACGATGTGATGCAAATAGTGTTGATACGATTCCTGCGTTGAAGTTGCCACATATTCTCCACTACCTTAATCGTCATTTTTATAACCAGCAGGTGGCTATCGGTCCAAAACTTACAATATTTCAATTATAATATCATTAATTTCACTATCCATATTGATAAAATTTCGACCAAAATCAACTCTGTATCGAACTCAATGTAACCAACAGACCGAACCACGAGAGAAAAGTATGATGTGTTAGCCGAACAGCGAACAGCGAACACGAACGAACAACCATGACCTTATCAATCATGCATACGACCAACATACACATATCAGTCTACGAACATAAAAGTACCGAAATTTCTTTTTTTTTGAAAAAAGTCAAAACGTCTTCTTGGGTTTCTAGAATGTTACTTGACTTTTGCGCATTAAGGTCGCACAGTCTAGTGAGTAACGCGCTAGACTCTCACCCGTGAGGTTACCGGTTCTATACCCGTCTTGGTCTGGTTGTAAACTTCTTACAAGTACACTTCTTGGTAGGCAATTGCAAAACGACCAAGTGATAACAAATTGCCAAATATAGGAAAAAATATTAAATAAATAAATATAACTTCTTAAGGGAAGGTGGGTGGGTATTTTAAATAAATCATAAATTTCTTCATTTGTGAACCAACTTTTCTCAGCTTAAACCAAAAGCTTCTACTACTTGAGCGAAAAGTGATTAAACATTGTTTCTATTACAAACATTATGATTTTAATTTTTTTCATGGTTTGTGATTCTTTTTTAAATCGCACATTAACATTTGAAATGATAACTATCTGTTGAGAGATAAAATCATAAATTTTACTTTACGGATACATACGTACTCGTACTTGCTTGAAGAGCAGCTAACTGTGCAGTTTGAAGAAAGGACGCTTCGTTGGTTTAAAGTTATTTTTGTTATTTGTTTCTGCAAGAAATCAGTGAAAAGTTATACGAACTAATTACTCTCTTGAGATCTTGAAATATAAGCTTTGAGAGAGCATACACAAATGCAAAGATATTCTGACACAGCGATGCACATGCACAAACACTTTACACTTACAGTTTTACATCGTTGTCATAAGTAATACTAATGGAAATGCTAAATAAAAATTAATTAACACATAAATGAATAAAGGTGCCACCACTACACCACGCCACGCAGTACCAAGTCACAAAGCATTAGTAAGCGAAAAGAAAAATTAATTTTTTTCACCCGTATGCTCTTGATAGAAAGTCATAAAACGTAATTACTACATATTTTATAACTTCAATTACTCGTCGTAGAGATAGGGTTTTTTTCTTTGGCCACCACCAATAAACAATTCTATGAACTATCAAAACTGGGGAACTAAAAACACGTCACCTTAACTCGAAACATTTGGAAGCATGGTGTATTTTGAAAAACTTACACGAATAATAGAGACATCGGGATAATGTAAACTTTCTAAATTATACGATTGTGTTCCCTTCGGTCGTGGTTATGTTCAGATTTTGCTCGGCGAACACCAGGAAATTGTTGTTGCACCGAACACGAAGAGAGAGCTTTTACTCACTCTCACAACGAACTGGGTGAAATATAGGAGATGTGATCAAAAAATAACCGTTATTTTCAAAATTCGTGAGTTGTTCGTATGTTCGATTTTCGCATTTTTTTTTCTGTTATGTTGGTACACATGTCTGTTATATATGTTGGCAATACCAACCATTTTGGATTGTCAGTTTGTTTTTGACAGATAAAAAGGTTAGTAGTGTTTTGGTGGGCTCTTCGATTTTTTACTATTCTCAAAAATGGATCAAAGAAACTGTATTCAGTTTTGTGTAAAAAATGAAATTAAATGCGCAAGGACATTTGAAATGTTGACTGTGGCCTTTGGCGAGTCTACTATGAGCAGAACACAAGTTCAATTGTGGTATAACCGGTTTAAGGAAGGCCGAGAAGATGTCAATGACGATGCTCGTCCTGGTCGCCCGAGCACGTCAACAACCGATGAAAACATTGACGCAGTGAAGAGAATGATTTTGGATAATCGTCGAATCACTATCAGAGAGGTTGCTGATGATGTTGGCATATCGTTCGGCTCATGCCAAGCAATTTTTACGGATATTTTAGGCATGAAATGTGCGGCAGCGAAGATTGTTCCAAAATTGCTAAATTTTGAGCAAAAACAACGTCGCTTGTGCGTAAGTTTTTGGCCAAAAACAAAACCGTTATCATGCCTCAACCACCGTATTCACCGGACTTGGCCCCTGCTGACTTTTTCCTCTTCCCAAAACTGAAGACCCTGATGAAAGGAAAGCGTTTTTCTACGATTGAGGAGATAAAAGAAAAATCGAAACAGGAGCTGTTGGCGATACCAAAAAGCGCGTTTCAGAAGTGTTTCGAGGATTGGAAAAGACGCTGGCATAAATGTATTATATCTGAGGAGGATTACTTTGAAGGGGACAAGATAGTTGTTGATGACTAAATATATACTTTTTGAAAAAATAAGAAAATAACGGTTATTTTTTATCATACCTCGTACACCGAACACGACGAGTATTCAGGGTTACAATGAGTTATTCTACGAAAAAGGAACTAAAATGTATGTAAAATAGAAGGAAAACATGCAAACCTATACAACATTAATTCCATATGCAGAAAAGCGAAGTTGCGAATGTCTTTAGTTTTTAAAAGTGAATATTAAATAATATTATTCATAAAACTATTGAAGAAAAATCATTTTGTTTGCATAATTTTTCAATTATAATATTATTAATTTCACTCTCCATATTGATAAAATCGTTTAAAGTTTTTTGGTATACCACATTTTAGTGTTATTTTATAGTATTAGAAAAAACCTGAATTAAGACCAGAAGCAACCACACTGAGCACGAGAGAAAAATAGGATGTGTTCGCCGAACAGCGAACACCAGCATAATCACAACCTTATAGCTATCTCCAAGGGGACCAACCTTCCCGGGACTATACACTGCAAAGCACAGTTCTTTTTTCATAGCAATGTGCCACCACATTTTCCAGTTTCAAATCATAAACTAAAAAAGATAACTTTAACAATCTTAAGCAATACGCGGAATTGTCAGTGCGTTCTCAATGAAGTAAAAAGAACATTGGCAAATAGAGGCTCAACAAATATTTTCTCAACCCGCCAAATGTGATGTTACTGTGAAGTGACAATGAAGCTTTTCACGAGCAATGGCAAGCTTCATGCATTGGTACTTGACTTTCCCGTTTAGTCAGTAGCACGGTAACCCGATTGCATATAATCGGCCCTTATTTGTCTTATCTTCTTTTTCTTCTTTTAATAGCACAACAGCCCATGGAGGGCCTAAGCCGAGCTTTTCGCATCCACTGACTTTACGCGTTTTATGTATGCATATTTGTACATGAACGGAAGGGACCTAATGTTTTATGCCGAATCCGAACGGCAAAGTGAAAAGCTTTTCATAGGCAATTTTTACTCTTGTAGTTTTGCCATTGCCCGCCAAGAGGTGGTGCCGTGCAGAAAAATAGTTTTTTGTACTTTTTGATTTTGCCTGAGCGCCAAGATGGACACTCTGCGTAACAGTCCAACGCACTACGACTACACCGCCGCCAGATATAGCAACGTTAACCAAATGGCAGAGTCCAGCAAAGCAAAAGGATTATTCCCTTCATATGCTCCTCTTTATCTGCCAAACTGCCATCCAAATTGCAAAACTCATTTTACTTGTACGAGTACTATTATTTCTTTTAGTTTATGAATTTTGGATTTTCTTATAAGGCCACCGGTTCATGGGGAAAATACTCGAAATTTCTTAAAATTGCATAATTGTCGAAAAGAAAAAAAGAAGTAAAAAAAAAAAATGTTTAGCCATGAACCTTATCAAATTTTGAAACAACGAAAATACGAATATACACGAAACCTTAACTGACCCGAAAGAAATGTTGAATGAATCGTGAACAGCGGTTAAAAATACTCCAGAAAAACTGGGAAACAACTCAGATCTGATTTTACATGTTGTACAAGTTCAATAAAAAAATTGGTAAAATCTCCAAAATAAAAGAACCCCAACAAAAAAGCAAACAGAACAGATATTAATTAAATTTCAAGCACGAATTACGCTATCCGACTCGCTTGCCACCAAACTGTAATCAGTACCATTTTCTTTTTTTTTTGTGTGTTATTGTTATATTGATGTTGTCGGCCATTATGTTTTAAGTTAACAACACAATAACTACATAATAGAGATGGGGTGTGGCGTGAATTTTACGTGGCATGCGTGAACACGTCGTAACACTTACGAATTCGTACCTCATTTACAAACTTCAGTTATTTGCAATCTGGAAATCAATCGGAATCTTTTTAAATGTTATCTCATTAAAAACAAGTGGTTTATTCATTTCGAGCCGTTTTCGATTCTAGCATATAATTTTTTTGGGATTTATAAATGGAATTACGAATAAGTAACTGTTACGACGAAATCTGGATTAATCTTTACGTGAGAGTGTTATAACTTTCACGTTATTACGCGGGAGTTTCAGTTCACATTTTATGATGCATCCCAGCGGACCCACTTACCCATCCACCGCAAGAGGCGGAATTAATCGGTGCTCGGAACAGACACCGGTCGGGGTAATGCGATAAGTGAATGAGGTGAAGTGAGTTATCCTAATGATTTTCAAAAATAACAGATAGAGATTAAAAAATCTTCAGCTCATTATTCATTTAAAATATACAAAATACTTGTATTTTTTTGTTGTAGTATTTGAGCCGACCAAGACCGATCATCAGTTGTAGTGCCGACTAAGTAAGTAGTATTTTTTATGTAGAATCGGGAGTCGATTAAGTCAAATAAGCCATACATGTCATTTAGGTGCTAAGCTTCGTCAATAACGGCTCGGAAAAGTCATTTAATTTGATTTCATTTCATAAGAACACGGAATTAATGTCACCATTTAGCAAATTTGTCAAGAACATTGCATTCGGAATTACTCGTCTGATCTCTAGAGCTGTCAAGTCTAATAAGCAGTTTAAGACGACGTGAGTAAGGAGAAAGGTTTTGTGATGGATCCAATCGAAAACGCATCTTAAAGAAACTGTTTTTGAACAGATACCAGTCTGTCTTTATAGCAGTTATATTGAAGGTTCCAAACTGGAGAGCCATACTACAAAATAGGTTGACTAGATTCTTGTGGCCATTGTTTAATGAAAGCAAACACTCCCTTAGCTATATTTATTCACATGTTATTATTTATGTAGATTAAAGCGAAGCTTAGACCACCCCAGAAACAGTAAAACTGTCACTGTTCGCAATGTGAAATCATTTATGAAGTTAATCATCTGGAATTAAAGACATTAAGTTAATTTTACACCAATGTGTTAAAGAAGTATGGTCTGATTGAAGCATAAATTTTTCCTCTCTAGAATAATGAGAGATAAAGAGTTTTCCATCATCAGCATACAATAAATTTTAGAATAAAGAAAAGCTATTATTGTTAGCTAGTTTCAAAAACAAACTTGCGTTTTTTCTGTACCAATGTAAATTTCAAATCCGAAGCACTATGATGAAGAAGCAAATATTTTTAATTCGGGTTCGTGAGTTTTTTTTACGTAAATATCAAAGTGCGTGAACTTCAAGAATAATAATAACTTCAAAGCTGTGAACGCGAGTCGAAAAGTGCTCACGCGTCCATCTCTACTACACAACTCCAAAGTAACTAGCAGCTATTTGACGATCACCCTCTGGGAGAGAACGACGTGAATTTTATAGTGATGCATTTTTATAGAATTTGCCCCAACCTCTTTCCAGCTTATTCCGCCACGAGAATGGAATGAAACAAAGAATGGTTGAATGCTTACTTTGTCTGGTTTGGTTGGTTGGCTGAGCCACTGGTTGGATGTATACCATAACATGACCATAGTCACAGTGAGTGAGTGACTGACTAGCAACTGATTTTGTGATTTGATGATGATGATGATGATGACGATTTTTATGTTTCATTGCTATTGCTGCCGCTGTACGACAAACTCCATAAATATCTTCCCGGCACTCGCCTTCTTATTGCATGACCATACATAGATGCCTTCAAAGCTTCGTTGATGACTATAATGAGATGAAGCCGAGAAATTGATGCACGATTATTTAGCAACGAAATCAAATTATAGTCATTCTATCTCTGTACTCGTACATATTTTGTACTAAGAAATATTTAAAAGTCAAAAGTACTCGAACATAGTTTTTTGGTATTGGTAGCTGAAACTTATTTTAGCAAAACAAGATTTTTAGATTGCTTTAACAACATAAAACGTAATCAAAAATAATAGCAGAAACCGTGAAGGAAACCATGCATTAAATGAATAACAGGGAAGTCATTTTCAAAAGGCCGCTGCTAAAAAGAAACTAAAGAAAGACACTTTTTAATGTAATCGAATTTTCTAGTGGTGTCTAACAGCACTCAAAATTTTTAATGCCATTTTAAATATCTCTTCTGCTCCATCGCCTTTTCAAAATAGAGGTCGAAAAGTTCATGCTCCAAGCTGTCATAAGAGAATATATTTAGGTCAACGGTAGACAGACAACAGCACTGAATTGGTGGCTGTCGCTTTTGTATTTTAAGTGATGATGATGATGATGATGATGCCGATGAATGTGAATGTTAATGAGGGAGAACATTGAGAACAAAAAAACAATAAAGGGTTTCAATTGCCATCAGCATAAAGTTAGATTCAAATTACAATACGGACACACATGTATGGAGTACATTAAAGCGTCTCACGCTTCATACAAATAATAAGAAGCTCTTCCCGCATTCTTCTTAATTTCCCAAATATTTTCATGCAAAACCTAATCATTTTTAAGTATGTACTATACATATTTATAATTTGTGAACTTTTATTTCGCCAAAAGAACACTAACGAAAAACTTTCCCATACAACAGACGATTTTAAGAAACGATAGAGCCGAAATACAATAAACCGAGGTTCATATCTAGAAGGGTACAATAACCACAAATTTTTCTGAGGCGTCTTAGTGTATGGATGAGTTTTAGTTTTGTTTGATGTAGAGAACGAACATATTTTGAAATTAATTATGTATGTATGTATAAAATTATTAAGAGAAAATTTAAATTTGTTTGACATGCCTGAGCTTGGATGGTTCAAGTAACTAACTATAAAGAAAGAACTGTGTGCGACTTGGTTGACAACGACCAAGAGTTGCTGATTATTTTTATTATGTATTGCTTTGTAATAGCTGAGAAATTAAGCATAAAGAATATTGAATGGGAATACAAAGCTTCGTAGTAGTTGTTGTTGAGGGTGATATCACAGCCTCAGTTGATTTCTAGTTTATTTGTGGGATAAGGCGGGAGAGAATTAGATTCATGCCTACTGGTGTCGAGATATCCTTTAGGGTTTCCTTTATGAGTTGAACAATTTTAGTCAGGCCATTTTTTAGCATATTTTACAAGTCGGCAGTCTTTTCCATCTAACATTGACTCATGTGAAGTAATTTGACGAGATTTTTCACTTGACCAGTTTCAGTGGTGTAATTACCAGTTCAGCCAAGGATTCTGCAGGGCATGAAGTCATTACGGGCCAAATCGTTAGCCTTTCAGTTACCCTCTATGTTCCGGTGTCCCGGCACCAATCACATCAGGTTAACATTATGCTATCGGGGTAAGTCCGTAAGACTTTCTTCGCACTGTTCCATTACATTAGATGTTGTGATGTCTGAATTAATAGCCCGTATTGCAGCCTGGCTATCCAAAAGTGTAGCTAAGTCTGCCCTAAAAGTATGGTCTGTCTTTAGAATTCTACATGGCTGAGTCAGATCGATTAAACCATAGTTTCTTTGAGCAGTTTCCTGCTCCTAAGCCGCAGTTCATATTTCGTCTGTCCATGAATACTGTGGTATCGAAGTTATTCGTTATCATACCACTGATCCATTCTCACCGGGATGGCAGCAATGCCTTGAAGTTCATGGTGATCGACATGGTCGGGATGATGTAATCTGTTTTATTTGAAATTTGTCGCCCTTAAGTAGTAAAGACATAAGTAAACTCCCATGATCGTAAGGTTTTTCAGTCGAGGTTTTTCAGTCGCTTCCCTCAACCTTAACGCGCTCATTGTTGCCGTCTGTTGGATTAAGCAGAGCTTTGTAAGAATGGAGAGGAATATTTTGGAAAACAGAAAATAAAACAAATAAAACTGGAAATTCTATTATTACTAAATGTCACAGCACAAGAATACGGAAGGCTTAACTTCTTAACCTTCTAACTAACCTCAATCTAACTTCTTATGTATATTGTTATTCTTCTTCTCTTGTTATTTGTTTCCTTTTAAGTACTTTTTAAGAGTCGAAACCCTATATTATGCAAATTTCAATTGGAGATGATCCCAAAGAAGTTTCGGTATTTATTTATTAATTTATTACATTTAAAGTATTAATTTTTATGAATTTTTTTCTGAGAACTCGAATTTCGAAATTAAATTTTGTTCTTCTTTTAATGGCAACAACAGTCCATAGAGGGCCTAGGCTGAGCTTTCCGTAACCACTCATGTTGTGCATGTTATATTTTTGTACATGAATGGAAGGGACCTAAAGTTTTATGCTGAATTCGAACGGCGAAGTGAAAAGTAATTTTTACTCTTGTAGGTTTGCCATTTTGCCTGCCAAAAGGTGGTGCTGTGTAGATCATTTGTTTTTCAAGTTTTTTGAATTTCACTTGTGTCGTGATTTGAAACCAGGAGGCCAACGCCCTACCAACTACGCCACGGTGACCACACCAAAGAAGCTCCGATATTTATTTATATATTTATGGCGTATAAAGTGAATAATTAATTTTCAGGAATTCGTTTTCTGAACTGAATTTTGATTCGAAATCAAATTTTGTTAGCATAGTAAATCTTTTTTCTTTTGTTTTTTTATTTATTTTTTATTATGACTCAAGTAAACTAAATGTTATCGTTTTGTTATCTTAGGCATTACTACATATTTTAAAATATCACCTTATCTTGTTTCTTACAAAATTTTATAGTTAAATTTATTGTAAATGACTTTCCAAGTAACCAACCAACAAGTTGGCTCTCATCCAAAGAATATAAATAAATAATCATTGCTTTTTAAGAAGAAAATCCTATATCGATACTCATATCCATACCATATCCCCAATCGGACATATTTATAGCAAACTAAGGTGCTAACAAAGCTCCTCAAATCATTGTCACTTGCTTTCAAAATCGAATGAGCTTCAGTCAAAGTACAGTTATTCGGAATATGAGAAATTGTAGAAAAATTAAACAAACAATAGTACAACAATTTTAGATTCTTAAGCAACCGACCCAATTGCAGGTGCAGCGCACGATCAGCCCACGACATACAACAAGCTGTTATGCTGTTAAGAATCTACCGCATATCTTATCAGTTGGTTTCTAGGTTTTTTTGTTTTCAGCCTTATCAGTGAATTTTTTCATGTTTCTGCTTTGTTGTACCTTTTCATTTCCATTACAACTAAAGTAACTATTTCGTTTTTAATACCCAATAATCGAAATTGCCTTCAACGCACAGTCTACAAGTGCATGCTCGCATTCGTGTGTACGGGTGACTGGAGCCAAATGAAGAAATTATGTACATATGTATGTGTAAGGCCCACGTAATCTTATCAGTAAAATTTCGCTCTAAATGTGTGTGTGTGTGTGTGGTTTATTTATTTTGTGTACTTTATGTGTAATTTATTATTTTGGTCGATGATGACTAAAAAATAAAAAACACCAAACAAAAAATGAATGATGCAGCGCACCGATAAGGTGAATGAATATCAAACAAACACTGTAGATATACTTTGTAATAATTGTAGGGTACCATGAAATGGTGAATTGTAAATTGAATTCAATGGAATAATAAAAATTTATAAGCAATTTTAAACAAAGAGGAAATTATCAACTAAAACAAATTCAAATGTTAATTAGTTAAGTCTCGTTATTTAATTAAGAAACTCAAATGCTTGAATTAATCTGTTAAGTAATAATGCGAGACGCATCGTCTCGTTTCATATCACTCAACTATGCGGCAAAAATAAATATGAATGAATAAGTAATTCAATAAATGAATTGTTATTTTTTGCACACTTTTCAAATGAGATCATACTCGTAAGTTTCTCAAAAAGAATAGAAAAAATCCAAGGCAACATGCAATGAGAGGAGAATTATTGTCGGCTAGTGCTTTTAAGCATACATTCCTGTATGATGCAAATAAATGATTCAACCAAGCAAAATCTAGTAATAACCATTGTAGAAAGGCATCATTTGAGAACAGAACCGACGAAGGAAACAACGATCCATTAGAAAAATTACTAGCCAGCTGAAAATGTCCAAATCATCAGCATATACATACGTAAGATACTCAGGGACAACCTCCAATTAAGTATTCCCATACAAAAACAGAAGGTCCATGGCGTTTCAGTTGCAGTGGAGGTAAAAGTTCAACGATTTATTTTTGATAGAGCAATGTGTAATTTAAGAAGAATCATGTTAGAGAAACTGAAGCATAAAAAGTTTACAGATTTGTCTAATTTTAAGTAAATTATCCCAAGGGTTTGGGATGAAATACTACCTACCCTAAGTGCCTTTTTTGCAGATGATCACGATCACATCATGGGCACGAGTTGTTATTGCTTCAATATAAAATTGAGAGAGTGCATGAGAGAGCAAATGATTTGGATTCGATGTCATTTTTTGTTTAAATTTGTGTTTGAGTGTAAAAAGCATGTATGCTTATGCTTGCGAGTGTATCTGAGAGGGTGACAGTGCTACTTGTGTTATTTACACTGTAAATGAAATAAACTTTGTAATAAAATAGTACATTTCTTATGCTCTGATAACGTGAAATAATAGCAGTATTTTTTTTTTTTATTAGCAATGCATGACAAACAAAACACGCACGTTTGACGTTATGAAATGTTACTTTTTTTTTCGTAAATTTCGATAACAAATAAGTAACAAACTACACTTTGTCGATACTACTTTTATCGTGAGTTGTGCTTTTTCAAATAAAACATAACAGAACGACAAATAATGAGTTTATATTTTCATGAAAAATTACCATATTTATGAAAAATAAGTCATACTCCCATTTATTATCAAACAATTTTTTCAGTGCTTGTGTTAAAAAATTTAGCAGCGAGTGCTTGCTTTCATGAATGATAAAAGTCAATTAACATGATTTGCGTTGACAAAATGCTCTCCCGAATTGCATTGTTCGTCAATAGTGCGTAAGCTACACGAAGAAGTTTATAGTGAACGTGTGACAGCACTGCGTCGCCAGAAACATGTGAATAGGAAAATCAAAATTCCTCGACACTGCCCTAAAGTGTTCATTCGCTCCTCCTGAGATTCTTCTGAAAGATTTCTCCCAAAGGAGACTTTATGTGAAAACTCCTATTGTAATCATTTTTTGAAGCTTATGCTTTTAAAAAAATATTATTTTTATTTTTTTAAATAAAAGAGTTTTGTTCATTATAAAGGTTTTTCCATGTCCGGAAACTTATTGGACACAGTGTACATTTGTATACCAAATATCTGAAGAGAGAAAAGTATCGGCAACTTAAAAGGTGATATTTAGAAAATAGAAATTCATAGGATATGAAATAGAAAAAATAGAAATGTTGCAATGATATCATTTCATTACAACCACATCATTTTAAGTAAGCATAAAAGATATTTTGTTGAAATTAGTTAAAAAATAATTAAACTATGTATACACAAGGCTAAGTGTTTTGTGATTTGTCCAAACAGGAAGGCAGCAGAATTCCTTCTTAAATTAGGAAGGAAGGACCTTCGCCGGATGTTGGGACTCATCACAGGGTATAATCTATGGGGCCAACATATGACCACCATCGGCACCACCGAGAACCCGACCTGCTCATCCGACCTGTCTGGAGGAGGTAGACAGCACAGAGCATTTTCTCTGCACATGTCCCGCCTTTGCCAGAACGAGATGGCGTATTTTGGGTTTCGATGTCACAGGAATGGACAAAGTTCACTCCTTCCCCTTGTGCGATCTTCTGAGATTTGTGAGAGAATCCGGAAAATTTGCGGAAGAGAACGTAGTTCCCCTATAACCCCTTTTTCAACTGTTTCCCCTCTTTTTCTCTAACCCCTTAGTTGTTGTCACCCCTTCTTCTTTTCCTAAGCCTTAAGTACAATGGGCTACATAGTCTAAGTGCTTGAGGAACTGTCCTGCACTCGTAGGTCAGGTTCTCGGCCTTCTTCACATCCATCCATGTATACACATAGTACCTATCATAATGTTTAAAAATTGCATAGCTACATAAGTACTAAAGACAGAAGTGTTGGTTTCCAAAAGAAAATACGACACTTTTGACACAATTATTTTTATACTACACTTTTGCTTTATTTGCTAACAATTATTAACAAATCTTTCTACCAATAATGTGGTGAATTGCGCAGCTGCCCTACTCATACCCGAAGTATTGCGAGATACAAACCAATAATAAGTAAATAGAAGAATAAATGTTAGCAACACAAATAATTTAAAGAAACAACATTGTTGTCTGCTTCTGTGCGTGTATATAAGTAGTAAGAAGAACTCCATCGAATCAAATTAATGTCAACGATATCAAATTATACCTATATTTGCCTTTTTGCCTGACGCAACAAAAGAATTACAACACTGCAATTTAAGCCATGAAAAATAAGCAAAGTGACATAGTTAAATAAATGAAAACCAAAAGAGAAAAAGAAAAATATAACAAAAAAACACAACACCAAGAAAAACTAAAATGCTAAACAAACAAATAAGAATTTAATATGCCAACCAAATAGTAACAACAAAATTAATGTTGTTGTTTTCGTACATTAATTGTAAATATTTGCCTCGATTAGCAATTGATAAGAGTTGTATAGAGAATGTTTGTATGAATGTAGTGCGATGTTTGTGTGCATGTGTATATGAATGCAATAAAAAGAAAACATGAGCTGGAAAGCGGTAAGTAGGGAGGAGGGAGGAGGGTGCCGAACAAAAGTGAGCTGGGACAGAATGTGTTTGAAATTGCTAGCAGGTACTTTTTTTTATAAATTTTTTACATTTTTATGATACTATTATTATTTTATTTATGTTTTATTATTAATATCAATATGATTTTATCTATCGCAAAAATACACTTAAACACACAAACACAGCCAACATATTAACTAGATGCCCAGTAAAAACATCGAGCAGAGCTCTTACTCAGAGCGGTACGTGATTTCAAACATAAGTATTGCATAACCCCCTCAATCAGATCTTAAACTATAAAAGAATAATACCGACTTGAGTTCACACTAAATTCTAAAGCTTGAATAACACAACACAACAGAACAACCACTTTTCATTCAGACCTAGGAAGGTTGGAATTTTGTTTAAAAGTTGTTTCAAAATTGTATATTTTTTAATCAGATTTTACCTGATACGCATACATTTAATTTTTATTCACTATCTAAATAAATTAATTACTAGCTATTAATATTTTCGTTGGCTATTAATATTTTAAGGAGTGTCTTAACTTTATATTTGTGCTCACAAAGTTTAATAAACCTATAACGATATGCATGTTGCCACTTTCTACTATTCGTCGTTATTATGTAGTTGTAAGCATTTTCCGAAAAATAAAAGAAAATAATGGTGTCCGGAAATTCATAAATTCCGATACGTTGAAATACAATGTAAAGTTGCTGCAGGTGCTAGTAACTATGAATAGCACTGACGATGATGATGTCATCGCTATCTACCTGTGTGCTCTCGTATTTCTGCCTCTGCCTAAGCTTGCATTGTTTACATTTAGAATAATTGCCTCCGAAACACCACAAAATCGAGTGCATTCATCGGAACTGCGGTTATTGTGACCCAAAGACACAATACAATAAATGCAAAACATACAAGAAATTTTATAAACAATAATTTATTCATAATTACTTACATAAATATGTATGTGATTATTATGTTTTCATGCAGAAATTTTTGCGTTAATTTGTAACACATTCAGATTCAGATTCTAAATATTACCATTAATTTTGCCACCACAGATTAAATTTCTACCAGAAGAAAAACTTTCATATTCTGAATCACTCGTGAAAATATTTATATTTCGAATGAAAGTTCGAATCAGCTGCTTAGGATTTGTGACATTTTACAACTAAATTAAAGAAATTATATTTTTTTTCTAAAACAGTCAAAAACAGTCAGGACATAGCCAGAGGTGGAGGAAAGGAGCTTTCGTAAAAGCACTAACTAACCGAGGTAACCTCAATTTCCCTGAGTTCACAACACAATTTATTCTGCTGTGCACATACAATGTAGATTAAGAAGTTTAATTTTTAGATTTAAAAATTGAATCTGTCTTCCAAAACTCTACAACACGACATTTTTCTTTACGGAAGCCGCAAGCAATTTACCCGATGGCCTCCATTAAGTTCAAAGGCGCATCCATTTCTTGTTTAAGATCAATTAATAAAATGTATGTAAAC
Organism: Palloptera scutellata; assembly: GCA_958295655.1. Lineage (NCBI taxonomy): Eukaryota > Metazoa > Arthropoda > Insecta > Diptera > Pallopteridae > Palloptera > Palloptera scutellata. The sequence continues at coordinate 23,710,708 of OY282452.1, read as the reverse complement.
TGGTGTGGTCGCTGTGGCGTAGTGGTAGTGCGTTGGACTGCTAAGCAGAATGTCCGGGGTTCGAATCTCGGCACAGGCAAAATCAAAAAGTAGATAAAATAAATCTGCTATACGGCACCACTTCTTGGCAGGCAATGGCAAACCTACAAGAGTAAAAATTGCTATGAAAAGCTTTTCTCTTCGCCGTTCGGATTCGGCATTAAACTGTAGGTCCCTTCCCTTCATGTGCAAATATAGCACGCACAATATGAGTGGATGCGTAAATACTCGGCCTAAGCCCTTCATGGGCTGTTGTGACATTAAAAGTAAAAAAAAAATGTAAACTGACATTACAATTTCTATATTAAACTAAAAATGTTGGTTGATTCTTAAACTAAAAATTTTACTTAGTTCTTCGTCAACTACTGAATATTTTGAGAGAATTCCCATAATGAATTAGCAAAAAATTTCCCATCTCCCATGTGCTTAGAATCGGCAAATTATTCCCTTGGTAGTTTTTCTCCCATGCACGAAAAAATTTCATGAGAGTATTTTTGTACGGAATAATGCTATAAGGTGAATGGAAAAACAAAAACTCCTGACATATTTTATTTAGAATTTGGCTGAATACCATGTAAAGATTATAATAAAAAGGCTGTCTGGCACCAGAACACTAAGGTCGAAAAGGTCTACTCTGCCTGCATCATTAGTTACCAATAGGAATTCCAATACTCTCTTGCTACAAGTGGTTAGCAACAATGTACCTTTTCTGCAAACGATACAAATTCAAAGTTTTCTTCAAAGAAAATATCTACATTGATTTTCGGTAATTTTAATTCTAGTAAATGATGCGAAGCCTTAATATAACACATCAAAAAGTTGATTTTTAGAATTGCATTTTAGGGCATTGGTAAATTAAGATAACGACACATGTATGTATGGTTATATGTCGTTTACATACAAACATTTTGTTGCACAACAATTTATTATTCAAATTATGGGTCATTCCAATTAAAAGTGGACATGCTTACTTATTTTTAAGTCGCTTTTTAAACAACATTTGTTATGAATTTTTCATCGTTAAATGTGTTAAATCTTGTTAAGTCTAGGTCGTCAAGCGGATAAATCAAACAAAATTTAAAAAAAAAATTACAAATGTATAGCTCAAGTTAGTTTAAGTTCAAGTTAGTGTATAGGACAGACACTGTGCAACGTCAAGTATTTGGTCAGCGCTACCGCCGCGATCCTCAAAGATTTCCCAAAACGATCTAGCGATCTTCTAGAAATGCCTATTTAAAAAAAGTTTGAAGACTTTAGCGACAACCAAATGAACTCGGTGGGTACCACGTAAATTACGATTCTCAGCTGTTAATACGGACTTTAAAAATTATTAAAAATAACACAAATAGAATAGGAGTTTACCTAACTGCACTTGCAGTGACCGTTACATTTTCTTGGTCTTTTTTTATAAAATAATTGCAGACTTTTGTTACAATTTGATTACATCGTACAATTTAAAGTTGTATCATTACTTTTTTTTTAAATTAATTATCGCAATAAACATAGTTTTACTCCTTTTCATTGAGACTCCTTTCAATTTCACAGGCCAATATCTGAAAAGACCGGTGCGGCTCTTTTATTAGGATATCTAGTCAAATTATTGAATTACTGACCAAACTAAATCAAGGGCATATTATTTTATCTCAGCTTGACAAAATTAAAGAGAAACACGTGGGACTGTAACGACAGGTTATATTGGAATGACCCACCCTTATATCAAATATTGTAGGTATTTTTTTTAATTTTAAATGTGAGAGAAAATGATAATTTTTTAATTGTTATTTTCATTTGTTTTCAGCGGGCACAAGCCAAATATTATATAATTATATCTTAAAGATTTAACTAACTGATGGGAAATACTTATGTCCTTACTTATCATCATTTAGGATAGCTCTAAAATACATTTTTTAATCGAGAAGGAAAAATCTCTCACAATTTTGTTGAAAATAAAACGAGAAATTTATGGTTTAGCATTGAATTTGTTGGTTCCTTTGTTTGGTGGTCGCCGTGACGTAGTTGCTTCTCCGCTAGCTTGCCACGCAGTGTCCGTCCGGGGTTCAAATCTCGGCACTTACTTACTTTACTTTTAATGGCACAACAACCCATGGAGGGCCTAGGCCGAGCTTTTCGCATCCACTCATGTTGTGCGTGCTATATTTGCACATGAATGGAAGGGACCTACAGTTTAATGCCGAATCCGAACGGTAAAGTGAAACGCTTTTCATAGCTATTTTTACTCTTGTAGGTTTGCTATTGCCTGCCAAGAGGTGGTGCCGGGTGCTGTGTAGAAAAATTATTTTTTCTACTTTTTGATTTTGCCTGTGCCGAGATTCGAACCCCGGACACTGTGTAGCAGTCCAACGCACTACCACTACACCACACAGCGACCGGCACAGGTAAACTCAAAAAGTAGAAAAAACACGGCATCACCTCTTGGGAGGTAATGGCAAACCTACAATATTAAAAATGGTCTATGAAAAGCTTTTAACTTCGCCGTTAGGATTCGACATAAAACTTCGGTCCCTCTTCCATTCACAACATGAGTGAAACTGCATCTAAAAAGTATTTAAAACAGTACATGCTTCTACTGTAAAAAATACAGAAATGTCAAGACCTTTCGAAATGATTAAGTTGTTTTAGAATGTACTTTAGACTGTCAAAAACTTTTCGAGACTGAGTTCAAAAGCACAATATTAAGTATAAAAAAAAACTTCATTGAAACTTTTTACACAAAACGATTAACACAAAAATTTCCCATCATCGGACTTGAACTTTAATTGTACGTTTTGTCATATAAAAAATTTTAAGTTATTCTACATAAAGAGAATGATTTTCTTTCAAGCGCTTTTCTTATCAGGGCGTTGCCGATACGCTTGTCGATCCACACGTTACGTATGCCGAGCAAGGCGGCGATTAATCTAATCATAAACTATAATATATACAAATGTAAAAAGGCAATAAGTTATGGGCTCGCACGCACGTCTCTTCTCCTCTATGCTTCGGGAAAGACTGCACCTACTACACAATTTCCTATTAAAATATTATGAATCATCACAACCGGCAAAAAAAATACTTTCACATATAAAAGCCAAAGCAAAAATTGAGTCTCAGGAAAGAAGGTGACAATATTTGAAAGTAAATAAATAAACTCAATATCGAGGAAGGAGAAGGGGACGCAGCAGGTACATTTGTTGAGTTGTAGCACGCAAAATGCAAATGAAATCAGTTTATTTCGCAGCACACACACAAACACACATCATTTTAACCCTCCTCTTCCCCACCACCCACCGGCCATGTATGCCATATTGTGCTTTTGCTTTTGTGTTCTCCATTAAATATTAGCATTAGTTATACTTTGTTTTCTTCTATTATTCATTTTGTTTGTGGCTTCGATTATGGTCGGCACATCGAGAGACAACCAAAGACGCTGTTGTTCTTGTTGCCATTTCTGCCGCCTTTTGTTTTCTTTTAAATTTGTTCTTGCTGATTGCCGGTGAGTGAGTTAGCGATGGTGTTGCCATTGATTTCTTCTATTGCCGTTGTAAGGTAAAATGTTTAAGAAGGAAAGTGTTGGTTGCCAATTGCTATGCATTACTTACCATCAACGCCCACATAATTTATTAAAACATTCCAGCATGGTTTCTTGTTCCTTTTGCATGTTTAGTTTTTTTTTTTTTTATACTTTTTTATACAAAATCAGTGGAAAAGTAGAAAAACAAGTTATGTTGGGAGATGACGACAGCGACTACACGACAGACGCGACCAAAGCAACGTTATATGCTTACGATTGGGTATCTATGAGATACTTTGCATATGTATGTAGTATACGAATATGAAAACCTGCGTGGAGTATGCACACCACTGTAGTTATTACATTACGTTACGCACAGCAGGTTTGTAACTAACAAAATACTGGAATGAAAAGCTTAGAAAGTAATTCAATCTTTTCTTAATAAGGAGTGCGTCGAATAAAATTGTCTGGTACAAAAATGATGAAATCTTTTGAACCAGTAGTCCGATTTTTTTAAACTAAAGTATTTTATTTTGCAAAATATTTTTAGATCAAAAAAATAAAAACAAGCAACCACAAATTATTAGTTTTTAATAAAAAGTTGTAATTTTTCAGGAACCCCTTCCAGTAATTTTTTTATGGTAGTGACCGACACCCTCACAGCTGCTGCAGACCACTTTCTTTTGAAATCTTGAAGGTCTTTGGCCACTTTATTTGTTACCTTCATCTCCCTTTTTACTAAAGTCCAGTACCTCTCAATCGACCTTAGTTCTGGACAGTTTCGTGGATTGGCTTCTCTAGGCACCAAAATCACTTCATTCCGTTAATCCGTCATTCCACTCTAAGGCCATTTTGCTCTAGTGACATGAAGCGAGGTGTCAGGCCAAAAAAACGTGGACACTTCATGTGCTGCTTCTTTTACCAAAACTTCAAATTGCCTGCCAAACAAAGAATTTCTTTGGGAATTTTGTAATTTTTTTGGCTTTGAATTTTTCAGCGACATTTTCTCGAGAATCACCTGTATAAAATTCCTGGCCATGTAGCTGAGAAAAGTCCGCTAAAACATAAGTTTCATCGTCCATTATGCAGCATTCAAATTTCTTGACAAAATCTCGGCTCAGCATTTTCGCTCGTTTCATTCTTTCGGCGGTTTCATTCTCCACGGCGTTTCGGAACTTTTTGAACTTTGTACGTCCTCAGCCCAGCTTCCTTCTTAGTCCTGCACACGAAAGATTCTGAGCAATCAGCCCTCCCCGCCAATTTCCTTCCCGAAATGTTTGGATCTCTCTTTAAAATGGTCACAACGTTCTTCGATTTCCCACAGTCACGTGGCCCCTTCTTTTTACCAGAACCTTTCTTCCGATCAATACGCAGTTCTTCCTTAAAACGTTTAATAACGCGAGAAATGGTTTTAGTGTTAGCCCCTCCCTCTTTGAATGACCAGTGAGGTTGCTTTTGAAAAATTTTAATAATATTTTCTCGCACTTCCACTTCGTTTGCCATTTTCGCGTTAAATAAATTTTTATTGTCTTTAACTGACACATAATATTTTCTACATTTAATTCAAAGCTACTAAGATAAAAATTTTTGATTTTGAATCTTTCAATAGCACAGTATGGGAAGAAATGTAACGGACAATTTTATTCGACGCAGTCCTTAGTATCAGATAAGATATATGATGTTCAAAAATACAATATAAATCATGGAATTTGGTTAATTTAATCAATGTTACCAAGGGGCTGGACAGTAAGGACTTGGTAATAGGTTGTGATAAACATATCACGCATTTATTGTGATAAACATAAAATTCACTAAATCGTGTATAATTAAGTTTCTGATGATGATATGTAGAAAAAAAAATAGCGCTGGATTGGATTGAAAAGACGCTAAGTCCACCTTTTATGAAAATTTAAGAAAGATTAATTATATATACATCGTTTGCACAAAAGAATTGTCTTTTTGTTGTCGTCTTTTGTCTTTTTACTTGTTGTTAGACATTGACACGTGAAAAGGAGAATAACTCCACAGTTGTACCAAATTGCGATCTAAGGCAATTAAAAAAAAAAAAAAAAATCTGTTTATTTCAATCAAATTGTGCAATCGCATTGAATGCGTTGCCGTATTGATGCTTAATTATTTGCAGAAATGTTTTATTTTATTTTATTTAATATTTTCAATAAAAGATCTTGGAAAGTTTTTTATTTTGTAGACTAAGTTCCTTGAACCTAGTGGACTGGCACATTTGTGTTTGACAAATATAGAACGACAAAAGGAAAAATAAATCTCTTTCTTAATTGTAACAAAGAAAAGAAAGAAATACAAAAGTTTATAAATTCATCGGTGCATGCATCGGTTGTATGTACCATATGTAGTTAGTAGGTTGTAAAATTTTTCTTCAAGAATTCATTTTATATCAATTTATTGGGTGACAGAAATAAAATACTGAGACCGACTTGAGTTTGATGTACACATAAAATAATTTAAAAGGCGGCAAAAATGCAATGAATTCAGTAACTAAAGTATGGCATTCGATGTACTTATGTAAGTAAGTAGGAAGTTATCGTCTCAAGTGAGTATGCAATTAAAATGGTAGCAACAACATAAAGAGCAATTGCAACAACTGTGCTGTTGTCATATAGAATGAAATTATCTCCTTTGAAGTGTATGCGAGAAATTTTTAATTAGAAAATATCGTTGTTAATCTTTAAGAAATACCATATACTAGGTTATTAGTTTTATGATCCTTATTATATTTTTTCTACACACCTACAAATTTAAACTTTGATCGGTGTTCGAGAGATTCTACACTGAATACACTACTGCAGTTGTGAAGACCGCGAGACGAGAAACATGTCATTTCTATCCAATTCGGATACGAGGAATAGAGTACTGCTAATTGTCTACTACACTGAACACACACACTATGGCAGTTGTGTGCGAGACGAGAGACATATCATTTCTACCTAATTCGGGTACGAGGAGCACAGTGGTACTAATAGCTATTTTCCTAGATTTGGTCATGGCTCAAACGAAAATTTGGCTCACATTTAAAGCATGCCAATATTTTTTAATGAACCTTCATGCATTTACATTTGTAAATCTATTTTGATAAACAAAATGGAAGAAGTCATTCCGTTCATAAATAAGCATATAACATTTTCAGTTTTTGAACAAAAATTGGCAAATTTGTATGGAAGGTAATTCTATTTTTCAATGTATCATTTGAAAATTTCGGAAATCTAATTTTTTTTTTCATTAAAATAAGTAGTACCGCACACAAAATATTAAGTCATTGTGTTATTAAAATTAAGTTTTTAAACAAACATAGACAATTTTTATTGGCATTATATTTATTTATGAACGGAACGATTTCACAATAGAAGTCACTGAAGTAATAAATAATATGTTCATAATGTTATATAGATCAAAAATATTGGTAAGCTAGTCTGTAAGGATTTGAGATAAGTCCATTGAATGAAAAATAATACTAACTAAAAAATGTATCTAATACATTAATTGTAAGTACTTAGTATATATGTGTGCGTGTGTGCAATAAACTTACCTTCCTGTATGCGAATAGTTCTTTTTGCAGCCGTTGTCGTTCAGCTGAAGGTTGTTGACCTTTACCACGAATAAATTTCAACATATTGATGTTTCCAGTTTTGAAGATAAGAACACACGGCAGACAGTATTTATTAGTAGTAGAAAAACAACTGCAACAAAGGATATATCAATAATTAAAATCAGATATAGTTAGTACATACTATGTAAATACCCGCTAGCTTACTTTGCAAAAACCATAGCATAAACATTTTCAAAATCAAGTTTTTGATAGATTTTGATTAAACATATCGTATCCAGCTGCATCTCTGCCTAACATTTTATTGCTATACACTAAAAACTTAAGTCATTTTTTTAACCTTAATTTATAATATTTTGAAAACAATACCAAAAATGGTAGTTTCATGTTTTTTGCTTCTTCTGAAACATGCGAGTTATGGCTCTTGCAAATTAAGGCAAGTACATTGATCGACAAGTACATTGATCTTCATATGTATGAATGAGAAGGTTCTTTAAAAAAAACGTTTCAACGCGAAAAAAGAACAATAATCATGCAGTGACCTGAACAAAAAGAGAGCATTAATTTAACATTTGAAAATAAAACAATAGACAGAGAGGTAAAAGGGGATGAGAATTTTTAAGTTACAACAATTTATGGTTAATCTCAAAAAGAGTGAATCGAATCAAACTCCTTTTTTTTTGGAGAAATAAAAGTTACTACAACAGTTACTAGTGAGCAACGAAAATAAACCGACTCACGAGCGAATGAAGCATCAATAAATAAATCTAAAAGTAAGAACCAACAACAACAGTAATGAGAGCATACTAAAATAATAACCCACGTACTAGTAAATTTAACAAAACAGATAGATACAAGAAAAAAGCCTAAGGCAACACTCGAGTATCTTGCGCAGCACAGCATGAAAGAAAACTTGTTTCTGTCTTCTAAAACGCAATCAAGACAATTTTAGTTTCCATAATTTTTGCAACTTTTTTACTACTATGCATGTATATTAATTTAATTTTATTGCATATTGTGTAAAATCACATCTATGAGAAAATTCCAATATAAAACCAATTGGAAACTAAAAATGTTTTGCGCACGCTCAACGATGAAGTGATATTCTTTGTGCATGTAGCTGTTAGTGATATTAAACTGTGTGTTTGATATGAATCGGGAATACAGACCGGTTTAAAACAAACCAATTTTAAACCGAACGGTTTAAAACAAACCAATTTTAAACCGAACCATTTGCAGTTTTGCACAAGTTCAATCGACAGCAAGTGTTGTAGCGCCAATCTACCCAAAACCATTTTATAAAATAAGAAATAATCATATTTGAAACGAACCAGCGGTTCAAAGGTGGGGCAGAACTGGTTTCTAAACCAAACCAGTTTTTTAGAAAGACTGTTAACCTAATTAGGATATGTATTGGTTAAAACTTTGTTGATTCACATCCCTAAACTAATATACATATTTTGAAAAATCAAAAGCTTAGTTGAATGAACATAATTATCTAATTAGAGAGAACAGGCTTAAAACAGGTTTATTTCAGAGTCGATCGTTTAGGTCTTATACATAAAAAAAGTCTTTTAATGCTTTTTTGTTTGAAAATGAGTTTATTACATAAAAAAAAAACTTAAGTACTGTAGAAATAAAGATTTAGAAACGCACAGAAAGCGTATTTTTACTCTTAGTTACGATGAATAGAGAAACAGTTGTAAGATACCATTATTTTATATCCTACTCGTACATATTCTGTGTACAGGGTATATTGGTTTTGATCGAGTAACGATTGTTTGTAACGCCCTCAATTAGGCGTCGCAGGTATTAACATATATACATATATGTAAGTGATCAGTGTGCATAGCCGAGTCGAGCAATGCCAGTGTACACGTTATTTCGAGTAAAACTTAATTAAACTGAATCAGAAGAAGTCTGAGAGTTCTCATCAGAGAGAGTTCTGAAATAGAAAAATTAGAAAAAGTGATATTGAAGGCTGGAAAAGCTCGGCCTTGGCCCTCTATAGGTTATTGTGCCATTAAAAGAAGAAGATATTGAAGGCAATTTTAAAGCAAATTGGACAAAATTCGATATACATTCTTGAAATAAAATCCTGAACAACTGCTTCAGAATTTAACGTTGGACAAAAGCCACCTCAACTTCCCATACAATGAAATACTCAAAGGGCAAAATCAAAGTAAATAGTGAAGCAATTGAAACCAAATTCGGTACCTATACACAGCTATGATAAAATAACTGCAAAAATAACTGATGCAAAAATCATTGGGCAATAATGACGTCTACTTCCCATACAAGTAAAATCGTCAAATGATACAAATACAATAAAATTTTTTATAGTGAGTTATGCTGATGTTTCTTGCTTAAACCATTCAAATTTAACCCACCATTGAATGTAAAAGTTATTACATTTTAGAGGTTGTGTAGGATTCGTCCGTGCAGACTAGTTTTTCTTATAAAACTAAAAAAAAATAATTTTTTGTATTTTAGTACTATTGTATCTAGTTTTTTATGCAACTATGATACATACAATTCACAAACTTTAAGGCCATCGTTATATTGAAATTGAGCTTTGCTCGACAAACACCGTGATTTTTTTTTTTCAAAATTGATTGTACCATAAGTTCCTAAAATAAAGTTAGAATATTTGTGTAAATGTTGGTAAAAAGCTCTTAATTTGGCAAAAACGGAAGTGACAATAATCAATCCACACCCTGTCTTCACTAGTAATCGTTCAGATCATACTAAGTATTACTATGTTTCTTTCCCACTTACAAGTTATTTTTTGTTTTGTTTTGATTTTACATAATGATTGCTAGTGGAGTCAAGGTGTAAGTGTAAGGAAAACAAACAAAAAAGAAATATGAGAAGGATAAAATAAATTATATGTTCGAGTATGTATGTATATTTAAATAGAAAAAAAATAAATTTTGACTGAGAAGAAAATCTATTCTTAGTTTTATGAGCTGCCTGCAACTCGCAAAACTAGTTTATCTAGTTGCAGCCATGTACTGCCCAAAGCCGATATTTTTTATGGGAAGAGATTATTGTGGCTGGCAAAAGATTTTGTTGTTGCTGTTGATATTATTGTAACAGCATAAGTTGAACTTTACTTGTTTATATTTATAGAAAAAGAAACAACGTAAACTGCATCTTCGTTTTATATATGTACTCAATAGATATGGCGGAAAAAAGTGGGCGTGGAGTCGTGAACTTTAATTGAAATGTATTAGTTTGCAAATGTTAACGAACTTAAGTGAAAAATGTATTTACAAGAAGTAAATAGAAAGAGGAATTTATTTATTTTTCTTTTGTTACATCTTCTTTTTTGTTTATTTTGTTTCTACAAAAGACTGAGGTGGCATACATTTTCAATTGTAAGTGGAAGTACCAGTATAATCCAAGTAAGATAAAACTGTGCAGAAGTTATATTGATGCACTTTTCGTGATTCCCTTGATTTTTTGGTAAATGTACATTTAAAATTAAATTAAATAATAAATGCATATGTAAATAAGTTTAATACAGGTTTGTAAGAGGTTTAGTTAAACATAAATTAGCAAATCGGAGGCAAATCGCAGCTTTCTTATAAGTACTAGCTACCGCGTCAGCGATACTAAGCTTACCTTTTTTTTTGTAACAAAAACAAAATCGAATAATCCTCTGCAATTTTTCAAGTAGTTTGGAATGTGTTTTTTTTTTATAATTTCACTGCTAGAAAGGGAAAAAACACACTCACATTATTATTCTTCTTACTTTTGGTTTATTCAAAACAAAATTATCAATTTGCAAAAATGTATTTTTAATGCACACACACACTATTTATGTCCACTGTATACAAATAAAAGAGTTCAAACAGAACGAGGAAAAGACAAAAAACAAAAAGGAATTACGAATGCAACAAAACGAAATCCGATGAATGCGAACGATGTGAAAATATATGAATATGAAACGAAGAAGATACAAACTAAACGCGCCCACCGCTACTTCGAACGATGACGACAAAGAGAACAAGAACTTGAAACAACAAGAAAAATCGTGAGTCAGAAAATAAATTGTAAATTCAACTTAATTTAAATATGTATTTCAAAGGTTTTCAGCAAAGATTCCTCGTATTAATAGAAAATAAAATTGTTTTTTTTTCTTCAATATTGACACAATTTTCCAAGCTTTAATCTTGTTTTTCCAAAATCTACGCTCGTTTCTTTTCTGTCGCCGCTTTGTGTGTTCCAACAGGAAACGATCGGCGCTAGTTTACTCAAGCGTTAAACACTTTTTAATTAAGCACATTAATTTGTTTAATATAAAATTACCACCAAATAAATATGCTTCTGTTGCAATTTTCTTTTGTTTATTTTTCTTTTTCATGCGCGAACGTGTAAGAAATCTTGATTCATCACAAAAGCCCGCAACCTATTCGTTCGACATTCCTTTTCAAACTGGCGTTCTATTGGAATTGAAGAAAGCGAAACGAAAAATTATTAGCGCCGTTGAATCGGCATAAGACTCTGGTGCAAAGTCGCACAATTGTGTATGAACCGAGCGTCTAACCATGAAAGCAAATAGCTGTAACGTATTATCTGCGAAAACAAAAATAATATAAATTTTAAAAATAAATAGCATTATTATTTGTTATAGTGGCGCGATATTTGCCTATGAGTTCTATGTTCGAATTGTAGTTTTCAGTTATGCAAAAAACTGTTAAAAATTTAAAAGCCAATGGCAGTCATGCTATATTCCCATTAATTAAGCCGGGCCGAATAAAGTGTGCAAGTAATTGCGCGACGTTTTCTTCGCCTCAAACCCTCAAGCAAGTGCAAGTTCGAAAAATAAGCACTTGCAAAGATTTACTTAACGGCTTTGGAAGATGTTTACCATACATGCAAAACTTCTATCTATTTCTTACTACCTTACTTTTCTACCTGTCTTTCCCTCACAATCTTTCATGCTTGCGCACATATTAGGCCGTGTTTACATTGAAATTTAGCTCGACGAATACCATGAACTTACTGTTGCACCGAACTCTTTACTCACTCGCATACTGAACGCTATATGCTGGGTGTTTCGAGCACTGAGCCGAATAAAATTTCCAATGTAACCACTGCTAATATTTTTATAAAAAAAAACAAAAAACATTTAAGTAAAGCACTTACGGCCAAACTCTGGATTATACCCGTTTCTCGCGTAGCAATTTTGTCAGCTATTTCGCAGAGTGGTAAAGTGATTAAAAACTTCAACTACCAGCCCAAATTTTAAAAAATTCTAATTTTGAACGATCGGCGTTATAAATATTTTTTTTTGTGTTTCAATCAATTATTACCATAATGTTTATATACTTATTTCTTGGTTTTATCTCTGTTTAATCTGCCCTTTTTTATTTGCTGGAAAATACATTGCAAAAAAGTCCCATTTTAGATTTATGATGAGTAAAAGCTGAGTCCTCAGATACTCTTTTATCACTTTTATTTCCAAGGTTTTACATTCATAATGAGTGTATATATATAACACGTATGAAAGAATGCGGATACATGAATTTCTCACTCGTTTTTTAATAGTACAACAGCTCATGAAAGGCCCAGGCCGAGCTTTTCGCATCCATTCACGTTGTGTGTGTTACATTTGTACATGAACGTAAGGGACTTAGGCCGTTCTTATATTGAAATGTAAGCGAAGACAATTGTCTTCGTGTGCGTGTGTTAGTGAAAAGTGTGTATGTATTGCTATTGTCTTCGCAAAACTGTCTGGTGTAAAAGTTATGCTACCTTCAACTAAAAGGAAGAATATTATTATTTGTTCTAAAATGTTTTTGTTTGGTAGCTCGTTGATTTTGTTATATTCTATTAAAACAAATCGAATTGTGGGCAAAAGGGATTAGATTTTATTTCACCTCAGATAAGGACTACTTTAAATTTAAAAATAAATACCCTTCAAACAACATAAATAAAAAACAAGAGACATACAATTTTAATACCTTTAAAGTAGCACTTCGAGTTTGGCTCATTGAATTTGTTTGCCGTGTATGATCGGTATTAAGAGAAAAAAATTATGTGGTGGTTAAGGCCATGAAAATTGTATTGCTATTTCCGTTTACTACTATTTATATTACATTCCAAAGATCTATTCGGTCTGGCAGCACTATGCACAAGCAACCCCACAGTAATGAAAATACCTGCGCATGTGGCAATATTGGTTGTACTAAATAATGCAATATAAATATCAAAGAATTTCATTGCAATTGGCATTTGCTCAGCAACATTCCAAAAAGTCGCTTGGAAAAGTGTAACAAGTTCCTGTTTCATTATTTTTGTTTAGTCATTCTTATAAAAATTAGCAAACTGATCTTGCTAGAAGCATCTGGAATAACCTGTGAATTAAAAACGTTGTGTTATTTAAGAACAAAAGCCAGCAAGTGAAAAAAAATATACCAAGCAAAAATGGAATTTCCTAATTTGGGCCAACATTGCACAGAAGCAACATGTAACAGATTAGGTACGTTGTTGTTCCTTCTTTACGAAAGAGTATGTTATGATTAGTATAGTATATGATTACATAGAAATTAAAAGTAACGATGACGTTTCCAGATTTTCTGCCAATGAAGTGTGATTCCTGCAACAAGATCTTTTGCTCGACACACTTCAACTACGAACGTCATGCTTGCCAGGGTGTCAGAAAAGATGTTCAGGTGCCTGTTTGTCCACTTTGTAATGAACCAGTGCCAACTGCCCCCGGGGTGGAACCAGACATCACAGTCGGTGCTCATATCGACCAGCAATGCAAATCGGATTCGAAGAAAATCTTCACCAACCGCTGTAGCCACAAGGGTTGCAAGCGCAAGGAGTTAATACCTGTAACTTGCTCACAATGCAAACATAACTTTTGTTTGCGTCACCGTCATACAGCAGATCACGAATGTAGTGGTTCAACATCACGTAAAACCATATTTAACAATGAGGTAGTGGATCATAGAGCATTGACAGCGTAAGTGATAAAACCTCATTACTATGAGTAATAATTAGAGTGTAATATTATGCATATGCGTATATCTTCTCACAGCAATGCTGCGGAATATCGTCGCTCCAATAAGCCAACTTCACTTTTCAACGCTAATCTAAAGCCAACTGTTGCTGCGGCGCGTGCAGCGGCAGTACAACGCAATACTACCAACACCGGTCTTTCATCATCCACGGCGCAGCAAGTTCAAAGCATACAAGGGAATATAGTAAGCTTCTAATATTTTAACAACTTATCAAACGTATGATTACGTTCAACCTTAAATTATCCCATATCTTCGTTCTTCTTTTCCAGTCTGAAGATGAGGCGCTTGCACGCGCTCTTGCTTTATCTATTATGGAGTTGGATGAGTCAGCGGATCGTACTCGTCGCAATGAAGCAGCCGCTGCTGCACAGCGTAATGCTGTGCAAGTGGGTGGTCGTGATGGTCAGCAAGCAAATGGAAAGGATAAATGTTCACTCTCATAGTTTCAAAAAGAGCTTACGGCATTTCTAAAATGCTAGCTGAGCTTAATATACAATGTTATAATTCTATTTATATATCTGTACTATCATGAATTTCCATACTAGAATATGTAGTCATGGTCAGCATGAAAATGGGAATGACAAATGTTCACTCTAATAGTTTCAAAATGTGCTTAGCACTTAGGCATTTCGAAAATGCTTAACGTACAATGTTTACAATTTTATTTATATATCTAATTCGCATGACTTAATACGGATATGCCCATTGACCTATGTATATGTAAGTCGATTTTGATTTAGTGAGCATATATGTATATTCAGTCAAAATCAAAGCTTATAAAATGAGCTCTTGAGCATATCTGGGTTAATTTAGCAACTATATTTGTACTAATTCGTAGCCTGAATAAGGAAAAACAAACGAATGCAGTTGTTTTGAGTTACATACAATACTTAATAATATAAATACATTTATAATTATCAATCTGTTGGGAATGTAGTTAAGTTTATTAACACTATACTCGTATTGTAAAGTTATTTCTTTGTACCGTATTCATATTCAAATTGTAAATCTAAAGACTTGCGCTACTTGTAATTTTAACATATTTGTAATTAGATTATAAAGTAGAATTACGATCGAAATAATAAATTTCTTGACGAAAATGAGTCTTACGACGAGAAACCCTTACAAATCGAATTCAATTTGACTGCATTCAATTCTATGTAATACATTTCAAAAGGCAGTAGTGTACCGAATAGGAAATAAAAGTCCGAGGAAAGCAGCAACAGACGAAACAAACAACATTTTAAACTATAACATTCGGAGTACGAGTATTATTTCCAGAACTTGTAATCAAAACTAGATATATATATATATATATATATATTTTTTTTTTTTATACATTAATCGCATAGTGGGCACACTTATGAATGCAGAGCATTGTGTTGATTGGAAGAGAGATTGATATGTGGGAAGAAGAAGGAGTATAACGACTTAGTGGTTAAAAGAGATGAAGGTAGGCGCACTTAATTATTTAGCAGCAGAGTGTGCAAATACGATTATGTCTGAATTAAATAAATGAGAAATATTGATAAAGCAGAGAGCGTAGAGCAATCAAAATACGCTCATACTCTACTGAGTGCTCTTTCATGTGAGCATATCATTATAATAACTCGTGAACCTAAGCATATTAGAATTTCACTCTATTACAAACTCCTCAAATATTTGTCTCGCTCGTTTGTTGATGAGGTGAGCTTTTTCAAAAGAGCTATCATTGCTTTGATGTATATCGTTACTTTTCCCGATATCATATCAGTTCATAATTCATAAAATTATGAACTGTTTTCCGAGTTCTTTGATGCATAATCGCTCATTTTCCACATTATGTGATGAAAATTTTCTTTCGAACATTACAACAAATTTAAAAAAAAAAAAAGGAGTATTCATATTTCATAAAAAAAAGTAAAATCGTATTTGAAAAAAAGTCAATGAAAAGGTCATTTCATTTTCTTCATGATGATGTTTGCGCATTGTGATGCAATGCCTTTTAATGTTACGTAGCACTTGACCTTTACCATTTTTTATAGGGATGTTGATTTATTGTTTTCCGATTCATTCGTATTTGGTTTTGTCAATATTAGAAACTTTAACATCACTGCACACGACAGAAATAAACTAATAAATATGATAAAGTTCTTTGAGCACTCTTTATCTAATTTTTATTATGATAGCATTTGGGAGCGATAACTACATATTAACAAGAAAAACACGAATTTTATTCTCTCAATAAATTTAAGGAAAGAGCGCTCATTAAATATGATCATAAATGAAGAAAAGTGAGGAAAAATATGGAAGAAGAATATACTCGTATAATACTCGTAATATACTCGTATGTATGCCAAAATAGAAACTAGTTCCTTTGAAGACGGACGATCTATAAAAAAAATTGTATATACAAATAAAGGGTGATTTTTGTAAGAGCTTGGTTTTTGAAAATCAAAAAACTCAGAAATTTTACAAAAGTGCATGAAATTCTTATTTGAATCGATAAATCAATCAATAAATTCCTGCCATTTACTTTTTAAAGATAATTTCACTTAATTGCTGTCCGCGACTACGCTTTAAGTGGTTCATTCTGATGGTCCAATTTTGGCACACTTTTTCACAAATTTCGGCCGGAATCTCACCAATGACGCATTCAGTGTCGGCTCCAAAGCAGAAATCGTGTTTGGCTTGTCCCAAACACGACAAGAGACTTAACATACGCCCACAAAAAAAAAATAGTCTAATCACACAATCTTGGTGGCCAATTGACTGCACCAAAACGTAAGATTAACTGCTCACCAAATTTGCCTCTCAATTGATGCATGGTTTCGCAGTATGGCATGTGGCACCGTTCTATTGGAACCACATGTCCGCCAAGTCCAATTATTGCAAAAAAAAGCGTGTTATCATCGAACGGTATCTTTCTCCATTGACCGTAACGTTGCGGCCTTCATCGTCTTTGAAGAAGTACAGCCCAATGATGCCGCCTGCCCAAATAATGCATTTTTCGGAATGCATTGGTAACTGCTGAATTGCCTCTGGCTGGTCTTCACTCCAAATACGACAATTCTGCTTATTCACGTATCCATTGAGCCAAAAATGAGCCTCGTCGCTGAAGACAATTTTGCGATAAAAAACGGATCGAATTTTGATAATAAATTTCAATATCTTGCAAACGTTGTTCAGGCGTAAGTCTATTCATGATGAAATGACAAACCAAACTGAGCATTTTTACTTTGACACATATCAAAAATCATGCGTGAACTGTCCGAAATATTAACGTAAAAAACTAAGTATCACAAAAATCACCCTTTATTAATGTAAAGAGGTTTTACAATAGGGGCATAGCAATTTTGTATTTAAATACAGACGCCCTGTTAATTTTTTTTTTCTGGGAATGACAAAACGTCCTTCAATGTTCATAGTTCTATCATGGTGAAGTTCACGGACGAGCAACGTTTGGAAATTATCAAAAATTACTACCGAAATTCTGAGTTGGTGGTCGCAACTTTAAGAGCGCTTACCCATCTTTTCGGCTGTGTGTGCTTCAGTCGATATATTCGAGTCAACATATTCACTATTGAATTTTCATGTACCCAGCGAGACAACGCACCGGTGGAAGTACCGAAAATATCAGAGCCGTAAGCGCTTCAGTTCAAAATGAGCCTAATCAGTCGATTCCATTCCGTTCACAGGAATTGGGAATCTCTCAGTCCACATTGTGGCGAATTTTTGGCGATTTAACACCGTTGGATTTTTTTTTTATGGGTTTAAGTCGTTGGTTTATGTCAACAAGGCAGCAACATTAGAGGAACCTAGGAATAATATCGAACACGAAATTGCCAACGTTCCGGCCGATATGTGTGGAAAAGAGGTGGAAAATGGGCTCCAAAGAATCGATCGCTGCAAACGCGTCTCGCGATGACCAAATGAGCGATATCTATTTCCATACTTAAATGTAACTTGTGTATCTAACATCTGGAATAACTTTCATCCCCCATAATCTCAATTAGTCTGTGTTTTATTTAAATACAAAATTTATATGTATATCCCTATTGAAAACCCCTTTAGATGGCAGAAATTTGAATAGCTTGTTATCAATTCAGAATGTATAACTCTGAAAGAAAAATACATTTGGGGCATGTTATGCCCGCATGAACATAAAGCAACCTCTCGTACGCTCTAGAACTATCGTATAAGTATTTAAATGCGGAAAGAGTTAAGCGATTTAGTAGTCTGTGCTGAGCCATTAACTAGAGCGGCAGCTGGCAGCATCACCAGTGGCGTTGGAGGCATTCTGTTTATCTTTCGCTTGAAGTAAATGGGAAGGTGGGGAAAGACGAGTACGAACCGTGAAGAGCTAAAGTATTAGTAGCCGGAAGTGCTTTGAATTGAATACATTTGAGTTCGTTGTTGTTGTCTTGCAAAACGTTTGCAAGCACATGTTAAAAACACACTCGAGTGATAAATCTGTCGCTGTCTCTATCTAATCGAATAATCACTGATTATACCATAAACAATTGACAACAATGAGACTTGGCTTGTCGTTACTGTTGCAGTTGGTGGCAGCTGCATTGCAGTGTTGTAGTTGTAGCGGCAGCAATATATTGGCGTTGCTTCCACATATCGGTTATAGCCATTTTAAAGTGTTCCATCCGTTGCTGCAAGGCTTGGCCGAGCGAGGACACAAGGTCACGGTGATCGCGTACAGTCCGAATCCGGAGCCACATCCTAACTATGAAGAGCTGCTGCTGCAGGGAGATAAGGCCGTGAATGCATACTCATTGGATTTATTCTCGCCGATACGCTCTTTGAGTGTAATACTCAATGAGCATTCGCTATTGCATATCAAGGGCCAAAAATCATGCGAGATATTCTATAGCAGCGGCTATGTCGACGAAATATTGGAACGTCATAAACGGCAACCCTACGACTTGGTCATTGCGGAATTCTTCAATACCGATTGTTATTTGGGTGTAGCGTATGTGTTGAATGTGTCAGTGGTTGGTCTGAGCAGTTGTGCCCTTCTGCCGTGGTATTATGATCGCGTTGTGCTGCCCGACATGCCATCATACATTCAATCGGAATTTGTTGGCTTTCCAGAGGAACTCAATTGGCAGGATCGGCTATTGAACTTTGTACAATTAAAAGCGAATAAATTGTTGTATCGGTGAGAACAGAGCTCCACGCACATATTCACTGTGTCCATAGCAAGCACTTAGTAATAGATTATTTCATTTCACAGCTACCACACGAACTATTACGACAACAAATTAATCAAGAAGTACCTCAAAGTAGATATCGATGTAGATGATTTCGCCAAACGAAGCACAAGAATGATCTTCGTGAATCAGCACTATTCACTGAGTGGAAACCGACCGTTACCAGCTCAAGTCATCGAAATGGGTGGCATACATGTGGATGATCGTCGTATAAACGATACATTGCCACCGGGAATTTCCCAGTTTCTCCAAACTGTAACCAGCACTCAGAATGTGCTCTTTATTAGTTGGGGTTCACTGTTGCGTGGTTCGAGCATCGAAAAAGCGAAATTAAATGCAATTTTACATGCGGCACAAAAACTTAGCATGAAAGTAATTTGGAAGTGGGAATCGGATGAGAAACCAATTCAGAGTGATCAGTTTCTGTTTGTTAAATGGGTGCCACAATTGACGTTACTATGTAAGTTGAATAAATTAACCTTCGAATTTTCACAGACTCACAACATTGAGTACTTTCAGGTCATCCAAAAATAAATGTCTTCTGGGGTCACGGCGGCTTGCTGGGCACCACTGAGGCTGTCTACTGTGGCAAACCGTTAATTCTTACACCCATTTATGGTGATCAATTTACGAATGCTCACGCTGTTGTCAATCGTAAAGTTGGAGCGATAATGAATTACAACGATATTACCACAGAAAACGTGGAGAAGGTTTTGCATGAGTTGTTGAAAAAGAGGTACACATTTCCATTCTGGCTGAGATATGTATGTTAATATTGATGCGACATTTACGAAATTTCAGTTATGCAGAGAATGCGGAGGCATTGTCCAATGTCTTTCGAAGACGTGAAAGAACTCCATTGCAGACGACCATTTGGTGGGTGGAGCATTTACTGCAGCATGGCAAAAGTGCAAGTGACTTATTGCATATGAAAGCTGTTCATCTCAGTTGGTTCGTTTATCATTCACTGGATAGTGTGGCAATTTTGTTAGTGGGAGCAATCGTTGCCATTTGGATGCTGAAGTTTACCATAAGATTCCTGTTTTCAATATGGAGGCAAAGAAGTATGAGTAAACTAAAAACACATTAACGAATTATGTATTCCAAAACTACTAGGTTATTTACAAAAAAAAAGAGAAAAACAATAGATTTTTAAACTTAACTACGAGTAGTAACACGGTGTGATAAAAAACAACAAAGTTAATGAATTTCTCCATTGACATAGGCTATAAAGTAAATTCACTTATATACTAAAAATTATTAGTACTAATACTAATTAATTCAAAATCTGATCATGGCGCCAAAAACCAAACCAATTTTAGGGAGATCCAAGTATAAACTTGGACAGAACTTTATTTAGTTTTCCCCGATCTGTAAGTTTTACCATATATGGCTGTGTGAAGAAGAGATATAGTTAGCCTCTTATATCTACATATATATATTAGACCGGGTCAATTTATTACAGATAATTTTAAGAACATTTAACAGAGCAGAGGAAACTATAGACCAAAAGTGGATTTTGAGGCTGAATTTTTCAACATAGGTTGAAACTGTTAAATAAATTAACCGATATTTAAGTTCGTGCGCTCGATGGAAAGTTAATTTAGAGTGCTACAAGATTTTGTCAATACAAATTTTAAATAGTAATAAAATCTTTTAAATTCGATACTTTTTATTTACTGTTCGATAAAAATAAATTTTTCCAAGAGTACATAACAAGTTTTTCAAAATGGATTCTGATAGAACTTCGAAGAAAAAGTTATACGTATCGCGGCGTATTAAAAGTTTATATATAATTTTATTTTGCGCGGGCCTAAAGTTTGCCCATTTCCATCAGATTAAATACCATATAATAAACTTGTTTTATTCGAACCACGGTGGAGGAACACGCAGAAGGGGACGTCCTAATCTCCTTTGGAAAGACCAGGTGCAGGGCAACCTGACTGCACTTGGCCTTACCAACTGGCGCCAGCGAGCGCGTAGCAGAGGCGATTGGCGAAGCTTTATAGAGGCGGCCAAGACCGATCATCGGTTGCAGTGCCAGTTAAGTAAGTAATAAACTTGGTAATTTTTCATCTGAACATATTTGTGTATTTGTTTTTATATAATTTTTATTTTCTGCGGGCCTAAAGTTTGCCCATTTGTAGCACATTAAGTATAGTAAACTTGTTAATTTTTCATCTGAAGTTAAACAACAATTTATGGTAGTAGAGAAATATTAGAATTTTCTGTAGAACATTTGTCTCTAATGTATTAACCCATTGGCTTCCTCCCTAATTGTGTTTCCCACCGTCTCGGAACAAATAATTTTTCTTTTTGACCCATTACGATATTGGCAGAGGGTTAATTTGTTCCAGAAATGTGTTGCTCATAAAATTTTACTATAGTTTTCTGAACAATAAAAATATGTAAACTTGGATTTAGTACAAATAATCCCAAATTTAATATTTTTTACAAAAATACATTAGTTAACCAATGTTTTCTAAACTAAAAATATGAGTATACATTGTACATCGCAAATTAAACATTATAAGGTTAATTAATTTAAGAACTTATACCTTCAACGGTGTATTAACTCTTTAGCATCTCTCTTAATACATCCTTTAATGCTTAATAAAAAATACCGAGTAAGAAGAGAATTGAAATTTTTATTATTTTTAACGACGGTTCACAGATATACCAGTACATATTTTGTTCAATAGTGTATACGAGTAAGTATATGGGGATTACTTACCACTAAAACTGAAATAAGATAACATTTTTAAATATCTCTTAAGATTTGGATGAGCTGTTGAACTTCTGACACTTGTCCTGAGGATACACAAAACAATCTAGGTATACAAATCTAGGGATGCTAAACGATTTTGAACAATATCATATGGTATCTCAGCTGAACCATCCGCAATTTGAGTTACTTGAACCGAACCATGAACCAAATCATTTCTGTTTTTTCTTTTTTTCTTCACTTGAATCAATCCAAAACCAAACTGGTTTTACTGTAAAAAAATATACTCATTATTTCTGTTTGCAGCACTAGTTTTTTATTTGTGTTTATCTTGATTACGTTTTGCCACCCTGAAAACTGCATTTCATTAATGGAATCTCTAAATTTCAAAAGTGAAATAGTTGAATTTCAACAAAAATTATTAATACTTTCGAAGGATTTGCGGGATTTCCCTCAATTTGAGCCTTCAGTTTGCCTTCATTCTCTGATCCCAGGTGTGCTACATCTCGATTAATTTAATTTTGATCGTTTGCATTTCCAATGCATGCAATGTCCTCTGCCAAATCATCATCTCCATCAAAATATTCATACTTAAAGCATGCGAATTTATTTGGTCAACATCATTATAATTATAATCTTACCATCATCATCATTATTATCATTATTATCAGTATTATAATCATAATCATTATCAAAATATTCAGGTTGCGAATGTTATGAGGTCGACTAGAAACTTGGCAAATCTCGTTTAGTTGTGCTGATGCGAGTTGATTTCTTTTCACGGAGGAAAGATTTTCAGCCAAATTTTCAAGTAAATCTTCTACCCTTCTCTTTCGTTGAGAAGCTGGAAATTCGGCCACCTCAATGACTGCCTGGTGATGTATAATCTGAGGATCTTCGGCGGGACTCAATGAGATGAGTGTTGATGCAATTATTGGCCATTCATGCTGACTCTCTTCGTATTAATCTTTGCGAGTTGTTTTACAATTGAATACGATTTCTGTCGTGCCTAAAATTGCTTGGGAAGTCTACACTCTCGCGATCTCTCTTTGTGTTTATTTCATGATAGTAGAATCTGAATTTTGTGGGCCTCCGTTTTTCGACGAAGTCTACAATCTACAATCGTAATACAATCGCCATTTGTTTGTGCCTCGCGTTCGTTTTTT
Organism: Palloptera scutellata; assembly: GCA_958295655.1. Classification (NCBI taxonomy): domain Eukaryota; kingdom Metazoa; phylum Arthropoda; class Insecta; order Diptera; family Pallopteridae; genus Palloptera; species Palloptera scutellata. The sequence goes on along the minus strand of OY282452.1, from coordinate 23,687,446 downwards.
TTTTTTTCAGTTTCTACTCGCTCATTCTTTCAGCTATAGATTAATAATAAATTTTGTTTGAAATGGCAAATTTTACTAGAAACTGATGGGCAGTGTCCTATATCAATCGAGTATGAATCAAACACGAATCAGCGTGTATATCCCTATTGAAAACCCCTTTAGATGGCAGAAATTTGAATAGCTTGTTATCAATTCAGAATGTATAACTCTGAAAGAAAAATACATTTGGGGCACGTTATGTCCGCATGAACATAAAGCAACCAAAAAAGAGGGAAGAGCTGCTCTCTCGTACGCTCTAGAACTATCGTATAGGTATTTAAATGCGGAAAGAGTCAAGCGATTTAGTAGTCTGTGCTGAGCCATTAACTAGAGCGGCAGCTAGTAGCGTCACCAGTGGTGTTGGAGGCATTCTGTTTATCTTTCGTTTGAAGTAAATGAGAAGGTGGGGGAAAGACGAGTACCAACCGTGAAGAGCTAAAGTATTAGTAGCCTGAAGTGCTTTGAATTGAATACATTTGAGTTCGTTGTTGTTGTCTTGCAAAACGTTTGCAAGCACATATTAAAAACTCACTCGAGTGATAAATCTGTCGCTGTCTCTATCTAATCGAATAATCACTGATTATACCATAAACAATTGACAACAATGAGACTTGGCTTGTCGTTACTGTTGCAGTTGGTGGCAGCTGCATTGCAGTGTTGTAGTTGTAGCGGCAGTAATATATTGGCGTTGTTTCCACATTACGGTTATAGCCATTTTAAAGTGTTCCATCCGTTGCTGCAAGGCTTGGCCGAGCGAGGACACAAGGTCACGGTGATCGCGTACACTCCGAATCCGGAGCCACATCCTAACTATGAAGAGCTGCTGCTGGAGGGAGATAAGGCCGTGAATGTATACTCATTGGATTTATTCTCGCCGATACGCTCTTTGAGTGTAATACTCAATGAGTATTCGCTATTGCATGACGAGGGCCAAAAACCATGCGAGATATTCTATAGCAGCGGCTATGTCGACGAAATATTGGAACGTCATAAACGGCAACCCTACGACTTGGTCATTGCGGAATTCTTCAATACCGATTGTTATTTGGGTGTAGCGTATGTGTTGAATGTGTCAGTGGTTGGTCTGAGCAGTTGTGCCCTTCTGCCGTGGTATTATGATCGCGTTGTGCTGCCCGACATGCCATCATACATTCAATCGGAATTTGTTGGCTTTCCAGAGGAACTCAATTGGCAGGATCGGCTATTGAACTTTGTACAATTAAAAGCGAATAAATTGTTGTATCGGTGAGAACAGAGCTCGACGCACATATTCACTGTGTCCATAGCAAGCACTTAGTAATAGATTATTTCATTTCACAGCTACCACACGAACTATTACGACAACAAATTAATCAAGAAGTACCTCAAAGTAGATATCGATGTAGATGATTTCGCCAAACGAAGCACAAGAATGATCTTCGTGAATCAGCACTATTCACTGAGTGGAAACCGACCGTTACCAGCTCAAGTCATCGAAATGGGTGGCATACATGTGGATGATCGTCGTATAAACGATACATTGCCACCGGGAATTTCCCAGTTTCTCCAAACTGTAACCAGCACTCAGAATGTACTCTTTATTAGTTGGGGTTCAATGTTGCGTGGTTCGAGCATCGAAAAAGCGAAATTAAATGCAATTTTACATGCGGCACAAAAACTTAGCATGAAAGTAATTTGGAAGTGGGAATCGGATGAGAAACCAATTCAGAGTGATCAGTTTCTGTTTGTTAAATGGGTGCCACAATTGACGTTACTATGTAAGTTGAATAAATTAACCTTCGAATTTTCACAGACTCACAACATTGAGTACTTTCAGGTCATCCAAAAATAAATGTCTTCTGGGGTCACGGCGGCTTGCTGGGCACCACTGAGGCTGTCTACTGTGGCAAACCGTTAATTCTTACACCCATTTATGGTGATCAATTTACGAATGCTCACGCTGTTGTCAATCGTAAAGTTGGAGCGATAATGAATTACAACGATATTACCACAGAAAACGTGGAGAAGGTTTTGCATGAGTTGTTGAAAAAGAGGTACACATTTCCATTCTGGCTGAGATATGTATGTTAATATTGATGCGACATTTACGAAATTTCAGTTATGCAGAGAATGCGGAGGCATTGTCCAATGTCTTTCGAAGACGTGAAAGAACTCCATTGCAGACGACCATTTGGTGGGTGGAGCATTTACTGCAGCATGGCAAAAGTGCAAGTGACTTATTGCATATGAAAGCTGTTCATCTCAGTTGGTTCGTTTATCATTCACTGGATAGTGTGGCAATTTTGTTAGTGGGAGCAATCGTTGCCATTTGGATGCTGAAGTTTACCATAAGATTCCTGTTTTCAATATGGAGGCAAAGAAGTATGAGTAAACTAAAAACACATTAACGAATTATGTATTCCAAAACTACTAGGTTATTTACAAAAAAAAAGAGAAAAACAATAGATTTTTAAACTTAACTACGAGTAGTAACACGGTGTGATAAAAAACAACAAAGTTAATGAATTTCTCCATTGACATAGGCTATAAAGTAAATTCACTTATATACTAAAAATTATTAGTACTAATACTAATTAATTCAAAATCTGGTCATGGCGCCAAAAACCAAACCAATTTTAGGGAGATCCAAGTATACACTTGGGCCGAACTTTATTTAGTTTTCCCCGATCTGTAAGTTTTACCATATATGGCTGTGTGAAGAAGAGATATAGTTAGCCTCTTAAAACCACATATATATATTAGACCGGGTCAATTTATTACAGATAATTTTAAGAACATTTAACAGAGCAGAGGAAACTATAGACCAAAAGTGGATTTTGAGGCTCTGAATTTTTCAAAATAGGTATTTTTGCATACAACATGCTATATTATGTGGATAAATGGCCATAAAACTGTTAAATAAATTAACCGATATTTAAGTTCGTGCGCTCGATGGAAAGTTAATTTAGAGTGCTACAAGATTTTGTCAATACAAATTTTAAATAGTAATAAAATCCTTTAAATTCGATACTTTTTATTTACTGTTCGATAAAAATAAATTTTTCCAAGAATACATAACAAGTTTTTCAAAATGGATTCTGCCCATTTCCATCAGATTAAATATAAATATTTTTATATAATTTTTATTTTCTGCGGGCCTAAAGTTTGCCCATTTCTAGCACATTAAGTATAGTAAACTTGTTAATTTTTCATCTGAAGTTAAACAACCATTTATAGTAGGAGAGAAATATTAGAATTTTCTGTAGAACATTTGTCTCTAATGTATTAACCCATTGGCTTAATCCATAATTGTGTTTCCCACCGTCTCGGAACAAATAATTTTTCTTTTTGACCCATTACGATATTGGCAGAGGGTTAATTTGTTCCAGAAATGTGTTGCTCATAAAATTTTACTATAGTTTTCTGAACAATAAAAATATATAAACTTGGATTTAATAAAAATAATTCCAAATTTAAAATTTTTTACAAAAATACGTTAGATAACCAATGTTTTCTAAACTAAAAATATGAGTATATATTGTACATCGCAAATTAAACATTATAAGGTTAATTATTTAAGAACTTATACCTTCAACGGTGTATTAACTCTTTAGCATCTCTCTTAGGATGTATTAATGCTTAATAAAAAATACCGAGTAAGAAGAGAATTGAAAGTTTTATTATTTTTAACGACGGTTCAAAGATTTACCAGTACATACTTTGTTCAACAGTGTATACGAGTAAGTATATGGGGATTACTTACCACTAAAACTGAAATAAGATAACATTTTTAAATATCTCTTAAGATTTGGATGAGTTGTTGAACTTCCGACACTTGTCCTGAGGATACACAAAACAATCTAGGTATACAAATCTAGGGATGCTAAACGATTTTGAACAATATCATATGGTATCTAAGCTGAACCATCCGCAATTTGAGTTACTTGAACCGAACCATGAACCAAATCATTTCTGTTTTTTCTTTTTTTCTTCACTTGAATCAATCCAAAACCAAACTGGTTTTACTGTAAAAAAATATACTCATTATTTCTGTTTGCAGCACTAGTTTTTTATTTGTGTTTATCTTGATTACGTTTTGCCACCCTGAAAACTGCATTTCATTAATGGAATCTCTAAATTTCAAAAGTGATAGTGAGGATGAAAACTAAGCGCCCTTAAAATAAATTGAGGGAAATAGTTGAATTTCAACAAAAATTATTAATACATTCGAAGGATTTGCGGGACTTCCCTCAATTTGAGCCTTCAGTTTGCCTTCATTCTCTGATCCCAGGTGTGCTACATCTCGATTAATTTAATTTTGATCGTTTGCATTTCCAATGCATGCAATGTCCTCTGCCAAATCATCATCTCCATCAAAATATTCATACTTAAAGCATGCGAATTTATTTGGTCAACATCATTATAATTATAATCTTACCATCATCATCATTATTATCATTATTATCAGCATTATAATCATAATCATTATCAAAATATTCAGGTTGCGAATGTTATGAGGTCGACTAGAAACTTGGCAAATCTCGTTTAGTTGTGCTGATGCGAGTTGATTTCTTTTCACGGAGGAAAGATTTTCAGCCAAATTTTCAAGTAAATCTTCTACCCTTCTCTTTCGTTGAGAAGCTGGGAATTCGGCCACCTCAATGACTGCCTGGTGATGTATAATCTGAGGATCTTCGGCGGGACTCAATGAGATGAGTGTTGATGCAATTATTGGCCATTCATGCTGTCTCTCTTCGTATTAATCTTTGCGAGTTGTTTTACAACTGAATTCGATTTCTGTCGTGCCTAAAATTGCTTGGGCATTCTCGCGATCTCTCGGTGCTGGTTTTTGGGTTTTTTTCATGATAGTAGAATCTGAATTTTGTGGGCCTCCATTTTTCGACGAAGTCTACAATCTCGCTGTTTCTCAGCCACAGTTTTTGCTAGAGATTTTATCGTAATACAATCGCCATTTGTTTGTGCCTCGCGTTCGTTTTTTTTTTTCAGTTTGTACTCGCTCATTCTTTCATTTTCAGATTAATAATAATTTTTGTTTGAAATATCAAATTTTACTAGACACTGATGGGCTCTAGTGCCCTATATCAATCGAGTATGAAGCAAACGTAAATCAGGACCCTCTACCAATCGATAAAGGAATAGAGGACTCCGCTTTCGATTGATAGAGGGCGCATTGTGGATGCTTATTTGCTGCCATCATTTACGTGTTTAGCCTGTTTTTTTCATACTTGGTGATAGAGGGCGCTGCGCATAATTTGCGTGACAATTTTCGCTGCGACGATCATCTTTCACCACAGGCGTAAATATAAAAAACGATTCTAAAGAAGTAAACTTCAAAAATTGGGAGTTCTCGAGATGTTTCTGATTACAGCCCCAACGTTTTTCACAATACTCGTAAAGTTATGGAGATTTAACTTAATATGTACATGCGCCTCTGAAAATCGGTCCAGATTTTGCTTCGTAATTTATGCAGATATTTTAGGTTCAACTTCACATATAACCTGTAATAGTTTTGGTTCAAAGTTCTTTTTCATTACAAGACAATGGAAAGAATTTCATGAAAAAGTCAAGACTAAACGATTTTGTGTGAATCACAAACAAATCCGATACTAGCCGGTCAAAATTGTACATATGATCAAGGGTTATCATGTAACAAACAAATTGTCGCGACCTGAACCATTTCACTGCTATTAATATCTACTTTCCATACGTTTGATATTGCTAAAATTTTGGAACCCATTGCAGATGTTATCATGGAAATACGTTTGAAATCAATCATGGTTTGAAAGTTTTTTATACAAAATCCTATGACATCACGATCAAGGTTCCCAAGTACTAAGTTCCGAAGCTATTCGACACGCTATGTATGAGTGCCATTTTTTGTGTAACTTCTCTTAACCAATGGCCAATTTGACAATTAATTTTTATGTTTAAACTTCGAAAAACAGTCAAGTCAACTTCCGATCAGTTGAAATATCTACATACATAAGGTACATATGAGAAGTAACTTTACAAAACGAGACAATTCCATTTTTCTAAAACGTTGGGAAATTGAGTAAGTTCGTAGAGACACCATGTTAATGTGCAGTTTTGGCCTCGTAACAGTATACAGATGATAGATAATCATGTTTTACATTAAATTAATTCATATAACGGAAATTAATATTTAGGACTGTGAAAGGTAGAAGGATTTGAAACTTGGCATTGTCTCGTTTTGTTAAGAACAATTGGAATGATCACGTTTTGCTGTGTAATGATAATGTGATTATATTGTTGTAGTATGACGAAATTGTTATAGAAAAATGATTAATTTATTATTGTAATTTTTCTAATGAGTACGAGTAGATCAACAAATCTTCTCATAAATTGAAAAACTGAAACTAAAAATGGAACTAAATTGAAATCTTGCAGCTGCCCCGGATGGGTGAAAACATTATAATATTTAGTAAATTATCATATTTACATAACTATTGTATGTATGTATTACATTTTTGTTATCTTTTATATAATCTGATTTGCTGATGTTGGTGTAGAAATTCATTTCATTACTATAGAATTGTTACGTTTTGATGCGAAGTAGTGTTTTTAAGTTTAATTTTATACTGAAAGAAACAACTTTCTCTATGTTTTGACTGTGTTTTCTGATCTGATACATTTCAGACCGATGAATGCAAAAACACAAAAAAAAACCAAATCGGAAAAATTGGAATTGTCTCGTTTTGTTCAGGATTTATCTCATATGTGCTCGTATGTGACTGGCCAAATGCAATAATATGGTAAACATGCAGTTCTCCATGAACGTACAAATTATTCATAAGTTTCAATAATGAAATGAATTATGTAAGAATTTTTTGGTTGGACTGCATTAGATGTTGAATGTAAGAGTGCATATGACGTCACTACGCATTAGACAAGGTCATGATCGTAAAACCAGATTCTCTCGAGATCAAATCGTTTCAACTTGTTGATTGACAAATTAAATATTCAACAATCATTGGAATTGCTCCATAAATAAATAATAAAAATAAACAATAATAATAATAATTTATTTTAATCTTTTATATAATTTTAACAAAATAAATACATACTACATACATTAAATACAATAGATTTAATTAAAATAAACTTTCCACTACACACATTTACCAATATGTATTGTATAATATTTTCCATGGTACAATTTTGGTGTATCATAAATTACTTAATTTTCTTCATAATCATCGTTGTCGTCGTCACTTCTATTTTGAATGTTGCTGTTATTGCTGCTGCCGTATTTTGAGCTCTTCACGTTTGCGTTTGCGTTTGCGTTTGCGTTTGCGTTTGCGTTGGTGTTGGTGTTGGTGCTGTTGTTGTTGGTGTTGCTATTGCCGCTATTTCTACTTTGGCCGCGACTATTGTTATTGTTGGTGGTGTGGACGACTTCAACGCTATGTTGGTTAGACTCAAAAGAATCTAAGCAAACCTTATTGCATTCTTCCAGCGATTTGAAGTTATTAACATTTCCGGCACAGCCGCCGTAATAGAAGGTGGCGCATTTCATGCGACGCATATCAAAATAGAAACGCTTCACTTTGGCTCTGCAATAGCCAAAGTCCATTGGCATTAAGCACATTTCCGGAATACCTGCAACATGAAAAATAATAATGCAGTACTGAATGTGAATTACCACTGTTAAGAATAGGTACATAATGATGATTGGAATACGGAATATGGAATGCGCATGCATGCGCACGCGCACGCACACGGAGAGGAAGTGCGGGTTGGATTCATGATAATTTTATCAAAAATTATGATTTCTTCCTAAAATTTGGATACAATTTCAATTCATTGTTCATTCATTGTTTTTTTTGTCAGATCTGTAAAAGAATGCAGTCTGTTGACTTCGTTTGAATATGTATGACTGCATCATTCTATTCTTTTGGTAGAGCATGAAGAATTAAGCCATGAAATCATAAATCATTTTCAAGTCAATGACTGATGATTCTTTTGTGAAATGTTGTCATGTATGAAATCATGAATGTGTAGTCTCTTGTATGAAGTCTCGATCTGAGTCTTTCATTGATCGACTTGAAGTCAATCGATGTCAACTGACGAGAGTAAAGCCAATTGAAGGTAACTAACAGAAAGGTGAGTGAAGTCATTAAAATCAACTGAAGTAACCAAGAGCGCTAAAATATTTCCTTCTCCCGTAAAGTGTGAAAACTATAAAACAGTGAACGAAAACTTTTAGGCCTTGGGAATTTTCATATAAAAAGGTGTGAAATTTATAGCTTGGCTAAGTTGAGCGACATTGGTTAAAAATTAAGTTCGTTAATTTAAAAAAAATATTCAATCATGAAGGCATTATCCAATTTACGTCATCAGGAGGTCATATCGAAAGTAATTGAAGGTAGAATGAGAAGTACTATAAATCTTAGTTTTTTCAGATATTTCACTGATGATTCTTTCGTAAAATCATGTTATAAAGTCATGAATGCGTAGTCCTCTTGTATGAAGTCTCGATCAGAGTATTTCATTGATTGCCTTGAAGTCAACCGATCTCAATTGACGTGATTAAAGCCAATTGAAAGTGACCAACAGGAAGATCAGAGCCAATTAATTTACTTCTCCCGTACAGGTGAGAAATATAACACAGTGCGACACTACTTTTCAGGCATGGGGTCTTTCATATGGAAAGGAATGTGAGGTTGTCAAAGTTAACTGACATTTGTGCCAATAAAGTTCGTGTTTTTAATTAATTTGAAAAAAATATTCAATATCAAAAAGTATAATGCGATTTGCGTCATCAGGAGGTCAAATCGAAAGTAATTGAAGGTAGAATGTGAAATACTATAAATTCAAATTTTTTCTGTAATTTTGAAGTCAATGAGTGATCATTCTTATGTTGAAGTCATGAATGTGTTAGTCTCTTGAATGAAGTCTCGATCTGAGTATTTCATTGATTGACTTGAAGTCATTCAGTTGAAGTCAATCGATGTCAACTGAAGTGATTAAAGCCAGTTGAAGGTGACCAACAGAAAGGTGTGAGCGCCAATATATTTACTTCTACCGTAAAGTATGAAAACTAAGTAAAAACACAGTGCGACACTACTTTTCACGCATTGGAGTTTTTCACATGGAAAGGAATGACATTTTGTTGGTTGTTGAAGTTAAGTGACATTTTTACTACTAAAATTTGTGTTTTTTTAATTTATTTCAAATAATTAAAATTTAAAGGCATTATGCGAATTACGTCATCAGGTGGTCGAATCGAAGGTAATTGAAGGCAGAATATGAACTACTATAATTTTTTTAACCATTATGTATTCCCTGGCCAATCCATCAGAATAGGAGCCAGCAGCTAAATATGAGGATAAATTATTGGATTACATTTGAATTTGCCAAATGTCAACTCCAACAAAATTTTGAAATCATGACTGCTACTTTAATCATAATGTGAAGTCATGGTATTACTTATTGTGACTTATATACGTATATTTCTAATCAAGTCACAGTTGACTGCTCTAACTGACTGGCCAGTCATAGACTTTAAGAAGACATAGGTGACAATAATGTTTAAAATCATATTAAGTCTCAAATGGAATGAAGTCCCATTCGTAATGACTCACTCAGCTCAAAATGAATGGATTCTTTTAAAGCTTTGTTTTTTGGTCAATTTCTTCTTTTTTACTTTAACTTTTAATGGCACAACAGCCCATGGAGGGCCTAGGCCGAGCTTTTCGCATCCATTCATGTTGTGCGTGTTATATTTGTACATGAATGGAAAGTACCTACAGTTTAATGCCGAATCCGAACGGCGAAGTGAAAAGCTTTTCATAGGCAATTTTTACTCTTGTAGGTTTGCCAAGAGGTGGTGCTGGGTGCCGTGTAGAAAAATTATTTTTTCTACTTTTTAATTTTGCCTGTGCCGAGATTCGAACCTCGGACACTCTGCGTAGCAGTCCAACGCACTACCACTACGCCACAGCGACCACCAATGGTCAATTTCATATTTGTATTATATTTTTTTACTAACCTTCATAACGATCCGGAGCATTTATGCCAACAGCAGCCGTTGCATCTGAGACACTAAATGTTGCAGCTATTGCCAGAAATATGAAGGATATAAGGTATTTCATTTTTCTGCAGATGAGTTGATGTAGTCGGTGCAAGTGTTAACTGCAGCAGTGAATGAATGCTGTGAATTTCCGCTTCGATTGAAAACAAAAGTTTTTTTTTTTGTTATTTTTTTTTTAATTTTACTATTTGAAACGTTAACAGTATTCGTGCTGTGTCTGCAATCGATGCTTTGCTTTTCACTTTTCTTCTTCACTTTTACTATAAACTGCTATTCGTGCGGTCTGTCTAATGCTCGCCTGTCCGTCCGTTCATCCGTCCGTTCGTCCGTTGAGATTTCGATGTCGCGATGCGCTGAAGTAGAACTTGCGCTTCCAGATGAAACGTTGCAATCGAACAGTGAAAAATAAATGAAAATTACAACAACAAAAATTTAACAAAAACAAAAAGAAAAGCAAAAAAAAAATTATCTGCAATGCAACGGCGATTAAAAGAGTATCTCTGTACTTGTATTTGTATCGCTAACTAAGTATGGTATTTGTATGTATGTACCATATGTATGTAGGATGTTGCAAGTAAGTATCGCTGCGATTCATTCGCTGGCAAATTGCTATTCCAATAATTTGCTCAATTGTTCCGGTGCAATAAAATGGTGAAAATTTGTAAAATTTAATTTGAAGTGTTTTGAGTTTCGCGTGTTGAAGCGTTCAGATCGATTGAAGCGTTCAGAATGAACTGAGCTCACTCAGCGATTGTGCTGGCAATAAAAATAAACGGCAGCAACAGGCCGAAGACTAAAGATTTAATTACCACCACCACAATTCAAAAACAGAAATATGGAAAACAAAAAAACAAATGAAAAACACAAAAATTCAATTCGAAAAATATAAGCATCTTACTCGTAAACAAACACTAAAAAAAAAAAAAAATCCATAACAAAAAATACTGCTGCGTACTTGAAACCAGTCTCAAACTCTCCGCATTGTTGTTGCTGTTGTTTGCAACGCCACTGAGGCTATGGTCTGCGGGACGCACGTTTAACTGGAGGGACGGTGAAAGGTCGAATTGAATGAATCTTAACTGAAAATAATATTCATCATCTACATACTTGAAGTAGTTTCGTTCTTACCTTACCTTCGTACGTTACGTTGAAATAATTTCTAGCGACAGTCACTAAACTTCAAAGAACATTGCGTTGGAGGGAGCAGTATTCACTGCATACATAGCTGACACACACACACACACACACACACACACTCGTACGCATACACCCATACCTAGGTACGCGTATATAAGTACACGAAAGCTGGGGGAATGTCAATATGCGTGCGCATGCGTTGCAAGTTTTTACACTCAGAGAAAGAATTAACTACATACACGCACTAGACTAAATTGACATGCCGGAGAATTTTACCTCGTTGACCTCACAAATGTAAACAAATATGTACAATATTTTGAAAGCGAACCCTCCTTTGGAACTCCTTTCAACAAGTTTTACTTCAATTAACTACTTCAATGACACAAGTGCACAAGCCTTTTCGCATTTGTTTAGCTATTTGGCATTGTAATTTTTCTTGCTGGGGGTTTTGCTTCGAGAGTCAATAAATAGATGTGAATCGTCGAATATAGCTCAGGAATTATGTTAATATGTTACTAACGATGTCAAAATCTACTCCTAGCTACCCTTGCTAAAGATGATATGAATCAAAAATATAGTAAGTAAAGGGTGATTCTTTAAGAGATTGGGTTTTGAAAATTCAAAATATCACAGAAACTGTGCAAAAGTGCATGAAATTTTTATTTGAATCGATAAATCAAGTCCTGCCATTTACTTTTTAAAGATAATTTCATTTAAATGTTGCCCGCGGCTACGCTTCAAGTGGCACACTTTTTCACACATTTCGGACGGAATCTCACGCAATGACGCGTTCAATGTTGGCTTCCAAAGCAGCAATCGTGTTTGGCCCTATAGACAAGAGACTTAACATAGCCCAACAAAAAATAGTCTAACGGGGTCAAATCACACGATCTTGGTTCTTGGTGGCCAATTGGCTGCACCAAAACGTGAGATTAATTGCTCACCAAATTCGCCACTCAATTGATGCATGGTTTCGCGTGCAGTGTGGCATGTGGCATTTGGCACCGTCCTGTTGGAACCACATGTCGGCCGAGTCTAATGTTTGCATTTTCAGCAAAAAAAAGGCAGTTTTCATCGAACGGTACCTTTCCCCATTGACCGGCCTTCATCGTCTTTGAATAAGTACGGCCCAATGATGCCGCCTGCCCATAAACCGCACCAAAATGGTGCATTTTTCGGGATGCATTAGCAGCCGCTGTGGTCGCTGTGGTGTAGTGGTAGTGCGTTGGACTGCTACGCAGAGTGTCCGGGGTTCGAATCTCGGCACAGGCAAAACCAAAAAATATAAAAAATAATTTTTCTACGCGGCACCCGGCACCACCCCTTGGCAGGCAATGGCAAACCTACAAGAGTAAAAATTGCTATGTAAAGCTTTTCACTTCGCCGTTCGGATTCGGCATTTAACTGTAGGTCCCTTCCATTCATGTACAAATCTAACACGCACCAAAACGTGAGATTAACTGCTCACCAAATTCGCCTCTCAATTGGGCTGTTGTGCCATTAAAAGTAAGTAAAGTATTGGTAGCTGCTGCTAGAGACCACACCCAAAGGTGGGTGGTGAACTGACAGCTCGAGATCAGATAAAGAAGCGGGGTATATGGCCAAAAAACCAATTTGTTATCGGTGTCCTTTGATTGCATTCCCTCTATAATTCTTCCTCTTTCTTCCTCCTACCTATGAATCTTCCTTCCAATCAACAAAATGCTCTGCATTCATAGGGGTGTAGAATGTAACAAAAACAAAAAAACATTCGGACCCCATGGGATTAGATTAGCTTCTGGTGTGGGCAGGAAGTTCATAGACCTTCCGTAGCAATCAGTCTGTTAGAGCATTGTACTTTGCCCAGGGATAGTAGAAGGGTTAAGTGGGTAAGTGTAGCTAAAAGATATACCATATCATATACACTGGTAGAACCTACAGTTTACCACCGGTTCCGAACTGCGGGGATTTGGCAATTTGTTAGCACTTGGTGATTTTGTCATTGCCTATTAAGTGCTGCACTTATATACTTTCTCATGATTCTTATTCAATTCATATCTGCAGAAATATATATAGTTTATGAGAGTTAGCCACTGGAGCAAGAGGGGAACCAAACCCATAACATCTCCGGTGAAAGTTTAGCGCTCTATCCACTAGACTAGCGAGGACGAATATGGGAGAGTATTTTTGCCCTACACAGCTCTGTGCAAAGTTCAACCTCGAATGTGGTTGTAAAAGCCATTTTATAAAGGGTTTTCCGGTAGGGACATAAATATTTTTTAATTAAATACAAACGCACTCAAACGCACTTGATTTGGCAATGTTAAAACGTTATTCACGGTTTACATTTTTATCATGGTTTACATTTTTACCATGGCGAATTTCCCGGATGAGGAACTATTCGAATTTATTAAAAATTACTACCGAAATTCTGTGTCGGTCGCAACTTTAAGAGCGCTACAGTGGATAAATTCGAGTCAACATATTCACTATTGAATATTTCTGTGCTCAGTGAGAAGAATCGAAGTCGGTCGAAGTACCGTAAATATAACAGCCGTGTTTCAGTTCAAAATGAGCCAAACCAATAGATTCTACTTCGTTCACTTTTTCTTTCTTTTAATGGCACAACAGCCCATGGGCGGCCTAGGCCGCGCTTTTCGCATCCACTCATGTTGTGCGTGTTATATTTGTGCATGAATGGAATGGACGTACAGTCTTATGCCGAATCCGAACGGTTTGCCAGTGGCTGCCAAGTGGTGGTTCCGTGCAGAAAAATGGTTTTTTTATACTTTTTGATTTTGGCCTGTGCCGAGATTCGAACCCCGGACATACCACTACGCCATAGCGACCACGTGTATGCTGAAACTTCTCCAATTGTGCTCTGCAAACGTTTGAAGAAAATCCTGAATTTCGTTCAGCGAGGAAGCTCATTTTTGTCGATTTAACACCGTTGAATTTCTTTTTATGGGGTTAAGTGATTCATTTATACCAGGAACAATATCGAACGCGAAATTGCTAATGTTCCAGCCGATATGTGTGAAAGAGTAGTGGAAAATGGGCTCCAAAGAATCGATTGCTGCAATTAATCTTTGTTTTATTTAAATACAAAATTGTTACGCCCCTATTCAAAAACCCTTAAAATAGTAATACTACACTCAGATAGCCAAGCTCAAAGATCAGAGCAACTAACTTCCTACTTAGTAAAGTAATGCCTAGAGCTTCTTAATACATTAGGCGATAATAAGAGAGTCACCTAATTTTGGTTACCTGAGCTACCTGTGGGCTCAACGATATCGCCGACCAACTAGCAAAGAACCGAGCGGCCAATATAATACCCCTTTAGATCATAGTAAGAATGATAGAACAGATTAAACTCGCACGATACTCGTATGTTTGAAGGGAAAAGCTCGCCCTAGGCCCAACATGAGCTGTTCGTTGGGTCATTAAAGAAAATGTGGTAATTTTTGCATTTATTTACATACTTTATTCTACAAATACAATATAAAAAAGTATCCTTCGCAACAAAAGAATTAAGAAATATTAGGTTCTTCTACTCCATTTACCCGCAGACAAAATTCAATTTATTACAGGCAAGTCTTCTCGCATTCATCTTTGGACTCAAATCGATTATCATTTCCCTGACAACCGCCATATAAGAATTTCTCACAGGCCTTCGTCTCAGTGTTGTGATAATAGCTCAGATCAGATCCTCGGCATGGTCCAACTTCTTTTGGCAATGCACAAGCTGAAATAAGTAATTTGAGAATGATAGATATGAGTGATTCTGGAGAATATTTATAAGAAAACTACCCTAGGTCAATACTTTCTCAGTAACCTACTGAGACTTGACTCTAAGTGATAAGATAAATCGTTGATTTAGGGAACCAAACTTAATTATATAATAAGATTTAAATGGTATGAGAAATATGTAGGTTCCGTTATAAGAAAGGGAGACTTGAGAAACCCACGTGGTTAGGTTAGGTTTCGCAGATCGGATAATTAAAATAATTCACCGAATATTTACCTGATTTATCCACTCCTTGGACGGTAGCAGCAAATAACAGCGCACAAATGCTGAATAAAACGAGAAAAACACACTTCATTGTAGGCGGAATGACTTAAGTACGAAAGTTGGCTTGCCGTTAACAACTTAGTGACCGACTGGTTGACTGTATTGCAATTTAAAATGTGACAGCAAATTGACGATGGGCAATCGTTTTTATACACTCCATGAAGCTGAGATTATCTCAGCTGAGATGATTGTTCAAGTGTTTCCCTTCCAGCAATTATCATCTACACACTCTCGTATGAAGCCTCATTATTGATGCCACCGTTGTTGATAAGCGGGAGCACTCTATCTTCATCTTCACCTTTTTGTATTCACTACATACTTACCATATACCTATACTTACATATGCGAGTGTATATTTATTTATTTATTTATTGATATATTTCAGCTTTTACTTATTTTGCAATTAACATGCTGTTGTTATTTTAAACACTTGAAGATCAATTGAGCTGTGAACAACAACAACAACATCAGATTCTCAATGAAGCCTAAATAATTTTTTTGGCTACCTTTAACAAACATTGTGCTACAGCCACATACAATTACGATTACGACTAACTATCAATTAAGTAATTGTTCTGATGGTTGTTCCTGACCCTTTCAGACCCTTCAGATTTTCAAAAAATAATAATTTATTGAATCAAATTCGATTCGCACGACATAAAGGCATGCGAAAAGCTCGGCCTAGGCCCTCCATTGGCTGTTGTTCCATTAAATGAAAGAAAGAAAGAAGTTCGACTGGATTGGATTGCATGCATTGCATATGAGACAATGATAAAAAAACAACTTTTATGTAATTTATAAAAATATTAAATATCGTAATCGCGAACTTGAAACCCATACGCGCTAATCGGATTGCGTAAGATCGATAAGTATAAGTATTGCATAATACATAATCGTAGGTACTTGCATGTATACTAGCGGAGCTAGGGATTGCGGTAATAAAGGCTCTTCGCCTTCAGTTTGTTTGTTCTTTTAAAAAGGCCTTGTATTCAATGCTCGTAATTGAGCACATTGTAATCGAGGAATACCTTGCATCCTCTTTGGCGTGTAACACTCCATCCATATTGACGACGAATACATGACTACGAATAGCCGTCAACTGTTGCCATGTAGCCAGCTACTTGATTACAATGAAAGCGGCAGCAGCAGTACAGACACAAGCAGTTCTCTTCACGCTCTTTCTTCTACTCTTCCTGTTGCTGCTTGTCAAATAGTGGAAATATGGTAGATTTAAATTGGCAACAGCAACAATTGTGGTCAACGTTGTCGTTACTTACACTACAACCGATGCTAAGTTTTGACCACCTCGATAAAGCTTCACCAGTCGCCTCTACTATGCTCGATAAAGCTGCCCGCCAGTTGATAAGGTCAAGTGCAGTCAGGTCGCCCTGTACCTGGTCTTTACACCAGAGACTAGGACGTCCTCTTCTGCGTGTTCCTTCACAGTGACTCAAACGAAGCATCCTTCTAGCCGGAGCGATTTCTTTCATTCGCTCAACATGGCCGACCCAGCGAAGCCGCTGGATTTTTATACGCTTGACTATGTCAGTGTCGGCGTTCAGCTCACAGTTCCATCTTATTCGATACACGTCGTCCACGCACATTGGACCATACATCATACGGAGTATCTTTCTCTCGAATGCTCCTAACAGCCTCTCATCATTGATGGTCAATGTCCACGTCTCGGCGTCATATATTAAGACGGGAAAGATGAGGGGCATATAGAGCGTTATTTTCGTCGGTCGAGAGAGGGCTCTGCTTCTCAATTCCCTACTTAGCCCGTAGTAATACCTGTTAGTTAGCAAGAGTTAATCTCCGCTTGGTCTCTGGTCTCAGGGCTTACATTATTCCTGGTGTAAATGCTGATTCCTAGGTAAACGAAATTCTTGGCAACTTCCAAAGTACTATAGGTATAATTGTCAGCAGTGAGTTTTTGTCCAAGACGCCGTGACTCTTTGTTTGTCGACAAAAGGTATTTCGTTTTGTTCTCGTTTACCACTAGACCTACTCGACGAGACTCCCTTTCCAGGTTGGAGAATGCTGCACTGACTGCTCGCGCGTTTGTGCCAATGATGTCAATCTCATCAGCGTGCGCTAGCAGCATGACGCTCTTGTAACAAATAGTACCAGAGATGTCGATGTTCGCAGCACGAATTTTGTATTTTCTCCAGCATAAGGTTAAAGAAGCCGCATGATAGGGAGTCACCTTGTCTGAAACCTCCTCAAATGGCACGGAGAGGTTTGCCCCAATTTTCACAGTCCTGATGGAGTCGGTCAGTGTCAGTTTTCAAAGATGAATGAGCTTTGCGTTGACCATTGCGGCGAACAAGTGATCCCAAGTCGTGTGTCTCGTCAATGTTATCATGTTGCCGGCAAAATAATCGTCTGCATAAAGAATGTGTATTTTTATAATTTGACAGATGTGGCTGTGTAGCTGCCATGTATGTAGTTGGGGAGAGGGTCCTACACTTTTCAGTTCTCTCAATTGTAGAGCAACTCGGGCAAAGTATGAATGAAATATAAAAAAGTAAATGAAGACCACAGTAGCAGAAACCAAAATATTGAAAAATTTTGAACGTTATCGAAAATGCTCAAATAGCATCGCCCTGGCAAACTAACTAAGGTCAAAATTAAATTTGTCATTGATTTCATACACTGAAATTTTCAGTGTATCATAGTTGTAAGTCATTTACGATCAGGTGTAAATGAGTTAAGATTAAAAAAAATATTTGAGAATTTATTCAGTAAATACAAATTTAGTAGATTTTCATGTACATTGTACATACCTAGTATACATACCTAGTATACTTAAATATACAAAAATAAAAATAAAAATGAAAAAAAAAACAAAATATAAGTAAATAGAAACTAAATCAATAACAAAAATAAAACTAACAAACAATTCACTAAATTTGCTTAATATTATACTCGTATGTAATCATTTTATAGTATGTACGAGTTTTTTACATACTTTGTAAAATGTTCTCGAGTTTATTAATTTGTTGTGTTCAACTTGAAACCTGAACTATTTAAGAATCGTTGAAGCAGCATCACGAGTATGTGTTTTTAATTTTACATATTGGCCAACAGCGATGACATCATTCACGTACGGAATTAGGCAAGATACACGCCACGCAACTAGCAAAGGACCGCTTGGAAAGTACGAGTTAATACCTACATATGTATTAACCCTAGAATGTGCTAACCTTGAACAGTGAGTGCAAACAACTCGGCTATATTTTTTTATTTCTTTTTTATTTTATAATCCCTTTTATTAAACTTTTAAATATTTATTTTAACTATTTACGAGTACATCAGTTTTTATTATTTTTCTTACACCCAAAAAAGAAAAAAAAATTTAATAGACGATTGATTAGTATTTCAGGATGTCTATTCTATAAGTACGGTTAAATGGCACTGCTCTACTTAACCTCCGGGTAGAAATTTCTGACTCAAGTATCGTTACCAAGTGCTCGTCTGGTATCGGGCTTACGCATTCGATACTGGCATAAAAGACTTTTTATTGGTAAAAGTTGGGTTGCCAATTTAAAATAGAAATTAAAAATTGCGCCCATCATTGTGAGATGCCCTACACAAGTTTACTTCTTCAAAACGTTTTCATTTTGGAGTTTCAGGTTAGGTTTAGTAGGGCTTTTAAAAACCAGAATCTATCGCAGACATAACAGGCGTGACCGAAGGAATTTTTAACGATTTACTGATTTATGCAAACGATAAGCCTTGTATAGTTCAGTTTGAGCATTCTCTGATCCCAGGTGTGCTACATCTGGATTAACTTTATTTTGATCATTTACATTTCCAATGCATGCAAAATTCAAGTTGTCATTGATTTCATACACTTACATTTTCAATGTATCATAGTTGTACGCCAAGTTGTCATCCACTCCATCAAAATATTCATACTCAAAGCATGCGAATTTATTTGCTACGTCATTATAATTATAATCTTATCATCATCATCATTATTATCATCATTATAGGTAATAATCATCTTCCTCATCAAAATATTTAGGTTGTATGATCTGAAGAGGTGGAAAATTTGTAACTTGCCTGTCTGAGGACTCGCAAATGTTATGAGGTTGACTAGAAACTTGGCAAATCTCGTCTATGTTTTGGTATTCTGATGCGAGTTGATTTCTTTCCACTGAGGAAAGTTTTTCACGCAAAACTACCCTTCTCTTTCGTTGTGAAGCGGGGAATTTGTCCAGATCAATGAGACTGCCTGGTGCTGTATAATCTGAGGGACTTCGTTGGGACTCAATGACATGAGTTTTGTATTGGCTCTAATGAACTCATTTGCCATTCATGCTGTCTTTCTCCGCATTAGTCTTTAGAATTCTGTTGTGCCTCAAGTTGCTTGCGAAGTCCACACTTTCGTGATCGCTCAGTGTTGGTTTTTGGTTTTTTTTTTTTAAACGATAACAAAATCTATGGTCGCTGTGGCATAGTGGTAATCCGTTGGACTGCTACGCAGAGTGTCCAAGGTTCAAATCTCGGCACAGGCAAAATCAAAAAATAGAAAAAATAATTTTTCTACACGGCACCCGGCACCACCTCTTGGCAGGCAATGGCAAACCTGCAAGAGTAAAAATTGCCTATGAAAAGCTTTTCACTTCGCCGTTCGGATTCGGCATTAAACTGTAGGTCCCTTCCATTCATGTTCAAATATAACACGCACAACATCAGTGGATGCGAAAAGCTAGGCCTCCATGAGCTGTTGTGCCATTAAAAGTAGAGTAAGATAACAAAATCTGAATTTTGTGGGCCTCCATTTTTCGACGAAGTCTACATTCTCGCTGTCCCTCATCTGCAGTTTTTTCCGGAGATTTCATACAATCGCCGTTTGTTTGTGCCTCGCGTTTGTTTTTTTTTCAGTCTATACTCTCTCATTCTTTCAGCTCTAGAAATATCTAATGATTTTTGTTTGAAATGTCAAATTTTACTAGAAACTGATGAGGCAGCATCCTCTATCAATCGAGTATGATTCATACTCAGCACCCTCTATCAATTAAGTTCGATTCATACTCGTGGATACTTATATGTGGATATCATTTATGTGTATTAATATGCATTCTAATTGTTTTCATACTTGATTGATACAGGGTGCTGCCCATCATTTCCGTGACAATTTTCGCTGCGACGATCATCTTTTATCCTCTCGTAAATATAAAAACGATTCTAAAGAAGTAAACTTCAAAAAGTATAATTTTACTTTTTGACTTTTGGGGCCAAAGTAATGTCTTAATGTGAATTGGCTGCCATTTCGTTAGAAATTCCAAAAAAAATGTGCTCTTTTTTCACGGAATGCTTATTTGAAAGTGTAAAATTTATGACATTAAGTTGGAAAAATTGTATCGGTCAAATGAGCGCCTCCAGAGTTAATTCACTTTTTTTGTTCTATGTTTGTTTTATGGCATTTTGGCTCCAAATTGGAGATTTGTAGGTGCGTATCGCTCCATTGCTTGCTGTTAACTAAAGTTTTATTTGGCTACAACATAACTGTCAAAGCACAATGACATGGAATGGACGCCGTGACGTAGTTAGAAGTGCGCTGGCCTGCTACGCAAAGTGGTGTCCGAGGTTCAAATCTCGGCACAGGCAAAACCAAAAAAAAGTAGAAAAACTATTTTTGCTACACAGCACCACCTCTTGGCAGGCACTGGCAAACCTAAAAGAGTTACCAACAATGTAATGTAATGTATGTACTATATTCATCTTTAGCATGCAGACATTGGCAGGTGTAGATGCAGAGTAAGTATCCGTGCGAAAAAAAACCGTGTACTTCGTGACTAGTACTGTAATTTATAAATGTTGTTGTTGCACTTGGATTAGCTACTATATTACATAAAAATTAAAATATCTAAATAAAATAATTTAAAGAAAAACAAGTCCAAAAACCAGGATCAAGCGTATCTAGTGTAGATACCTAGGTGATATTTAGTTTTAGCACCACAAACACCAAAAAATAGAAACCCACTAATATACTAGCGCCATCTTCTGCTAATACCATAGATAATTTTACTGTTGTACACTACGACTGAAAAGTTGTACTAATGTACTTAAAATGCATCCCTTCTCATTTAACTGTTGTTTTTTTCTCATTTTATTTTTCATATGTTTGAACACTCACTTGAATATATAAATAAAAAGTATTAAAACGGTTTTTATTAAATAAATATACAATACTATATAAATACAATACTGGAAATGTTGAAATTCAAAGAAAATAATTAGAATATTATCGAATTAAAATTAAATAAGTAAAAACTTAGTTGGGAGCTTTACATTGTATCAAATTGATAAGTCAACGACTTCACTTAGCTTCGCAAAATTAACAATGGATGTGTATTGTAATTGTAATTTTAACCTTTGTGCTGCTCTAGACATGTTTCTGAATCAAGTGAACGAGCCTCACTAGAATAATAGCCAAAATGTAAAAAGCCTGATTAGAGTTTGAGTTTGTCGCCTACTTCTTATCCAAGCACGTACACAACGAAAAACGAGAAACTGACACAATCTCAGCTGTTCATGCCGGGCTTGCAGAAAGAGCGTAACCAAGTCAATGTTTTTTTTTTTTGTTGTATTCGAAATTATATAATTATTATTTGTTCTTAACAGCATATGTACCATATGTATGTATTTTGTTTTTTATTCCATAAAATATATGTAAGTAGAGAAATAAATTATTGTACAATTAATGCCATAATACATAAAGTAAGAGAATATAAATTATATACATATGTATTTAAGAATATATGAATGCATGTATGTATGTACATATGTACTATATATGTAAGTGTATGTATCTTCCATATATCACAAGAACTCGTAGTTGCACAGTCAATATCTCAGTTTTTGCATGCAGTCCCGGCGGCACTCCTCGAATGTTAGAAAATTATTATCCGTCGAACCACATCCAGTGTAATAGAAACTAACGCAGTTCCCGGTTTCTTCGTTGTAAGCGTAGCGTAAGAGTTTCCCACGACATAAACCAGGCGCCTTCGGCTGCCTACAAGCTGAAGAAGAAGAACATTGATACAATAACAGAATGCAACGAGTAGGGCAGCTGCTGGTGCTGCAGCTAATACCACACACATATATGTATGTATTTATTTGTTATACGCACCAGAACGATTTGCTGTGTCCGACGACATTGCTGTGCTAAACATGAGAAGCATTGTGGCTATGCCGAAGCACCAATGTTGGAACATTATTTTCATTTCGTATCGTTGCGCTTCCTTCCTTGATGATGGACTATGAGTAGAACGATTTTGAATAGCGGTTAGTTCCGCTAACAGCTTTTCCGAAATGCCGCCGCAAAGTCTGTTCAGTTGTTCTTGTGTTTGTTTCGCAATTGCCACTGGTCGGAGATTTTTGGTTCGGTTTTAATTACGCTAAAAGTGCAAGAGTCGAGTGCCGTTTGTTTGTTTCGATATTTTCTTCTTCTGCTCCAAGCTCCGTGCGAAATATGATAAATTACTTTAATAATTATTAAATGAAGCGAGACTGCGGACGAGCTTATTTTGAATGAATGACATAAACATACACAACGAGAAAGTAGAGAATGAAGCGATCGCTTTGACATGTTCGAGTGTTTGGCTTTTCTGTTGTCTCTTTGTTTACTACGATCGCACGTACATAACTATGTATGTATGTATGTATGTATGAATGTGTATACATATGTATACGAGACTACATAAGTTACTACCGCCTAAATTTAACCACTCATACCTCTGATGTGTTCAAATTAGCGCGTTCTTGGAACGACAGAAGACTTACGTCTAACACATGCGATTGGCATACAGGGTGTCGTCGGTGCTGGTTGGTGAGTTATCAGTTGATTGGGAGTTTTGTACTTCAATACAGTAGGTGCGAGTACCTCAGTATGATGAAATGTTTTATTTCTAATGGAAATTCTTCAATACTTCAGCTAGCAAATTGTAATCTCTTTTGTTTGTCAATGAAAATCTTTCATCATTTCTATGTAAAATTATGGTGTACGAATGAACCAGCAAGTCGTCTGGTTACCAACTAAGAGTGAAAGGATTGAAATTGAGACATTTGACCAGGCCAAATCATTGGATTTTCCACCAGATTTGTTGGATCTTTAAAAATAAAACGAGAAAAGTTTTTCAATTGGTAGCATTGTCTTTTTCAGAATTAAAGACACTGTTTCGTTTGGTGGCAATGCTTTTTTCTAAACTCTTTCGAATATTGTTTACCTAACTCAATAATAATAATAACTTCAGTGCTCCATTTCTGAGAACAATAATTTCATGTGACTGACATTGAAATTTCATTTAGTGTAAAAGTGGTACATAATATTCATTAATTTTCGTTTTCAAATATTCTCATGAATTCAATTTAAAATTGTATATAAGAAGCTAGTTAACTGGAATAAAAATCTAGTGGATTAAAAACCAAAAAAACGATTTTTTTTAGGGGTTCTGTTGCATTTTGAAATCCACCAGATTTGGCAACACTGCATTTGCCATTCCAATTCGACCTGAAGGAAAGATATTGCTCAGATGACCAGTGGTGTTACTTCTAGGCAAATTGCATAAAATGTGCAATTTTAGTGGCTTAATTGCAGTTGCTTTCTTTATAAAAGTGTGCATAGTATAATACCCGGTTAATTGAACAACGATTATTTGCGTTTGCCGTTTAATTTTGACACAAATATTACGTTTTTAGTTTACAATGTATTAAAATTATACGGGTAATTACATTATCCGTTTAATTAAAGCATAAATTGTACATTTTCATCGATGCAATTAAGCGGGGATTACTGTAACTGCAAGTTCAACTCATTTCGTTACATACCACAAAAGTAAAGGCTACAAAATTAATGACTTAATACTCGTAATTGTTAAAGTTATCTTTAGGTGTTTTTCTGTTTTTTATTCATATCCATAGGTAAATCATGTAAATATGTGTGAGTGTGCATTCGCACATGTATGCGTGTATGTATGTATACGGGTATGTATATGTGTGTGTTTGTATATAGTATGCATATTGATAAACGATTAACTACATTTGAAAATTACAACAATAATATACACAAATATGAATGCTTTTTGAAACGACTTGAACAGCAAACAAAGAAATAAAATTTAATTATCATGATTAAATGTGAAAATTATTTTATGTAGTAGCTATGTATGTATGTACAATCATAAAAAAGAAGCTGAACAGTTTAAATGAAAAGTAATTTTTGTTTCGTTTTGCGATTAAAGTAATCATCCTCATAAATATTTGATTGTTTGTTTGTTTTTGTTCCTAAATAAAATATTTTAAATTCATTTTTTAATTTTTTCATTTTATAAATTGTATTCCACTCTAAAATATTAATTATGTAGGTATAATAAATTGCAGCGCAAATCTTAAAATAAAATAAAAAATTAAAAAATTTTAAGCTCGTAACAGCAACACTCTAAAAAGAAAAACGTTTGCAAAAAAAGTTTCGTTATCCAATTTCCTTTTGTAAAGAAGCTGGGTGGCATAGGGCAAATTGACATCAATTTCCTTTGGTGCATTCATTTTTATGGCATTCATGTCAATTGACTTTCACACATTTCGCTTTAGAAGTCCTTGTCCCATCCGGTCATATCATCTGGCGGTGGACCTTCAGGATCTGGGGGATAGGCATCAAAGTTGGTTGTGTCTATGACACTCTTTACAGTCGGCATAATTGGAGGCTCAAGGGAGCGATTTTGTAAGCCCCACCAATAGAAACCATCGAACCATCTGCAAGAAAGATCCCAGGAATAAGAATACGAACATTTATTACAGTAAGTGTGAATGTACTTGTGTTTCTGAATTTCGCTGATTCCACCACGCTGATACCCCAAACGTTCCGCTGGATTATCTCGGCATAGCTTCTTTATTAAATTGCTGGCATTACGTGTAATGTTGCGCGGAAATTCAATTGCATCAATACCCTTAAGAATAATGTTGTAGGTACGCATAGGATCCGAGCCAGTAAAGGGCGGTGTGCCTGCATTGAGAAAGGGGTGAAATGCAGCAAATGGATCAATTGCTTGTGAATACGAAAGCATTCGTTTGCATACATACCGGTCAACAGCTCAAACATTAGCACACCTAATGACCAATAATCCGCGCTAATATCATGACCGCGATTGAGAATCACTTCGGGCGCCACATACTCTGGAGTGCCGCAGAAAGTCCACGTCTTTCGACCTGATTGCAATTTTTTGGCAAAACCAAAATCTACCAGTTTCACATAGCCCTTCTCGTCCAGCAGCAAATTCTCCGGCTTTAAGTCCCTATAGATGATATTTCGCGTGTGCAAATAATCGAATGCCTCAACTACGCACGCAGTATAGAATCGAGTGGTCGAATCATCAAAGTTACCCTTGTCGCGTAATATTGTCCAGAGTTCACCGCCCAAACAACTTTCCATCAGCATGTAGAGGTATTTTCTATCCTTGAACGTCTTGAACAATTTAACAATGAATTGACAATTCGCTTCGCCCATAATCTCCTTTTCAGACATGATGTGCTGCTGTTGTCGCGTCTCAACAATTTGTGACTTTTTCATTTGCTTCAGCGCAAATGAGCGATTTGAGTCGCTATTGATTTGTACTAATTCAACGCGACCGAAACCACCGACTCCCAAAGTGGCGATTATACGCAAATCGGTGAGATTTACATCGCGGAACTCTTCATTGATCCTTTAGAAAAAAAAAAAATTGCGAAACAATTAATTTACAATACTTCTACGAAATTAGTTTCGTAATCATTTTGGAAACTTTAACAATCATTGAACATCACAAAAACTTTCTTATTATCTACATTTCATTCTCCAAATAACTATTGGAGTGAAATTCTTTGAAAAGCGTTTGATGATTAAGAAAAGCCCCAAACTTTTGTTCAATTCATGAAGCAAATAAAAAGATTCACCAAAAAGATATTCCATTTCATTTTTAGTATTTTAAAATTTTACTACTTACTTTCTTCGCTCTAGAGTTCCTTCATCGTCGTAGCGATGCTTGATCTCATCTAAATTCGAAATGAGTTGATTGAAGGTTTCGCGATCGATTACCAGGCACGTGACACCATCTGGCGAATCACAAATAATATTTGCTGTACGAAGGTCGTCACTAGGAGAAGACGAAAGAAGGAGAGTAAAATATTATCATAGTGATGAATTTAGTGCTTCAATCAGATTTCCGATTTAACAACTTACCCTTGCAAAGCCTTCTCACCGAAGAAATCACCTTTGCCGAGTGTGCGTATAAACTTCTCTTCGTGCGTATCCGGTAACTTGATCGTTACACGCACTTGTCCCTTCGATATGATAAAGAATGTATCACCACGTGCTCCTTGACGCACAATGTAATCACCGGGCAGATAGTGAGTCTCCTCTAGTACATCGGATATTTTGATGAGCGTATCTTCCGGGAGATTTTTGAATATGGGTACGCTAAAAACGAAAGAGGAAATAGTTTTAAGTTTAATACAAGAACATGAATAAGAAACAATCATCACCAAAATTCTCGTAGTTGACTCAACAATTTCAAGAGCAATTAAATTGGCAATGACATGTTATCACTGGTCTGGTGTTTGGTTCGGTGCGTGTGCGAGTGCGTAACAACATAGCAATCAACTTTATCGATTTAAGTTCAAGTTTGGGCTAAATAGTATCCGTCTAAGTGCAAGCACTTAGGAGTATTTGCAATCATGCACTCATATCGTTCAATAGAAAAATATCTCGTATTTAATATGCGGTCATTGTCCCCTTGCAGTTACAGATGCCGTGCCAAGCAATGCGGCAATCTGATGCAGTAATGCGGTTTTTGAATGTGTGCCTATTATGATGATGACGACGACGACGACCACGACGACGACGATGATGACGACGACGCTTTTCTCGCTCCGACGCGCGCATGCCTTTGGAGAAAGTTAACAAGACACCAAAACAACAAAACACTTCACAGCTACCATATACTCGCACGTCTATCATCCATCGCATGTTCGTCTTGTCTCCTCATCCTCATCATTGATAGACACATGCACGAGTATGCATGTATAGTATGTAAGTATACTCATATGTTTGAAACCTACACGGACAAGCAATCCTTAGTCAGACCTCTGTGGTAGACACACACTAACTACTAGTGCGAAACTTCCAAGGCCTAAAATGCCAAAGCATCGACGAGCTAGTGGCTACTTAGTGGCTGGCTAGTTGTAAAAGACCACACCACACCTTACACAAACCTACTTAAGATAACGAATCGACATCGACATCAAAATATCATCACATTAACATCACTCACATACTCGTACTAGTCAAACAAAGTTTTTTAGCAGGGGGTAATGACAACTACCGTGCCACTGATGGCATTTTCTTCTTAATTACTGAAGTGCAAACATGTACTATTTTACTATTTAGCAATCAACTAAATAACAATAAAAGTAACAACAACAGGTGAGTGAGTATTTTCACTTTTCGTGATTTTTTTCTTTCCTTTTTACGTTTTCTGCATTGCTTTAGTGACTTGAGCATGGTTAAATGTCATGCTTCATGGCTCACAATCACATGAAGAAGAATTATAGAATTTATTATTAAACAATCGCAAATATGTAGTGATTTAAGGTATTTGGAGTACGATTACATGAGTACGGTGCGAGTACTTACGAGTATAGGTATATTGAATGAAATTACAACTACGCTACAGGCAAAACTACGCTAAGTCTCGTTTCAACCATTTTAATTTACCTGGGACAGAGACAAATTTCAGCACTATTTTACATCAATGAATGACGAATTCTCTAGGCTATTTCGGTTAATTGAATGGTTAAATTTAAATGACGAATGTCACATGCTGGAGAAGTGTACAGTTATTTTATGGCCAAAGCCTTCGTGCTTTCACAATCAATCAAGTCTGTCGAATACTTCCTAGTAGATGGATTCTTTTCATCATATTAATCTTGAGTTACGTTAAATGCTAGGTTAGGTTAGGTTATAAGTGATGACGGGTGTCTCACCTAGACCGCTACGTCTATACTGTTACCACAA
The DNA here is from genome assembly GCA_958295655.1 of Palloptera scutellata. Taxonomy (NCBI): domain Eukaryota; kingdom Metazoa; phylum Arthropoda; class Insecta; order Diptera; family Pallopteridae; genus Palloptera; species Palloptera scutellata. The sequence continues at coordinate 23,659,105 of OY282452.1, read as the reverse complement.
ACTCTCACTTTGAACTTGAAGCTGCATCCATCACTGTTACCAGTTAGAAAGTACCCGTAATATGTGCAAAGCATTTTAAAAGAGTCATACTCACTCACAGGGAATGAAAGAACACACATCTTTAATCTAGTCCTAGTTAGTATTGGACAATGGAAAAGAATGTGTTCCAAAGTCTTCTTAACCACAGAGTCAATACAGTTCCTGCATACGTTGTTTTCAATCAATCCAAACTTTTTGGCATGATGCAACAAGAAGCAATGCCCAGTAACTACGCCAATGTATTCTTTGCGAGGAAGTGAGAGCAAAAATTCAGTATTCAGTACGAGAGTACGGTGGTAGGAGTTTAGGCTACTCCAACTGTTATTAGTGGTAGAAAAATGCGGTTGTTCGAAGGCTGCATAATGAAAACAGAGGGATGGTGAGTTGTTACAGGGCTCTACCTCAAGGCATGCAGGCTTGTCCGCTAATACATTTCTCACTATACTGGATTGTCCTAGGACTCAGCAGAGTTGTAGCATATTATTACTACTAAAGTTTTGAAGGAAATTGTAGCATTTAACTACAAATTTAAGTCTAAATGGTATGGTTATATATAGTATGGTTTCCCAAAGCCTTCAGAGCAGGTTGACTTATCTGAATAAATAATTATTCGCAGATCATTTGTGCTTCCCACAAGGCTTCCAGATGTTCAAGATATGAACCAACACAATTTCGCAGAATGGCTTGGTTCTGCAGTTCACGTTCTCTCTGCACCACTGGCTTGGTTCTAAAATTGGTACTATCGCACCTTCGATTGGCTGGTTTAGCTTGTAAATGGTTTGGTGCAAAAAAATCGAAAAATTATCATTTTACCAAAAAAAAGTTTGGGTAGATTTGATCACAAGAGGTCAAGCACTTGCTGACATCAATTGTACTTGTACATAAAAGAAAGGCCATAGTCGGGAATTGAACACAGAGCCCTTGCGGCGGCACTCTAGTACAACATATAACGTTCGAATCGAAACTGGTTTGCATCCCTGATATATATTGCCTCTAGTTCAACTTGAAAAACACTACAAACTTGAAAGTGATATTAGTACTAGGTACACAAAGTACAGGAAGAATGCTGAAGCTCTGCCTCTAAGGCAGTTCAGTTTTAGAGGCGTCAGTATAGACAGCTAAGATAGGTCGTATCACCAGACCTTTGAAGCCAGGAGTCTTTTGAAGGAACTTTAATCATAAATCTTCGGTCAAGATTTAAGGAGGGTTGTTGATAATCTGTAGGAGTGATTGTCAAATCAGCCTTGACACTATTACAATGTTTTAATATAAGCCCGATTTTAAAAATACTCCTATCACAGAAAGATCTATGGGTAATACATTGAGAGACTAATTGTAAGTGGATCTCAGGGCCGCTGTGACACCCACACAGATGAGCCATTAAATCCTTTCAAATAGCTTGAGCGCTGGTTTGCATTCAATAACTTTCCACCAGACCACTACTCACTCCAAACAGACAATAAGATAGGTCTTACTCATAAGTATTTCAGCTAACAGAATTAATCAAGTTCTAAATTGTATTTCTTGTGCGCAGCAGAAAAAAGTGCATCATGTTCGCTTGGCTTACTTACCTCTTGAGGAAATCGCTATATTCGGCTTGGCGTATAAGGCCCGTACGCATCATGATCGTTTGGAAGCATTGCCGTTCGATTGCCCATAGCTTGCATTCTGTTATGGCGGTGATCGTGGCGGTGCGCTGACAATTGTAGAGGATGGCCAATTCGCCAAGTACTTTAGCGCCGGTTAATGTTGAAAGATATTTACCCTCTCGCGAAACTTCGACGCGACCCTCTGTGAAAAAGTGGAAATAAAAAGCAAAAAAGAATGATATTTTAGTTACAAAAGAGAGAACAATAATCGCTATGAAGTAATAAAAAATAAGTATATTTAACAACAAAGTAAGATTTAGTTATTTATTCGTAACAACAACAATAACAGACAACTGCTGCTGCTGCACTTTAAACCGGTCGAAATGTCAACTTCTCTTAACTCAATGCAGTAAAAGTTCGAAATAATAAAAGTAAAACAAAAAACTAAATGTATGCAACAGAGAACCACCTCCAAGCTGCAGCAAAGATCACTTTTAAGTTGAATAAAACTGAATAAAAGTATGTATGTAAATAAAAAGGCAAAGCGATTCCGGTTTCACTTTCAGAAATGCTAAAGAAATACCAGCTGAGCCGTTAGGCCATGCAGCAGTAGGTACATAAACCGGTCTTGGTTTGATCATTTGTGTTACCAAGAAGAGTTTAGTTTCAGTGCAATGCAATAACGAACGAATAAAAATGTTTCGAGGTTTGTTAATTCGCACTGTCGTCGGCTTTTCGATGGCGGATGACGCAGTCGTTTAACTCGTCGTTGTATTTCTGGTGGACGACTGTTTCTTTAGAAATCCGGAAAAAACAGTGCAAATCAAATAAAATGGAATGACATCATTTTTCAAACGAGAAAGGTTTGCAAATAGTAGCTACAAATTTGATATACACGATCTTTTGATTTGTCTGTGATAAAATAAGAAGAAAGCGACGAAACGGGAGTTAGAAAGAAGAAAGTTTAAGTTGATGGTGAAGAAGAGTAACGAAAGTGGGTTCTTTCAAATGGCATTTAGAATTTCACAATTCACTTAGGTATTTTCATACGTTTGCGCAAATCTGATCTTACCAGTATCTGAAATTTCTGGAGCGCAATTGGGTGAGCATGATGTACCAGCACTACCAATTTTGTTGATCTCCTTGACTTCCTGATCTTTTAAATTTCCGGTCCGTCTTTTGCGGGCGTAAGTATGTACTGGTACAATTAAACGTGGTCTGGGTATGCTAAATTGATCGTCGGAACCCTGCGACTTTTGGCTATTGTTCGATGAAGCGGAACCTTGTGAACGCTGACGCTGTGGCGGCTGATTTGGGCTTAAACTTAATGTGCTCAAAGGTACAGCTAATGAATCGATCATGTTTTGGGGGTTGGAGTGGTGAGTATTCTGGTTCTCGGCAGCTAAGTTTTCTTCGCATATATGTGAGCTGTTAATCGTTAGAGATGGTGCTGTTGCTGCCGTTGTGGACGGAGCACGTGTGACAGATTTATTAGGTATTAATTTACGTGGCGGTGGTTTGGGTGGAGTGCGGTTGGTTGTGAGTATTGTTGGTGTGGATACTAAACGTACTGATTTCGCACGGTTCACTGAAGGTAGTTGACGCGGTTTAGGTTTGGGCGATTCCAAGGGGGCAGAGTCTAGGTCAGAGATGAGGGTTGCGGAACAAATTGAGCTAACTTTACTATCACAGTTACGATTTGGAAGCGGCGGCGGACAAGGCTGCGACATCGACGCTTGCCGTTGTGGTTGTGTTGATATCACTGGAGGTGCGGGTGGCAGTGGTGCGGGTGTTGGTGATTGTTCACTCTCAATTAACAAATTGTGTTTTGTTTTGAAATTTTGATCAATTGCCCACAATCTGTGCAAATCTCGAATATCCATAGCTGGAGCAGTTGAGGATTCACTCGTTAGTTTAGATTTATATGGTGAATAAACCATGGTTTGTGAACGTTTGAGTGCTGGTGGCTGTACTGAGATTTGTTGTCGCGGGCGTTGTTGTTGCTGCAACTGCAATTGCTTTGCCTTTTCAGTGGGATCTGCAACATAATGATTGATGCTTTGTTTTTGCTCTTGTTGCTGCTGTTGATGATGATGTCTTTGTTGGTGTTGTCGTTGCTGGGGCTGTAACTGTTGCTGGATGCTGCTGCCACTATCCTCTCCTCCTGTCAGATTCTCCCAATCACAGTGCAGTTTTTGCGGCTTCCGTCGCAGTGTCGACGGCTTATAACCATTCAAATCTTTTATAGTACGCACTATACGCTCATCTTGTCGCTGCTGTTCGAGAGCTCTTATCTGCTCCAGAGTCATTTGGTACTTGCCCAGCGATGAGACACCATCACGTAGATAATTGAAACCATTTGCTTTGGGTAGTGTAGCTGCCACGTTGCTTAGAGTTTTTGAGATGTCAGTGGAACTGTTGCTGGTGCTGCTGTTGCTGGAGGTAGTGATGACCGCACTGGTATCGAGGCTAGTGCCGATGGGAATGGAGCTGTTGCTGCTAATGCCATTACCGAAGCTTTGATGAGCCTGCAGCCAATTGGCCTCATACAACACGCCCATGGCATTATTGTTGTCTAGCGAAAGACTGGCGTCCACTGCCTTTCCGGGATAACGTTTAATTTTCATGTTTTGTGATGGTGAGGTGGTGATGCAGTGCTGATATTCTTGACACTTTCACAAACATAAGGAAAAGTTCAAGTACGAGTGTCTATGGAGTAATATGGTAAGTGCTGTTTGACTTGAGAGGCTTGTTCATTTTACATTCGGTTCGAATTGATTCGCTTCAGATATGGCAGAGTTGTATGTGTATACAATTGTGTATAGCGTATACCGAACGACGCGACGAATACGATGCGACACGACGCGACGGGACGCGACTCTACGCGACAACAATGAAGTTTAATTGCTGCTACATTTCCTTACACTACTGCGAAAGTACTTTTCTCTCTGCTTTGAATGTACTCGTAAACAACTTGTATAATTTCACTTTGATTGAATAGGTACAGTGTGGCAATTACGTGTTATATTTGACAAAACCATTGAGTAAAATAACAACATGTCTGCAATGCACTCCGAGTTATGCAGACTTTATATTTTATTCGCATTTTTTTTGTACATATGCTACATATTTTTTTTCCTTCTATGGATATACACCTAATTCCTATTGTAACTACATTTATTTGTTACACTGTATATGTTACAATGCGACCGATATCGCTGATTTGACGACCACTATGTGTTTACGCAATTTGATATTCGCACATGGAATACTAAAATATTTATTAACATTTTATATAAAATATTTATTAACAGTTGTCATCGATGCCTAAATCGTACTGACGATTTCGATGGCGATAGCCGATGCGAGCGACGTACTAATGTGTTTTTACATTGAAAGCAATTACGGAATGGATTTTTGAAATAAATTTTAAGGTACACACATAGTCTATCTACAATGATACTATAATTACTACAAAACGATAAGAAATTTTCAAGGTATTTTCATGTTAATATTTTTGCAGAAGCCCGCAGGAAAAATGAAGCTGTCACAGATTCGTAGATAAAATCACGGTTTTTGTGTGTACACTTATTAAGGTGACTGTGACCAATACATAAATATACTATACATAATGTCATCATTATCCTGCAGTGCGAAAATGAGTTAGTCTCACGAATCACCTAGTTCCTAGCCAAAAACTAGGTACTAGTTAAGATACTAGCTTAAAACTGATGCAGAATGAGCCATTTTGAAGACAGCTTAGACCATTCTGCTTGTACATATGTGCAACAGCAAAGAACTTCTGCCAATAATAATATTCAGTGAAAATATTCTCTTGTACCATATATGGATTTTTGAAATATGGAATCTACTATGTACAAAAAAGATAGAATTTTCAGAAGATGCAGAGTGGTTGTCTGCTTTTTTGAATTTTTTTAATATTTTTTGCTTGTATGTAGGAACATAATTACACAGCATACACATTGACGACAACAGCTACACGAACACTTGACTAGGAATTGTTTGTAGTCAGCTACTTGATCACAAGATATCAGCAGCACAGACGAGGGCAGTTATCTTCTCTCTCCCTCCGCTTCTCTTCGTCTTGTTGCTTGTCAAATTAGAAATAGATTTAAATTGGCGACAGCCACAATTGTGGTCTGTGGCCAACGTTGTCGTGTCGTCGCCAAAATAATCGACTCCATAAGAACTTATGTTTTTATAATTTGACAGATGTGGTCGTGTAGCTGCCGCCGTCAATGTGTATGGAGCATATTAATTATAAATATGTATGTTTCTACATCTGTAAATACTACATACAAGCAAGAAAATAGTAAAAATAACTCAAAAAAAAAAAGAAGACAACTACTATGATTCTTTCTATCTTTGTCAAATATATCTTTTTTTCACGCTGATTGTCCTATCCTTGATATCTTTTGAGCTAGCTATTGACCTAGTATGTTTTTTTATATAGTATCAGACTAATTTGAAATTAACTAGTTGCAGACTACACTTTTTTAGAGTTAGAATAGTATATATAAAAATTTAATATTTTCAAAATTATTATATTATTATTATAAAAACGTAGTCCGTAACTAGTTAATTTTAAACTAGTTGGAAACTGTATCCAAACATACTATTCAACTTTATTTTTTTACTGAAAAAAACTATTGTTGAACAAGTTGTGGCTTTTTTTAAGCTAGTTAATTAACTAGTTTTTGAGCTAGTTGGTTGCACTGCAGGTCATTTAGATAGGCCCTAACTAACATTAAAGGAGAAGCAAAAACCTTACAAAAACACCAAAAACATACTGTTTTAAATACTTTTTACATTGATGCAGTTTGGGTGCAATCTATTCTGAATCATAAAATAATTTTGTTATTTCTATTTTATCGAATTTTTGCTTCTTCGCTGCGTAAAAAATAAGTAAATGTGATGATGATGATATACACATATCCAGGTAGTAATACCATATGTATTACTACAAGTTTTTCTATTTATAAGCATACCTTTGTGTAATATGGTATACGAATTGGTTGAAATTAAATATCACGTAAAGGCCTTCAACTAAAAACAACAACAAAATGTTAATTATTTCTGTTTTCTGCAATGGATGTAATAGTTAATTGTTTGATGTGATTATTTCACAGGGACCGCCGCCACTGCCGGTTTGTGAAGACAATCGTTAAAAAGTTGGTATTGTGTGTGTTAGCGGTGTAATTGTAGGCCAAAACACACCACATTTGAAGTAAGTATCACGTACAAGATCTTGTCGGTAGTCAGTCGAATCATTTGCAAATGAAATAATTAACTGAATTGAACGAAAATGATATTTGCAAGCGATAACAGAAGAAGGCAAAAGCAGCAGACAACGAAAGAGAAAGCGGGCGGAAGGAAGTTGCGTTGTAGGCGGAAAAGCTGATAGCATATTAATATGTACTTGGAAACATCGCTATGAGTACACATTGAGTTAGCGTGCACATTTTTCAAAATACTAATTATAAATTAAATCTATATGGCCTAGAGAATGAGTGTTAGTCGCAAGTGCTAGCTGCCTCAGGTTCACAGGGAATAATATTAAAGTGGATTTTTTAATTCTAATAGAGAATCTCTCAAAGAAGTTTTAATAGTTCAGTCTCATATTTCCTCTGTGTTTTTTTGTTGTTAGTCTATTCCAATTACGCGTAGGTGTTATGCGTTGTGCATTGGAATATCGTGTCGATGTGGAATGCATGAGTTCTGCTAGCGGTTCGAGTAGTTCTAGAGAGCATAGGAACTGGGGCATTGAATTACTCATCTTTGCCGAACATCTACCATAAAAATAGTGATAGAAGAGAGTAACGCAAGCCACGTTACGACGAGGTTCCAAAAAGCCAATAAAGCAGGATACCCTACTGTCCCTTATCAGCTTTAGCGGGCGGAGTTGATTATGGTCCAGCAATTCCAGTTGAGTTCGTGACCTTCTACCCAGAGAGGCGAATTAAACTATATTTTGGATTGGGTATAGGATTACACTGCTGGAACGGGAAGTCACCGACGTTTATCGATAGTTTCGCAAACATCGGTAAGTATCGATAGTTTTTTTATTATCGATTTTACCCACAACACTCGGACAAAAGCCTTGGGAATATCCAGAGCAACCGCCTTACTACTCTCACCTAAGCCGTGGACTTTTTTAAATTCATTTCTTTTTGTTATTCAATTTATTTACTTAAAATTTTTATTAGGAACAAATTACGTTTTCTTAATATCTAAAATATGTATTCTACTTAATACATAAATATGTATATTTTCCTAATATTTATTTTTGATTTCTATTAGTGTAAAAATGTAGAATCGTAGTGATCTTGTGGTGATCTTGTAGGTACATAAATACATGCTCGTATTTGTGTAAATGCAGGTCAAGTAAGTCTATTTGTTTAAAGTGGATATGTCTACAAGTTTAAAGGCAATAAAATTTAGATGACTTAACTTAATGCTTAAATGCTAGTACTTAATGATGAGTAGATATGTTTAATTTTTGAGATCTCTTTGTTGCAAAAGTTAACAGTCGAGTCAGTCAAGATAGGAAATTTTGGGAGGAACGTACTATGATAGACAGTCACGCCCATTAAATATTATAGTATTTTCAAACAGCCAGTGTTAAAAGAAATAGAAATTTGAACAACGTTAAGGTAGGATTGCCATGAACTATGAAGATGTACATATGTATAACATAATAACAGCCATAACTCAAACAATTCAATATTTACCTATTAGAAAAAGCTCACGTTTGAGCAACTTTCATTGCGAAATTGTCAACACAAAAGTATTTGTTGAAATCGCCAAGCATAACAAAGTTTTGCTTTACTAGTTTTTCTAAGTATATAAATTTTATTCAGATGTGGCAGCATAAAAGTTTCTGCCAATTTAGTGCCTCTCAAACGAAAATCATAGCATTTATTGGGTTCATATTTCTTTCTTTTAATTATGTATGTACCATACATATGTATATACAAAAATATATACTCGTATGTATTTACATATGTATATGTATGTTCATATAATACATACATACATATGTATGTATGTATGTATGTATGTATTCATAATGTTGTATTTTTGATTGAATGAATAAATAGAAATCAATTTTTCTTCATCATTTTGAATGCGTTTCCAATTTATTGTCAGTGGGTAGTGATTGTTGCTGGTGGTATGAGGAGTTGGATGGTTTAAGTTCGGTTTTTGGTAGGGTTTAAATTAATATTTCATTAAATTTCACAGTGCGAGTTTTTTTGTTGTGGTTTCTTTTGCCATTTTAAGAGTTGCCAGTTTGTATGTATTTGCCATGATGCAAGCGTGTATTTTTATTACTCTAAAGTTAAAGTTAGTTATTATGTTATTTCTTGCTTTAAATGAGTGTTTTAGCCAAGGTCAACAAGTCTTCAAAAAGAAGCCAAGACTTGAATGTAGACGAAACGCCGAGTAATTGAGTAATTGATTATTGTTGTTGGTTGGTTGGTTGATTGGTTGGTTGGTTTGTATGGCATGTATATACATATATACAATCACATACAGGAATGCGAGTATAATAATAACGGTACTTGTTTTGTTTTCGTTTCCATATCTATTAATGATCATGCTGAAGTGTAAGAAGAAGAAAAACCTACAAACTTGCACATTGATCATTAATTCTGATGATGATGCTTTTATATATGTATGTCGTAGTATTCGAAAAATGTTAAAATTCGTCAGTTATTTGTATTTAATTTCCGTAAGGTAACAGTTAAAAAGTTTTTAACTTTTGTTCAGCATGATCAGCAGCAGCGTGGTAAATAAGTTTGTATTTGTAGTTACAAAAATATGCAGTAGAATACAAAGAATAAACACGATTTGAGCATACAAAAATCAATGGCTTTAATAGCATAGATTTTCCACTTTGTCAGTCTGGCAGTTTGTCTATGTATTTAAAGACGAAAGTAATCGCTGCATGACCTCGATTACAAAACGCTTTGAAACTTGTACTTGATTGGGGTTAGAGTATAACATTCTCACGATTAATTCTATTGATAAAAATTACTGGCGGTAATGAGGAACTGAAATAATACTGCAATATAATTCATGACTATTAAATTTTGAGATCGTCGTCATTAGGATAGAGGCTAATCGGTTTCATAATCGTAATCAGGCCAGCGGTTCGACATTTCGTCACATCTGAGAATAATGTAGTTCGCCAGGGAATATGCAATCCAAAAAATAAGAAAGTAAATATTTGCAAATACTAATTGTCGTGGTCGTGGTCGTAGTCGTATTTGAATTTGTACAGATAACTGAAATAACAAATAAACAGGAAGAATTGGCCACATTTTGTTGTTTATATATTTTCGCTGTTGCAGTTGTAGTTTCTTTAATACTAATTTTACTTTCACTTTTGTCGTAGTTTCTTGCAAGAATGAAATTTACACCCATACACACACATTCGTCTATTCAGAACAGGTCATATGGCGTGCAAGACACTTTCAACTTAACACTATATATGAGGAAAAGGAAATATTTTCTCTGCTGCTGTTGCTGCTGCTGATGGTGCACTAAGCAAACAATAGAAAAATCACTATACAACGTAACGCTTCAACTGCCAAACGCCAAATCGAATGCGATCGCGGATAATTTATACAATACAAAGAAGTAACGTAACGAAAATGACGGAGCGGCGGGCGGTAACGAAGGCGAGACAACGACAACGCGGGTAGACACAATAATTATTAAGAGTTTTTTCAGTCAAAAAGAAACACAACCAAAATTCGATTCAATACATTCAAATACATGTGTGAAGAAACATGAGTATCTTCCGTGTTTTCTTTTATTTCATATTTCTTCTTTATTTCTCGGTATACACAAAAACAACAGATTTAAAGCCACACACACGCACAGACGAAGCGAATGTAAATCAATGCACCGTCAAAACTCAGACACAACGAACGAACCATTTGCACTGCCAGCTGCTCTACGAATGATCTTGTATGAAAAGAAGCACGCGCTCTTTCGAGTTGCTACGACTGAAGTTCGAAATTGTGGATGTGGTTTATAAGGTGCTGGTTATACTGGTGTTCGCATCATATATTACTCTGATGCTCGGTGTAGTGCTTACATTGGAGTTCGTTACAGAGTTGCTTTTTTCGAAATTCAGTTTTTTTTTGTAATACTATATTGTTCGCAACGGCAAAACTAAATGGTATACCAAAAAACTTTAAACGATTTTATCAATATGGAGAGTGCAATTAATAATATAATTGAAAAATTATGAAAATAATATGATTTTTCTACAATAGTTTTATGAATAACATATTTCATATGCACTTTTAAAAACTAAAAACATTCGCAACTTCACTTTTCTGCATATGGAAATAATGATGTATAGGTTTGCATGTTTTCCTTCTATTTTACATATATTTTGGTTCTACTTTTTTTGTAGAATAACTGATTAACACCTTGAATATTCGGCGTGCTCGGTGTACACTTCACCCAGCATATCGTGTTCGGTGTGAGAGTGAGTAAAAGCTCTTTTTTCGTGTTCGGGCAACAACAATTGCATGGTTTTCGCCGAGTAAAATTTGAATATAACCACAGCCTAACAATATTCGGAAAACACAAAACAAGTATTAAACAGCAAAAACATATGCAAGGCGTGAGAGCAGTAACATATAGTCACGCTTGCCACTTTTCATTTTTTTTGTAACAAAATTTTCCAAAAAAAAATGTTCCAAATGGGGGAAAAATGTACCAATTTTTTATATACATACATAGAGTAAATAACTTTATTAAAAACTTTTTGTTAGTTTATTATATAAAACATTATTCATTAATTTGAATAAAATAAGAAAAAAGAAAACATAAACAAAACAATAACTAATAATAATTCATATAATATGTATGTATAATAATTTACAACTTTTTGAGATCTTGAAAACCGTATTAAACACACAGCAAATATGCAGATAAACCAAATGTAATACTATAATTTCGTACTAAAATAATGGCGTATAAAACTTTGACATATCTATAGTAATAAAGAATCTTGTGTCCTTTTCATTAACATATTTCAGAGTTGATATTTTTCCGCATTACACATTTTGAGCTCCGCCTTTTTTAATATTTAAAAACATTTAAATTTTACACTTTTCACCAAAAATTATTTTTTGAAAATATGTTCACCATTCTTAGTTACTATAAAAGCTAACATGCCCACAGAATGTACAAAACTTTAAAAACATGTACCAATGTACCAGAAACATGTGGGGGAAAAAATTACCAGTTTTGGTAGAATTGTACCAAAGTGGCAACCGTGATTATAGTTATTGTGATAGAGAGAATAGAGCGATCTTAATAACAATCAGTGTTGCCAACTCAATTTTAGATTTCCATTAAATTGTTTGATGACGAAATTTCGTAATTCTCAAAAAAGAAACATTTTTATAACATTTGTGTCACATTGACCAAATTTCATAGGTTTTTCTTTTTCTGAACTGCCGAATTGTCAAAAATCGTTATCGTCTTTCTTTTTAAATCAGAGCAGTCAGAGATAAAATTTTATATTTCTTTTTGTGCTTAGAGGCACAATTGAAGCGTACAGTTATTTAAGAAAATACAAATACATATGTACATACATATGTACATTTATTCCAAATCATAAAATTTCCATGCAGCAATCCAGCAAATCTTCCTTGATAAGATTTTATATTATCATAATATATCTACGAGTATAGTATACGCACCAGTTTCAGCTCACATTTTTAAGAACATATAGTAAAGTCTGGTTAAGTACCAGACTTTTGAGCTAATTAAGCGAGGAAGGCACTTAAATGGAGAAATTTCTATCAGAAAATTATAGCAAATTACATGCACTTAAGAGGGGAGGCACTTAACCGGCATTTACTGTACAGCTTTGCATGCCCACATCAATATTTTGCTATGTATCTGTGGCCTTTAGACACAAAGTACTTCGTACAGGTTTCATCATGTTATTTAAATTTCATTACAATTTTCTGTTTTTATCTCAAACTTTCTGATATTTTTAATTTTAAGCTATAACTTTTGAACTAAAAGGACTAGATATATTTACAAAGATTGAAAAAGCAAAAGCACGTACAATTTAAGAGAGAAGATGAAAGCTCGTATGTAGAAAAACGTTGGTTTGCCAAAAGGCCACAGATATTGTATGTAGTTGTAATGAAAACATTTAATGCTTCACCTTATCAAATTCCAAAAAACCCATAATGAGGGAGTGCCACATTACGACAACCAGTTAACTATTGTTTCATTGCAACTCCACCTTCTTGGTGCAAGTGACGACATTTTGATGCACATGATCGCAAAATTTGCAATGACTACATATGCAAAGTAACCAACACATACACGCAACTTTAATAATCCACGAGCTACAAGTTTGTCATTTTGCAATTGCAGCGGCCACTGGAGCGTAACATTTTTGTTTCATACTTTGTGCAGTGTTGTCGTGTGAAGAACATCAGTGTTAGCAGATACTTTTTTCTGGATCTGGAAGTATGGCACAATCCTTATATGCGTAAAGGTATGATGCGATATGCATTGGGCTTTTATATACTACTACTTTTCATGTTCAAATGGATGTAAAGCTATTGCAGATGAAATTGTGATTATGTAGTGCTTGTTGCTTTCTGACATGCAAAATTCTTCGTATCTGTAAAACCACCATTCTCTACGACAGGATGCCAAGTCGCAACGTATACCGATCGTATCACCTCGTATGGAAATCTGTCGCAATGAAGTTACTTTGCCATACATATTCATGCTTATACTGCAGCACATAATAAGTTTCACAGCCTTAGTTTTAGAAAGCACACGGCAACACTGAGTGTGTGCTTGATCAAAGCAGTAAAAGTTGAACACTAAATGTGTAGCATACTTTTATGCTCCCGTTGAAAATAAGAAAATGTGATGTATATGTTTTGAGTTTGCCCAAAATTTACACATGCATACATACTCAGTTTAGTATAGGAATATTAATGCATCTATTCTACCATATTTGTTTTGTTACTGTGCTGTGTCACTTACCTTCCATAACATAAACAATGCTGCCCACATCGCCCTCCTTAATGATAAGACTCTTGGCCGCATACTTAACCGGATACATGCAGTCGACAATCTCGCGAATTTGCGTAAGATCCAAATTTTTCATGAAATCGTTATCCAATATGGCTGATTTAATTAGTTCGCGTGATCTGTTAAAGAAAGAGAACACAGCATAAATATTGATTGATTAGTGAGTGGAAAAGAAAGTGAATTGAAAGAGGGGCAACAAAGAGATAAGCGAGAGATTATTTCGAGCTGACTAACTTAGAGCTAAAATAAACTTCCTTACACTAAAGATTTCGGGATTTTGATCAGCTCATTTTCCGTTCCAGCCATTTGAGAAAGTGGCTCTGCGCTATACCCTTGTCGTTTCATTCGCGGTTCACTGGTGGTCAGCACACGGGTCGACTCTACGCCCGAATTCCAATTGAGATCCTCATAATCTGCTTTAGAGCGTTGCAGAAAATCACGTGTCAGCGGACGTACTACCTGACGGAACTTGTCAATTTCATTATGCAGCTCCACCACAGCGGTATCTTTGGCCATACATTCCTTCTGCAGGCGCGTTATGCTTTGACAGAAGAAACGTAACTTTTCTTGATATTCGCTCAGAAGAAGGTTCTTATCGTACAGTTCAGATTTTAAGCGACGAATCACTTCGTGTGTATCTTCAGCATCGATATGTTGTGCGTGACGTTGCTCTGCAGTCGAACCAAGACTTTGTCTAACAACATTTGAGTTCCCATTTTCCGTTGAAACTAATTTCAAACGCTTATCGTGTTCTTCGATATCTTTTTGTAGTGCAAAACACTTGGCTTCTTTGTCGCTGAGGCTTTCATTGGCGGCGTGTAGCTGCTTTCGCAACGCCAATATCGTATCCTCCAAATGCCGATGAGTGATGTTGGAAGTATTATTCATTTTTATAGCTATTAATAGTTATTAAGTATGCAAGAGAAAGAAACAAAGTTGTTTACTGTAGCAAGTTTGTTGTATTACTGAGCTGCAGTGCATATAAACCAGTAGGCAGTAAGTAGCTGCTGCTTTGCTTATTGACTTCTTAGAGCAAAGCCGTCCACCGCCAAGAAAGGGAAAGCGTGTACGTGAGCGTACGTCCTAAGGTCGTCTGACTTCACTACTTATGTTTGTTTTTATCTGGTTGTTGCTTCTTCTTTTATTCACAATTAATGTGCGACAAAAATAATTCAACAGTTCGATTTTGTTTTTGGGTGCTGAGCATGCCAGCCTGAGACCTGTGCAGTGAGTTTAGCCACAGCTGCAATCGAACCGAATTGACTCGACTAACTGACAATCAATTTGCATTTGCGAACAATTGATTGTTTGTTGTTGCTGTCATCGTTATTATGTTTCTCCCATACTCATGTTGCTGCTATTTCTACTGTTGTTGTTATTGTTGTCGATGATCTTTAATTAAAAGCAATTAAACTGAGCTGGTTGTCGTCGACACAACAAGCAACAAGTGTTATTTAGTTGCACGCAAAACTTCGGCCGCCGAGAGCATTGTCTGTCGCACAATTAATCCTTTGAAGCTTATGTGACACAAAAGGCCACCAGAGTAACAATAAAAACAGCAAAATCAGTAGCAACAAAATAACAACAAGTAACGCTGGAAACTTAATTGACAGTATGCTCAATAAAAAACGGCTCATACAACTAGCGCCCGACCGATCGTTTCGGTTTGGATTAGATCTAGGACAGTTTAAGCCAAAAATCACAGTCGGGTTTAGTCGGTTTCGACCAAAAAATTTTGATTATTCGCTTTAGCGGCAAACTTAGCAGCTGCTGACTACCGTCGTTGAATTTTCCGTCATCACTGCAATTGTGCTTTGCACATGAGTGTAGTATTCAAGCTTTATTCATACTTTGACCCAAAACTACTATTTGTTACAATGTTGAGCAAAAATTTATTATATTGCTGTAAGTTCTTAACAATCCATAAATAATTGTTTTTTTTTGAAATAAATTTATTTTTCGTTACTATTGGATTGAAATTTGTTAGTCTTTGTTTTCATACCGTCAGGTTTGAGATTCTTAGATCTCTTAGGGGATTGGATCTTGATGAACTGCTATAGTCGTAAAACTATGAACTCTGATTCTAAATCTCTAACTCAAATCAATTTAGAAATTAATGAAAACGGCAAACTGAAAACTTTGCATCGATTGTGGATATGTTTTACTACTCTAGTGCTACGAACTAGATAGTCTAATGGGCAGCGCACTATGTAGACTCTCACCTGTGAGGTTTCAGGTTTAATTCCCGTATTGGATTGGTCTTAACGATATGGTTCCTAACGATATGAAGTGAATGAGAATTATAAAAAAAGATTACAAGGAAACCTCTTGCCAGGCAATGGCAAAAGCACCAAGTGATAACAAATTGCTACCACGCCGCTCAGAACTGACGTTAAACTGTAGGTCCAAACGTAACGTGTCACAATGCGCCATTGTGACCTAAGTGTGGTCACTCTAATCTAATCCTACCTACTCTAGTGTAAAATAAAATCAAAAGTTTTGGCCCGCTTCTTATCAAACAGACGGAAGATCGTAAGTTCGAAGACTCACGCTCGTACGAATCGTGTACACGAGCATACATATGCAAAGCAAGCTTCAATGACAATGGCAGCGATCGAGACTCGTGTCAATCACTTCCACTTCATAAAAACCCTTCGAGGGGTTTTAGTACGGCAACGACCGATTAAACACGGCGGCAGGCACAACAACAGCGGCAATGCGCGCGCGTTCGCCGTGCCGATGCCAATCGCAACCGATTTACAATTTACTACCGGCCGATCGTCTGGTCAATGTCGACCGCATGAGAAAACACTTAACGTGTAATTATTGTTGTTTGTTTGCTGGTCCTATCAGGCGCACGTTGTTGTTGTTGTTGTTGTTGCTGTTGTTAATGCACATTGGATGGATGCACTGTATGATTATACTTATATGTTCAGGTTTGTTTGTATGCATGCATGCATCCACACCGTCATTTATTTCTTCTCTTTGGCTGTGCTTGCAAGTCCGAACAAATTTCGCCAGAAAACATAAAATTGCGTAAAAATTCACATTGCATGGAAATGTGTCAGCGATGAAAAGCGACGATAAAATAATTCTCAAATATAATTTGCCAAAAATTGTTTCAATTCAGAAATTAGCAAAGCGACAACAACAACACGCACACAAGTGATATTAATAAAAATTCACAAAGTTGGTACGGTACGCTACGTAAAATTGGCGGCGCTCAGTTGCTTCGCATCAGCGTTTCTTATTTGCCGGCCTTGGTTCTTTGTGTGAGACTTCGAAAGTCCAATTTTGAAAAATTGACAACATAAAATTAAATATATGTACACCACGAATAAAAAAAATCGATTTGAAATGTGAAAGATTTTTAAACTCGAAACAACGCTGCAGACGCGCGTGCGATTTTCATTCGTATGCGATCGATCGAAACACTTTCAAGACTGCGCGCGATTTTCAACGCGATGTGATGCGTTGCACAAGTTGCACAAGTGTCTGCGCGCACGACGGGAGGATGGACGCTGATACTGGCTGATGCTGCTCTCCGTTCTCTGCTCATGGCATCAATGTTATTTATTTATTGTATTATTAAAATAATTTCGTTTTTCATTTTGTTGTTTCACATTTGTTAAATAATTAAACTATCGTATTTAATTGAGAAATACATGCTTGTACTGGCGCCGAAGCGTTAACAACTACAAATCTTGTAGTTTTGCTTATGCTAAGCAAGTGCAGGGTGTCAGAGGAGTTTATGTACAAGCATACAACTATGTACTCATAGTATAATGAACATAGTATTCCAAGTGGAACTATGCCCTCTTTTATCTTTTAATTTTCTCTCAGTTAGTAAATTCATGTTGCATAGTTGCCCAAAAAAGTAGTAATAAAAAAGTATCTCACAATTGTTCCTATATCAACTCCTACGCAACTTAAAGTGAATTTAGGCTCGATGTGCATTCTACGCGTTTCGAAATCTTTGTTTCTAATATTCTTGGTTTGCTTCTATACTTGTGATTTTTTTTTTTTTTTAATTAAGTCATTCCCAAACAAAAAAGTATTCAAATATTTTGTACTCTTTTCCCACATATTTTTCCCACTGGGAGCTAATAGAACATAAGTGATTGCGACTCTGAAAGAAGACTGTTTTAAACCTGTTCTCTCTTCACTTGGACAAATCTGTTCATTTAATTTATTTGCTATAAATCTGGCTTAGTTCTTATGCGAATTTATGACACAAATTTATGTGGTTTCAAAACGCAATAGCTGGTGGAGAATCAATATATAGGGTGGTCCATCTAACATTTGGAATTTGCACTACTGGTTATTTTGAGAGTGGCAAGTGTAAGGTTATTTGTATTATGATGGAAAATTTGTTTTATATTTGCGGTTAATGAAATGTTTCAATGATATGCTCTTGAACAACGTTGGGAAATACTAAAAATTTAATTGCAAAATGCTGAATCTTCTACCGAAAGTGTAAGAAAATTACGTTCCTCCTCATAGAAGAGGAAGAGATACGCCTTCCAAGCAATTTATGGATCAATTTGTGAAACGTGTTAGTGAAACTTGATCTTTGTTGGGTAAAACCATACTTTCTCGTACTCCAAAAGAGCGCATAACCGATAAAATTTCTGGTGTTGCACAGAATGTGGAAGAAGAACCGCATCACATCAACTCGCCATCGTTTTCAGGAATTTAACATTTCACACACTTCTTTGTTACGAATTTTGAGTAAAAACCTCGGTATGAAGCTTTACAAAGTACAATTGGTGCAGCAGCTGAAGCCACATGACCATTCGCATAGTTTTCGGTTCGCTAATTGGGCTCTGAAACGTTTGGCAGATGAGAATTTTTAGCCTAAAGTCATCTTTTCTGACGAAGAAGCTCACTTTTTGCTCAGTGGTTACCTTAATAACCACCGAGGTTATTGCCTAATTGTTGGGAAGCAAATGCACCCTCAACGAGTAACTGTTTTGTGTGGCGGTATCATTGGGCCATTTTTCTTTGAAAATGACGAAGGAAGATGCGCTACAGTGAATGGTGTGCGCTACCGCATACTGATAACGTGGCATATTTGAGAAGATATGGGCAATATATACAACATTTGGAAACAACAGGATGGCCCGACGTTAAAGGTAAGTGTCATGCTAACCATCCACACAACGATTGAGGCTCTTAAGGACTCAATTGGTGCAGACATCGGTTAAGTACCGTTACATACAGTCGAAAATGTATTGTAAAATCGGGATTATCGTATAGGCTTCTGCAAGGCTAGCCGAGGAAGTCATTTGAATGAAATAGTCTTCCATAATTAAGCGAAAGGATTGTACTTTCCATTATAAAAACAAGATTTCGAAAAAAAATTATTCGTTTCTTATTTACATTAAAATCAAATTTCAAATTACTAATGGTCCACACTGTAATATAATGAAAAAAAAATTAACTTTTAAATAAAAAAAAATAAAAATTCTGTCAATTTTTCGGCTTATATTTGAAAAATGAGCTTATATACCTGTACCTTGAGAAAGTGAATTATGAATTGACTATAAATTGCATAGATATTCTAATAAGTAGTTGTGAGATCTTGAAACCAAATGAATTCCAAAACTTTTGAGTAAATGATATTGAAACCAGGAAACATTGTGATTAATTCCTAGGAGAACGAGAAATTATGATTTTTCGTAAAAAAAACAAACAACCATGGAACAAAACAGGATTTATTAAAATTAGCCAAACTGTTGGCTTTTATTTGAGAATAGCTGCGTTTTATTCACCACTCGCTCCTTGTTACATATAACTAGCGACGATAATTATATGAGAAGCACCAACAATAGCTGCAGAGATGTACAACACGTATAACTAAAGCTCTTGTGTATACATAGCTACCATATAAAGCATGTTGTTTGAAATCCCTGGTTTCTATATCGACACTACAGTAAACTCTTAATAATGAAAGAAGAAGAAGAACAGTGAGGGAAAGAACAAAAAGATAATATGTCAAAATGTCTGCCGAAAAAAAAAATAGTGAGCTAAAAATTAAATTAAAATATTATGTAGTACGCAAGAAGGAGTTCACCCATTTAATAAAGAAGAGAAATATTCCTTGGCTCGGCGGTTGAAGATCACTTTCAGCTGCCGGAAGAGATTTAACAACTAGATCGTTTTATTCGCACATGACAAACTACATACTTGGCGAATATTTAAATGTAAATTTTGTTTAGAGGCAGAAAACTCCCATTGAAAGAAAAGAACCACAACAGAATTGTTGCCATCGATGTATAGGTAGTTTTTCATATTTTTGATTTATTTTCTATTAAAGTGCGATCTATTTGAGAGAAAAACAAAAAAAAAAAATCACACTGACAGCTATATTGACATTTAAATTAACAGTTAATTTGGTTTTTGCGTCAGCTGGTAGGCTGACAGGCAGACAGACAGACAAACGAACAGACAGCCACGACGGACCAACATATCTACAAATAAACGGCAAGGCAAAGATTTCGAATGCGAATAAATTTCAATATGTGACTTGTATCACACAAATATTTGACATCGACAGCAGTAATAACAACAACAACATCATCATCAATGACAACATTTTTTTATGTAAAGGCAAAGCAAACATTTCGCAGTAGAGGAAACATTAAAATCGAATGTGTGTTAGCCGCCACCATGTTCCGAAAGAAGCACGCACACGTGTGCCCATAGCACACACACTCTCGCATTCGCATCTATGCGCACGCAAACCAATTAAATGTTTACGTAGATATATCTCCTATGCATGCATGTGTGTGTGTGGGTATCAATCGCTTCGATTTGACAGGATTCGTTGGATTCGTTCGTTAGAGAGACTCAACTAAAATAAAATGTTTGTCAAATTCAATTTTACACTCAATTTATCATTGTAGGCATTTTTGTTTACAAACGCATTTGCAACTGAGCACAGTTTGCAGTTTGCTGCTGTGATTCTAAAAACAAAAATGCTGCTGCTGTTTGTTTCTGGAACTT
The DNA here is from genome assembly GCA_958295655.1 of Palloptera scutellata. Taxonomy (NCBI): domain Eukaryota; kingdom Metazoa; phylum Arthropoda; class Insecta; order Diptera; family Pallopteridae; genus Palloptera; species Palloptera scutellata. Next base: position 23,638,352 of record OY282452.1, on the reverse strand, counting down.
AATTACAATACACAAGCATGAATGAGTGATCGCCGATCGCCCCAGTCGTTCACACACACACACACACACCCAAAAGTTATAGGGGGAGTGGCATTCATGTGCTATGATGTAAAGTGCTCAATTTAAAAACGCAAGCTTTTGCATTCTCCATTCATGTACAAATATAACACGCACAACATGAGTGGATGCGAAAAGCTCGGCCTAGGCCCTCCATGGGCTGTTGTGCCATTAAAAGTAAGTAAAGTAAAGTAAGCTTTTGCATTGCATTCATTAATTTAGAAATGAATGAATAAATGAAATTCTACAAATATGTAGCTATTGTGTGCATCAGCACTGGATTCAAAGAGTTGAACTTAATTGATGAGAAATTAAAGAAAGAGTTCAACTTATTGCGTGCAGCTGCCACTGCAAACTAGAGAGGGATGCGTGACGTGAATTTTTAATGACACGCGTGAACGTGAAATTGTTTCCATAATTTCCACATGAACATGCGTGAGCGTGATACAACTTTCAGGTGATTGTGCGTGAGTATGAGTTCCCATTTGTAGGTAATTTTGGACGTGAACGTGAAATAGTTTCCATAATTTCCACATGAACATGCTACAGCGTGATATAACTTTCACGTGATTATGCGTGAGAATGAGTTCACATTTGAAGGTAATTTTCGACGTGAACGTGAAATAGTTTCCAAAATTCCCACATGAACATTATCCTTATTATTATATCATTATTATAACTTTCACGTGATTATCCGTAAGTATGAGATCAAGTATGAAGGTAATTTTCAACGTGAACGTGAAATAGTTTCCATAATTTCCACATGAACATGCGTGAGCGTGATACAACTTTCGGGTGATTATGCGTGAGTATGAGTTCCCATTTGAAGGTAATATTGGACGTGAACGTGAAATAGTTTCCATAATTTCCACATGAGCATGCTACAGCGTGATATAACTTTCACGTGATTATGAGTGAGAATGAGTTCACATTTGAAGGTAATTTTCGACGTGAACGTGAAATAGTTTCCAAAATTCCCACATGAACATTATCCTTATTATTATATCATTATTATAACTTTCACGTGATTATCCGTGAGTATGAGATCACGTATGAAGGTAATTTTCAACGTGAACGTGAAATAGTTTCCATAATTTCCACATGAACATGCGTGGGCGTGATATAACTTTCACGTGATCATGCTTTCACATTTCAAGATAATTTTGGTATTTTAAAAATGAAATCTGGGTTTTTCTTCAGCTTGCAAATCCGAAATCTGCCATCACTGTGAGCATATGAGGAGCTCTAAATTAAAGTACAATGAAAGCACAGCAGTTCAGAGTCCTTTGATTTGGAGTTCCTCATATATTTTAAGTTAATTAATTTTGTATTTTTTTTTCCTGTCATTTCTGGCCCATTTTTTAAATTGTTTCTTGAAAATATGTCAACGAACGTGAGCATACGTGAGTAGTAATTTCAAATACGAGGGCCTGCAGGACGTGAGTCAAAAATTACTAACGCACCCAACTCTACTGCAAACACACACAATCGTTTGAGTTGGTCTTCAAGTACTACACATTTTTGTTCTTAATGCTACTTAGAAAAAAATCAGCGAGATTTTTGTGCAACACGAGAGGACAACTATTTTTGAGGGCGATTCCCTTTTTATTCCTAATAGTTGATAGTGAAATTCGTAGTGTAATATGAGAGCTGAGTGTGCTTCAGCTGAAATCTTTTCGGACACTCTCTGTAGTGAACAAAGATCCATAAAAGAACCCAGAGTATCTATGTAGATTATGCTCATGTAGAAGAATTAGATCAATTAGATTTATAAAGAAAATATCATCACTTCTCAAATTAATATTTCCATCAGCACACACACATCGATCGAACACTCTTTGCTTCACGGCTTCATTACCTGGCCGCCTCGGTACCCCTTGAATACATGCTCGCAATAAAAAATTTAACAGCAAATTCGAATGCACAAACGCGCAAAAAACAAATCACCAATTGCTAACGTGCATGTATCTAATTGTAACTGTCAACTGTCAAATGTTTTTATCAGTCAACGAAAAATGACAAGTTGCACGCTTGCGATTAATTAAAAGCTACGCGATGTCATTCTTGTTGCCACTGTGACATAAACGCTACCAAATTTACACCACTGCGAGTACTGCACTTTTTAGAGCAAAACACGTATTAAACGCATAGAAAAGCCATAGTGATCGAAGTTGGATCCAACCTTTTTTGTTTGTAAGTATTTGCAGAAACCAGTAGCAGCGACAACAAGTGATTAGATTTATTAACAATTTGCTTCTCCTAACTTCGATCCAAAAGTGAAAACCAACCAAAAAAATTCCGAAATTCCATTGTGGCATAAGTGGCATTTCTAGTATGTTGCAAGGAATGTCGCAAAATTAATTTACGGAAATGGCGCCACAATTAAGTTTGAGTTGTCTTCAATGCAATGCAGGCTTACAAATGAAGTACATACCATAGTTAAAAAATTGCTAACATTTATAGTCATGAGTAAATCGGTCATTGCCCCGCTGCGTAGCAACAATTAAGGAGCAGATGATGTGGCTCAATAAATAGCAGCTCTAGCAGGGGGTCTGGCATAGGTGCAGCAGGTTGCTTGCTTACCAGAAATGCTCGCATGTGTTCCTCTGCGTGCTTACCATTCAAATTGTAGCAAATTTGCAGTAAAGCATCACTTTGCAGTGAATTGGATTTTCGATTCGATTGTATGTGGAGAAACTAAACGTATTTATTTACATATGAATATATAATGTGTGTGTGGATGTGTAAAAATTTGCAGATTTGAATTCCGAGGTGCATAGTGTAGCAATTTGCTCGAAAATGGAGTGTGGTTCCTGCTGTGGTGCTGCCGTTGTTGGACCCAACGCCTGATTAGCAATCCAACTGGGTATGTGACCTAGTGTCTCTTAAGTCGAAATATATGATATATGAGACCTTTTCAAAAATGAACTTTCAAAAGAGTTTAAAAAGTGCAGTTATCATTATCTGACAGCCAAGCGACGCTCAAGGCACTATCTTCACGGAGTTTCTCTTCGAAACTGGTGAGGCAGTGCTTTGAAAGTCTCCAGCACGTGTCTATCCATAACATAGTTACGTTTTGTTGGGTACTTGGCTACTGTTTTATGCCTGGCAATGAAGACGCCGATGAGCTAGCTAGGAAAGTTTCATCAACCATGTATATTCATTGGACCCGCCACTTTTTGCCGTCACGGCTAGTTGCCCTCGAAAGCTATGGTTGAGGAATAAGCTAGGAAACAATGGCTCGAGTATTGAAATATAATTCCAGGTCTGAGACAAAGTAAATCGCTTGTCGTTCCTCTAGCCCACAATCGGTCCACCTTATACACAACAATCTACTTTTTAGTTGACTCTTTTGCTGGGCATTGATATGTGCTCAAATACCATCTAAATAAATTCGGACCGCCAAATGGGATAGAATGTCGTCTATGCCTGAAAGTGATGGCAACTCACATTCTGTGTCCAGCCTTGGATCGGCTAAGAGGAAAACTTTTGGAGATGCCATTTCTACCAGTTACAATCGTCTAGCCTTCGTTATGACAGTAGAGCGTCTTTTGTCCTAAACTGGGGAATGACACAAAAGAGTCGTAGTTCCTGACATTGTTGTCTCCCCTCATAAACCTTAATAAAAAAATAATAAATAATAACAAGAATGAATGTGACAAGCTAGGCATAGATCCTCCCATGGGCTGTTGTGCCATTAACGAATAAGAAAAATATTAAAAATAAAAAATAATAATAAATTGTCCAGACACTTTTTTCAATATTTACCTGTTACAGCACAGGGTGACTGTGAAGGGTAAAGCGACCGAGTGCATCCACATCTAGTTATACTAAATAGCTAGGGTGCAAACCATTGAGTTTATTAACTTTTACGTTCATTACCAGAAAAAGGTGGCAACGTTTAAGTGTTCAATGGTGCAGTCTCCATGATTCATGACTTTAAAAATCTTAAAAACAAAGAAACTTCGCAATATTCATTAAGATTTTAATGTTGCACATATTATCTCTTCTTTGAATACTTTCCAGTTTTCAGCGTTTCGCCACACTATGCAACGCGCACTTATACATAAAACATAAATTTAGTACGTATATGCTATGCCAAACCGCTTTGTAATGCATTCCCGTTCAATTAACTCGCTTTTATCATCATGACAAATAAAACAAAAACGAAAAAACATTGAACATGCACATTTGTTGCATGTGGCAACTGACAAGATACTCGCTCGCACAGATACTCGTACTTAACTGCAATTTTCCGCAGATATTTATGCACACAGCGCCGCCGCACAGTTTGTTGCCTGTGTGTGTATCTAGGAAGTGTGTTTTTGCCAATAAATTAATTTGAATATTTTAGATATATGTCTTTATAGCATGTAACAATATCGGAATTACAAGAGCAACAACAATTTATACATATACACATATTGCTGTAATATTAAAACGTTCAATAACGCTCCGCTTTGCTGCTGATATGAAAAACATGACAATTAATCCTACAATCATCGCCATCACCACCATTATCATTAGTGTGACCAGATAAGTTTTAATAAATGCACACAATTTAGCCACTAAAATCTCTCAAAGTGGACATTGATTCTGTGGGCGTAGTTGAAATCAGAACCTTAATTCCTTCAGAAAAAAGGTACATTACATTATTAATTACAATAAACTGATTTCCATTTCTGTTTCTACCTATACAATGAATGCTGTTTTTCTCATCAATTGAAATAATGAATCTGGAAAATTTACTAGTAACTAGTAGATATAGGAATACGACTTTTGAAAAATCAACCAAAAACGTAATAGTAATTAGGAAATCACAAGCAAACTGACCACTCTGAACACCATCAAAGCAATTCCTTAAAAGTGAAGTGAAGAAGTGAAGGTGTACAAGTATTAAACCGGTATTTTTTTTAAAGAAATTTATGAAAATGGTTCCCGAGTCTGTTTTGTTCGATGTGATGGTGCAGTGGTCGCTGTGGCGTAGTGGTAGTGCGTTGCACTGTTGCGTAGAGTGTCCGGGGTTCGAATCTCGGCACATGCAAAATCAAAAAGTAGAAAAAATAATTTTTCTACACGGCACCACCTCTTGGCAGGCAATGGCAAACCTACAAGAGTAAAAATTGCTATGACAAGCTTTTCACTTCGCCGTTCGGATTCGGCATTAAACTGTAGGTCCCTTCCATTCATGTACAAATATAACACGCACAACATGAGTGGATGCGAAAAGCTCGGCCTAGGCCCTCCATGGGCTGTTGTGCCATTAAAAGTAAGTAAGTAAAAGTTATAAAATGGTTAAAGTAATGGCCATTGCTAGCTACCAATTTTTCCCATCTCTCTGGCAATTCGTGAATACCTCTCCAAAAAACTGTTCGTTCGAGTCAAACCAGTCATCGAGTAATTTTTTACATTTTCATACGATTCGAAGCTAGTCAGATGGAGCCAAGTCTGGTGAACAAGCCGCATAGGGGAGGGCTTCCCAGCTGTTCGAATCTACCAATTCCCGAGTCTGTTTTGTTCGATGTGATGGTGCATTGTCATCAAGAAAAATCACTTTGTCTTGCCTAGCTTGATATTCTGGACGTTTTTGGCGCAAAGCATGGTTCAAATCGGCCAATTGTTGTTGGTAGCGTTGACCAGTTACTGTTTCCCTGGTTTCAGAAGGTCAAACCAGATAACACATCGCTGATTCCAGAAAACACAGAGCATTGTCTTCTTTCCGAAGCGATTTGGCTTTGCTGTCGCTTTGGCGATTTGGCCGGTGTAACGGGCTTAACATATGGTATGATCGTTAACGTTTGGGATTCTCGAAATAGATCCATTTTTCATCGCCAGTAACAATTCGATGAAGATATGGTATGACTTTCTGTTGTACCTGGCGAACATTATTACACTGGTTTTTTCGATTTTCTTGCTGTCTTTCAGCCTTTCAGTCAATTCATGCGGCACCCATCTTCCCACCTTCAAAATCAATCGCATGGCTTTTAAACGTTGAGAAATGCATTGTTGGGTCACATTTAATTTTTCTGCAAGTTGTTCTTGCGTTTGACCATCATCCTCATCGAGTAAAGCTTGCAATTCGACATCTTCAAACTTTTTCGGTGGTCTTCCACGTTCTTCGTTTCTCACATCAAAATCGCCACTTTTAAACTTATTGAACCACTCGTTGCACTGTGTTTTGACTAGAGCGTGCTGGCCGTAAGCTTCCACAAGCATTCGATGGGATTCCAAAGCAGATTTCTTCAATTGGAAACAGAAAATCAATGATGTCGGCATATCGTAGTTTGGAGGCACAAAATTTGACATTTTCAGTAGCGAAAAAATACATGTTGTTGTATGAAACTTGATTGTTTATGAACTGAATATTGTTGACAGAACCAAATACGAAGAAATGGCGCCAATGATTTGGTTTGACGCAGCGTATCGTTTTGCCTAGTGACACAGAGATGGCATTACCGGTTTCATACTTGTACACCTGATATGATGGCTCATATTTTTTCAGCTCTAGCGATAACAGTTCATGAGCTGGATCCTTTTGAAAGAACGTCTAGATATCGTCTGTGCTATGGGAGATTTCTACAAAATATTTCAAGCGAAGAACAAACTCAAACATCGCTGAGATTGTAGCTGCTATAAAATCTCTGAGGAACACTAAAACTACTGGACAAGACACCTTTCACGTCAGAACTACTGAAAGCAAACCCTGAAACAAATGCGTGCCTAATATACCCCATGATAGAGGAGATCTAGACAACGAACGGATTTCATTTGGCGGAACTCAACTACACGGGCGATAATTATTTACTATCACACACACATACTCTGACAAGGCATCGAAACTGCTACTGCAAAAATGTTGTTGGCGAAGGTTTTTTTTTTTTTGGCGAAGTATTCGATTGATGGGATAGATCTGGAAGAAGTGCAGTCTTTCTGTTATCTGCACACCGGTCAATTTGGTCAACAGGCTGCTCAAGTTAAGACATAGGAGGTAAAAGGCTGCATCTAAAAAAGCAATTGCAGGGCTCGACTCATTAAATTCAATCTAGAGCGCATCACACTTCTCGCAAAGTAATAAACGGTCCTTGTCCTTCCTATCTCTTTCATTTGCGCTACATACAATCATAGTCAACACTGATAAATTGAAGTTCATTGTGGTGTCCCAAATGGTGACATTGACTTGATACAATGTCTGGCTATCTCTTTATTGGTGTCTTGTGATTGCATTCCCTCTCTTATTCTTCTTACTTCTTCCAATCAACACAATGCTCTGGATTCATTACCTATCCTGTGTGTTGACTGTAATATACAAAAAAAAGAACAAAATTTAAAATACTTAATTCTAATGTCAAACCATTTTGCTCTACGGCTGTGAAACGTGGAAAGCAACGGCGACTGAAATACATGCAATCCAAGTCTTCTTAAACCGTTGTCTTCGCAAAAGTTTCTAAATATTTTGGCCAAACACCATTCCAAATATTGATTTATGGAGCAGAAAAGCAGTTCTCATTGAAATTATAAGTAGGAAATAGGACTGAATCGTCCATGAACTACAAATGCAGATTTACGATTTAACCAGGACCGCCATTGATTAGAACCCACTAAGGAAGTCACAGAAGTGTAAGACTGTCGATTGCCTAGAAATAATTGCTGGAGGTGAAAACGAGTGCTATGAATCTAGTCAACAATGTTGTGGCCCATTGTTCCTCCCTACGCCATCTTTTATGTCGGTATGTGGATATTGAATAACTTAAAATAAAAACCACCCATTTCCATATATGAGGTATTTTTATTTAAATGATCCTTTACAATTTATTTGGACTAGTTTTTGAATATAACATCAATCAAGTGGCCGCCGTATTGATCAAAGCAAAATATACCCTTTTTGGAGTGTTTTCCAGCACGTTTTTGAGCATCTCGGGCGAATGTTTGCCTTGATTTCGGCACGAATGTTTGCCTTGAGCTCGTCAATGGTCTGAGGATTTCAGGCGTGCACTTTGCTTTTCAAATAACTCCACAAAAATAAGTCCGAAGGGGTCAAATCTGCAGACCTGGGTGGCCAGTAAATTCCGTCATTTTTTGACAACACACTGTTTGGCCGTATTCCAAGCGACGTGGACGGTCTGTCTGCAATATTCTTTGAGTCAATTGTCACGATGTTTTCGACGATTTGCACGTTGAGTTAACACAACTGAACGACTATTTTTATACAATATACAGCGTCACTATTTCGTCGTTGTTTCGGTGTCTTACGATTCATGGTTAAAATTGTATTGAATTGATGTTTCAAAAACATGTTTACTCAAGTCAATCGGTCGATAAATGTCAAAATTATTCAATGTTTACATACCGACATAAAAGATGACGCACCCTGTACATGGGAAATTTATTTCGTAAGTATTTTTTTACACAATTTCACTTAATAAAAAGGGCACAAACAGTAGATACTAAAAAATGATTGGCTTTAGCATTATAACCTGGCTGTCGATAGAGCCGAAATATTTGGGGAGCCATCTTAATAAAGGGTGATTTTTTAAGAGCTTGGTTTTTCAACATTCAAAAAAATACAGAAATTTTACAAAAGTGCCATTTACCTTTTAAAGACAATTTCACTTAAATGTTGCCCGCGGCTACGCTTCAAGTAGTCCATTCTGAAGGTCAAATTTTGGCACATTTTTTCACACATTTCGGTCGAAATCTCACAAATGACGCAATGACGCTTTCAATGTTGGCTTCCAGAGCAACAATCGTGTTTGGCTTGTCCCTATAGACGAGAGATTTAACATGGCCTACAAAAAATAGTATAACGGGGACAAATTACACGATCTTGGTTCTTGGTGGCGAATTGACTGCACCAAAACGTGAGGTTAACTGTTCACCAAATTCGCCTCTCAATTGATGCATGGCTTCGCGTACAGTGTGGCATGTGGCATTTGGCACCGTCCTGTTGGAACCACATGTCGGCCGAGTCCAATACTTGCATTTTCGGGGGAAAAAAGTCTGTTATCATCGAATGGTACCTTTCCCCATTGACCGTAACGTTGCGGCCTCCATCGTCTTTGAAGAAGTACGGCCCAATGATGCCGCCTGCCCATAAACCGCACCAAACAGTGTATTTTTCGGGATGCATTGCATTGGTAGCTGCTGAATTGCCTCTGGCTGGTCTTCACTACAAATACGGCAATTCTGCTTATTCACGTATCCATTGAGCCAAAAATGAGCCTCGTCGTTGAAGAACATTTTGCGATACACACATTTTTCACAGAGAACGATTTTTGATAATATATTTCAATCATTTGCAAACGTTGTCGAGGCATAAGTCTATTCATGACTGAGCATTTTTTACTTTGACACATGTCAAGAATCACGCGAGAACTATCAGAAATATAAACGTCAAAAACTAAGTAGCAAAACAAATCACCCTTTATAAACCAAAATTCAGTTTAAGAATTCCCCTTTTTTCTAGTTTTGAGGCGCTTTATTGCATATGCGATGCTCTCGTAATAATATCGTTTTGCACGTTTTGCACGAAATGTTTGAAATATTGTAATTCAACGTCATTCTCGACACTTACTAGTATGTACATACCATACATATATTTTTTAGCTTTTTCCAGTTTTTTTCGCTCTCGTTCACACTGATAGCAGAATCGATCGTTCATTATATGTAAGTATTTTTTATATTTTTAAACATTCAACTCATAACATAAACAGTTGAATGACCAATAATAATCAACGAGGAGCAATTTAATACATGCGGCCGGGCAACTGGTGAATAAACAAAACGAACGAGAGAACGAATCAGTGAGCGAGAGTGATCGACTGACTGACTGACTTGACTGGAAGATGGAAAGACTGTTACGCATGCGCAAAGTTGAACTATAAAGTTGTGTATATGTAAACGCATGTTGTAGAATATACTCGTAAATTAATAATTGCAATTAGAAAAAACAACAGCAGCTGCCTGCTGCACAGTTGCTGTTAAGTTGAAAAAGTTGTATGAAACCATTTGGGAATTGATTTGGTGGATTTTAGTGGAAATTTTCGCATTTTTATTATTATTACTTGCTGTTGAAACAAAAATACATTTTATTACTTTATTTAAAACAGTTTGTTGCACTGTGAGCTAAATTTAGTATTTCTCATATAAAATAATCAATAATTTCAAAATCTCTAAGCCTTTGCATGTGAAATGAACACATTAATCACTTCCACCTGAAGCATTTGGACAATATTTTAGAAAATTATTCATTTAATTTCTCTCGAGTATTTCTGCTCAAAGATGTGGTGTACACCTTGAACTATACACCATACATGTACCAGGTGTACAAGTATGAAACCGGTAGTTTTTTTTTAAAGAAAATACACTTTTATTTAAGAAAAATGATTATAAGTACATTCAATCTTCAAAGTAATGGCCATTCTAGCTACATATTTTATCCACCTCTCTGGCAATTTGTGAATGCCTCGCCAAAAAATTGTTCGTTTTCTGAGTCAAACCAGTCATCGAGCCATTTTTTTTCATTTTCGTACGAATCGAAGTGCTGCTCAGCAAGTGCGTGCCCCATTGATGAAAAAAGTGGTAATCAGATGGAGCCATGTTTGGTTTATAAGCCGCATGGGGGAGAGCTTCCCAGCTGTACGAATCTACCGATTCCCGAGTCTGTTTTGTTCGATGATGATGGTGCATTGTCATCAAGAAAAATCACTTTGTGTTGCCCAGCTTGATATTCTGGACGTTGTTGGCGCAAGGCACGGTTCAAATCGCCCAATTGTTGTTAGTGCGTTGACCAGTTACTGTTTCACCTGGTTGCAGAAGGTCAAACCAGATAACACCTCGCTGATCCCAGAAAACACAGAGCATTGTCTTCTTTCCAAAGCGATTTGGCCGGTGTACCGGGCTTAACATATGGTATGATCGTTTACGTTTGGGATTATCGAAATAGATCCATTTTTCATCGCCAGTAACAATTCGATGAAGATATGACTTTCTTTTGTACCTGGCGAGCAACATTTCACATGTGGTTTTTCGATTTTGTTGCTGTCTTTCAGCCTCTTAGTCAATTCCACCTTCCCACCTTCAAAATCAATCCCATGGCTTTTAAACGTTGAGAAATGCATTGTTGGGTCACATTTAATTGTTCTGCAAGTTGTTCTTGCGTTTGACCGTCATCCTCATCGAGTAAAGATTGCAATTCGGCATCTTCAAACTTTTTCGGTGGTCTTCCACGTTCTTCGTTTCACACATCAAAACCGCCACTTTTAAACTTATTGAACCACTCGTTGCGCTGTGTTTTGACTAGAGCGTGCTGGCCGTAAGCTTCCACAAGCATTCGATGAGATTCCAAAGCAGATTTCTTCAATTGGAAACAGAAAATCAATGATGTCGGCATATCGTAGCTTGGAGGCACAAAATTTGACATTTTCAGTAGCGAAAAAATATATGTTGTTGTATGAAACTTGATTGTTTATGAACTGAATATTGTTGACAGAACTAAATGCGAAGAAATGGTGCCAATGATTTGGTTTAATAAAGGGGATAGTTTTACCTAGCGGCACAAGTATGAAACCGGCATTACCGGTTTCATACTTGTACACCTGGTATATCACGATTACGATTTCCATAGAACCATATATACTCGGAAATGCAACCCTGCACCAGCAGTATATATAACAAATTTCTTTGGCACATGTCATTTATCTTCTTTGAAAGATTATTCGCTCTCTCCTTTGGCTTCCGCTCGCCATATATATAAAACGTAAATCTTCAATAAATATAATAAATTATAGAGGAGGAGGGCTACCAAAGTGAACGTCATATTTGCACTTAGTTCCAGCTAGCCGCTAAATGAAATGAAAGTTGGTAAAAAAAATGTTTCTTACACGGCGTCAATTTTTAACGGTGGTGGAAATGTGATCCTGGATGGAAGCAAGGAATGTTGTGGCCTTTCAAATGCAGATGAGTAACATTTCATTAAATCCCAATAAACCGCACGGACTTGAATTCTGCTTGGCGTAGCCGCGGATAGGCAAATTTTTTGCCAAGACTCCATAGGGGTCGGCAAGACTTAAAATTTTTGAACCAGACTAATTTGAGGTCCCTGATGATCAGGAAAATAGTCTTTATTTTGAAATCGTTTCACAGGGAAAAATCTCGCAGTTAAAGTATTCAACGTTTTTACTAATTTGTGAAAAATAGTTAATAATTCCATGCAAAAATCTTAGAGGAGTTTCAACAATTTATGTCACCGTACTTGATCGTGCTTTGTATGTATCACAAAGCGGTAGCGTGTTGTTCAACTTTCGCACCGAGTGCGTAAATCTCAACTGACAATTTGAATTGTAAATGAAATGTATGGTACATATGAGGCCAAGTGTTGCTTATTGGGTGGGTGTGTTCACAATTTGGCAAGAAAAACCTTTTCGGTTAGAGTATTTCCTATTTTTTTTTTTTTGTAAACTTACACAACTTTGTTTGTTATAGTCTGAAGCCAAGAAAGGTGTGATTTATGCGGCGCAAGTGTTTGTTGTATGTAGAAAGAGGCGAGTGGAATGAGAAAAATGTCCTGAAATACTGTTGCCGTTGCCAACGACATCGACAATTACCATTATTCCAGTTATAATTCAAGACAAATGTTGCCTCAAGCCATAATGCTGCAATTATAATTGATTCGATCAGTTTTGGCTCACGAAATTTGGCAAAACCTAATAATAATTTCTCGTTACACAATATTTCATATGCGAGTACCAGTAGTTTGTCATTAAAATTGCTGTCGCATAGCCGGTTTTATTAGATATTAATTGAAGATTAAATCGCATTTATTGATCGTTGATCCTTTTTACGTGATTTGTTGCTTTCGGGGGAATTTTTCTTTACTTTATTCGTGTTCAGTGTAATGCTAATAAAAAAATACGTGACGAAATATGTATGAGCAAAAAAAATTGTAATAATTGCGCACAATATCATTGGCTAAATATCAAACTCGCCGATTAATTTAAATCTTAATTGCTGAACGCGATTTGGTTTAGAAAACAAAAACAAAAAATAAAATTAAAATAATATCATTAAACAGGAAGAAATTAATTGGTACTACCACACGTGCGTTTGCAAAGCAAACCATACAAAATGGCCAAGCGTCACACAAAATTAAAAAAAGAACACTTTCATAAACAAATTCTAAAATAAGCACATAGTTTTTTCTATATCCCAGCCAGAAAACATACATACATACACATGAGCAGAGAAGCTGGTGGGCGGCGTTGGCGTCTTTTGTCATCAATTGATCGAACGGAAATATGGGAAAATGTTTACATGTCAATCACTGCGATCGTCTGAATCAAGCCAAGTTTGAGATATAAAACCACAGAAAAACAAAAACAAAAAACAGCAAGCGTGCATCATTTTAACACGTTTTCACGCTGGCTGCCAATGGGTAATTGGCCTTCAATTATCATGCAGGAAGAAGCAGCACAAATCAACACAATCAATCTATTTATCTTTTAAATATAGTACATAAACGAATATATAAATAAATAAATAAATAAATAAGTAGTCATCGTATCGTGTGTGACGTTTATTGAGTGCGAGAAACAAAACAAAAACCAAAAATGTACCCCTCTCACTAACACCAACACACCCACGCCCTTTTATCTGACAGCCTGATGCCATTTTATGAATACCATTTTGAACCACAACAAATGGTAATTGTTTCTCTACATTGCATGGATACAGCGATACGCCATGAAGTTAGATACCATTTGCGCATGCTCTTAGACCTTGAACTTTCTTTCATAAGCGAAAAGATGACGCTACATTAGGTGCGTTCGATTTCTCACACCTCTGCCTTATTAAAGTAAGTAAGCAACTTCATGTTTAATGGCACAACAGCCCATGGAGGGCCTAGGCCGAACTTTTCGCATCCACTGATGTTGTGCGTGATATATTTGCACATGAATGGAAGGGACCTACAGTTTAATGCCGAATCCGAACGGTGAAGTGAAAAGCTTTTCATAGCAATTTTTACTCTTGTAGGTTTGCCATTGCCTGCCAAGAGGTGGTGCTGTGGAGAAAAATTATTTTTTCTACTTTTTGATTTTGCCTGTGCCGAGATTCGAACCCCGGACACTCAGCGTAGCAGTCCAACGCACTACCACTACACCACAGCGACCACTGCATGCATGGTATAGGTATAGCTAAATATTTTGCTTCTTTTAATGGGACAACAGCACATGAAGGGCCTAGGCCGAGCATTTTGCATCCATTCATGTTGTGTGTGTGTTATATGTATTTGTACACGAATGAAATGGACCTTTAGCTTTAACCGAATCCGAAATCGAATTGAAAAGCTTTTCGTAGGCAATGTGCCTATATCGAGACTTGAACCCAGGTCCTCTGCTTAAGAGTCCAGCACACAACCAACTACGCCATGGTGATCACACTATATTTAATAAATCATAGCGTAATTGGAGGCATGGAGCAATATTTTTATAACCTACACACTCAGTGCAACGGGTACTTATAAAGGGTGATTTTTTTTTTGCTACATACTTGGTTTTTGACGTTTATATTTCTGACAGTTCACTCGTGATTCTTGACATGTGTCAAAGAAAAAAATGCTCTGTTTGGTTTGCCATTTCATCATGAATAGACTTACGCCTAAACAACACTTGCAAGGTATTGAAATTTATTATCAAAATTCGTGCTCTGTGAAAAATGTGTTTCGCAAGCAAAATTGTCTTCAGCGACAAGGCTCATTTTCGGCTCAATGGCTACGTGAATAAACAGAATTGCCGTATTAGGAGTGAAGAACAGCCAGAGGCAATTCAGCAGCTAGCAGCTACCAATGTATCCCGAAAAATGCACTGTTTGGTGCGGCATCATTGGGCCGTACTTCTTCAAAGACGATGAAGGCCGCAACATTACGGTCAATTGAGTAAGGCACCGTTTTTTTTTTGCCGAAATTGCTAGAATTGGACTCGGCCGACATGAGGTTCTAACAGGACGGTGCCACATGCCACACTGCACGTGAAACCATGCATCAATTGAGAGGCGAATTTGGTGAGCAGTTAATCTCACGTTTTGGTGCAGTCAATTGGCCACCAAGATCGTGCGATTTGACCTCTTCAGTCAATTTTTTGTGGGCCTTAAGTCTCTTGTCTATAGGGACAAGCCAAACACGATTGCTGCTTTGGAAGCCAACATTGAACGTGTCATTGGTGAGATTGTACCTTCAGAATGGACCACTGGAAGTGTAGCCGCGGACAACATTTAAGTGAAATTATCTTTAAAAACTAAATGGCATGAATTGATTTATCGATCCAAATAAATATTTAATTTACTTTTGTAAAATTACTGTGTTTTTTTGCAAAAACCAAGTTCTCAAAAAATCACCTTTTATTAGATTTGATCGTGTAACGATAGTTTATAACGCCTGTATGCGTCGAAGTTATTGTGTATGCGTGTTTTATTTGTCATGCATTTCTAATTGTGTATAGGAAATAATACGCCTATTAATAGCTTCAACTACTTGCTTCAAATAGCTAATTTGATCAGCGAAATTTAAATATATATAGTAAGTATGTACTTATATCAGCGTCCATAACGAAGTTGAAATTTGTAGGTGAATATGTCCGTTTGATCATCAGTCTATCCATGGACCTGATAATACTTATGAGTAAAATTTAAGCAATTTTTCATACTTAGGAGAGGGGTTAAGCTCTGAAATGGGCAAAATCGGTCAAGTAGGCATGATACGTCCTATTTCTCTATCAAATTAAATCAAATTCGATATGCTTCACTGATATGTAAATTTTGGGCGAAAAACACGCCTACCACCCAAACAACTGAAAGGGAAATATCAAAGGAGATAGTGAAACAAATTAAACCAAATTTTTGGGTGCATACAGTTGAAATAGCTTCCAGAATATTATTTTTGGGCAATAACCACGCCTACCTCGTCTACAATTGAAATTTTTAAAATGTAATATGAAAGGAAATAATTGAAGCAAATTCAAAAAAAATTTAGTATAATGATGAATTAGACTAAAATCAAACATTATTCCTGCTAGAACTCAGCATAAAAGTTTGTACCTTATATTGTATACAAAATGGTGTTTGGTGGTTAACGGGTGTGTAAGGTGTTTCAAATTCGGCAGCGCCTGAATTTAGCTATCGGGATTTTTGTTGTTGAAATTTTCACATAGAATACGAACGCATCGAACAAACACACTTTTGAATGCAAATTGCTGATTGTAACGACTCATAATTCGAAGTGTGTATATTTTATATAAATATTATTAAAAAATAACTTTTGGCATTTTTCCATTATAAAAATGAATAGTACACAAATGTTGGGGGAGGTTTGAAGAGATTTGCATAGAGTTTTCGCACAAGTAAATGTATGTATTCTTGTGGCCGAGACAAGATCTTGATAAACCAAATTTGTATAGAAATCGATGTTGCAGTGTTAAGTGTGTATAAAATAGATATTTAATTTGGCATCGTAAAGACTGTCGTGAAATATCAGATCTGTTTGTTCTTTTTAAGCATAATAATCATTTTGAACTGAAGCACTTACGGGCTGACATTTTTCGGTACTTCGACCAGTGCGTTGTCTCACTGGGCAGAGGAACATTCAATAGTGAATATGTTGACTCGAATTTATCCACTTCGATTATTACGACCGAAAATTGGAGTAAGCGCTCTTAAAGTTGCGATCATTGACTCAGAATGTCGGTAGTAATTTTTAATAATCGTTGGTAAACTTCAACATGATAAAAATGTAAACCTTGAATGACGTTTTGACATTGCCAGTTTAAAAAAGGAGTTAATGGTGCGTTTGTATTTAAATACAAAATTGTTCTGTCCCTATTGAAAAACCCTTTATAAGCAAATCTATGTATGTTAAAAAACTGTTTAGAGGTCCATCCCAATATCATCTCTAATCTTTAAAGCAAAAATATAAATATTGAGATTATATTTGTTTACGGAAAAGTGTTTGCTATTTTTTAACGTTTTTGAAAGCAAAACTTGCGTACTTGAATTGGCTCCTTTCAGATGTAAGTATTTAACAATCTTACAAGGAGGAGCTCAGGAACAATATCGAACGCGAAATTGCCAACGTTCCGGCTGATAAGTGTGGAAGAGTGGTGGAAAATTGACTCCAAGGAATCGATCACTGCAAATTGCTCACGTAAGAGATATTGAATTCCTTAAATTTAGTATTTGCAGTAGACCTGGAATAAATTTCATTCCGATATCTCAATTTTTCTGAGTTTTACTTAAACACAACATTGCTAAGTTCCTATTGAAAAACTCTTTAATAAGCTCAAACAAGTTTAATGTGGAATTCTATTCCACCTTAAGACAATAATTAAAAACAGTTGACAATTATTTTGCTCGTTATAACATTATGGCTAAATAACAATGGCATCTCGTTGATCCAACACTACCTAATTTCCTTAATTAATCAGCTCGAAAGAGTTTATATTTGTGTTTCAAAAAATTGCTACTTACTTTTCCTCCTTTTCGTATTTGGGGAAGTTGACATGCTCCAGTAGCACCGAAGATTCACTTTGCGGTTCGGCAGATATACCAGTAGCACGTTGTCGCTGGACAAGTTGCCCAGTGCCGGTTTTTCGCGAGGCGCCGCCACTACTCCCAGAGGCGCCGGCAACTGGCGTGGTCGCACCACCACGACTAAATGGAAACACACTTTGGAATTTATCCAGATGTGATTTCAGTTCGGCGATTTCGGTGTCTTTGTACTGCAGAGCACGTTGCATTTCTTGAATTTTCAAGTCCTTAGCCTGAATTATCTGCATGAAGCGCTCTTCCTGCGGCGTCGTTGGCACATAGCTATTATTCGCGACACTCATCGCTGCTGCTGCGGTGGGATCGAGCATAGCACTGCAGCAACTGGGGCCGGGGCCCGATGCGCTTGGTCCTGCTGCAGCAGTACCCATGCCAGATATGCACAATCCTTGCATTTGATCGCTCAGAAGATTTTGGTGCTGCGTGCAATAATCCACTGAATGCGTCGCTCCAGGCGACGTTGCATACAGCTGCACTCCTTGCTGTTGCGTTAGGACACCTGTTGGTGATACTACAATCTGCGTTCCTTGCGGCGGTGTTCCAGCGTGTGCGTACAGGCCTTGTGTTTGTGCCTGCAACTGTTGCAGCTGTTGATAGCGATGTTGCAACTGCAGCTCCTGTTGGTGCAAAATGTTTCGCGTCTGCAAATTAGGATCGGTATTGATTTGCTGCGCTCCACTGGGTATGGTGCCGTAGATGAGTGTGTGCGTGAGAACGTCTGTCGATTGTAGTGGCAACGTTAATCCCCTAGTAAGTATGGGTCCGCCACCGCCAATCGTATTGCTACTCGCTATGCTGGCGCCGCCAATCGATTGCAAATTATTGTTGCTGACAAGACCCAGTTCGGGTTGGAACTGAAAGTTTGCGTTCGCTTCCTGCTGCATCGTAGCGTCGGTTTTATCGATCGCACTCGCGCTCGAACGACAATTTTTGCTACGATTGTTGTCGCGATTGCTTTTGTTGCTGCTGCTGTTGCTGCTGCTGTTGCTGCTGCTGTTGCTGCTGCTGCTACGATGACGTAAAACACCTGCGGATGTTTCTCGCACCTCGTTTTCACTGTCCGAAAGTGTCTTCTTCTGCTTTGTGGCGGCTTTGTTGTTATTTTCTTTGCTCTTGCGAAATGATGTTGATTTTTCCAATGTTGTGCTTTTCGTTGTTGCTCTTGCTGTTGCTGTTGCTGATGATTGTGTTGCAGCTGTTATGTGAACGAGCTGCTGTCGCTCTTCAGCAGTACTGCTTCTTATTGATGTTGACGTCGTCGATGGTTCTGATTCAGCAATTGTCGTTGTGTCTGTAGCCGCTGCTGATGATAGAAATGATGCTGCTATTTCACTTGTAATTGCTGCTGGTGTAAGTTTGCGGTTGACTGTGGCAATTGGCGGATCTAGTGCATTGATTGGGCCAAACGGTGCTGTTGTGTTATTTCTTGACTTCCAGAATTTATAATTGCAGGGAACTGTTTCGGGGGAATTCTCCGTGTGCGTCTGGCTGGTGGAGGGCGTAGTGGTTATGACACGCTTTTTGTAAAAGTCATTATTGTTTTGGGGGTGATCGTGATCGGCAGTTGGCTCGTTTTCACTGACACTATCTGACGTGGCTGGCCTCTTAGTAGCGAAGCACAGCCGGTCAAAACAAATACGCATGCAAGCGATTTTGTTGAATTACCACAAAACCGAACAAAAATGCTGTCGCAGCCCTGAAAGGAAATGAAAGACAGCATTAAATACAAAAATTAACCAGTGAAACCCATATTACTTATTCAAATAGAAATTTCAATTACACATATTGCTCTAATTCTGATAACACATAGTACATATGTACATTCAAATTTATACAAAATTGTTTGCCATTTATAGTGTGGGCTCGTTGGTTTTATCGAAAACTTTGACTTCTTCGTACTTATCAATGCTAAACAATGTTAAACTCATGTTGTTGCTGTCCTCCCGCAACAACATTCGCTGATATCTGAATTTGCTATGTGAATGTGTGTCTGTCTGTCTGTAGATACTGCCGAGACACACCTAAAGAGGTGACAAAAGCAAAAACCTCAAAAGTGGCAACACTTTTATTAGAGTACCATAGGTACTGGAAGTGTGTTCATTACATGCATGATGTCGTTTTCATACTCGTGCATATGTATGTATGTATGTATGTAATTACGAGTACGGGTGTATAAGTATCAGACTACTACGTTATAGTCTCATAGTCGCAAAGCAACAACAATCAGCGTTAGCGTTTAATTCGATTCGATACACTTCGCTAAACGATAGATTCACCTTCAGAACACTCCAAAGTGAGCTCGCTGCTGATAATGCGAGAATTGCACACAGTAAAATGCTCAACAAATTCTAAAACATTTTACATATAATCACGTTTCTATAGAACAGAAAAACAAAAAACGAAAAAATTTAAACTTAATATGCAAATTAATTATTTGAAAATGTGCCGCGGGGGCACGATACCCCCTAAATCAAGTTGGATGCATTTTTGCATTCTCTCTCAGTTAATACGTGTTCAACAGTAGGCATGTAAGTAAATTCCAAAATCGAATTAACCAATGAAATTTTACACACATGATCTTCATGCTGATTGGTTACGGCACTCGTACGCGCCGCAATTGACACCTGGAAGACCTTGTTGGCTGTTCGTAAGAGCGTTAGTTAGCTTGCAGCTTTCCAAGCAACATACCCATTCTACCTACTTGGTCTATGGTAACTAAGTATTAGCCAGTACCAGTGTGTGCAAGCCATTTGCAGTAAATTTTCAATGGCAATTTTTCAGTTTTTGATTGCGTTATTTATGAATGATAGTGTGCAGCATATGCCGCAAATGCTGTGGGAGGAGATTATAACCGATAGTTTTCGTAGAATATTTTTTTCTCAATATAAAAACGTAAAGAAGTAAAAATCATATTGAAAAGCTAAAATTTAAACAGCCCAAGATATTGTTAAGGCATGAGTCTAGTGGAGGCTAGACAACAACGACAAGGGCACAGATTTAAAGTTTATTCAAATTTTTAAGGATGTCATACTCGTATGTATGTAGGTACAATATTATTTATGTCTGTATGTAAAACATACAATTTTGCATGCCTTTTGTAGTATTGCACTAAACCATGATGCATAAAATTGCATGAGTAATTTTCTTTGACGTGCCTAAACGGAATCGGATGCATTTGAGAACATGCAATACTTAAGAAAACGATCAGCGATCTTGATCTTGATCATGTGAGCAGTTAAAGTCAACTGCGGCTATTTTGCGCAGCGGCTTTTGTTAAAGGAAAATAGCAATATTCTTACAATTAAATATTAGTATAGTATCTCACTAAAATATACCTTATATCAGCTATACACGAAATTTTATTATTGCAAATTACACACAATATAACTCATTTTATTGCTAAGTATAAAATGAACACAAAAGGTTTCCTCCGATTTTTATTACATTTAAATTACATAAATACAAACAAATACAAATAGCAACAGTTTGCCTTTGAACAGCAAGTAGAAAGATCAATAAAAATGATGCCGCAACACAAACTACAATGAGCTACTTCTGGGTGAAAAATTGATTCTTCTGATACTTTCTATGGTGCATGTAGTGTTCATAAGGTGACCAACATTTTTGCGCCAAAAAGTACGAAATATAAACAAGGAACGAGAATACATTATAATATTAACACTTAGTAGGGACATAAATACTGTTACACACATTTGTTATAAAATTAAAAATAAATTATTTATTTTGACCAATTTTTTTAAATACAAGTATATATTTTTATTCCATTCATGTAAAAATATAACACGCACAACATGAGTGGATGCGAAAAGCTCGGCCTAGGCCCTCCATGGGCTGTTGTGCCATTAAAAGTAAAGTAAGTAATATATTTTTATACATGGTGTTTTTTTTTAGAAGTGTGGTTTTCAAGAAGAAATAAAACGCATATAATTTAATGTTATGGCCAAGAATTTAGCTTTATTATAAAGATAAGGATTTGCCATTATGTTTTAAAAACGATTTCGGGCAAGTGGCCGCCGCGGCTGGTTCGATTAAATTCCAGCCGAGAGGCCCAATTTTCGATCAATTTTTTGCGGTAATTGGGCCGGGCCGTATGTCAGTAATAACGCGCCGAATATTCTCTTCCAAGGCGTCAATCGTCTCGGGCTTATCTGCGTAGACAAGCGACTTCACATAACCCCACAAAAAATAGTCCAGCGGTGTTAAATCGCATGATCTTGGAGGCCACGCCACAGGCCCACGACGCGAAATAATGTGCTCACCTTCAATAAATTGATTGTTTTGTTGGCTGTATGACTGTATGGCATGTAGCGCTGTATGGCATGTAGCGCTGTATGGCATGCAGCGCCGTTGGAACCAAAGGTCGTCCACATCAAAGTCCTCCAATTCAGGCACGAAAAAGTCATTAATCATGGCTCTATAGCGTTCCCCATTGACCTGCTTCATCTTTGAAGAAATATGGACCAATGATTCCCTCTGCCCATAGAGCACACCAAACAGTGACTTCTTGAGGATGTAACGGCGTCTCAACAATGGCTTGTGGATTATGATTACTCCAAATGCGACAATTTTGCTTATTAACGTTCCCCTTTCAACCAAAAGTGAGCTTCATCGCTGAACAAAATATTCTTGTGAAAATCGGGATTGGTTGCCATCTCGTTTTGGGCCCATTCACCGAACGTGCAACGCGCTTGATGGTCGTTCGGCTTCAATTCCTGCACGAGTTGGATTTTGTAAGATCGCAAACCAAGATCCTTCCGCAAAATCTTCCATATAGTGGATGGGCATAGCTCCAATTGATGCGCGCGATTGCCGATGGACTCATTCGGGTCTTCTTCGATTCTCTGCTCCACACTGTCGGTGCGCACTGTACGGCGTCTCTGAGAATGCGCATTATCCACTAGAGTAAACGTGATGCGAAACCGATCCATGGTTGCTCGAATTACCGCCTCTGCTGGGCGATTATGTCGACCGAATATTGGACGCAGCGCGCGATGCGTCGCGCAAATCGAACAATTATTTTGGTAATAAATTTGCACAATGTGCAAACATTATTCAGGAGTAAGTCTATTCATTATGAAATGGCAAACCAAAGTGAGCATAAATCAAGTGACAGCTGTCAAAAAGACCAACTCCGAAAAAAGTATTGCCAGATTGAAAACCACACTTCTAAAAAAAACAACCTTATTATTGTATCCAAAAAGCAATTACTTATTCAAAATGCCCGCCTTTGGCCTTCACGCACGCCTTAAGTCGCACTGGCCAATCACCAATAGCTACACGCACCTCGTGCATTGGAAAAATACCGACAGCACGAATCAAAGCAGTCTTCACAGAATCAACGTTGGGGTATCTTTTGTGGCAAACCATGTCCTCTAAAACTGTCCATAATTTATAATTCAGTGGGGTTAGATCAGGGCTGCCAGACGGTCATTCTTCAGAGCAAATGAAAGCTTGGAAATTGTTTTGAAGCCAGGTCTGGGTCGTCTTAGCCTTATGGGCTGTCACAGAATCCTGCTGGAAAGTCCACGGCTGATTTTGGAACAGGAAAAGGTTAAGTGGCTTCACAACAAGTTGCAAAACGGTTTCTTGGTAAACTTTGGCCGAAGTTTTGACCCCTTGTTCGCAGAAATACAAGTCAGATACCCACTAAAACATGGGCGATGACCCTTTTCGACCCGTGGGATCAGTTCAGATGCTTCCTTAGATGACCGAGCATACACCCTAACATTTTGCTTGTTAAATTTTTCCTGCACGGTAAAAATTTTTTCATCCATAAATAATATTTTTCTGTGCAAGTTCTCAGTGTGTTTCACCAAAAGATGTTTGGAATTTCCTACCCTAATTTTTCCAAAGCTGCAGTCAACAAATGTCCGGTGTGACGTTTGAAGGCACCAAGTCCCAAGTCTTTTTTAATAATTCGACTGATGGACTTTTGTGTGATATTCATCTCACGGGCCATGATTTTCTGTTTCCGGAGCGGATTTCGCTGAATTCTTGATTTGACGGCTTTGATGACTTGCGGCGTGTAAACTGTACGTGGACGGGCAGACCAGTGGCGGTCTTTAATATCTCCAGTCTCCTCAAACAGTTTTATGCACCGGTAGACGAACATGCGACTAATCCCGAGTGGGAGGAGCGTTTTGAAAATAACGCCTTTTTTTCATTTCACACTTAAAATGTGCTATAACAGCGATACGGGGCTCATTAACTGACCACTCCATGGTGAAAGCTGACACAATTTTGAATTCCCGTTACAGACTAACGCTATAAAGGTAAGCGTTCATAAATATTGTGATAATAACAGCGTATGTTCAATTCTACTATTGGAATGCGTGTGTTCAATATTGTAACTGTATTTATGTAGCTACTAAGTAATAATAATATAACAATATAATGGCTGCGTTTTATTCGCCCCTAGTTATGTTATACTAGCAGCGATAATTATAAGTATATAGAAAACAACAATAAACGCTGCAGAGATAACTCGTATAAGTATTAACGTGGCTATTTACACTGGCATGAAAGCATGAAAGACTGTGCGAGAGAGACAGATGAGAAAGTAAGGTATCTTTATCGCTTTCTTACTACGGGTAACGTAAGGCAGAAAAGTAAGGTCGGTATCTTTTTCTAGTAGTAACCTTACTTTTTTCTTTAATGCTTGTGCCAGTGAAAACATCCTCTATAGGTGTTCTGTATAGCTAGTATGTTGATTAACACCTCTGGCTTCTATGACAACACTAAAGGGAACTGTTAATAATGAAAGAAGAATGACAGCCCATGGGCGGTTTAGACCAAGCTTTCGCATCCACTCATGTTGTGCGTGTTATATTTGTATATGAATGGAAGGGACCTACAGTTTAATGCCGAATCCGAACGGCGAAGTGAAAAGCTTTTCATAGCAATTTTTACTCTTGTAGGTTTGCCATTGCCGTGTAGAAAAATTGTGTTTTTAATTTTTGATTTTGGCTGTGCCGAGATTTGAACCACGTTCACTCCAACTACACAACAGCGATCACTAAAGAAAAATAACAGTGTGGGAAATAAAAAATAAAAAAATAGAAATGTGTTAAAATGTCACCGAAGGTAGTTAGCTAAAAATTTAATTAAAATTTTATACGGTACGTATATAATAAATAAAAAGAAGAAGAGATTTAACAACTTGATCGTTTTATTCGCGCATGGTCAACTACTAGGCGAATTAATCTATAGAACTACGCAGTACACTGGCGTAAAAACCAGCCTAAGAACCAGTATGTTTGGTCAGCTTAAGTACTTATGTAATATTTACTTCCATGTGAACATTTAGGTGAAAATTAGTTTATGCTTGAAAAATCAGCTATTAATTTTTATGATCTAGAGCAAATGCTAAACTAAGTAACACGAAAGCTACAAATATTCCTGCTCACTATGTATTTATTGAATTTATAACAAGATACGAGGTACACGATAAACAGGCAGACAACAATAATTCTCATTTTTTATGGAACCGCAGCTCATTTTTGGCAAGCGCCAAGAGCAACGCAAGTACCATACTACATAGCACCAGCCGCAGAATGTTGTAGTAAAACCAGCAGCGAGCAATAATTTAAAGATTCCACCGATGATGATGTGTTGTGATGAAGTGAACTGGTTTCAACATGATTTAAACAAATTGTTTATAAATAATTAGGTAACAAAAATCAAACTAATTACATAATATGCCGCTAATTTTAGGGTAAGATGAGGAGAGCTCAATAATATCAGATCGATTGATAAAGGTAAACTTACTCAAATCGGGAATTTAGGTTTTTCAAACAAAGTTCTTATTGTTTTTGATAAAACTTTTAAGAAACATACATACTATACATATTGGTTCAAAAATTCTTCAAAAACATATCTCCATTTTGGAAGAAATTGAAATTTTTTGAGCTTACATTGTATAAAATCACCTATAAATCTAGATAAAAATACGACCTTAACGAGTGTATGCCTCTTCCTCAATCACTTACATTTTTTCAATACCTCTAGTTGCAGAGATACATACGTTGCTGAAGACTAGAGGAGGCAATATTTATATCACTAACTAGGCCGAAGCGAGTTTTATCGCAAAATTACCGAATTCGTAATCACTATTTAGTATTTATTATTGAATGGTAAGCGGAAAAGCAATTCGGACTTCTTTATCTCATCAAGCCCATTTATTTTACAACTATTTTAACTATTCTACACTTTAATATAGTTTTTTATTCTTTTAATTAATTAGAGAATTATTGCGTCGAAACATACTGATATTGAAATTCAATGAAGTTCTTGAATTATTGAAGAATTGAAGAATAAATTAAACAGTGTGAATACGAGAATTTGGAAACAAACAAGATCACCAATATTTTTATTTAATTGCCCTTTTTTTTATTCTGTAGGTTCACATTGACGTGGAGGTTGAAGTTATTGGAAATGAAAAATATCGTTACGTGTGTGTTTAAAATTTTATTACTAACGTAAATAATCGTTTTTCGAATGAAGTGAATAAAATTTATATATTTTACAATGCAGTGTGAATATTTTGATTTTTCTTATATTTTGTTTTCTTATTTGCTTTGGGATTTGTTTTTTTTTCACACATCAAAAGAATTTCTAAACAAGAGCTATAAATAAATTAACTACTTAGTTATATGAAAATGCAAAGCAACGCCAATTAAAAAAAATAAATACGTTTGTTTTTGTTTATCAGAATTAATCATCATATTTTCATAGTTCTTTACATATGTATATATTTATAGTTAATTTTAGTGGACTTAATTTTAGCGTAAACGATAGGCCTAGGTGTGAAAAAACTCGGGTGTTATTGTAGATGTGTCTCTCTTTTTCCCCTTTAATGACACAACAGCCGATGGAGCGACTAGACCGAGCTTTTCACTCGATGTGTCTCTTGAGATAATCAAATTTTAAAATCAAGATGAGAAGAGAATTCTTGAAACTATAACCTCCTTCTTCTTCTTTCAATGGCACAACAGTCCAGGAAGGGCATAATCCGTTTTTTTGCGAGTTATTTTTTACTATATTTTACTATCTCGAAGTTTTGCCATTACCACCAGCCAAGAGATAGTCCCGTATAGAAAATTAATATTACTTTCATATGTTGACTGTGCCGAGCCTCGAGCCCCGGGAACCCAGGGTCCGGCACTCTATTAGCTACGCAATAGAGGCATTGTTTCATAGGCTTGCCATACCCACCGTAAATCTATACTGAATTTCCAATTTAGTTAGCCTGAGTTGATAGTGTCAATTGTTGTCTATTCAACGAAGGAAGGTTGAAGGCTGGAATTTAAGTGAAAAGCATCAGTTTTGTCTTACTTGGATTTACCCTTTATCCAAGCCACTTGCACAATTTCGCTTCTAATGCTTGGGGCCATCCCTGATACCATTAACACCACGTCATCCAACCACCTTAACTCCCGATTTGTCGAGTATATTGAGAATATGATCTGTGACTAGTAGCCACAATAGTGGTGAAACCACTCCTCCTTATGGTGTTCCTCTACAAATATGTTTTACAAGAGTTGTGCTTTATAACTGTGAATGAATTAACCTGGATTTAAGCATAGCTTCTATCCAATACCTAAGTTTCTCTTCTAATCCAAATCTGGTAAGAGGATCTAGAATAGTTTCCAAATCTGATAAGAAGCTGATTTTTGTACACAAGTCAACGAAGTATGTATATTAATTCAACTTTTCTAGTCTAACCATGGGAGAGAATTATGAATTAGTTTTTTCTTATGTGGATTGTTTTTGTGATTGTAATAAGGTAAATATCGGATAAATTTCTTCAGCTAGTGTAAGAGCGGTTCCTCCCCGCTTTGACATTGAAGTTCATAGGGACTAAGGTCCACAAATCTTTGGTTTCCGCGACTCAATTGATTAAAATACGGGAGGATATAGCAAATGAATCTGAATATACAAAGAATTTTCTTTGCCTGGAAGTAACAATTGCTAAAAGAAGTAAACCATTTTTAATTTTGTATTTGTACCCAAAAGTATTTGCTACACAAAATCTCTGAAATACCTTCTTTAGAAAAATGTTCCTAATAATAACACGAAGGAGAGGCTCAAAAATTACAACCTGTCTCACCTATAAACCTTCCGAAAATGGGTACAGAGCGGGATGGAAACTACAAACTTTCATAACAAACAACTTTGCAGTAAGCTTCAAAGTTGTGGGACTTAAAAATATTATCATCGAATCCATCAGTATTCAACCGAGAACCTGAACTCCAAAAGTAGTCTATAAGTGTAGTGTATGAGAAATTCATTAGTGCAGTGTACTCTTTCATTCATCGTTTAGGAAAATGTGGTGATGGAATAAAAGTTTCAGTCAATATTCTAAAAGCGATTTTTGTCTGTAATGCGGGACATTTAGAAGATATTTTCATGTTGCTTGAACAAATTACCCGAATACTGTGATATCACGCGAAACCGGTGGCATTTGGGAACTTTAAACGAAATACTCCAGGGTGGGGTATTGTCACACCTGCTAAGTCTATTATTTAAATTTTTATAGAGTTAAACAGTGTTGGATCGATGTGACGTAGTAGGCATAGAGATATTATGGAAAGTGGTCTGAGTAAGTCTAACTCTTAAGCTGTGATTATGCACAACGGAAACAATCTATTGAATATTATCTTATCTTATCTCTTGCACACACTGCTCACATCACAATTGCCAAAGTAGCGATATGCTGCGTAACGATAGGCCTTGGTGGTGGCCAGCTCAAAATATGGTTAAACAATGCTCTAGCAAAAATATTTCTAAAACCCCAAATATAGTTTTGTATTGCGACTTACGGAAGAAAATGTATCACAATTATGGTACATGCTCGAATATACCACAATCCCCAAACTTCCGCTATGCATGTTAATTAAATTTAAACAAGAATATCGTGCCGTCAACATCGTAAGTACGATTATTTTATTGCGCTTATTACATTTATATATTGTATGTACTATGTAATGTTCATGTTTGCAATGAAGAAGCGTCGCGACGCTCTCACCGAAATGGATAAATTTTCTGGTTTTGATAATTAATGCTCGTTGTTAATGAAACAAAGAAGAGGGCATTGCATATACTACATATCGCTAGTTAGCTGCAAGAATGTCATAAGTCAAAAAAAAAAAAAAATTATTTTAAGAAAAACATCTTTAAACTTTTTAATTTATGTACCTGTCACTTCATACAAATTGGTAAGGGCAAAACTCTACTCATGCAAAGAGTTCAGAAGATACATATGATATGATAGTTTTACATAAGATAAAGCACTAAATAACGGTTATTTCTGTATACTTTTATTTTCTTTTTTTTTTTTTTTTGATTTATGACCTTCTTGCAGCAAACTAGGGATGTGTGTACTATGTATCGCTTCTTATGAGTCATTATTAGTGGGGGTTCTGGGTTAAAATTAGTATTTTTAAACTTGTCGACACTTTGAAAACACAATTCAATATTGTCCATATGCGAAAATGTATGTATGTATGTATGTATTTATATGTATGATAAATGTCTAGAAACATTCACTGGGATAATCAGTCATTACTACTTACTGTACACCAAAATAATGAATAGAAATGCCAATGGGAAAATGTTTGATATATTTTCTAGAGATTATTACTTTATGCTCCCCCATCAATCTTGCTTTAATTTTATCCAGGAAACATACTATGTTCCTAATGAACAGAAGGAGAACGTGATCGGCCAGAGAGAGCAAGTGTGTATTTTAGATGTGGCATGTGCCAAAGTACTTCATACACTTTATAATTTATTAAAACTATTTATGCACTATTAAATTCAGAAGCACTGAGATAAACAATCTGAAATAAACAAATCCATTGTGATATTGTAAATACATACTAGAAAATATTAAGAAAATGTACTCGTACATCATCTCCGGTTTTGTGTGTAGGAGTAATTAACGAATGTGTTAATTTTGAAAATTCCTTTCAAATGTTCAAATGTTCAAACTTTAAACACACTCCAGAAATGCAGTGACTTTGAGGAAATAACTGTGAGCTGTTATTTCCAATTACATACGCACAGGGTGCCCCATTTTTTATGTCGGTATGTAAACATTGAATAATTTTAACATTTATGAACCAATTGACTTGCTTGAGTAAATTCAGTACAATTTTTAACGATGGATCACTTCACGCGCCGCAATAATGACACCGTACATTGAAAATAGTCGTTGAGTTGTGTTAAGTCAACGTGCATATCGTCGAAAATATCGTGGCGAAGAAGCACCGTCTGACAACGCTATTCGTCGGTTGGTGTCGAATTTTGTTGAGCACGGGACAGTGGGAGATCGTCGAAAAGCCGTTCATATACGCCCAAGACGTTCCAATAAACTGGTTGAAGCGGTAGGAGAGAGTATTGCCGAGAGCCCACATGTGTCGTATCGTCACATGTGGGCGTCAGTGGAATCACCTTAAGGCGCATTTTGAAGGAAGATTTGCATTTGTTTCCGTATAAAGTGTAATTGACTCAAAGAATATTGCCAAACAGTCGCTCGAATGGTTCACACTGAACCTGATTTTTGGAAGGAAATTTTAATGAACAACGAGGCCCATTTCACACTCTTTGGCGCCATTAACAAACAAAATTGCCTCATTTGGGGAACGAAGAATCCACACCAGATCCACGAAACATCATTGCATGACGAAAAAGTGACTGTCTGGGCCGGTATTTGCGCCAAAAACCATCATGGAGCCATTTTTCTTCAGACAAAGAAAAAAACAGTCAATGGGAATCGATATCGATGGATGTTGGTTTATTATGTCTGCCCACAAATGTGTGAAAAAGGTCTGGACGGTTACTGGTTTCAACAAGACGGTCCGCCATGCCATGCCACACTGCAAAACAAACAATACAGTTTCTGCACCAAAAATTCCTTGAACGAGTGGTGTCAAAAAATGCCTACGTTGACTGACCACCCAGAATTCCAGATTTGACCCCTTCGAACTTATTTTTGTGGAGTTATTTGAAAAGCAAAGTGCACTCCAGCAATCCTCAGACCATTGACGAGCTCAAGGTAAACATTCGTGCCGAAAACGTGATGGAAAACGCAACAAAAAGGGCACATTTTGCTTTGATCAATAACGGCGGCCGCTTAATTGATGTTGTAATCAAAAAATCCAGTACAAATAAATTGTAACGGACCTTTTACTCTACTTTTAATGGCACAACAGCCCATGGAGGGCCTAGGCCGAGTTTTTCGCATCCACTCATGTTGTGCGTGTTATATTTGTACATGAATGGAAGGGACCTACAGTTTAATGCCGAATTCGAACGGCGAAGTGAAAAGCTTTTCATAGCAATTTTTCTTCTTGTAGATTTGCCATTGCCTGCCAAGAGGTGGTGCTGTGTAGAAAAATTATTTTTTCTACTTTTTGATTTTGCCTGTGCCGAGATTCGAACCCCGGACACTCTGCGTAGCAGTCCAACGCACTACCACTACACCACAGCGACCATGTAAAGGACCAAATTAAATAAAAATACCTCATATATGGAAATCGGTTGTCTTTTTAATTCATATACCAACATAAAAGATGGCGCACCCTATAAACTTAATATGTGTCTTGCAATTGATAAGACACATAGTAGTTTTAGTTTTTATATTTCACCCTATTCGAGTTCGAGTCCGAGTTCGTAGCTGTTTCGACATATTTACAAATTCAAATTATTTGTATTCTGGAATCCAGTCGGAATTTTTCGATTCCAGCATACGAATTGTTTGGGATTTATAAATAGAGTTACGAATTCGTAACAGTTACGACAGAATCTGGAATAGGATGGATTAGAAAAAGTTATCTCGAGGTAGATTTACATTTCTTTAAAGTTTCGTTACGTTCGACTTGCTTTAGCTGGACAACTAGAACGCTTTCTCGAAAACAAATTATTTGCCTCAATAACTAAATAAAGCAAGTTTACTTCAGTAAGTAACTACAATCTTAATGTCTACAACTTAAACTTCCTGTATTTACCGCAAAGCGTGAAAATACATTTTATCTAATATGTACACTTTATCTATAAAATAGGTGCTTTAAAGTGTACATTAAGCTTTGAACTTTTCTCTATTTAAATATTAACATTCACAGTTAGTTGCACACTTTCCCTTCCACTTCATCCATTTGATGCAACAATGTCAGCGTCAACGGCACGACGATCGTTAAACACTCATGATATTGGCAAATTTTCAAATCAGCGACGATATTGATAGCACTTTCAATAAATCATATTTACTCGATACGAACATAATTTTTTAAAGCTAAATAACCTGCTGTGAGCTGTGGCGGCAGCGGGAGGCAATGCTTCCCCCAACGTCACCCGCACCCACTTAATATGGACAAACAACGCACGCGCCAGCTCAATAGAGCGCTTTAGTTGCTTACACCCTATTGATCCTGTCCTGTGCGATGCGATCGTTCGGTGGCGTTGCGCCACTACAAATAATGCAAGGTATTCATTTCAGCAAGGGGATTATTTCCTTTTATTTGAGTATACGAGTACAAGCAAACATTGTGAAAATTGTAGAGAAAACTTAAAATGTCTTTAACGGTTTTAACATGGTTTTAGTGATCGATCGGTCGATCGTTTGGCAAGCGCTTGAATTTTGTATGGTTAGTACCTTAATGTGGCTGTTGTGCTTAATATGGATAACCAGTTGTAAAGACACAAGCTCGCACATAAGCCCAGCTTACTATGTACATACAATAGAAGAAGAGGAGACATTTTTGGTAATGACGTACATATGTTTTAGCCATAACGATGGGAGTAACTAATTGGGAGTAACTAATTGGTAGCATGAATGCGGCGAGCACGCTCTTTCAATTATACATAAATATGTGTGAAAAATCTTCTGCGATACTCGTATCACACAAATAATATTACTATAATTAAAATCAAAACAAAAGATGCTGTTGTCGCATTCAGCAATCGTCGATCAGCGATAGTGACTGTCATCAACCTACATGCTCGTCATAGATGTCACTGTCTGTCTGCCTGTCTGGCTCACTCTCTGTCTGTCTATCTGACCGCCTGGAATAGTTACGTTGTTCGATTCGTGGGTTTCTGGTCACATGATCGTGACAAACAAAAACAATTCTTTCGAGTTTTGTTTGTATTATTTAATATGGTATATCTAGTACTCGTATATCTACACTTTGGGGCTTTTGCCTTTGCACTTCCGAATACCATTTCGTACCTATAAATCCGACTCAGCCCAGAAGATTTATTGTGTGATTTAAGACCAATGGCCAGTGGAGTGGCAGTAGAAGAATTTCGTTAACTTTGACGAGAGCTTTGCCGACGTTGTCATTGGCGCTTGGCAATTGCAATAGAATATGCCTTCGAATTGGATGCCGCACTTATATCTCAAATTAGCCGTAAGCGAGGAACGTTTTGTGCTGAGCACCTAACTACCGATGCGACAAATCACTGTTGATCGATACGCGTTTCAAGACAGCTACCAGTAAACTGACTATATATACTCAACTCATTGTTTTCATTCGTTGACTGTAGCTAGATTGTTGGAAGCACACAACGACGAAGAGTCGAGCACTGTGAAAGTTATCGAAAGTAATGAGAGTGGTGAGTGAGCAAGTAGAAACAAGTGCGAATTGGAATGGGGAATATAAACAATGACAACAACAATGACACGACTACACGATTTAAGTCAGTTGGAGCACAGAGCAAGTTAGAGCGAAGGAGAGAGCAATAAAGAGAAACAATAAGTTGTAATGCAATTGAAACCAGTTAATTTTTATTATTTTTTGTTTTGAATCTTTGTTATTCCTTCCTTAATTGAAAAAATTTGTTTTAAGTGCAGAGTTGTATTTTCTAAGTATGGTAAACATATTTTAAGTTTAATAGCTCGAATTCACCACAACACTTAAAACTATCACATTGATATTCTCTATAAAATTCTATATGCATTTCAGATATTTTTCAGGAAAGGGAAAATTAAAATTGTATTTAAAAAATAAATTGTTAACAAAAACTAAAAATAATAATCAACATGAGTTGAGGGCAAAATTGAGGAAGGTAGCCATTATCAGCAGCAATTTAGCAGTCGAGACCAGACGACCTCTTATCGCCCTTTGTATAAGTATGTACATATATGAATAAATAGTGCAATTCTATTTATTGTATTTACTTTTGCGCCCTACTGCGTTACTCTACAACAGCAAACGAATACACTTCGTAATTATCTATTCATAAATATTATTATTTAAATATTTGTGAAAATTCTGCTTATAATATAATGTAAGAATTATGAAAATGCGCAAAAGGGGAAACTTACGTGTCACTGATCATCTGGCAATTAAAGAATTTCTCGATGTACATACATAGATGCTGTGCATTATTCCTCCTTTCTTTTGGTTCATATACTAAAAGTTAAACTTGGCTAAGCATTCAGCTTCTTATCCTAGTTAGCTATTATAATAGCAAATTAGCTGTTATCTTATCTTTGATAGTTAGCTATTATTATAGCTAACTAGCTAACTAACTAATTATATGTAGCTACCATTTCGATAACTTTTCGCGTTTCAAGCAACTGCCGACTAATAAATATTTCGATATTTCTATTTTAGTAATAAAAATAAAAATGTAAAGGAATTTTAAAATTACGCATTTATACATACAACAGTGACGAGCGAAAGTGTCAACAAGAACTAACATTTTTGGTACACTATAACATTGCTATGAAAAGCTTTTCACTTCACCGTTCGGATTCGGCATTAAACTATAGGTCCCTTCCATTCATGTACAAACGTACAACACGCACAACATGAGTGGATGCGAAAAGCTCGGCATAGGCCCTCCATGGGCTGTTGTGCCATTAAAAGTAAAGTAAGTATAACACTGTGCTCGGATTTTGGTGGGTAAAAGGTTTTGATTGGTGATCTCACCTGGTTTGGGTGCAAGGTATTCAAAGGTGCTAACCGTTTTGTGTATATTGGTTCGAGTTTTCGTAATAACGGTATAGAAAAATCCATTCCATTCATGTACAAATATAAGACGCACAACATGAGTGGATGCGAAAAAAGCTCGGCGTAGGCCCTCCATGGGCTGTTGTGCCATTAAAAGCAAAAGTAACGTAAAAAGTATAGAAAAATAAACAAATTTAAGCAAATATCCTAAAACAAAATAAAAAAAAAAGATCCAATCGAAAAAATTTAAATGGATTATAAATTGTTCTGTTGTAACTTATGCATAATATGTATGTATACCAGTGGAGTTTATAGGTTTTCCAAATGGAGCTGATGAATTTTGTCTTGTTTCAAGCAATGATCGTAAAAAGTCGAAGCTGATTAATATGAAAAAAATTTCATAAGGGGACATAGATACCCTTTATCTCGCCCCTAACCCACACCACTGTTGTATACATAAAAATTCAAGTCGTTTTCGAATGAACTCTAACTCAGCAAAGGGAAAAGGAAATCATTTATCTCGAAAACTCAAAACCAAAAACAGTCAACAAAACTTTTGCCCAGATTTAGAACTTGCACAGGGTAATTAGCCACAAATATTGACCAATCGAAAAGTAAGATTTTAAAAAGATAGGTAGATATGTACTAAGATATTATTTAATTTCTCCTTGTCTTCATCTACTCGTATATAAGTAAGGAACTATCAACTTTTTTGCGCTGTTTCTTTTTGATGTGTTAACATTTTTGATTGTTTATCGTTTAAAAGTTTTAAAGTAAAGTTTTTGTTGCCAGTTTTTCTTTTCACTGTATATGTGTACATATGTGTGTGTGTGTAGTTATCCAATAAACCTGGAATTTGACACACTAAAACTTAAGTTTGTCGCGTTGTGTAGGCAATCGATAAACAAGCAACGAAAGCTCATTACTCATGATAAATATTAATCGTTTTTGTCTCATCCCTACTCAACTCTCTTGCTTTCGCTCTTAATTCAGCGGAAGCTCATATGGTTCTCTTAATTTTCAATAATGCAAAAATGTGTATACATTGATGTAATTCCTTGTCCAATTTTTCATTATCGAAAATTTGACATTGGGGCGATAATTTTACATGTGAAACAGTAAACAGAACCTCAAATTTCCCAAATATTTAATTCATTTCATGATTGACATGAAGAGCCTCGGCTACAAAAATCTTAATGCGAAAAGTGTTAAATGTCAATAGGAATTTTGGTAAATAAAAACAATTTACGATTTGCGAGCGCTCTTTGGCATGCGATGCACTCTTTACTTGGCCTGCCCTTTTTCTTTACGCTAATGCAGCAACGTTCTGCCTCTCTTTATGCCTCTCCTCTTCTCATTCTCTTGCTAATATAATTGCATGGTCGATTAGTTAAACTTGTTTTATTTTATTGTTTTTGTGTTTTTTGCAATTTGCTTTATAATGTTAGTTGAAAATTGGCAAACAGCTGTTTTTGAAATGTCTCATTAAAATTGTACAAATAATAATTTAACAAAATATTGCGGGAGAGCGGGAGAGCGGGAGAGGGAGAGAGAGTTGCGTTAGTTTTTTTCCTTTCATATGTAAATGAATTCATTTGTTCTCCTTCTTTAATGGGACAAACGGCCCATGGAGATCCTAGGCCGAACTTTTCGCATTCATTCATATTGTGCGTGTTATATTTGGTACATGATTGGAAGGGACCTACAGTCTAATGCCGAATCCGAACGGCGAAGTAAAAAGCTTTTCTTAAGCAAATTTTACTCGTGGTGGTGCCGTAGAAAAAAACTATATTTGTTCTACTTTTTGATTTTGGCATGGGCTGAGACTTGAAGCCGGACACTCTGCATAGTAGCCCAGCACACTACCAACTAACTATCATAGATTATTTGGGCACTAAACTGTGTTACTATGATAGAAATGCAATAAAAACAATAAGAAAAAGCTCAGATTTTAAGAGATCCTTAGCTGGCCACACTTTCTCTCTCCACATTTTCTAAAAAAAAAAGAGCAGATATGGGGAAACGTTGTTTCAAACCGAACCTCTTTCACAGCCATTTAAAATCATCTACGTGTAAACACCATTAGATGCGTTTTATTCCTCCACTCGTTTAGCATGAGCTAATAAAACGCTCAACTTGTTAAATCGCATCTTCTCAGTGAAACAGCTCAATAGCACTAGTAGCTGGAGGTGGTCTCCAGCTCAGAACTAAAAGCATTTCTCTTTCGGCAGCTTATGAGGATTTTTTTTTTTTCAAAAATGTTTCATGAAAACATGATAAATATAAAATGGACTCATTAAGTATTCTTTCTTTTCCCCCCTTTTCGGATATTATAAACATTACACAAATTAAATTGAGTTTGTTTTTGTTTTCTTCAATAAATCTTTTGCTAGGCTAGGTTCTTACCTAACCTTAAAAATTGATAACGTTTTAAAACATTTTTATTCATTATTCGGAAAGAGTTTTATAATTAACCTCCATTGATTTCTCTCTTACTCGGACACTTTTTGAGCATTGAGCAGTATAAAAAAGAAGAAGAAGGGACGAAGTTGCTGTTAACGGCTAATAATCATTTCAGTTTTGTTTTTATTACATTACTGAAATTTTCCGCCGTTTTATTGATTTACTTCGATAATCGAGAGCCATTGTCAAAACAAATACGACGACAAAATTATGAAATACTGATAACAAAAATTACTTTATTTTGTAACTGCGCGAGCAGATTTTATATAAATGCAAAAAGAATTTACGTTGTTCTGCGGGAGAATGCGATGTTCTTCGGAAGTGGCAAGTTAATGACTTGAAAACAAATAGAGCAGGCATTCTGAGCTTATAAACATTTATACATAACATATTTGTAATGGACTTCGTCCAGTTTCGCTGTCCAGCTATGACAAAGTTTGTGTAATTACCTAAATTCTCGAATGCAAAACACCTTTTTTCAACTTTTGCAAGTACAGTGCACTCGCGGTAACGTGAACACCGTCTAACGTGAACACGCTTTTTTTTACATTGACTACTCTGTAACGTGAACAAACTTAGAAAGCTCAGTAACGTGGACAAAATTTTTGTGCCATGTTTATGCCGCCAAATGTCATCGCTCTTATCCAACCGATGGATCAAAATACGATTAAAATAACGAAGTTATATTACAGAAACAGTTTGCTGGCTTCAATAGCATCGCAAAAAACTTAGATTTGCTTGAATCAATGAAAAATGTGACGTTGAAAGATGCTGTTACCCTTTTGGGATCGGGTTAGCACAGAAACTCTTGCCAATTGTTGGAAAAACATTTTAAGTTTAATGGGAAACGAGGAGGACCCTGAATATAACATTCCCATAAGTATCCTGAAAGACAAATGTAGTGCAAAAATAAACTCTTTAATGCGAATGTCAGTTTGATCTCCTTCAGGACTTGAGTCCTCAGGTAGAAATTTTACGACACACTTTGAAATCATTATTACTTTTTTCTATTTTAGGTTGAGTTTACATTGCCAATGGTGCGAGAGTGGAACGATGACCCTTGTGTTGAGGATACCACCGAAATCCATGAAATCACCGAAATCCATGAAATTGAAGAAAGTGACGATGATGATTGTATTGCCGAAGACCCCATAACGAAAATTGCCACAAGCGAGGCAGTTGAAATCTTTAACAAGGTATTGCAATGGGCTGGAGATGCAATGGTAGATCAAAGCGACATGAGTGTACTAAGACGGTTAAGGGAGAAAGCAGTATTTCAGCTATTAGAAAAGAAAAAGCAGCAGAGAAAGATAACGGATTTTTTTAATGAATAAATCTAATGTGAAATTTTATTCGCAATTTAATAGGTATGTTCATACCCATGAATATTTGTTTTGATCTCGTTTGGTTTTTTTTTATGAATTTTAATTAAAAAAAAAAAAATTACATCTTACTAATGGCAATAATAAGATACTTTTACGTTAGAATGTGTAAAAATCCTGAATTTAGCAATTTGAAGTTATTTTGCGTCTTCAAATTCGACAATATTCACTAACGTGAACTCCCTTGGTTTTAATTAGTTCACGTTGCCGCGAGTGCACTGTAAATTCAATTTATTCACTTACTAGCAAAACTAAATTGAGTAGCGGCACACACGATCGAAGATGTGTACCATATTTTTGGTTTCCCAGGTTTCAATCTGATAGGACACAAAAAGTATCATTTCAAATAACAAGTATATTTTTCTAAAGTGCATAATTTTTATTATAACAACCCTAAAAGTATGCTCAGCTTTTTGATCAGAAAAAAGTACCAATTCAAGAAAATTTTGGAGTAAAAAGTAGAAAAGTGT
Organism: Palloptera scutellata; assembly: GCA_958295655.1. NCBI lineage: Eukaryota > Metazoa > Arthropoda > Insecta > Diptera > Pallopteridae > Palloptera > Palloptera scutellata. The sequence goes on along the minus strand of OY282452.1, from coordinate 23,599,412 downwards.
TAGAAAAGTATTAGAAAGAGTAGGAGAAAATAGTAGTGGAAAAGAAGTCGACGTTACCAGTGTAGTGTACACGTATGAAATCGTTAATATTTTTTATGAAAATACACGTTTATTTAAGAAAAATGGTTATACATTCAATGTTCAAAGTAATATCCATTGCTAGCTACACATTTTTCCCCATCTCTCTGGTAATTTGTGAATGCCTCGCCAAAAAAAAAACTGTTCGTTTTTTGAGTCAAACCAGTCATCGAGCCATTTTTCAATTTTCGTACGAATCGAAATGCTGCTCAGCAAGTGCGTGCCCCATTGATGAAAATAAGTGGAAGTCTGATCGAGCCAAGCCTGGTGAATAAGCCGCATGGGGGAGGGCTTCCCAGCTGTACGAATCTACCAATTCCCGAGTCTGTTTTGTTCTTGTTCGATGTGATGGTGCATTGTCAGCAAGAAAAATCACTTTGTGTTGCCCAGATTGACATTCTGGGCGTTTTTGACGCAAAGAATGGTTCAAATCGGCCGATTGTTTTTGGTAGCGTTGACCAGTAACTGTTTCATTTGGTTTCAGAAGGTCAAACCAGATAACACCTCGCTGATCCCAGAAAACACAGAGCATTGTCTTCTCTCCGAAGCGATTTGGCTTTGCTGTCGATTTGGCGATTTGGCCGGTGTAACGGGCTTAAAATATGATCGTTTACGTTTGGTATTCTCGAAATAGATCAATTTTTCATCGCCAGTAACAATTCGATGAAGATATGATTCTCTTTTGTACCTGGCGAACAACATTTCACAGGTGGTTTTTCGATTTCGCTGTCTTTCAGTCAATTCATGCGGCACCCATCTTCCCATCTTCCCACCTTCAAAATCAATCCCATGGCTTTTAAACGTTGAGAAATGCATTGTTGGGTCACATTTAATTGTTCTGTAAGTTGTTCTTGCGTTTGACCGTCATCCTCATCGAGTAAAGCTTCCAATACGGCATCTTCAAACTTTTTCGGTGGTCTTCCATGTTCTTCGTTTCCCACATCAAAATCGCCACTTTTAAACTTATTGAACCACTCGTTGCACTGTGTTTTGCCTAGAGCGTGTTGGCCGTAAGCTTCCACAAGCATTCGATGACATTCCAAAGCAGATCTCTTCAATTGGAAACAGAAAATCAATGATGACCGCATTTCGTAGTTTGTAGGCACAAAATTCGACATTTTTACGAGCGAAAAAAAATATATTGTTGTATAAAACTTGATTGTTTATGAACTGAATATTGGTTTGACAGATCGGATAGTTTTTACCTAGCGACACAGAGATGTCATTACCGGTTTCATACTGGTAATATTGGAAAATGTAGTAGAAATAGTAGTTTAAATATAAGTAATCCCCTACACCGTGTAGAATTCAAAAGTTTCACTACAAAAAGATTAGCCTAAAAGTATACTGTATTTTTCTGAATATTCTATCCCATCTGGATTTATCATGTAACTTGGCTTCATCAACTAACGTCCTTGTACCCAATCTAAGTACTGTACTGTGGATGGTATCGGATATATACCCGAAAAAGAATTATGTGTTTCTATGGAGGTACCACACCCAGTTTTGCAAGTCCACCAATTCTTCTCACAGAAAACTATTGACAAATTATACCTCTATACGACATGTTAGCATCTATCATAGCACAAATGGTTTCTGAGATAAATCTTACTGCAAATTCAGACTATATGAAAGGCGCCACAGCTCCTTTGAAAAAAAAAAGAAACAGTAGGTTTGTATGGCAAGTGATATGCCCACTTATTCATCTTCATATTTCTCATATTTTCCCCACTGAAAGCCATTTGACAAATAATAACTTCATATCGAATCTTAATGTCATACTACAAATGGCTCCTGAGATATCATACACTGAAAATTCAGGTTATTTGGGAGAGGTAACACACCCCCTTTCTTTTTCAATCTCACCTATATTTTTCCTGTAGCATGGGAGTGTCAACTAACGTCCTTGCATGCTATTTTTTGTATATGGATACTGGAGCAGTAGACAGTGTTGCCAACTCTTGAATGTCAAAATTCGCTATAGTCAGGTCAAAAATGAGCTTTAATACTGAAATAAATGTTGACTGTATCTGTTTAAAGCTACAACCTTTCAAAGGGACCCTTTTCACCGTCGCTTTCAGTAAATGTAATATCAAAAATTGTTTTTGTGGATGCTACAATAAAACACATTTTATTAAAAATGCTTTTCTCTTCTATAAATTATTTAGCATCTTCAACGACATCGCATAAAAAGAAATTCCCACTTGGAAAGTAATTAGAATAAATGTGGATCCTGCCATGAGGACGAAAACGGCACTGCTGGGTAAAGAAGATATTCTTAGGTTCCATATAGAAAGTAAAAAGTTCGGTAAAAACTATTCGGTGTAAAACTATTTCGTTTTCCTCTTTTCATGAAATTTAACTCTTTCTCTGTCTGAGCAAAATACAATGGCCCATCGGACTAAGCGCTATGAGAGGTGTATGGGCCTCTCTTGCTCGCCTCCAAATCTAATTTCAGAATATGTAAGGTAGGTGCAGAGAAGATTAAGTGTGAAAACTATTACATATGTCTGTATGTACTTGTGACAACGAGGCACTTCTTCGCTACATTAGCTTGCACCTCTACCTACTCGTTCGTATCTACATACGACATACATATCTCCTCGTAAGTTCTCTCTAAAATGTATTGAGTAACGTCACATTAATTTTGCAATAATCATGATTGTGTACCAATGCCAAATGTAAAAAAAAAACACATAAGTACATAAGCTATTAAAATATTTGTTTGTTTGACAAAAATATATACGAGTATCTAAAATGCAATACAACTCGTAGGAAGGAATTTATAAATATTATATGTATATTTCTATGTAATTGGTTCCAGCGATTGCCGATAGCTTGTACTTATTTACAGGAAAAACAAATTGCGAGTAGGGCACGTAAAGCCAGCAAGTCTCATTTGTTTGCAGACCGCTGAAGGTAGACGACGGAAAAGGCAGCGCTGTAAATACTTGCATGTCATGATGATGGCATGATGGATGTGATCACTTCTACAGCTTTCAATCAACCGCATCAAGCCCCAAGACCCTCCCCCCTCAAACGCAAACACCTCGGGCACGGGCACGGGCACACACTTACCGAATGAATGCACACAATTTATTCAATGTCGCATTCATACTCAAATAGAAATGTAGCAAGTGTAATTGAGACGTGATTTCAATTTCATTTTCAAGCGCACATTCACTCTCCGTCCTCTTCCTCTCCCACTCCCACTCCCACTAACGCCATCTCCCACTCCTCATTTGACAGATGTTAAAGATCAATTGGAACGGCAGCAAGCATTCCAATCATCTTTAACACTCGCATTAGTGTCATTTATTTGGTGTTAGCACTTCTTTGTTCCAATATATTGAATTTGAATTATACAAACATTATTGCTTGTGAATTCATTAACTTGATAATGGTGTTAATAATATAATAATAAATAAGTATAAATATACTTAGTACATACATACATGTACATATATCAATAAATAAAGACCAATATTTGTGTTTGTGTTTGACATTAATGCCTCAACTCGTAAGCGGGCACGGCACTGCGGCCACAAAAGCTAATGTTATGGGCAAGATCTCGCGCAAAAGTCAATAGGAGTACGAGTAATTTTTGTATGTTTTATATTTCTAAAAATACATTTTTACTAAATTGTTTATATGGTATGTATGAAGGTAATCGTATGTAGGTAGAAATACGTTCAAGAAGCGTGCTCCATGCATAAATACTCGTAACTAACTGCTGCTGCTACTGGTGGGCAACATACATATGAACAGTATGTAACTACTCGCACGCACAAGAGCTACGATCAGCCTTAAGTGGGTAACTATGGTTTAATATCGTCTCACAACCATTACTTGAAGATAAATTATAAATAAATACCATCAGTCCCAGAGTGTCTCATTCCCGTGAAAACAAAATCACTCGCATTCGCATGCGTTTGATGATGTTGACCCGATCGAGTGCGCGCGATCGACGCCAAGACTTTTAAAATATGAAACATGTTTTCTTTCTACTTTTGTGCGAGCGTAAGAGCGTCTACAGAAAATAAAAATTAATTTGATTTGCTTTGCTTTGCTTTGCGCCACTCTTCTCTTCACTTCTCATTGCTGGCGAACTCACACTCGCAACGATGGCAATAATGAGTGACGACTACGAGAACAAAATACATTCATACATACATACATGTACTTGTATGTGTAAGTAAGGTAGGTAAAAATACAGAGACCGACAAACAAATAGCACCTTGGAATTCAAAAATCACAAGTAAACAAAACGGAAACTAAATCTCTTTAACTAAATATCTTTATCTAAGTATTTATATAATGGGTGGTTAACTTGAAAATGATCGATGTTTTTTTTTGCAAAAATATAGTTTTATTTCAATAACAATTCAAAGTAATGCCCATCGGATGCCATCTTTCAGGCAATTTATGGATTCCTTGTCCAAAAAAAAAACGTCCATCTTTTGATGAGGCTATGAACGAATCAATACTTTCAACTTAATTAAAGCGTATTTCAGTGAGAACATTCTGCATCGATCGAAATATGTAATCATCAGACGAAGCAAGGTGTCTGGTGAATGCAACGAGTGAGCCATAACTTCCCATCCAATATTTTCCAAATATTTTTTTAACCGGTCTAGCAACATGAGGCCGCACGTTGTCATGTTGGAAAGTTACGGTCTGGCTGGTTTTACGGCCATTGCTCTCCTCAAACGAAACAATTGATTTCGATACTTTACTTTTTACTTTCAATGGCACAACAGACCATGGAGGGCCTAGGCCGAGCTTTTCGCATCCACTCATGTTGTGCATGTTATATTTGTACATGAGTGGAAGGGACCTACAGTTTAATACCGAATCCGAACGGTGAAGTGAAAAGCTTTTCATAGCAATTTTTACTCTTGTAGGTTTGCCATTGCCGGCCAAGAGGTGGTGCCGTGTAGAAAAATTATTTTTTCTACTTATTGATTTTGCTTGTGCCGAGAATCGAACCCTGTACCCTGCAGTCCAACGCACTACCACTACGCCACAGCGACCTCATATTGGATTACCAGAAAATCTTAATTTTAATGCGATCTTTGTATGTACGTTCGGTTTTGACGCGAGCTGGGGGTCAGGGGGCGTAGGACACAAGGTAAAGTTCGTGACAGTCGCAGGTGCGTCCATGTTGTGAATCGTGGCTCTTTTACGTTTCAAGTCGACACACTGCTTTCTCGTGGCGTCCTCTGGATAGCGATCTGACAACCGTCAGTGAGTTAACTATTGTGTGCGGCGGGCTTCTGCATGGCCTTGAATGAATGGTTGTGCGTCGGGCTTGGAACCCACCACGTCAAAATATTCCCCAATGAATCCTCAGAGGCGGCCAAGACCGATCATCGGTTGTAGTGCCAGTTAAGTATGTAAGTTTGATGCGAGCTTTTCGCTCCTAATGGAAAAATTTATTTTATTTCAGAGAGTGTTAGAGTATATATAAACTTAGCTCGAATCTTTCGGGAACAATATTAGTAGGTTGGCATCTTCTGTAATCACGCTTCGGTGAGGTCTGGTTGTGAAATAATCATATATTATTTCTCATATTATTTGTCAAGAATCAAGGGAAAAGGAAACTTTTGGTTCCTTAGGAGCTACTGGTCGTAACCCTTCTAATATGGCATAATTAGAATTTGAAGACCAACCTGCAACCATTACAGTATATGGTAAACCCCTAATCTTGTACAACATAAAAAAATTAAGATAATATTAATAATATGATGACAACAACTGTAGATAGACACATGAAAAATATTAAATGCGACAATGGCAACAAGAAACGTGGACAAGAATGTCTTTGAGAGGGGAGATGCAGATAAAAATTCCAAAAATAGCAAACAAGTGGTTGTGGAGAAAGAAAGAATTAAAACACAAACGACATACGGTACGAATAATGTACTCAGAGCAATATTTCCAAGGCAACAATGCTTGAATCTATACTGAAACTAAAAATGTTAGTAATAGAAGAAGCTGCACTGAGTTAGTAAAGTTGCTTAAGGGCAGATTGAGATAAACTGCAAGCACTATTTTTTTTTTTTTTGAAAATTCTGATGTTGTAAATATTAACTTTTTTACACTTACATTTTTGTAAAGTTTTAAGAGAATCCACTAGAACTAAAATCGATTGTTGTTTGTCTGCGGATTGTTGCAGTAACGTGAGATATCACACTTTTGTTTTTAATTTCACTTAGATTTTTTCAGTTTTTTTATTTTCTTTTGCTATTGATGTTGCTGCAACAAAAAGTGAAAGTGCTAGAGTTGATCGATCGATAAAAGTTGGGGATGGTTAAAACATTTGCAATGCAAGCGCACGACGTCGGCGATCGATCGCAACGACGAGCAATTCAGTACACGACGTACACGCAAAACACGTTCGCGACGACCGACCGACCGTTTGACACACACGGCGTTCGGCGGATTGCCAAAATGTAAAGGCTCGTTAAGTGGTAAAAATATTGCAATTGCGCTACACTTCAAATTGAATGGCTTCTTGTAATTATGTACATGAATCACGATCACGACGATTGACTTTTGCTCGCGGTATAAACACGGACTATTGACCATCGGTCGCCGTGAAGTGCAGCCAGAAGAACAACGAATATAACGAACAATTGCAAAGGCATGATATAACCGATGAGTACGAACAGGAAATGCAGAATTAGAAGAAGAATGCAGGCGGAAAACAAAATTGTTTATTTATTATTATTATTATTAATATTATTGTATTATTTTTTTTTTCTTCTCTCCTTCTTCTTCTTCTTCTTCACTCGCTGTGTTATATGGTAAATGCTATGGCTTATGTGCGTAGCAATGAAAACAACATCAACGAAAACAATGACGAACAACAAGCAGAACAAGCACCAGCAATTGGGAGCGGGGAGGGAGAAAAAGCTCGCGTCAACACCGAAGATCGTACTGAAAATTAAGATTTTCGTTCTTTGCTGCTCTGCTCTGCTTCTGCTTGTTGTTGTGCGCTCGATTGCTCACGCTGGCTCGTTGATATTTTGATTTTATTTTGTAGCAAATTTGTTTTGATGATAATTTGACTCACTTAAGTCCACAACAGCCACCACATCACGCACTAAGGCAGCAGCAGCAGCAGAGCAAAAGGTGCGTACATACGCGGATTTTTCTCATTTTTTCTTTTTTGCGTTTCTTTTTAAGCAAATCAAATCAACAGCCGAGACGAGACGCACGATCAATTTTAATATTTTTGTGCCCAAACAAAAACAAAATATTTATGTACCATATAACGTATACTCTCAAGTTTCAGTAATGCTCTCACATTAAGAGCACATACAAATGAATTCAAAATTAATGTCGACTGCCCGTCCGTTCATCCGTCCGTCCTTCCGTCCGTCCGTTCGTCTGTCTGTTAGGTTGTCTGTCCAAATAGCTATGTACGTATTGCTATGTACGTAAATTTGTTCAATGAAATGCGAAATGAGCAATTCTATACTACATACATATAGTATACTCGTATTTTCGCTTTATCAAATACAAAAATAAGAAACAAACATTTATGTAGGTATTTCAATATTATTAATGTAGTAATTTGGCTTTTGTTTCACTTCACTTCCTAGCTACATATATGAAAAATATACAGATAATAATGTAATCGTTTTGTTCTTATTCACTTTATTTGTATTATATTTTTATGGCGTTTTATATGCGAACGAGAAAAGGAAGAAAGAAAAATAGAAAATAGCGCGACGCAGTACTCAAATGCACTGAGACCCCAAAATCATACTGAAAAACTACTGAATCGAAATCTGACTGAATCTCCACGTTGGGGAAAAACAAATTCCTCTATAAGCTAAGAGAGTGCTCACGGTGCTCGCGATAATGGCGCTGAACTGAGAGATAAGAGAGTTATTGGTAGCAATAAAGAGACAAAAACTCAGCGTTGTATTCATCTAGCACATCAGAGCAATGGAGTCATCGGCCCTTCTCAAATCTTTCCATGCTTTTACATAATACAATATAAATCGCACAAATTTCTACTACAAATAAAAAAGAAAACGTAGCGTGTCTTTCTTTAGCGATAACCTGTGGCAGTTATCATTTTTATGTAAATAGCTTTTTTCGCTCTTTATTCAGCCAGAAGATAATAGCCAGTGTTCACATTTTCCGTTCAATCAGAAAAGTAGAAGTAGCCGTTCGCATTCACATCATAATAACAACATCATTTAGCTCCAAATCTGTGATAAATTGTGTGTGTTTGTAAATACTTAATATGAGAGCAAATTATCAGATTATGCTTTATTTATAGGTATGTTTGTAGTTGAGAGCTAAGAGCTAAAGTGTGATCACTGTCTGTTTCTCATATATTATTGATAAAAAAAAATGTTAAATGTTTTCAATTCAAAGAGAATAAGAAAGACAACAAAAGCAAAACTAGAAGCAGAAGCTTTTGGCAAAAGTTTTACCTCCATGTGCTACCTAAAAGCTTTTAGATATTTATATTTTAGTTGTTAGTTGCCCAACTCGGGCAAATTGGGTCGATATGTTTCGATACTAGGTCTTGGTAGAAGCTAATCGTTGCAACTGCAGAAGAACGTATAGATATTGTAATTTCATTTAAATATTGCTTTATCGTACACGCCATTGAATTTCTCAAGTGTAAATACAACAAATTACTATAATAACTTTTCAATTTATATTTCACCCATTTCGATAGGGAGAGCACGTATTACTTGGTATCCATATTTTGTTACCAAAAGTTGCTTTTGGGACAAAATCTAGAGTACATATTCGCATCGAATCATAGCTAGTCGAATATTGATAAAAAGTAAAATTAATTACTTTTCTGAGCACGAGTATGTTTCTTCTTGTTTAATCCGAAACAATCGAGCAATAACGATGAATTACATACATAGAAAATACACAGAGAAAGATTATTTAAATAACTTTAAAAGGTAGTACATACTTTTGTTTTTGTTTTATGCTGGCAAAAGATCACGTTTGACAGCTGTATTGGCTCATGAAATGAATTTTGCAGTATACCAATATAAACGTCACAGTCAATGTTAGAATATGCACAAACCCAACTCATGAAGAGTTGTGTATATGCTGAGGAAAAATTCCCATTTTTACTCAGCCACACGCACACCCTCTCTCTCTCGCTCGCTCTCTTATGCTTAAGCTTCTCTTTAGCATCATTTCATTTACTTTGACTCCGCCCATAACCACCTATTCGTGTTGGTGTATTTTGCATTAGCCTGTGTGCCATGCCGTACGTTTTCTTGTTATATCTCATTTTCTTTTTATTGCTCCTCTGCCACTGCTACAATTACTCTGAAGCCTGCTATTGACTACTTTATAGAGCTGTCACCCACCACCACCCAATGTGGCGGCAATATTTATGCACTTGTTGTTGTTATCGTCCAGTTCACCAGTCCCCAAACGCGCAAACGACGACGACGACGACGATGACGATGATGACGATGATGATGATGATGATGATGATGATGTCGACGACGACATCAGGCGCCCATTGTTGTTTGCTTGTTTGCTCAGTGCTGAAATCAGCTGAAAATGGCTGCTTCCGGCATTCGATAGGCAAGAGACGCGTGAGCGGGTACAAAGGAGTGCGGGTGTGGGTGCGCGCGCAATTATCAGTAGCAATGAAACCAGTTGAAAAGTTGTAGCTGTGCTGTTGTGGTGCGGTGTGGTGCGGTGTGGTGTGGCGTGGTATGGTATGGGGAACAAAAGTTGATTAGATGGATTTCGTTTGGTTTTTGTGTTTTTAATCACACACCAATTTCATTTATTAAATCTTCGCATCAGCATTTCTTCTTCTTCTTCTTCTTACTTTTGCTTCCACTTCTCCATCTTTTTGTTATTTTTGTTGTTTTATATTTTTCTTCAGCCACTTCTGCTGTGTTGTTATTGTTTGTTGTATTGTGTGCCGTATGGCTCATTGTATTGTTTTACTGTTATTCTTGATGTATTTTAGTGTCGCAAACAATTTGCTGCCAGAGCTGAAGTTGGGAAATGAAATTGTTTTTAAATTAGTAAAATTGAATTAAAAATATTATTTTTATAATAAAATGGAATTTCATTTAATTGTCTTTCCATTTTTTATTTTGTTGGAATGTATGTTTAATTAAAATTCTAATTTACTTAGTATTTTTCAGAAAACAGATCCCAACCGCTGTACTATGGTCCTAAACCATCAATTTGCTGGCAAAATTCGATTAACTGAAATGCTGATGTAGTTTCTAAAAGAAAAAATAATCTCAGTGTTTCTTAATGTAAATTTATTACAAAAAGTATCTAATACAGGGTGTTTTTTTAGAAGTGTGGTTTTCAAGAAGAATAAAAAAAATTAATGTTATGGCCAAGAATTTAGCTTTATTATCAAGATAAGGATTTGCCATTATGTTTTAAAAACGATTTCGGGCAAGTGGCCGCCGCGGCTGGTTCGAATAAATTCCAGCCGAGGGGACCAATTTTCGACCACGTTTTGCAGCAATTAGGGCCGGGCTGTATGTCAGTAATAACGCGCCGAATATTCTCTTACAAGGCGTAAATTGTCTCGGGCTTATCTGCGTAGACAAGCGACTTCACATAACCCTACTAAAAATAGTCCAGCGTTAAATAGTGTTAAATCGCACGATCTTGGATGCCACACCACAGGCCCACGACGCGAGATAATGCGCTCACCAAAAGTTTCCTTCAATAAATTGATTGTTTCGTTGGATGTATGGCATGTAGTACCGTCTTGTTGGAACCAAAGGTCGTCCACATCAACATCCCCCAATTCAGGCACAAAAAAGTCATTAATCATGGCTCTATAGCGTTCCCCATTGACTGTAACATTATGACCGGCTTCATCTTTGAATAAATATGGACCAATGATTCCCTCTGCCCTTAGAGCACACCAAACAGTGACTTTTTGAGGATGTAACGGCGTCTCAACAATGGCTTGTGGATTATGATCACTCCAAATGCGACATGCGACAATTTTGCTTATTAACGTACCCATTCAACCAAAAGTGAGCTTCATCGCTGAACAAAATTTTCTTGTGTAAATCGGGATCGGTGGCCATCTCGTTTTGGGCCCATTCACCGAACGTGCGACGCGCTTGATGGTCGTTTGGCTTCAATTCTTGCACGAGTTGGATTTTGTAAGATCGCAAACCAAGATCCTTCCGCAAAATCTTCCATAAAGTGGATGGGCACAGCTCCAATTGATACGTGCGATGGCGGATGGACTCATTCGGCTCTTCTTTGATACTCTGCTCCACAGCAGCAATAGCGTCTTCGGTGCGCCGTATACGGCGGTACTAAGGATGCTCATTATGCACTAGAGCAACCGTGATGCGAAACCGATCCATGGTTGCTCGAATTACCGACTCTGCTGGGCTATTATGTCGACCGAATATTGGACGCAGCGCGCGATGCGTCGCGCAAACCGAACAATTATTTTGGTAATAAATTTGCACGATGTGCAAACATTGTTCTGAAGTAAGTCTATTCATTATGAAATGGCAAACCAAAGTGAGCATAAATCAAGTGACAGCTGTCAAAAAGACCAACTCCGAAAAAAGTATTGCCAGATTGAAAACCACACCTCTAAAAAAACACACTTTATTAATTAATTATTTATAATTTAAAGCTTTGGTGGTTTAAACTTAAATACACGAAAAATTAAGATTATAAGATTTGGCCTTGATTCCTGATCACACAAATACTTAGTGGCCATGTCTGCTTCAGAAGCTATCGCCATAAATATAATATAGTATACTTATGTCCCGTAGTATGGTCCTGTGTGTGGAGTTGAAGAGTCGGCAAGGCCCTTAGTGTTTGACTGCCCAAGATTAGACCATGAAGGAGACGCGCTGATGACCACATTTGCAGTAAGTCTATCGATATGGGACTGGGTGAAAGTGGCAACCAACGGCGACGACAATTCGAGGGCTTTACAGACTTTTGAACACGAATAAGAAACGAATAAGAAACGGAGAAAATGGATTGAGAGAAAGAAAAGAGTGAGATCAAACGAGTACTAACACACAGGCACCGAACTGTGACAAATTACCTCAAAATAGCAGCACAGCTTTCATACAGAGCCGAATTAGTGACTGTTGCACAAAGTGCAAACTTCAGCAGGGCAATCGACAGAAGATAGGATACAAAGGGGCGCAAACCTTTTGACACGACACATGCGGATCCAAGTTATAACGATCTGGTTAACCTACGAACTTGCTAGCGAATAGACCAAAAAAAAAAAAACAGTTTTGCTAGCTTAGGCTTAGATGGCATCAGTATCTGGACGAAATACTTAATGATAAATCCTAGTAAGAGAATCTTCAGTTAACGATGAGGTTTTGAGTTAGTCTTGTGTTTAATCTTTCCTCCTTGTGAAAAAATGAGGATATTTAGAAGTTAGTTATTCGATACGATTATAGGTGATTCTCCCATCAATTTGTATATCGCGAGGCGATAATTATCAATTTGCTCAACGTTAAATTTCAAATCTTTCTGCCTTGGATATACTTCATTTTCATTTTGAGTGGTATCAGTCATTTGATTTAAAATATGACTAACTACCTACTGAAGGTAAAACTGTACGAATTAATATGATAGGGGGATCCTCTAAGTCTAGCCTATGCCCTTGCATGGTGCAAGAATAGCGAAATTTGTGGTTGTTTCTTCAAAGGTTAGCACTCTGCTACTCTTGCACAGTGCAAGGGTATATGCAAGACTTACAGAATCACTTTAGAATGTTTAAAAATTTCCAAGATTTGCCATGATGGATAAGCTTATTGTCTTTTATTAAGCTACCTACTCCTTATAAGAGATATTTAGATTTGCAATTATCTGCAATTGGTAAAAGGTTTGGAATAGTCCTCGTTACAATTGGCAATCTTCAATTGTACCTATTTTTTAATAAATATTTACCAAAGTAGGCATAAGAAGCTGCTTTGATTGGGGGAAGGGGGATGCTTTTGGCAAGAAAGAATAGAAATGGAAATAGAAATAGAAATCGAATCTATAACCAGCCAGACATTGTTTCATTAAATGATTTAATGTTCAAATATTTGTTTATAGCGCTTGATAGATTTAATACTTATATATTTATTCTTGGTCTATACGATAAGCTCGAATACTTGCTTCATTTTTATTGAAATGCTGTAAGTAAGTGAGTGTCTTGCTTACTTGCTTACTTGTTTCTTCTTCTTTCCTCTCTTTTCCATGAACAACAACACACGCGTACTTTAGTCACACAGTCACGCCCGTAGCCATTTGTTTTAGTGTTTTTCTCCTGAGCTAATTTCGCCTGCTCCTGTCGCTTCTGCTGCTTCTACTGCTGCTTCTACTGCTGCTGCTGCTACTTCATTGTTTTCATTATTTATTTATTGCAATTTGTTTGGTAGTTCCAATTGGCAGCGATGTTAACTGCGCTGCGACTGCTGCCCACCCATGGGCCACCTCATTTACTGCTTCACTGATACAATTTGCCGCTGTGTAGCGTAAATTGTTAAGCACCAAGCCAGCAGCCAGGCTAGGACGCCTCCTCTCACTTCTGCCCCTCGTCTACGTTCTTTATGGTGGCGGTCTAAAAGAAAGAAAATAAAAACGCTGCTGACGTCGCATTGCTTCCCCCTTCGTTACGACGAGATTCGATATATCGCGCGGTAGCGGCATCAGCGTAATGCGCTGCTCCTCCTCTTCTTCAGTAGATTTCTTTTCTTTTGTTCTTGTGCATGCGAACACAAGCGTATGGACTTGGCTACGCGCTGGCACTGGTGGGTGTCTGCAAAATCCACTTTGCCTTTCCGTTTCCGCCAGCCATTCATTTATGTGCTCCTCATCCCCCACACACCTACCGCAATGTACCTCTTTTGTATAAAGCAGTAGAATGAAATTGATGTAATTTATATGGGCACTTGACTGGCTAAATTGCCTTTTGAGAAAATTTTATATAATATTATACTTTGGGTTTAATGGAAAATAATTAATTTCATTCTGACTACGTTGAACGGTGCTCGTGCCTACTGCTACTACTACTACTACTACTACTACTACTACTACTACTACTACTACTACTACTGCTTCTTCTACGAACAGCCCGTGCATTGGTAGTTATCTCCTGGTCCTAGTCTGAGGGAAGAGGCCAATGAATTATTGCAAGCGAACGGCGAATGGCGAACGGCAAATGCTGTGCCCATATAATGTTTGTTGCCTCCACCATCACCATCGCCGCTTAATCAGGAGCATCATTTGCAAGTGCAGCCGTTAAACAGTTTCAAAATGGCCAGCCGCGCGTTTTCATTTCCACATTCAATTTACAAATTGCTTATTTTTCAAGCCAACTTGCGACCGGGCCAAGTTAATGCGTTTTACGACTATGCTCGTATGCCAGCAATGGCTATAAATTTTACTCTATTTAGTAAGTAAGTAAGTAAAGTACATGCTCTCTCTTACCTACTGCCTACTCTACTCACCGTTCGTTCCTTTTAGGCACTTGAAGCCAACGACGATGATGAAACTGAATTGCCGCCCAAATATTTAGGCTTAAAAGACCTTTCGCCCCTAAATGAGCACACAAATTTATTAGCTCCTTTTTGCAAGAATCATTCATTCTAATCATCAATCCATCCATCCATCCAACCTTCCATTCATCCACTTAAGCCTACATGGGGCACATGTATTCGATGTATTTTCACATTGGCAATACGCATTTACTTTTGTGGCATGTAATGCGTGCTCCTTTCTTTAAATTACATTGCGGTTTTATTGATGCGGCAAATGCAATAAAAGGGTAAATTGCCATGCATCATTTTGTGATATTTATTTATTGGCGGCGATTTCCGTATGTAATTTGGAAAAATGTCAGTATTTCTCCAAAAGTAAACCCAACCTCAAACCAAAAATTTATGAACGTCATAAGTCAAGAGGAAATGCATAGCCCCAAAAGCTTGTGGCAATAATAGAGATAAAAGTATATTCGATATGGTCGCCGTGGGGTAGTGCGTTGGTCCGGGGTTCAAATCTCAGAACAGGAAAATTAATCAAAAAGTGTTAAAAACTAAATTTCTACACTGCATCACCTCTTGGCAGGCAATGGCAAACCTGCAAGAGTAAAAATTGCTTACGAAAAGCTTTTCACTTCGCCGTTCGGATCTGGCATAAAACTGTAGGTCCCTTCCATTCATGTACAAATAAAACACGCACACCATGAGTGGATGCGGAAAGCTCGGTCTACGCCATCCATTGGTTGTTGTGCCATTAAAAGCAAGAAAAAGAAGTATTCGATACATAAGGCCTGAGGATAAAGGGGAATAGATGGAAACCAATGGGCCCCCTACTTTTATAGTTTCCCATTCCAGTTAGACGTTAGTGCAATAATAAAACATTTCGCTTCAGCTAAAGCATGTAAATAAAATTTTGGTTCATAAAAATAAGGTGCCCGTAGCTGATCATCCTCTTGGCCCCGGGACCCTATAAAGATTTTCGTTTAAAAAGGAGTCTCTTGCATTTCTTTCAACTCTTTCAACTGTTTCTCTTTTTTAGATTCAATTTGCAGCTGTGACGTAGCTCCATAAGCCGCCCATGGCAGACAGCCTGTTGGACCATTGCCTTGATAGAGGAAAACACAGAGAAGGGGAAAAAAGATTTAAGAAGACCAAGAGAAAAAGGAGAAGGAAGAATTTTTATTGACCCCCAAACTTACAAACTTCTTTAACGAATCTAAGACGTTCAGGTATAGGAATAAAATGAAAAGATATTGCAGACGATTCCTTCTCCAGCGAAGGCCAAACAATGAAAGAAATAAGCTTTATGTTGTCTTATATGATTTAATTTAAATTTCATTTAATCAATTTCCTATTTGATAAGCCCTGATTAGCGAAGAGCCATTTGATCGTTAAGTGCAGCTGCAAGTTTATTTTCCATTTGTTTTCAACGATTCTCTCAGTTATTTTAATCTTACTGGTAGTGGCTTTTTCCTTCTCAGTATAGGATCCACATGCTAAATCATTGACAACACCCGTGTAGGATATACTCGAATGGATTGTTTAGTAATTCCAAGGATTTAGCTACGGTTCTCTTAATCCATTCATGCACAAAGCATTTATTTATTTCCAGATACTGCCTATGGACTTTCTATCTACCAAGCAGGTGCCATAACTTGATTGTTCCTAAAAAAAACACCAACGATCTACAAAAATTTGTTTTTTGGGGATTTTAGTGTAGTCTGACTATTTTACATAATCCAGCAGGATACATTAAAAGTGGCACGGATCAGAGTTTGAAAGAAGTACCTCTTTTTTTAGTTCAGAAACTGTTTCAATTTTTTTTGGGCGGTGGTCTGTTCAGTCAACTTGTATGGAATCCTTGCAGTGGTGGACAGTGTAACGAGTGCTGCCAAAATATGCTTATATAAAAATGAATGTTGGGATTAACAAAAAATGTTTATTCAGATTAACTCCTAATACTCCTAATATCTCATTTATGCCACAAATTGCTACAACTTTTTTGTGGATTGATTGTTTAGTGGAACCTTTGGCAAAAACTGGCGATCTCCTCCACACATGGGCTGCATTTTGCTATTCATTCTGTACGTCCTGCAGTGGCGTAGATAGGATTTTATAATGGGAATCTTTACTTTACTTACTTTTAATGGCACAACAGCCCATGGAGGGCCTAGGCCGAGCTTTTCGCATCCACTCATGTTGTGCGTGTTATATTTGTACATGAATGGAAGGGACCTACAGTTTAATGCCGAATCCGAACGGCGAAGTGAAAAGCTTTTCATAGCAATTTATACTCTTGTAGGTTTGCCATTGCCTGCCAAGAGGTGGTGCCGTGTAGAAAAATTATTTGTTCTACTTTTTGATTTTGCCTATGCCGAGATTCGAACCCCGGACACTCTGCGTAGCAGTCCAACGCACTACCACTACGCCACAGCGACCACTGAGGTGATATATTCTTCATAAATATAAAGGGGCAGTGTTTCCAACTTAATATTAATTTCATATCTAAAAATTGTTCTGTTGTAATTCTTAATTTATTCATTCTATTTCGGGATTGTCGTCTACAACATTCTGCCTAGTACGGAATGAATTAAGAAGTACAGCCATGAAGCATAAAATGAAAATGAAAAGTTTGCATAATTCATACAAGGTTCGAAAAAAAGATTATAGGTTATGGTTTCAATCATACAATATTTACCATTTTGAAGTTACGATTAGATCTGAAGAAGAATCACTTCTGATAAATTGTATTGCAATAAAAACATGGCACGATTATTCAAACGATGGCAAAACAAGCCCTAACACCGATTTATATTAATGAAGGGTTGTTATTTTCAGAGTTGCCGCTAACTCAAGAAGTAGGCGTGGCAGCCCTCCCGTTTTTAGTAAGCTTTGCAAAAATTTTTGCGGCCTACCTCTGAACTTCTGAACCAAACTTAATCCTTCTACGACTTGAAATTGTTGATTTATTTGGATTTGAAACAAATTCTGTACATTGGAGGTGGGCGTGGTAAAAGCTCGATTTTTATGAAATTTCTTAGTTGTACTTTTTTCAATAAAAAAATATAATTTGTTCCAAAATTTAACAAACTCGAACAACGTTTATCATTTTTGGCCACCGTGTACTGGCGAGCTGAACTCGTTACACTGTGTGGCGTAGGTACGGGGGGGCAGGGGGAATAAAGTTGATATATCCCCCCATTTGGAAAATTTTTTCATATTTATCTGACAATCCATTCGATTCTTCTTCCAACCATTATATGGTATCAGTAAATATATTCAGCTAATTTTAAACAAATGTCTCCAATAGTTTTTCAAGCAATCAAGTTTCGGTGGAGTATGGTCTACATAATTACGGATACCTAAATATAAATAAGAACAATAGAACCCTCAAGTAATCAAAACTCTTTCCAAGTATCAGATCGAAGAGAGTATGTCAAAAAATTACAGTAATAAAGTTAAAAAACTGTAAATACTTAAACTGTGATTTCAGAGAGCAAAATTCTCAATTAACAACATTCGCATGACTTCTCAAAACACACTAAAGATCTCATTTTGTAGTTGTAGCAAAGCTGAAAACAAAATATTGAAAAAAATACGAAAAAAGATAAGCAGAAATACTACGAAAGCTGAGTGGAGCTGAAATGAATGTAATAACAATAAAGGCAATAATTCCCGATAATAAATTAACTGAAAATTCACTTAGGTTGAATGACGACGATGGCGTGCGAGGGAAAAATAAACATATAACAGGCAGAGGAGAAGAAAATTAATAAAAATAAATTGAGTTGTCAAAAATGATATCCCAAATAAATTCCTCAGTGAGTAATCGTTCGAGCGCCAAATGCCAAACGAACGAACGCCCAATTGCCACCCAGCACCCCACCGCCCCTCTAATGAATGGTGTACTGGCGAGCTGGGGACCTCTGATGCTGCTAATGCTCGTCGCTCTTACTCTACTCTCAACTTATCCAGCATCACGAATGTAAGCAAAAAGATAAGCAGAAATACTACGAAAGCTGAGTGGAGCTGAAATGAATGTAATAACAATAAAGGCAATAATTCCCGATAATAAATTAACTGAAAATTCACTTAGGTTGAATGACGACGATGGCGTGACGACAAAAATCCGATTTTTTGCTTATAGCTATCTCCCTTGCACATTCGCTGCACCAGAGAGCACCAGTGGCAGAGGGGCGAGAGGCAGGGCAGAGAAAAAGCAAAAAGAGAAAGGAAAAGCTAAAAAAAAAAGAAAAATTAAAAAAAAAAAAATGAACCTAAATAACTATAATAAAATAAAGTATCTTGATACAGCGAAACAATCACCAAAATCACCAAAACACAAAAACAACCATAACAACACCGAGCTGAGAACTCAACCTACTCACCCATAATGAAAATTCAATTTTGCAAACGGAACGCGAAGAAAATGCTGAGAAAATGAGAAAATTGTCTTCTATTGAATTGAAGTGGCGTGGTGTGAGGCAGCCACACAGTGGGGTGGAACATTGGGTCCGTATGTGTGGCACAACAGAGGAACAGAGTTCGAGAGAGAGAGAGAGAGAGAGAGAGAGAGACAGATTAAGCGAGCGAGCGGAAGAAAGAAAAAAAAAGGAATGGAATGCGCATGCGCATGCGCACTGTTGTGCAAATAACGGGAAATTTTATGCATCTACATGCAAAGGGAAATATGCCAGCAGATACAAATGGAATGGAAGGCGTGCCTCTTGCACACACACACACACACACACACACACACACACACTGTCACACGTGTACGCACACATAAACACTGGCCGCTACGCTCAACGCTCAACTCACCCTTGAACGCAGCCAAACCACCCCCAAAGCTATGCGATGCTCTACCGCCAGCCACATGGAAATCATTCGCTGTCCTCATTGCTAAAGCAAACGGTGCGACCGACACACACTCACTTGCCAGCCTACCGCCAAGCAAGCTCAGTTGATGCTCAATTGTTCCATGTATTTGTACGGACCGTCGCTAAATTCAGCTGTAGCCGTCGTCGTCGCCGTCGCCGCCGCCGCCGCCGCCATTATCACGTACAATCAATTCGAATTAGAGCAGCAGCAAGTGCAGCCGTTAGATCATTCGCAAATCAACTTCGCACGCGGTCGGTTACGCTTTCATCTTCACAGCTCGCACAAGTCGCTCACGGAATACGTTAGTTACGTCGCGTTTAAGAAAACAACTTGGAAAACGCCGTCGTTGTCGTTGTCGTTGTCGCTGTTGCAACGCACGATCTGCAATCTGAAAACTTTTAACAACAAAAACAATTAAATCTGGCATTATCACACGTGCTGTTGTCATATGCCCAACAGCCAGTGCAACCCCATTCTGCTCTCGACATTACCGACTCACATCACCGATTCGGGCGAAAATCGTGTATTAAGTTTCGAGTTTCTAAATTTTCCACTTGAAATCGCTTTTCAAAGTTTTCCCCAAACAGCGCAAACATGTGTGTGTAAGTCACGTGTGCAAGAGTGCATGAGTGCTACAAAAGAGTTAACCCCGCCTGCCGCTTCACAGCAGAGAACGGAATAACTTTTCTCCCGTCAAACTTTAAGTGAAGAAACATTCATTCACCTGTGTAGAAAAACATTAAAGAAGTTAAGGCGGCAATTTTCAACTATCATTTTTTGGATAATTAAACTTTTGATTGCTTCGAGTGAAAACTTTCTGACGTGATTTTACTTCTTACTACGTACTTCCAGCTGTAGGCGCGAGGCAACCTCAACGTTTGCCGTAAAACGTTTTAAATTATTTAAAATTTCCGGAAATATTCGTGCATTTGTGTGGTGAACTTTAAGTTTTGCATCGCGGGTAGACGGGTTCCTGTGTGGAAACCCGCCAAATAATTACTGCCAAAATTTTCACAGACGGAAATAAGGTAATTTTTTGCAATATAATTTTATTTATCAAAATTTTTTTTTTTTTTACCTACGCAAATAAATTTAGACAGTAAAGAGTATCATATTAAAAATTTAATAGAGCAAGAGCTTAATGTAATGCTTACATATTACATGACATCTGACGTATTTGGGCTTGATGGTATTCTCTACCCCCTGGTGGGTAGAGTGGGCAGGGTAGAGAATGATCAGATACGCGCCTCTTATGTGTTACCACATTTCTAGTATACTTTCGCTTTAAAGCTATTGTTTTTAAACTAAAAGGACTCGGATATTGGCAAGGAGATGGGAGAATCCAAAACGCCGAATTGAAGGGAAAATATGAAACCTTGTATGTAGAAACAAGTTGTTTTGCCAAAAGTTAGAATATCTTTAAAAAGGCTTTTCGATAGCGAGAAACATTTTAATTTTCAGACCGGCCAATCACTCAAGCTAAAGCGTTTTTGTGTTGGTATTTCTTAATTTAACCAAACCCATTCTCAGCCGCTCATACTTTTTACATCTAGCTCATACTTGCTGCATTAGGATATCATTGATTATGGGGTATACTTATAAGTAAAATCTCGAAAATCTCGATGTACCTCAAAACAGGATCGCATTGATTCTGTAACAAGAAAACTTCTCATTTTTTGAATTAAAGTGATAACATCACATCACAAATAAATACAAAATAAAAAAATAATAATATAAAGTATGACGTAAATTGTGTTGAAGCAGACACACTTCAAACATTTTTCAAGTGTTTTCTTTCATGCCTTTCCTGTGAAATTACACACGATACGAGTATTTTAAGCTTAGTAGGTATGCAAATAAAATAGCATCTCAACATTTTAATGCAATCAGAAAAGTAAAGAAAAAATCACAATGAGTTGAATCGCATAATAATTTAATCTAGGGTTAAAATCACAGTCTAACACGCCGAAAGTGAAGTGGAAACGGAGGACATTTAAATTAATTATTTCAAAGAATGCACAAATCTCAAAGACTTATCGAGTTACCATAGCTTCATAGAGAGTAAAAGGTATCATATTAAAATTTTTATAATGTTTACTTATTATATGACATTTGACGTATTTGGGCTTGATGGTATTCGCTAACCAGGATCATGGAGAACAATAAAGGGCCCCGTGGGTGGCAGGGTAGAGGATGATCAGCTACGGGACCCTTATTTTTCTCAACGAAAATTCGGCATTCGTGCATTGCCTGAAGTGAAACGGTTTATTATTGTACTGAAGTCTCACTGACACAGGCTCCCAGGGGGAATTCTCGCTTTTCCCCATCTTCTCAGGCTTACATCTACCTTCATAGGTCCGATGGCACAAAGGCACACAGAAAACAATTTAATAAGATTTCCATGAGGTTCCTTTAATGATAATTAAAATATTACAAGCATTATGATTATTTAGATTTAAAAAAAGTATTTTTTTTATCTTAAAAAAAATTCATATTGTACATATATTGTGGAATGCCCTATGACCGAAGGCCGTACCGGAAAAGATTATCGCTATAATTAAAGCAGCATATGAATGCAAAGTATTGAGCCCCTTAAAAAAGGCTAATCTGATCTGTTTGAGGTCCACTGTGGTGTCTGTCATGGCTTCATATTGTATTTAAAGTTATACTTCTTAGTAATTGGAGATGTGTCAAATGCCGCTTGATTACGTTGAAGACCTCTGCTTATTGGCGAATCTCCACCAAAGGAATATCGATCGATGCAAAAGACAGGTTGCCTGGCAGACCTAGGAAAGGGAGGTGAAATGTGTAACTATTGAATATAGCAAGTCCTGAAGCTAATACAATAACAACTGCTAGAAACGTAAATCCAGGCTACATTATGTTGGAATTATGACCTTACATGTAAATAAAGGGTGATTGTTTTTGCTAATTAGTTTTTGTCGTTTATATTTCTGACAGTTCACGCGTGACTCTTGACATGTGTCAAAGTGAAAAATGCTCAGTTTCGTTTGCCATTTATAATGATAGACTTACGCCTGAACAACGTTTGCAAATTATTGAAATTTACTATCAAAATTCGTGCTCTGTGAAAAATGTGTTTCGCAAGCAGAATTGTCTTCAGCGACAAGGCTCATTTTCGGCTCAATGGATACGTGAATAAGCAGAATTTCCGTATTTGAAGTGAAGACCAGGCAGAGGCAATTCAACAGCTAGCAGCTACCAATGCATCCCGAAAAATGCATTGTTTGGTGCGGTTTATGGGCAGGTGGCATCATTTTGCCCTACTTCTTCAAAGGCGATGAAGGTCGCAACGTTACGATCAATGGAGAAACGTACCGTTCGATGATAACAGCAGACTTTTTTTTGCTGTAAATGCAAGAATTGGTGTCCGCGACATGTGGTTCCAACATGCCACACTGCAAACGAAACCATGGATCAATTGAGAGGCGCATTTGGTGAGCAGTTAATCTCACGTTTTGGTGCAGTCAATTGCCACCAAGATCGTGTGATTTGACCTCGTTAGACTATTTTTTTGGGGGCTATGTTAAGTCTCTTGTCTATAGGGACAAGCCAAACATGATTGCTGCTTTGGAAGCGAAATTATCTTTAAAAAGTAAATGGCAGGAATTAATTTATCGATCCGATCCAACATTGAAAGCGTTATTGCGTCATTGGTGAGATTCCGGCTGAAATGTGTGAAAAAGTGTGCCAAAATTGGACCTTCAGAATAGACCACTTGAATCGTAGCCGCGGGCAACATTTACCATAAGCGAAATTATCTTTAAAAAGTAAATGGCAGGAATTAATTTATCGATCCAAATAAAAATTTCATTCACTTTTGTAAAATCATTGTTTTTTTGAATTTTCAAAAACCAAGCTCTTAAAAAATCACCCTTTACTTTCCACACTCTCCCAGTCTTCTACAGTGGCCATCACGACCACGGACATTAATAAGTAGATCGATTTAATTCGCTACAGTTAAAGCGAAGAATTGAGGGAAGGCAGATAGACAAAGCTCATGTTACCTGATCTCCCAATCAGACTTTTTGTTTTTACTTAATAGATGGGACTAAGTATATAAAGGTTGCTGGTTTTTATATACCCAACACTCACTTTAACTCAGTTTTGATCGAGTAACGGTTGTTTGTAACGCCTACAATTAGCTTTCTTAGGTATAAATGTTGTGCGTGTATAGTCGCCGACTGGATCTATCCTTTCTTTTTGTACACGATAACTCTAGTAAAACTTAAGCAAGATGTTAAGTTCTTAAATGGGCAAAATCGGTCAAGTGGGCGTGGAACCTCTCATCCAAGTGACATTTTCAAAGAGTGACATTGAAGAAAATTCCAAAGTAAATGAACAAAATTCGATACATATTATTGAAACAGGATCGTGAATAGCTATTGTAGAAACTGTCAACATTGAGCAAAAGCCACGCCTACTTTCCATACAAGTGAAATCATCAAAGGGCAATATGAAAGTAGAAAGAAGTAATTAGAACCAAATTCAGTATATAAAGCCAAAATACTTAGATGCAAAAGTAAAAGTAAAAGTTGGACAATAACCACGCCTTCCTCTCATAAAAATGTTATCTTCCAGGAACATTGCAAAAGGAGTTACAGACCAAATACAACAACAATCGGTATAGTGAGTTAGACTGCTAAAAATAAGATTTCATTCAAAAACCCAAGAAAAATTTAACTCAACCTTTCCTTGAATGCAAAAAAGTGTGTAGGGTATATAAAGTTAGGCTGCGCTTGAGCTTAGCTTCCGACTATTTACTTCTGAGATTTTGACTCCATTGAAGACATTTTTCTTGAGCAAACACTAAACTATGGTAGTGCATTCAGTGCTGATTGCAGGTCGGAAGAAGAGACGGCAGGTCACTAGACTTATCTTAGAGTTGCCAGAGTGTTCAGAAGCGAACAACTGTGGTCTTTAAATACCACAAGATATAATCAGATTTGTAATCAAATTCGGTAGATTTGCAGAAGTGGAAAATGGAATACAGGATGCAGGACAATCAACGTATGAAGTATAAGTGTCTGTAAAGTTCTGTGCTGTTCTTAACAACTAGATACTAAAAATAAATTTAAATACAAAAAGAAGAAGACTGAACGTCCTCATTTTCTAAGTATTTCTTCATGTCATGTTGAAAAAAAATACTCGAAATTATCAAAGCACAAAATTTCAACTCCAATTCAATTTACTAAGTTAATTTCCAATTTGAAGTTCTCTTGCAATTGTCGTCTTCTTTCATTAATTGAATAAATTGGCTCAATGGAAATGTATTGAATTATCATATTATACATATACTTATAGACATAAACATATACATATACATGAGTATAAGGATTATGCGAAGACCGATAGAATATGGTATGGAAATTGCTGAAACCAATGAGATGCCTGCTATGAGTTGCCTTATGCCTTACGGAAATCTTACCAATTAATTGAAAGCTTATAAAAACCGAAAAGTGATCAATTAAAATGCAGTTTAAATAATTGAACATAATTAAAAAAGAGTCTCCCGATGCTAGTCTCCTATGATGATGTTGATACCACACAAGCACTCAAGTACGCACTTTCCACTCCAGTAGAGGAAAAGTCCAATATGTAAGTGGAGCAAGGGAGGGAGGGAAGAAGGGAGGGTGGGAAGAAGGGAAGGGAGGGTGGGAAGAAGCGAAGGGAGGGGGGGGGGGGGAGGGAGGGAGTGAGGGAGAAAGGAATGGAAGGAGGGAGTCTGTACTTCAAAATTCATCCATTGAAGTAGCCAGGCATCACTACAAAATCGATCAAATGCAAAAGCAAATAACTATGGAATATATGTAAACACACACACACACACACACACACGAACATATGCATAAATATTTATACATATTTACATACATTGGAGTAGTTGCAAATCAATGACCAATAATTCGCCAAACGAATCCGAAGCGCGCAGTCAAATTAAAATTGTACAAACAGCAATGATGATGAAATTAAATTGATAAACCGCAAATTAATTGGACGAACGTTGTTGAGCCACCATTGCTTACACAAACACACACACACACATACACACGTAGGCACATACAAATGTATACTACATACAGGCAGAGGCAGAGGCAGAGTCAGCAGCTAGCGCAGCTACCACAGCCAGTCCCAGTCCAATGGAGTATGGGTGGAGACAGCAACATACCCAACGAGCCGTGGTGCTGCATCTACTGCTACAATTTTTGTTTTTGCTTTTGCATACCGTAGCATACATAGCATAGTATTTCTGTCCGATTGTCTCGTCGCCTGTTTGGCACTGCCGCCACTCCGTCATTCGTGGCCACAAAGGCAAAGTTTATTTTTTCGTAAATTTTCATTTTAATTTGTTTCAATTCAATAAAGAAATTATTGAATGAAATTGCGGAAATTCGATTGAAAAATGTGTTGTCACTACATACGAGTAGTACGGTAAGTATTTATCGAAATTAAGCTTGAAAAGGAGACTGCGGGCAAATTACATAGCATGTAGGTACATAGTAAGTAGGTACTTCAATACGTTCATATGTACTCGTGCATAAATTCAAAAACACATAATGGAACGGCCTTCTCCCCAGAAGCTAATGATCTGTATTAGATGAGTTTGCTCAGCTGCATTAGACTTTCTCTTAATCTGACACGACAGAATGGAGTATCTACCATACCAGCCCCCGGTGGATTATTAATGCTGATATATGTAATTTAGTGATTTTGAAGAAATCTAAGCCATTTAGAATTCTGAACCTGAGTATATCTGTGAAGAGTAGGTACTCGTATGTACACCAACTTTGACCTGCACTTTCGAAGTATCACTCGCATTGTTCTGGTGTAATTAAATGGAAAATTGCAGTAATGAAAACATCAGCAAAAAAAAACACCATCAGCAATAATAAAGAACAATGCAGTTAGTTGATTTCAGGTTATTGAGATACAAAAGACAAATCAACTTTCAATCGAAATACCAAAACAACAAAAAGGGTTACTGTGAGGGTTGTGTTGCATGCGGCAGCATATGCACACGTCAACAATGAGAACGAAAAAGAAAAGCAGGGGTAGAGGATGAGGAGAGAGAAGGAGAAGGGTGATGCCAAGGGGTTAACAGAATGGGTGGAACAATAGAAATAAAACAATAGCAATGACACGACGACGACGACAACGACAACTACAACGACAACAAATGCAGAGGCGTCGTGTCGTGGTGGCAATAATTGAATTAAAACAATATATAAATAAGCATAAATAAATTTATATGTACACACTATACCATAATATATATACTATATGCCTGCGAAATCGTGATATTTCTTGATTTTAGCAAATTGCTCAAATCACACAAAAACAATGAAAATCACACACACACTGTGAGCGTACGTAGTCTCGTCGAATGTGAGCCCGCTGCGAGACATGAGGCAACAGCAGCTGTGCCTTCTTACCTACATATGTACACACTTACTTGGCTACTTACCTACGCTCAATTGCCACAATCAAATTCAAAAACAATTCAGTTTAATTCGCTGGCGGGTAATCAGCAAAATGCCACCAGACTACAAAACATACATATGTATACATATGAATATACTATAAAGAGTTGGGTATCATACAATGACCGACACCGATCGGTGGCATCATTAGACAAAAGTCTCCGTGTTTGAAGTGCTCGGGCCTCGGGCTTATAGCGGATGCAGCTGACGTCACGTCATCGTCGTTCGACTCACAAAATTCTAATTTCGTTGCTGCTATCATCAGCTCGAAATTTGTCGCCACAAATGCAACAGCAATACGAGCATCATGTGGCACAAAATATTGTAGGTAGCTGCACATACTTAGTATGTGAAGATAATGGTTGCGCTGGTGTAATGATGATGATTGCCGGCCGGTGCATTCGCGTTCACTGCCAAATCAAACTGATTTGTGCATTTAGAAGTGTGACTGTGTGTACCTATCTGTGTGTGTGTGTGTGTGTGTGTGTGTGTATGTATGTATGTATGTATGCGAGCAAATTAAGTGTCATCAGTTGCTCTGATTGTGGCACATTATCAGAGGCTACTGCATCCGCGTCTAGTACATACTCGTATTGTCTCCGCACGTGGATTCTTACCACAGTCGCAATTTCATTTTATAGACTTTCTAAAATCTTCTCTCATTGCATTGAATTTTGATTAAAGGGCAATTAGTATAAATCGATCACGACATTAGACGATTTGCCATGCCTTTTATTGGACCACTTACTTTACTTTACTTTTAATGGCACAACAGCCCATGGAGGGCCTAGGCCGAGCTTTTCGCATCCACTCATGTTGTGCGTGTTATATTTGTACATGAATGGAAGGGACCTACAGTTTAATACCGAATCCGAACGGTGAAGTGAAAAGCTTTTCATAGCAATTTTTACTCTTGTAGGTTTGCCATTGCCTGCCAAGAGGTGGTGCCGTGTAGAAGAATTATTTTTTCTACTTTTTGATTTTGCCTGAGCCGAGATTCGAACCCCGGACACTCTGCGTAGTAGTCCAACGTACTACCACTACACCACAGCGAC
Source organism: Palloptera scutellata (assembly GCA_958295655.1). Lineage (NCBI taxonomy): Eukaryota > Metazoa > Arthropoda > Insecta > Diptera > Pallopteridae > Palloptera > Palloptera scutellata. The sequence goes on along the minus strand of OY282452.1, from coordinate 23,571,383 downwards.
CACTTTATTGTTACCACTGTTACCATAAAATATATTTTTGCCAAATACAATAATTTTGATATAAAAAGAAAGAAATCAGTACATTTCTGTGGACTTGATTCAGTAAGCATTTTATTGTGAAATTTTATATCAATTTTTTAAATACAAGCCTGAAGCATATCACTAGCAAGCTTACGCTCAATGAAAATACCTATGAGCGCACGCTTACTCTCAATGAAAATACATATGAGCTCTCACATGAGCAAGTCACAAGCTCGCTTATGCCCAATGAAAACATGAGCTCTTTCCCAAATATGTATCAATTTTCTGCTGATATTTTGCACTCTATACCTATCCATACATAATTTCTATATGGTACATAATTCGCGGGATCTAGTCGTTCTCCATTTTTGAGATAAGTATTTCCATTTGAAAATTTCTTGGAATTCATAATGTTGAAGAAAGTCATAGCTCTTTAATAAAGCTCAGAAGAGAATGCAAGCCGGGATTCAGGAAAGTTGATGTGTTATCCAAAACACACACAAACAAATTTTGCGCCTGTCTGAAGCGCCAAGAGAGTTTGTTACGAGAGAGCATGTCTCAGCATGTCGTACACTGTGAAAATTGCGTTGAATAATGATTTTGTATTAAGAAATATTCTTTATAACAGAATCAATAATGCCTCTTCTACGAGGGTAGATCAATAAGTACCCGTGCTAGGAATGAAGAGGCAAGTTTTTTACAAATTTTCTTTTTCTAAGTAGTATTTCTCAACGTAATCTCCTTTTAGTACAATACACTTTTCCCAAAGTTTCTGCCATTTCTTTAACCCCTCCATAAAATAGATTTGTCAAACTTTTCTAAATACGCTTCTGTCTCGACGATAACCTCCTCGTTTGAGCTGAATTTTTTTCCCCCTGAGCCACGTATTTATGTTGGGGAACAGAAAGAAGTCGCAGGGAGCCACGTCGGGCGAGTACGGTGGGTGCGGCAGCAATTCGTAGTTCAATTCATGCAATTTGGCCGCGTCAATTCCCTATCCGCTTGTTGCCCCTCGTAAGCAATCGCGGTACCCATCCTCATCAAAAACAGATGTACGATCACGTTTAAATTCGTTGAACCAATATCCTACGGTTGTCATAGATGGTGAAGGGTCCCCATAGACAGCATCCAACTTCGCTTTTATTTCTTCGCATGTTTTTCCATCCAAAAATAAAAAGCGAATTACGTATCGATATTGTTCTTTTTCCAATTTATTCCGAAACACCAAACACGTGTTATACTAATGGCTGCCAAATAAAAACTAACCTATGAATCAGTTTTAAATTTAGTGTGGTGTTGCGTGACAGATGGCAATACACGACGATAAATAATGCCAACTTCCCTCAGCAACGCCACCTGTCTTCAAACACGGGTACTTATTGATCTACCCTCGTAAGATATATTAGTTTCACGTCCAATTTTCACCCATGGAAAACCAAACATTGCCTTTCCCAGAATCATTTTCAATAAATATAAACTTCGGTTTTCAATTTATTTAAACTAAAGATTCTCTCAGTGCCTTTACAGCAACTGAGTGCATTGCTATGAACGTTCGCTAGCGTCGATGTGAAAGCACGACAGCTATTGTCGTATACACGTGAAAATACGAGCGAAAAAAAGTGTAAATTTGTCTATGGGCTGTATAGCACTGATGTATGTAAATGACCGAGTCACAAGTCGCAATATGTTAAATTTATTGAGATCACAATTATTCTTAAATACATTAATCTAGCTCATTTAGGAAGGGTGTAAAAAGTCAATTTTTCGTACTTTGATTTGAGGGACTACACTGATCAAAATATGGGATGTAGCCCAAAAATGCTGGACTCTTTTGAAACTCACATACAACGGATTTTTCACATCTGAAAGTTACAATTTCTTATAGAAGGAAACCATTTTTTTGGGGAAAATCAACCGTTAATCGTCGATGAAAATACGATTAAATTTTGAGTCAATATTCTAAAAAAATTCGAAATTCCAAAATTTCTAAATGTAAAAATCTTGTAAATTTTACGAGATTATGAAAACCTAAGTATGTATGCCAAGGTGATGATTGGAAAAAAAATTGATAGGTGGGATAGTGCGGTGGAACACCGTGTCTACGTAGAATGCGTGAGTTCCGCTTGCTGTTCGCGTAGTTCTGGTGAACACACGAACTGGCGGCATCAGCTTGCGCATTTCAGCAGAACATCTACCGTGAAAATAGCGGTAAAACAGAGAGACGCAAGCCACGTTTCGACGATGTGAGTAAAGCTGGAAACTCTACTGTCTCCTATTAGCTTTATCGCTCGATGTTGGTTACGATCCAGGAGCTCCAGTTGCGTTTGTGAAGCTCCAGCTCCAGCTTCAGCTCCGTGTGAATTAAATTCCAATTTAGGATGTATATATGGTTGTGTAGATATGGTGGTGTAGATTATGTGAAATATTTTTTACAAGGCCTAAAAAATCCGAGACACTTGGCTGCTTTTTTCGATACGTCAAAAATGTTTTTATACCAAGAACATCAAGAGTAGCTGCCTCCGCAATACCTACCCCACCCATATCTAGGGGATTAACGGAGGGCTGGGAAACTCGTTTGTGAGATAACAGACAACATTAGGTCTTACACGCATTGAACTGCACTCTATTCGTGAGACCCCACTCGGAGATTGACTGGAGATCTTTATTGAGTGAGTCATTCATAACGTGCCTTTTCCTCTCAATCTCCAAAGAGTTAGGGCGTTTTGAACAGGTATTTGAATGAAAAACGGTGCTGTCATATGCAAACGAGTAAATGGGATTCTTCGTTAATGACCGAAGGTCATTAATGAAGATAAGGACCGAACCCTACGGCACTCCAGCATTAATGGTACGATCTTCCGAAACAATACCGTCTACCACAACACGAATAGAGCAGCTGCTTAGAAAGTTCGTGATCCATCGTGTGAAGTTACTTCCGACCCCACTCTGTCAAACGCTTTTGAAATATCCACAACAATCGCCTTGCTCGTACCGAAGACATGGACACTATGGTATCAGTGCTCGGTGAGGACCGCCATGTGATCGCCCGTATAGCGATTTCGACGGAAACCGTTTTGGCGATCATTAAGCTATTCGGTTTGCTCAAGATATTCGACCAAGTAGCTACACTAATAGAAGTTAACTACATTTTCCATGACTTTGATAGCGTAGAACAGATTGCGATGGGGCGATAGTTCGTAGGGTCTGTTGTCTTGTATAAACTACTTAATATATCTGGTAACTCTAATCGGATCCCCTCAAGACGAAATAATATACTATTGGTATTGTTGTTGTTATTGATGGAGCTTTTGACAAAGCGACTTTTGACGGTATATGCAACATAGCAGCTCAGCACAGATTGGCATCCGGTGCATATTAACTGGATAGCCTCAATACTGACTTGTAACGGATTCAAGCTGATTGTTGTCAATCTGTGGCATGCGTAGTGAATAGAGGATATCTCTCAATGGTGTTATCTCTTCATTTTCTGCTGGTTGACTCTCGGCTTGTTTTCCTAAATGATTCTGGTATCTACTCGCATACTTAAACCGATTATGTTGCTTATTTTAATCACTGACCAATCGCTAAGGTAAGTTAGTAGGAATGCCCCAATTGCTCTGAATATGACAGACATACTCTGGGTGCTGCTGAAGTGATCTATCGGTTAACCCTCGTAAAACCGGTGTTATACTTTTCACCAGGAGAAGGAAGAGTTATGGTACCGAAGGCACTGGAAGGTTGCTGTCAAGGTAAAGCTATTTTTTTTTTTGTAAAACATTGGGTCTATCATCTGATAAACTCTCATGGTTCCACAATTGTCTGATGGAGTGAACTTAATATTGAGAACTTTAGCATTGCTCTTGCCAAGCTTCAGAGGACTTTGGTCATTTGTTGTACGGCAGTTTTTCCGAGTACAACTGGCTCATCCTCGCATGCATATAACATAAACTTATATAACTTAACACCCCTTGATGTTTTTGGTAAAAGGCAGACTGTCAAAGCCATTTATCTGTGGGCATTAACGCAATGGACCCTGGCATGAAACTTGCTGGGATATTGGTGACGTTGTTGAAGATACTGATTTGGAGTGAAAAGTTCTATCAACGTCATCTGAAACAGCTGCAAATACAAAACAATACAAATTCCAGAAGCACAAATCTTGTTTTTGCCTGGCTCTGGGTGTGGAGTTAATCGTAAGCGCATTTTCACTCCAAAATGGAAAAGGGTTCGGCTTCCGGTAAATAATTTTCAATTGTCCATCACAAAGAAACATTTCAAATGCGATTGACCCATATATACATAAATTTAGTGAGGGTGTTCAATTTCAATATATTCCGTAAGCAAAGTTTCCACAGAAAATTCAATCACGAATCAAATTATGTATTTAAGAAACTCACTTTCGGTCAAGTTTCTAGTAATTTGGCTAACTTCTTCGTTAAGTTCATCAACATACTCTCTTATGGGCATGCACTAAACATTCACACATAACTACTGACATTTGTATGTGTATGTGCGGCGCCTCAAGGTTCGTATTACTTTTTAATACTTTGCACATGCTACCTTTTGAATTGCTTCCTTATTTTACTAAAGGCCTAATATCAAATTTTTCAAAATCGAGTTTCTGATCGATTATGATTAAGAGGGTCCAACAGTACCGAAAACTTAAGACTCTATTCTTTTAGTTTAAGATGCAAATTTCGGACACAGTATGGTACCTCCGAATATTATAGTTCCGAAATATTTGTTGCTTCTCCTGTAAATTTAGCAAAATGCGCGTTAGGGCTTTAGCGAATACAAAAATTAAGAAATATGTGATTGCAATGAGTAAATGAGAGATACTCAAGCGACGAAATACACACCAGCAGAATTGCTTAATTCAATTTGTAAATTCGAAAGTATGCTAAACAATTTGATTAATCGAAGGGCTGTGCTGCCGCTAACTTCACGCTTCGGCGTCTATTGTATTACGCTTCTTTCTTAATCAAGCCACTGAACGAAGCGACGAAGAGGCCCTCAGATTGAATGTACCATAATGTAAGCAAGCAGCTAGAGTCGAGTATCTTATGGCGATGTGCTCTCTCATATACAATTGACATAATTTGACTTAATGGGATTAGCGGGAGCAGTAGCAGCAAAAGCTACGGCCGCCACTGTGGTCCGAGAATGTGAATGGAAATACAAACACAAGCACACACTCACACTGACACACGCACACGTGTGATACAAGTGAATTTTTGCAATGTTTCGGATAAAAAAAAGTTGCAATGAGAGGCTGCGAAATTTCTTATTTAATTTTTATAAAATAAGTATTCTAATAAAATAATGATTAAGAAATAAAATTTGTTTGAAACGAATACAATTTTAATTTTAATTGATATGCTGCAATGCCAGTTAATGTTATATGGTACATACGACAGCAACAAAAACAAATTGAAAATGCAATTGCAATTGCAACATCTTTCAATTGCATTAATTGAAAACGCGAGACTCGACTGCATTGTGGAAAAGGAGCAAAAAATTAAAAATGCAATTTCACTTGATTAATTTGAATTAACTGAATTAAAGTGAGACGCACACACACACACGCACATGCATATGTATGAGTCCATGCATGTTTATAAGTCCATCATAAAGCAACATCAATGCCATCAGCAACATATATTGATGTTGTTGTTGATGAGGACGATTGCAGACTGACTGCAACACAAAAATATTAAGTAAATAAATAAAACAACAAAGTAGTATGTAATAAAAAGTAATAAATTATAATTCCATTAGCTTACACACACAAACACACACACACACACACACACACACACACACACACACACACACACACACACACACACACATACAAACATACGATACATGAATATGCCAATGCTCACAGACAATCGCAATTGTCACATGAATATGCAACAGCAATGCTGCATAAATGATAGTATTTTTTTTTTACTCATATCTTCATAGATATGAGTAGCAGCGCACTACTCACATGCCCGATTTGCATCCATGCACCTACGGACGAAACCCACCTCCTACGAGCGCTGTCCTTTGTGTCACTTTGTGCCACTACCAGTGAAGGATTCACTTCGCGGGGCAGGAAAAGAGTTACAACCCATTTCTCCATTTAATTATTTGCTCGCCTCGCTACTTGCTCGTCTTTTCGTACTTGCGTGATCATGTGGTCCATGACCTCGCTGCATTCATGCTATTTCTCTCTTGCTAACAACATGGAGTTCACCAGTCCCTCTGGGGTGAGTCCCTCGCCAACAATCATCCGGGGCTGATTTCTGGCATCCACAAATCTGCCGCATTCTAGTAATTAAGTATGTTCAGCATTCTCCATTTTACCATCACAAAATAGACAGAAGGGATGGTCAACGTGGGTGTATTTGTACAGATACTGGCGAAAGTATCCGTGTCCTGATAGGAACTGTGTGAGGTGATAATTTAACTCCCCATGGTTCCTATTAACCCACCTCTCCACACTAGGGATGAATGTCCTCGTCCACCGACCTTTCTTTGATGTTTCCCATCGATGTTGCCACCCTTCCATGCATTTTTCTGCAAACGCTGCGCTGCTTTTAGGATTTTTACCCTTAGTGATGATAGCCTATACACTGAGGCAGGTGATTTCATATACGTTTGTACTTCTGTAGCTGTTACCCAGATTGGTGCCGCATACAGTAGGATTGACGTACTAACACTTGCCAGAAGAGTTTTTGCCTTGATTTTGCCTTGGGCCACCGATATTAGGCATTAGTCTTGCAATGGTCAGGCTCACTTTTCTTGCCTTTTCGCTATTCATGCGGTATGTCATGCGGTAGTCAAGAATGACTCCGAGATACTTGATGGAGGGGCTAGATGTTATAATGTGCCCGCCAACTCTTACTTCAATATTTTTCACTTTTTTCAGGCTAGTCATCAGAAGCGCTTCAGTTTTATGGTCAGCTAGCTGCAACCCTGCCGTATGCAACCATGATCGTATGCTTGTGTGTGTGTGCGCGCGCGTTTGTGTGTATGTGCATATTTGCTGACTATCAAAGATGCTCGCATTTGCACATTTTCTATAGTCTACCCTAAGGCGTCCAGTAAAGAGATTTACGATCCTGTGAAATCTTGTAGTCTGGAAAAAATGTGTTCTGAATCGGAGAAATTGACCTGGACTCGAAAATACATGTACTCCTCCATTATTATTTACATATTTTTAATGTGTATGTATGTATAACTTTTAAGTACCATACTTAACACAATTTACACTATTTACTCCAATTTCTAATGCAGACACACACACACACTGAAGCAATTACACCTCTGATCATGTTCGCAGCGGTTTTCCATATGCAACGAAATATATGCGGTTTAACTGTAAATTCGACCGCACTCACGTGTGTACTTGACACCAGAGCGCGATGATAATGGCGGGCGGCTACGTTGGTGAGGACGGCTCACCGGCCATTACGTTGGATGCATATTTCGATATATACATAGATACATACATACTACGTGGATGGCTTGTTGGCTGCCTGGACTGACTAAATTCGTTGGTTTGCCAAATGTAATTTTGAATTACAAAACAATTCTGAAATCTAAACGCATTTTAGATGTATCATAGTTTCGCCATTGCTATTGCTATTTCTATGCAGTTGAGGGAAAACACGTTTTGATTGAATTTGCATATGAATTTTCATGGAAGGTGAGAGGCGTGGGGTGGGCGGGCCAACCCGAAATGACGTGTGGCAAAAAGTTGCGGAATGCATTTTAGTTTGTTCGGTTGCGCACAGCATTTGCATAGATACTCTGTCTAGGCTCATTTCATTCGTCTGTACTTATAATATGGACGAGTATAGGTAGACAAACACACACTCATTACACACACGTATCGCATCTAGGTAGATGGCCGATTGCTGGTGCGGCAATTTGATCAAATGTAATTTTCGCAAAGTTTACAGTGGCAAAATTACATTAAACAGCGCGAGAATGTGTCTGCAACAAGAGGTGCCCCTGGTGGCGGGTGAGAGCAATTGCAAGCTACAAGTAACTTTTGCCCGACCCTCTTCACTGCCATTCTGTGCCGTACACTTGAAGTTGACAAAAAACACAAAAATTGAATCAGATTTAGAGCTGCGATTGAGTGACTGCATGAGGATGCCTGGATGCTGGCAATTGCATGAGAGTGTCTATTTATTTGTCTGTCTATCGTTTAGTGGGCCGGTGGTGGGCTCGAATTTTGAGCGGCCTGCTTTTTACTCTGTTGTTCTTAATTGAATTTCGCGTGTGCGCATTGTCTCGGTCGCGTAGTAATTCGTTCGTCTCGTCTGTCAAGTACAGTAGCAGCGGCAGCAGCAGCAGCAAACATTTCAATTGGATAATTGCATTTCGACAACGAAATGCAACACTGCAACACAACTACTGAAATTGCATTGCATTGCATTCGCAATAATACCAGAAACAAAGTGAATTATATCATTTGCTTTGCTTTTTTTTAAGCTAAAATATCATTTTGCTAGTTATTGCATAGATTTATCTTAAGGTTTTTGCAAAAAAAAAAAACAAGTAGCAACGTCCGTCTACGAAATAAAACAGACTTATTAACTTAAAGGAGGATTTAGCTCTAATACTTAAACAAAAAAACAACATTTACTTCTTAACGTACATAAATGCTTTTTGTGTGCCCTAGCTTAAAAAATCCCTGGTACACAAATTTCAACAAAATCGGTCGGTCCATATATGGTATGACATTCCAGAAGTAACAGTTATTCCCGCTCAAGAAAAATTTTAAGATTAAGATAAAGGCAAAAAATTAATTTTTTAGTCCAACAATTCATGGTATACAAAATTACAACAAAATCGGTCGGCACATAGATGGCGCTCCAGTACATGGAAATATAGCGCTTACCTTGAACATAACCCATACAATTTACTTGTAATAACATCACTGTTCGATGACTATTTTTCACAATATGAAAGTTTTTTTTTTGATGTTTACTTCTTTAGAATCTTTTTTATATTTACAACGGGGTAAAAGTTAATCGTCGCAGCGAAATCAGTTCGTCACGGAAATGAAGAGCAGCGCCCTCTATCAATCGAGTATGAAAAAGAACGGGAATGCATATTAATATACACATAAATGATGGGCAGCATCACGTGTATCCACGTGTATCCACGAGTATGAATCAAACTTAATTGATAGAGGGCGCTGATTCGCGTATACTTCAAACTTAATTGATAGAGGAAGCTGATGATCGCTCCATTCATTCATTCATTTGTGTAACTTACACTGTAAAAAAAGCATAGTTATCGCCTTGTCTCCTAGTGTAAAAATTGCCTAAATCCGGTTTTACATTTGTCAACTCTTGACTCAACTCAGTTTCTAGTAAAATTTTACATTTCAAACAAACCTCATTAAAAAATTGTAGAGCGGAAAGAATGAGCGAGTATATGTAGACTGACAAAAAAAAAAAACGTGAAATGTCCAGAAAAAACTGCAGCTGACAGACAGCGAGAATGTAGGCTTCTTCGAAAAATGTAGGCGCAACACAATTCAGATTCTGCTATCGTGAATAAAAACCAGCACCGAGAGATCGCGAGAGTGTAGACTTCGAAGCAACTTGAGGCACAACAGAATTCGAATTTCATTGAAAAACAACTCGCAAAGACTAATAGGGGAAAAAGACAGCGAGAATGGCAAATGAGTTCATTAGAGCCAATACAACACTCATGTCATTGAGTCCCAACGAAGGCCCTCAGATTATGGTATACAGCACCAGGCAGTCTCATTGATGTTGCCAAAATCTCCGCTTCACAAGAACAGAGGAGAAAGGTAGAAGATTTACTTGAAAATTTGCTTGAAAATCTTTCCTCAGTGGAAAGAAATCAACACGCATCAGAATACCGAAACATTTGCCAAGATTCTAGTCAACCTCATAACATTCGCGAGTTCTCAGACCGCCAAGTGGTAAATTTTCCACCTAGATCATGCAACCTGATTATTTTGATGATGAGCATTATTTAAATGATGATTATAATGATGTTGCAAATAAATTCGCATGTTTTGAGTATGAATATTTTGATGTAGAAGGTGATTTTGAAGAGGTCGTTGCATGCATTGGAAATGTAAATGATCAAAATCAAGTTAATCCAGATGTAGCACATCAGAGAATGATCAAACTGAACTGTGCAAGGCTTATCGTTTGCATAAATCAGCACATCGTTAAAAATTACTTCGGTCACGCCTGTAATGTCTGCGATAGACTCTGGTTTTTACAAGCTCTACTAAACCTAACCTGAAAACCTAAAATGAAAACGTTCTGAAGAAGTAAACTTCTGTAGGACGTCCCACTGGCGTTGTTAATTTTCTGTAGCAGTTTAAAGTGAATTTTTTCGTTATTTCATACAAATTTCATTTTACATGTTTGCCCAAAAGTATGCAATACATTTCGATTAGTTTGAAAACAATGAAATTTGTATAAAATTACGTTAATTTGCACTCTAAAAATATTGGGGATTGATTTTCCTAGAAAATAAGCGACTAAAATGTTTTCTTTCCATGGAAATATTTTCCTCTATGTTTTGGTGAAGTTGAAAAAAATTGATAAAAGTGTAAGAAAACCCGATTTTTTCGAGGGAATTTACGCCATAGTAACCAAACCAATAGTAGGAGCTGGGTCAACCCTGTGTTTCATACATACGAGTATAATATTTACTTCGCGCTGTAGCGTTTACCTAAAATGTTTCATTTTCACTAACCATAAAGTTATACTAGGTCATTTTAATTTAACTTTTCTTATGTTTTTGTGAATACCTCATGGACGTGCTAAAGAAAAACTGAAAGCAAATTCGAAACCAGCACAAAATTTTACTGACTAGATATGAATCTTTTTGTTATTTCATTCATTAGTGTAACTTACCCCGTAAAAAAATCATAGTGTAAAATATTTTTGTCTATTTGACAGCGAAATCGGAAAGAAGTGTAAAAATTGAAAGTAAAAAGTCCGGTTTTCCATTTGTCAACTCTTGAAAGCAATTTTTGTCTATTTGATAGCGAGAGGAGAAAGAAGAAACAGAGGTTTTTGTACAATTTTTATTCCCCTTGAGTCATGAGAACCACAGCAACAGCAGCATTAGAAGTTGTATTGGGCCTGCCATCACTACCTTCTAGTGATCAAACAAGAGGCTTTGAAGTTCACTGCCAAGCTCATGTTGCACGACAAGGGTGCTGAGAGAAAAGTCAAACATTCCGCCCTTGAAAAAGAATTGCCTAAGGAACAAAACCTTAACCTCACAATAAATGATTCGTGCCTACCTTGATATAACTTCCAAAACAACTTTCAAGTTACATTCCCTAGTAGAAATAATTGGGAAAAGGAATGCCCTCGCTTTGTCGGAGACTACCATTTGTGGTAAACAGATGGATTAAAAACAAACGAGGGAGTTGGAACGGGAGTTTATGCCGAGTTAGGCCGAGAAAGGATATTATTTCTACTTAGCATAAGCCAAGAAAACTCAGTTTTTCAGGCGGAATTGACACGCAATTGAATTATGTCTTAGAGAACACGAAGAAAGGTCGTTGTGTAAACGAAACATCTACTGACCTTAAGTTTCTTAAGAATTAGTTCAAAACTTATATGGGCGTGCCTTCAACTACTGATCAAGCTAGCATCACAAAATAGAGTCCACCTAATTTGGGTGCCCGGACATAGCGTAGCGATATTGAGGGCAATAAAATGGCTGGCGAGCTAGCTAGAAAAGTGGCATCCGAACCCATGTTTGGACCAACCCCATTCTGCGGCCCGCCATGCAGTTTTATAAAGCTTAATCTTAACACTTGGCTGAACAGAAAGGTCTAGGCTGCCTGTGACGATACCTCAGGCAACAGACAAGCAAAATCTTTCATGACAAGCGTATCAAATTTAAGAACAAAACAACTCTTGATGTTAAACAGGAACGGAATCTGAGCTGTCACAGGATTTCTTACAGGACACCGCTCAGTTATGAAATATCTTGCTAACATGGGAATATCTCGGGAAAACGAAGACGAAGAAACAGGAGAGCACATTCTGTGCCCCTGTAGAAGTTGCATTGGGCCTGCCATCACTACACCTAGTGATCAAACAAGGGGCTTTGAAGTTCACTGCCAAGCTCATGTTGCAAGACAAGGGTGCTGAGAGAAAAGTCAAACAATCCGCCCTTGGAAAAGAATTGACTAAGGAACAAAACCTTAACATCACAATAAATGATTCGTGCCTACCTCGATATAACTTCCAACACAACTTTCAAGTTACATTCCCTAGTAGAAATACTTGGGAAAAGGAATGTCCTCTTAGGCTTAGACTTCGTCACCTTACTATTGTATACCCAACTACGGTTGAAGTCCCCTTCACTCTACTAACTCAAAAAGTTTATGTCAATAGTTGACACGTGTAAAAAAGCTATTTCATTCACCGGTGAAGGACGTGAAAAGCTTGCCCTAGGACTTCCATGGGCTGTGCTGTTTAATAGAAGTAGCTTAAGTAGAGGAATCTGAAGATTCCGCTTAGCTGCAATTGAATAAAAAACAAAAAATTGAAAATTGCAGTTATAAAAAAATTTTCTAAATTCATTTAGTGAAAGCATATTTTGTCATCATGTTGTTCAAATGTAGTAGATATATATGGTACATTATATTATATAATTACATACATACATACATACATACGAGTACATAAATATCGAATAAAAAAAAAAGTTTGGAGTATAGTGCAAATCCCACAACAAGCTTCAGTAATGCGTATTAATATTCAAGCATAAATTATGCAATAAAAATTAATTCATTAAAATGGAGCAAATGCTGCCAGGCAAATGCACTGGCTATAGTGCTTATGTATGGGCATCCAGTTGTCATCACATTTACTCCGATGCTGTGCTGCTGTGCCTTGTCGTGGCTGGAGGGAGCATGTGCGCGCATTAGTTTCCAAATGGCGAAATTTTCATTTGCTAAATGAATTTTGCGGACACTCAAAATAGAAACAATTATGCAAAATTTCAAATGCTCACGACCAGCCAGCAATTCTAATGGAATTCAATTTGGGGGCGGCGCGATGAGGCGCGCGCCTTTGACATCAGGTGAACGGCAATGGGAATGGGAATGGGACGGCATGGTGCAACTAGATAGATTTAGAAGAGCAAGTTGGTCCTGAAGTTCTTGCTGTTTGGGGATGTTCTCTGCTGCTGTTGCTGCTGCTGCTGTTATGTTGCTAAATGGAAATTTACGAGTATTAAAACCATTTGGTGACTCTGGCGTTGTGGGTGGGGAGAGACGGACGCTTTTTGCCGGTCGTAGGCCATAGCAACCCAATGGTGATTGCGGTTGGTCACAGGTGCGTAAGCGTTGCGTCCTTTTTTGGGTATTAAATAATTTTGCGTGTTTAAATTACTATACGGTAAACTGATACTCAAAGTTTCATGTTACATACATACAGACAGACTACACTCATGCAGATGATTTGTTGTTGTCGTGTGCACACGAATGGAGAGTGAGAGAGCAAAAGTACGTTTCAGTTGAAAAGCCTCAATAATAGGACGAGATATGAAATATGATTCAAGCTTCAGAAAGTTTGATAGAAATGTGTTGAAAGTTAAAAAAACACACACACACACACACACACAGCCACACACTCAGAAATGCATTCCTTCCTTTGCTTTTCTGCCTTTTATTGGAAAACATAAAATGCAATGAAAATGAAATTAATTTTAACCACAACTCAATTGATTTGTTTGAGGACAATTTAATCAAAGGCATTATGAATCTTTGGAATGCTCACCCTCTCCTGCCGCTGGCAGGCGTGCATTTACGAGTAACTATCTAAAGGTTTTTGAAGAATACCAGTACAGGCACGTAAGGCTGATTGCAGTTAAGCGAGAACGGCAACGGCAACGGCAACGGCACCAACAACGACGACGACGATAGCGTTTTGATCGAATCGAATCGAATTGAATCGAATGTTGCTGCACCAAACAGTAATTGTCTCTAATTGAATCGAATTAAAGGTGCAATTGACAATGTTAACTCGATGGATGCCGCGATGCCGTTGCCGCGTGAATGCCGTCAACAGAGATCGTTTGGGGCGATGATGTTGCCCGCATCCAACTTAAGGTTGGGCGCAGCAGCAATAGCAATGAAAAAGAAAGAAAGGAAAAAAGAACACTGAAACTGCACATGTTGCATGCTGTCAGTTCTCAATTTGTGGCGCGGCTCGCTGCCGCACGATAATTTCATGCTCAATTGAATTGAATTCAAATTATTCGTTCAGCGATCGCGTGATTGAAATTTTTAATTTATGTCATCGCCGCGCTGATGCGCTCCAGCGTGTTGCTTGCCATTGCAATCAAATAAATCAATACCATATTTTTAACTTGACTCACATCGGCAATTGAAAGGAGTCGAAAGAATACAACAGATGAATATGATGTATTTTAGTAATTTTATGTTTGTCTCGTTTCGTTTCAGCTTGGTCCTGCTGCTGCGGGAAGAGGTATGTTCTGTTATCAGTGTCCGCCAGCATTGCATCCATGTGGACCGCATCCGCCGCGCTTACCAGCTCTCGACTATCCATTTGCAGCGACCCATCCATGTAAGTACACATCAGCTACACAGCTACTAACCAAGTGGCACACATATGGTATGTGCGCTCGTATTTGAAGGCAGGCGACTGCGAAAAGTGCAACATTATAATCGCTAAGAAATAATCTCATCGCATCGCATCGCATCGCATCGCTTGCTTCTTTGAATTATGTAGTTAGATAAAAAGCCAAAGATAATCACTGCCTGACAATGAAGTAATTTCAATGTAACTAACACACAGTGCTGCTTCCGTCTGTCCTTCCGTATGTTCTTCCGCCTGTCTATAGAAGAGCCACCACCCATTAAGGGGTGAAAAATACATTAACGAATTATTCTATTAGCATTACGTTGAACGTATCCGATTACCAATCCAGTGCGAGTGTACGGCAACAACAAAATCGAATGAAGGGTACAAATGAATGAAGATTTTTATTTCTGTTTGTTGGTGTGTGTGTATGTGTGTGTGTGTGCAAACGAACTAGTTTCAGGCGTTAACTTTGTGCCTTGGGAATTCCCGAAATGCACTTGAAATATTTCTAACGAATACTCAAAGTACCAAGGACTCAAGTATTGAATTATCATCAATTTGAAATAATCTATTTATGTAGTTCTTACTAAAGTACATATATTTTTTATCTTTTATCAGTTCACAATTTGCAATTGTTTTCTACATTACACTGTACAACAAAAAATAACTTCAATAATACATATCACTTAGAGGCATTTTGACACAGGCTCAAACATGCGAGAAAATTGCGAGAGAGACAGCTACAAAACTACTGGCACTACAACCGATAATCGATCTTGGCCGCCTCGATAAATTTGCGTCAGTTGCCTCTGCTATTCGCGCGCTGGCACCACTTGATAAGGCCAAGTGCAGTCACGTCTCCCTGTACTTGGTCTTTCCAACGGAGATTAGGACGTCCTCTTCTGAGTGTTCCTCCACCGTGCCGCTGGATTTTTATACGCTTGACTATGTCAGTGTCAGCGTACAGCTCATACAACTTATCGTTCCATTTTATTCGATACAAGTCATCATATTGGACCATATATTTTACGTAATATCTTGCTCTCGAACTCTCATAACAGCCTCTCATTATTAGTGCTCAATGTCCACGTCTCTGCGACATATATTAGCAGGGCAATTATGAGAGACTTATAGATTATTGTTTTCGTCGGCCTAGAGAGGGCTCTACTTCTCAATTGCCTACTGAGCCCGTAGTAATACCTGTTGGCAAGAGTTAATCTCCGCCTGATCTCAAGGCTGACATTATTGTTGCTGTTAATGCTGGATCCGAGGTAAACGAAATGCTTGACGACTAAAAAAGTATAATTTTCAACGCTGTGACTCTTTGTTTGTTGACACAAGGTATTTCGTTTTGTCCTTGTTTATCATTAGATCCACTGGACGAGACTCCCTTTCCAGGTTGAAAAATGTTGCACTCACTACTCTCGCATTGGTGCCAATGATGTCAATAGCACCAGCGTATGCTAACAGCATGACACTCTTGTAGAAAATAGTGCCAGAGATGCGAACGTTCGCAGCTCGAATTATTTGCACCTTGTCTGAAACCTCTTTTGGTAAGGACGCGGAGACGTCTGTCCCAATTTTCACTGCGCTGGTGGTGTTGGTCAGTGTAATTTTGCAAAGACGATTGAGCTTTGCAGGGATGCCAAAATCAGACATTGCGGCGTACAAGTGAACCCTAAGCGTGCTGTCGAACGAGGCTTTATAATCGACGAATAGATGAAGGGTGTCGATCTATTTTCTCGGCGTAGTGTGAATATTTGGTCGATGGTGGATTTACAACGCCTGAAGCCACACTGATTAGATTCAATCAGATTTTGACGATGCGCTTCAGTCTTTCACACATCATGCTCGATAGAACTTTATATGCAATATTAAGAAAGTTTATCCCACGGTAGTTGGCGCAGATCTTAGGGATTGGGCTGATGTTCTAATAACTTGGTATGCGTTTTCATCCGCCCATATTCTGCATACAAGCTCGTGCATGCGTTTTGTAAGCCCTGCGCTTCCAGTCTGCATCAGCCTTATTGCTGTTAAGACAGTCAGTGGAAAAATATGGTAGTAAGAAAAATACGCATAATTCTATCTCTTTCTTATTACCATAACCATTATTACCATACCTTTCTCTCACAGTAATTTCATGCTTGCGCCTGTGTAAAAAGCCTCGCGGCGCTTACAGGGCCCAGGCTTGCGTAGGGTCTCATAGATTTTTCAATGCGAGAAATCCGATATCGAATATTGAAAAAAGTTTTAATTTTTCGATCTCAAATTTCTCTTAAACTTTGTGATACATAAATTCTGTTTTCGGATTCGTATTCAGCATTGAAAAATCTATAAGTAGTTCCCTCCGCAGCCATAGTGTCCTGTACGCGCAGCGGCGCTGACTTCTGCAATAATTGAAACATATAAATTGGAAGCCGCTAAGGATCATATAAGCTATTATGTTTTCATTGAGTTTCATTGAGGTTGTGGAAGCATTTTCTGACTATAAAAAAATACAGGGTTTCAAATTTCTTGAAAACTGGGAGTGATACAGAAATTCCGTTTTCAGGCTCGTATTCGGCATTGAAAAATCTATAAGATTTGCCACACGCAGATTCTAAGAAATAAAAGTTGTGTTGCACAGTGTAATTTTTTCCGATTACAAAGAGAGAGAGAGAGAGAGAGAGAGAGAGAGAGAGAGAGAGAGAGAGAGAGAGAGAGAGAGAGAGAGAGAGAGAGAGAGAGAGAGAGATAGAGAGAGGCTGGAAGATCATTATCGCCAATGAAAAGAAAAACGTAATAGTCTCATTTTTTTATCTTCTTTGTGTACCTCGGGGGAAAAATACACCATTTTCGGAATTTGGATATCAGGGCAATTACTTTGGTTTTCATAGTGATTTTGCGCGCTTATGTGGCCTATCATTACCAGCCAAATGCTGCTATCGCATAGACTTCTTCTCTTGGCTTTCGCTTGAAATGAATTGTGATGTTCAGTAAAATTTGAAACTTGTATCGTGGAAGCAAGTATCTTTAACACTTATCGAGATGAAAGTGTGTAAAATTCTAACTTTTTCGTCATTTAGAAGTCTCAAACTAAGAGAACAAATTGTTAAAGTAGAAACAGTGTTCAAAGAGAAATCTAGATTTTCGGAAATCTTTATTTCAATGGCAGAACAGTCCATTTCTTTATTTTAATGGAAGAACAGCCCATGAAGCACCTAAACTTAGATTTTCGTATCCATTCATGTTGTGAGTGTTATTATTGTATACGAATGGAAGGGACCTACAGTTTTTTGCCGACTCCGATCGGCAATTTTTACTAGCTTTTCTTAGACAGTTTTTACTCTTGCCAAGAGATGGTGCTGAGATTTAAAACCGGGCAATCTGCGCAGCAGGCGGGTACACTACCAACTACAACAACGAGGAGACCATGAAAGTGAAGTATGCAAATAATTTGCGAACATTGCAAAACAATAAAATACATACAAATGAAAAAAGCACAAAAGTCACAAGAAAGTGAGAAAAACTACCATAAATTCAAATGAGATTTGCTATTTTGATTCCTCAAATTCTTTTAAAAGTTCAAATCCTCCAATTCAACTTGAATCGTTAGAGTCGCAACTGAAACAGTCGGCCGTAATGAGTACCGCTGCACAGTGCACGTAGCACACAGCACAATGATAATCGAGTTATTTAGTTAAACTACTTACTTAGTTATTTACTATGTAGTCGTAGAATGAACGTTCGACCCCAAACCAAACTCCCCCATTTCGCTTCGTTTCTTCAATGTTGAAGAAATCAACGAGAGAAAAGTTTACGATTCACTGGAATGAATTCGATATTGGATTTATTGAATTTTGATGAGAGTAGGGGAGAACTCCCGACAACACAGGAGTGCCATGCTTGTGCAGCTACCATAGATTTTTTGTCGCTGTCTCTTGAAGTTTCTGCAATTATTGGCGCGCACTTCCTTGACAGACTTGCACGAAAAATGAAAAATCCATGCAAAGTGATAATTTTATTGGAATGCAAATTGTGGTGGCATGGAATGCTGAATTGCGGTGAATTGCATGACTAGCAATCACTCAAATTGGGGAAAGTGTGAGCGTGTGAGCGACACTCTAACGTTGTTGTTGTTGTTGTTGTCGTTGTCGTTGTCAACTTCATTTCAGTCCATCAATCCATCATTCGAATGGAATCGAATCAAATCAAATCGAACTGGTTCGAAACATTTTTTAATCTGTTTCCATGTATAGCTGCGACACCTGAGCTTTGGAGCGTTTGCGTCGTGTGATTATTGAATTTGCATTGATGAATTTCAGTACATATTTCCACAACATATCATTACGATTGCGACTGCGACTACGACAGCTACGACGAGTGCGCACAAAAAGGCACCGCCGCTTTTAATTTTGGTTATTCGCAACAGATTCAGTTTCTGTAGGAATATAAATTTTGTGATTGCCAAATTGTCATACAAAATCACACAATCGGAATGAGTTATATTTAAGGCTGAGTGTTTTTCTGCAATTTGAAGTTTTCATTAATACATATATGTAATAATCATATGTAAATATATATTTGTGTCATTTGCTTTGAATAATGCCGCAGTATCAATATTGAACGCGGAAATTATTCATGTTACTTTAATGCTTGCTTCCAGCAGCACCAGGAAGTATTTTCAGGGAAACTAAGAGAAAATCATTCGGAATATTCAATTGCTTGTTCTCATAGGCGTTGATCTTCTTTACAAGTAGATTAGATGAAGGGGGAAGCCATGCCCTTCCCAGTTTACTGATTCACTGTTCGAATAAAGTAAATTACGGGTTTCCATATGATAGGGTTTCATAGGGATAGGGTTACCAGAAGTACCTACTGATTTCGATCTTTGACCTAATTTACTGATTTTCGAAAGAATTTATTGATTTTTTCCCCGAAAAATGGCGACATCAAGATTTTTTATATCATTTTTACCCATGCATAGGCTGTAATTGTCGATCAATCGCGAAGTTTTAGTTCCAGTCTTTTTTTTCAACAAGAATTCGAATTTATTTCTAGGTATCGAGTGATCCATACAGTTATTGTTGAGTTTACCACACATATATGAACTTTGCTTAAATAATTTTTAATAATAAAAATAATAATAATAGTTGACTATTCTTACAGTTGGCTTACGAGTGCTAGTAGGGAGGGGTATCTTATCTACTTCAAAACTATTTCTATGTAACTAAATATTTCAGTAGTAAAGTATTGATTTGCCATTAGACCCATCGGGTAACCCTACATACATAGTGGCATAGTGCTCTGATGTTTCTTCTTCCCCGCTTCATATGTGACACATTGAGTCCGGTACTATATCAAAGGTTGATAAGTGTTTGTTGACTGACCTTTGATTGCATGTATAGAACTCTAACATAATTCGGATTTGAATCCTGCCTAGATTAAGCAGTTTCTTTTCATTTGGATTCAACACACAGGATGTACCTCTATGAATGCTGAGCATTGTGTTGAATGGAACGAAGATTGATTGGTGGGATGAAGAAGGAGGGAGAAATGAGAGAGAGATAGCAACAACAGGACACCGATAAAGAGATAAACAGCCATTGTGGCAAGTGTTATGCCTTTACCACAATGAACTTCAGTTTTATCAGTGTCGACTATGTAGTGCCTCATGTAGCCCCAAAGGCCGAGCTTGTCGCATCCATTCATGTTGTGCGTGTTATATTTGTACAGGTGTGGAAGGGACCTACAGTTTTATGCCGAATCCGAAAGACGCAGTGAAAAGCTTTCGATTTTGCCTGTGTCGAGATTCGAACCGCGGACACTCTGTGTAGCAGTCCAACGCACTATCACTACGCCACAACGACCCCTGTCAGCCTTCAACTCTTCAGGTTTATGACGCTGGCACATTGAATACGTTTTGTACTTGAGAGCGAAGTATACAACTGACAACTAAGATAACCTAAATTAAATCGGAAGTAGTGTGGCACATGTGCAACCTATATGTTGAAGGACGCAAGAAGTTGATCAATTCTCAAATTTTGGTGTACGTTGAGAATGTGTGAAGAGAGTGATTAATTTTTCACCCATTTGGGCTACCATTTCATTGTTTATGATCTCATTGTAAGGCCAAAATAAGTGTAATTAATTAGATTTTAAAGGTAGTGCCAAACTAATTTGGAGGTAATTGATTATTTCGTAAGTGACAAGAGCTAGGAGTCTTATGCCGCAGAAGTCTCGGCACAGGTTTGTTTTCACATTTCCTCAAGCATATGCAACTCAATGATATATAGGGTGGTCCATAAAACATTTGGAATTTTAATTACTGGTTATTTTGCGTGTGGCAACTCTAAAGTCATACGCACTATAACGGAAAATTTGTTTTATATGTCCGGTTAACGAAATGGGTCAATACTAAGAATTGACTTCCAAAATAGTAAATCTTCTACCGAAAGTGTAAGAAGATTACGTTCATAATTCGGTAGAAGAGAAGCGCCTTCCACGCAATTTGTGAAACGTGTGAGTGAAACTGGCTCTTCAACACGTTCTCGTACTTCTAAAGTGCGCATAACCGAAAAAATTACTGCATTTGCTTAGAATGTGCAAGAAGAATTAATCACATCAACTCCCCATCGCTCTCAGGAATTGAACAATCCATGCGCTATTGTTGAGAAGCCCATGCACCCTCAACGAGTAACTGTTAGGTGTGGTTTTTGGACCGGCGGAATCATTGGACCATTTTGAAAATGACGAAGGTAGATGCGTTACAGTGAATGGTGTGCGGTACCGCACAATGATAACTGAGTTGTGGCATATTTGAGAAGATATGAACTAAGACAACATATGGAACCAAGAGGTTGGCCGCCGTGTCACACAAGCCGTGCAACAATCGATCTTTTGCGTGCAAAATTTGAAAAACATGTTATTAAACGTTTTGGTGATGTGGCTTGGAAAACATGCAATTTCGATTTGACTCCGTTAGACTATTATTTTTGGGGAGCCATTAAGTGTTACGCTAACCATCCAGCAACGATTGATGAGGCTCTTAAGGACGAAATTGGTGCAGCTATCGATCAAGTTAAGCTCTATACAGTCGAAAATGTACTGAAAAATTGGGTCGATCGTATGGGCTACTGCAAGGTCAGCCGAGGAAGTCATTTGAATGAAATAGTGTTCCACAATTAACCGGAAGGATTGCACTTTCGAATAATAAAAACCACATTGAAATAAAACTATTCGTTTTTTATTTTGGTGTAATCAAATTCCAAATTATAAATACATATATAAAGGGTGATTTTTTTGTTACTTGGTTTTTAACGTTTATATATCTGACAGTTCACGCATGATTCTTGACATGTGTCAAAGTAAAGAATGCTCAGTTTCGTTTGCCATTTCATCATGAATAGACTTACGCCTGAACAACGTTTGCAAATTATTGAATTTTATTATCAAACTTCGTGCTGTGTGAAAAATGTGTTTCGGGACCAACGTTCATTCAGCGGCGAGGCTCATTTTTGGCCCAATGGATACGTGAATAAGCAGAATTGCCGTATTTGGCAGAGGCAATTCAGCAGCTACCTATGCATCCCGAAAAATGTACTATTTGGTGCGGTTTATGGGCAGGCGGCATCATTAGGCCGTACTTCTTCAAAGACAATGAAGGTCGTAACGTTACGGTCAATGGAGAAAGGTACCGTTCGATGATAACAGCAGACTTTTTTTTGCCGAAAATACAAGAATTGTACCCGTCCAACATGTGGTTCTAACAGGACGGTGCCACATGCCACACTGCACGCGAAGCCATGCATCACTCATCAATTGAGAGGCGAATTTGGTGAGCAGTTAATCTCACGCTTTGGTGCAGTCAATTGGACACCAAGATCGTGCGATTTGACCCCGTTAGACTATTTTTTGTGGGGCTATGTTATATCTCTCGTCTATAGGGTTAAGCCAAACACGATTGCTGCTTTGAAAGCCAACATTGAACGCGTCATTGCGTCATTTGTGAGAATCCCGCCGAAATGTGTGAAAAAATGTGCCAAAATTGGATCTTCAGAATGGACCACTTGAAGCGTAGCCGCGGGCAACATTTAAGGGAAATTTAAAAAGTAAATGGCAGGAATTGATTTATCGAACCAACTAAAAATACTCTTTACTTTTATAAAATTTCTGTGTTTTTTTTTTAAGTTTTCAAAAAAATCACCCTTTATATCAGATTCAAAAACTTAGTCCCTCAAAGATTGGACAAATCATAAGGTCAAATATAGTTAATCAAGTTTTTGTTTTCAACTCACTCATTATTTTCGCTAATTTTTCCACACCATATTTTGCAAATTGTTTATGTATATTTCGTTTGTTTTGTATAAGAAATTCATTCATGACATACAGATTCCTATGGGATAATGAGATTATCTCAAGACTTATGCGCGTATTACAACGCTAACTACTAAAGCATACATGTGAGTGTAAGAGTATTTGTGTGGGTGGCGTTGGAATAGTTTTAAAGGTGAATGAGAGACATCGTTGTCCTTCAGCAGTTCAACTTAGCTCCTTATAGATTCCTATCCACATAAGTATGCATTGCAAAATTCACTTTGCCCGAGGTGCGCAAATGTAATTCATATGCGAGAGATTAAATTCCGTAAGCGGAAAGGTGCCGTGATGAGTATGCTCGTACTACTCGGAGAATGTGTTAGGGATAAACTTGAGTTACTCAATATGGCGGTAAACACATGCATATCCATACATACTTACACATAAGTATATATGTATGTATGTACGTACATGTGATTGTGTGTATGCTGAATAAGTTATCAGTGCGAAATGATCAAGGAAGAGTCTCTATGTGTAAATCGAGGTATTAAGAATCGTATTACGACAGTGTAAAGACAAACAGACAGACAGACATACAGATAGATAGACAGGCAGATCTGTACCTACATACTCGTACATGTGAATGAAATGTATATAATACAATTTATAAATTGTGCTAATTAAATATTAAGAACACCATTAAATGATTAAGTATTTGCGTTGCGTTGTGTTGCGTTGTGATGCGTTGTGATGCAAAAGCGTAGCAGGTACATATATACATTGACTTCAATTTGGAAATGTTGAAGCTTGACGCTGATGAAAACTACACCAACTTCATGTAAAATGAAAAAATCAAAAAAGCAGCAGCTCAATTTGCATTCGTAATTCAATTGGAATAATTTTCTACCTTTCTCGTGCCTTCTTCTTGTTCACACAAATCACTGTGTACATTTTGTAAACGAATTTTAAAATTCAGCGCGTATGACATAAAATGAAATCAAAACCAAAATTCTCAAAGGTCTTTCCTCTTCCTTTTCGCCTTTTACCTTCTTCTTATTTCGTCTTAACATTTACAGCAGTGACAGAATCTCTAACGTGTCTGAATCAATTTGTAATTGATGAAAAATTCCAGAGAAGACGAAAAAATACTATTCCAATAGTGAAAGAGGAGGTGGGAATAAGATAAAAGCAACAAGAAGAGAGGGGAATTTTTATACAATTATAATACAAACTTACATACATAACTCGGTAAATGTTAATTTACAAGGATTACTAGAACGTCAAATATGTAAAGAGTAGTAGAAAAGTAAAGGAATTTAACCCAGTTGGAAATTTACTAAAGTCTTCTCATCGGAAGGTAGGATAAAGTTAGAATACTTTCTAAGCAAATGTTCATAGAACTCATTTTCAAAACGAAGAAGTAAACATAATGGGAAATCAGTACTTCACTTCTTAACAACAACAAAAATAAAATGCAGTTATGGCGATATAATTTCCCCTGGAAATCGGGCCAAATAAATCTCTACACATTTTCCTAGAAAAAGCCTACAGAGTAACTTTAAATATCTAACAAAAAATTAAAAATAAAATGTCTTTCAATGCAAGTGAGAGAAAAAAGCTTAAAATCACCACTTTTCCTACAAAAATATGAAAAATTACTTTTAAAATCACAACAAAGTCCAGAAATCAATAAATTTACTGATAAATCAGCACATATGGTAACCTTATATATATTTACATTTTACTAAATTATATCAATAGCAAGGTTCTGGGCAGTGAAACACGAGATACCACCACCAATAAGAATTCTAGCTTGAGGTCCATCACGAGAAGGGTCTCAAGCTTTATTGCTGGGAAATTCACACGAAAGAGGAAAGTATAAGAAGAGGCATCATTTGTAGGCGGTCGGACATTGATTATATATGGACGTTTCGGCAAAAGGGAACCTCACCTAAATATGGAACGGGAAAGTGTTGTTTACGGCTGTTTGATAGTTTTAGCTGCAGAAGGGAACTGAAAGCTCCGGCCAGAGGACAGACACTTTTTCCCCATATGTTGAATGGTGTCCGCCTGGACGATGTCATAATTCAGTGAATGTGAGATTAAATGGCAAGAATGAGTGGGTTCTGGTTTCTTTATTTCTATCACTATGACCAAGCAATATCGAAAAAGTAGAAAAAATAACCTGGTGGTAAATAAACCACCTCTTGGCAGGCAATGGCAAATCTACAAGAGTACAAATTGCCTTGAGCAGCTTTTCACTTCACCGTTCGGATTCGGGGATAAACGCACAACATGATTGGATTGCGAAAAGCTAGGCTTGGGCCCTCCATGGGCTGTTGTGCCATTAAAAGAAAAGAAGAAGCGTTGGTAAAAAATTTTATTGTTTGCGATGTTGGCACTTTTATGAATTTCGGGATAAGTTTTTCGATTGCCACGGAGCTAGAAAATTCTATATTTTAAAATTATAATTTTTTATTCACTGAGCGTTGAATAGCAGGCTAATGAGGCTAATGATTACAGTTAATTATAAAAAATATATTGTCATACCTTAAGAAAAACGAATTGATGAGTCGTCACGAACTTCACAAAAAAGTGGTAATATCTCAATAAACTAAAAATTGTGAATATCGAATAAAAATTCGATGATATTTGTTAAGTTTTTGGCCAGAAATTCGTTAACAATGATAGCCTTGTGAGATGGTGAAAAATCCATGAGTTTTTCTTCCACTAACTTGGCATTTTTCGATGAATATGCTCTCTCAAAAGCCTCATAACGCCCAAATAATAGTCTTTGTTTACCGACTGACCTTCTGGCAAGAATTCCGAGTGCACAACACCGCGATAATCAACAACATTTCCACCATATCTCGACCGCTTTTGAATGCACTGCACCAGTGAATCCAATTCGGATTTGACACAAATTTTATGTTCGATTCTTTTTTTCATTGTAAAAATCGCAAAACACTCGTGAGATGAACTGAAAAAATCGGGTACTGTAAGGAAACTAAATGACATATATTGCGCTCACGTCAGTATAGAGGACAGTGGTGCCAACTTAGCGACAAAAAGAATTTTAACAATCCATTCAAGCGGGATTTTTAAATGATTATTTCTTACTGGATTCAGCATTACACTAATTTGAAATTTCTTTTATCGAGATCTAACTGTTAATAGTTAAACTATTTTAAATATTTATATTATTTATTAATATTATTTTATATTGTTATCTTTTATTAAATGTTAATATTGGGCCAAATTACAAAAATAAATCATTATGAAAATAGGGCCAGTCAGACCTAGACTTTAGAAAAACCAGATCTAGCCCGACAAAATCGCACCATCTAGTCCCTTTAGTTTCGAGTCTATATCTGGCTAGAACTGAGTAACATCGAAGGGCGAGTTAAAAAGAACTACATTGCATAGCAATTGTGAGTAGTATGGTTTGGAATATGTAGTTTCACAGTGTCCTCCTGAGTAAGCAAAACCCTAGGAGAGGTCTTATAAATGTTTTTATACCATAGAGTAAGTTCTTGAGTAAGATATCATACATATATGTGTTCCACGCTAGGGTGAAGACTTACTTGATACAAAAATTATTTTCTTTTGACCCATTAACATCAACATTAATTCCCTTGCATCAAAACTCATCACTCTTTCTGTATGTGCAAACGCAACGTAAGTAAGATGTTAATTTGCCTAGATTTCCGACGTATACTTTTGCCGCTCATTGTGGGTTACATTTTTACCCTAACAGCCAAACAGTAAGAGGAAAAACTTTCAATCGATTGGATGAAGGCAACTTTTGAAGTTAGCAAAATTGAATCGGTAAATTCGATACTCCTTGAAATGGAGAAATAAGGAATCAGAAGAGAGAAAATTTCATACACACATACGCAGAGACATTCGTACATATGTACATACTCGTCCATACATTCCTACATAAATCGGAAGACTTAAATATGTACGCGTAGAACGAGTATCTGCAACAGAGTAGGGAGGAAAAACGAATGCAAAGGTAAAGAAAAACAAAATAAAGACTGCGAAGGAAGAAGGGGGGGAGCAGAGCAAATCCTTTAATGATGGTTTTTGCTGTTATACCAACTGTCTGAAAATTGAATTATATCCATTATGTGCATCTAACGAGCAAATGATGTTGATGTCGATGTCAATAACGAGAGTGCCGGTCGGTGGAATGCTAAAGGAGAATACGAGTAAGGTAACAGAGTGATGAACTCAAAGTTGATGATGATGATGATGATGATGATGATACTGCTGGTGATGTTGATGTTGATGATATTGACTATGATTGTTGTGAGTTGACTCATTCAAATGATGCATGGCAATAAACGACAAAAACAACAGCACGAAACAACATTTTGGAGCACAACACAACTGTTGAGCTGGAATGAGGATGCAAAGGGAATGAAATTAAATCCTGCTGTAGCGGAGCTGTTCAAACCATACACATACAAAGATAGAAGTTTATGTGGTATGTGTGTGTACTATATGCCATGTGTGTGTGTATATATTTTGAATCAATTTGCAATAAGGATTTGTTAATCCCGTCTTCTGACAAGTGCGGTTAGTTTGCAGAGAGTTTAATGTTTGATTTTTTTTTCGTGTTTACAAGAACGTTTGTGTGTTTGTTTGGCTGAGTGTGTCTGTGATATGACATCGGCTTTCAACGGTTGGTTGGCTGATTGAGTTCACCCCTTATGCTCGTATAGTATGTATGCAAAGGGGAGTTTTTGCGTTGGCTTTACAACGCATGTTGTGGGATTTGCACTCAAAACTTAATTGTGATAATTGCCGATTGTGTATAGGTTAAATATTTTTGTAGTTGTACTTGCCGATGATGCTCGTGCATGTAGGCATGGACTGGACCGATATCAAT
This sequence comes from Palloptera scutellata, assembly GCA_958295655.1. Classification (NCBI taxonomy): domain Eukaryota; kingdom Metazoa; phylum Arthropoda; class Insecta; order Diptera; family Pallopteridae; genus Palloptera; species Palloptera scutellata. Next base: position 23,543,537 of record OY282452.1, on the reverse strand, counting down.
TGTCTCATTTACATATTATGTAATTAATAAAGAAAATTTGATTAGACTTTTAGTGCTGCTGGGGTTGATCTGTTAGGCTAAAAACGAACATTTCGCCGATTGGATTCAGCATTCGAACAACATCTTATTTCAATGTTCAAACTTAGAAATTATTTTTCGAAGTCGACAATTTCGGTATTTTGCAATGCAAAAAAAGAAAAAAAAAACTCTTCGGCGGGTTGAATTAACTATCAAAAGTTCTAAATTTTAGCCGAAAATAGGGGGTTTTGGATCACTGATGATAATCACAGAGCCATAGAATGACCTAATGCATTACTACGCGTTATAGGATCCCCAGGGAAGTCGCCATACCATGTCGCAACTGCTACTACTTACTGCTAGATGTACAAATGCATACATACATACTTAAATACTCGTACGTACACACTTGCAGAAGGTGTGTCTGTGTCTGTGTTTGTCGCATGAGCAATTGTTTTTGCAACGTAATTTTTCTAATCCGATTACTTACAGTCAGAATGTTATAATAAACAGGCGATAGACACACAGAGAGAGAGAGAGCGAGAGAGAAAGAGAGAGGTAAAAAAAGTCAGCGAATGAACGCAGCAGCAGAAGACGTTCTTTGTCGTTTGCGCCTTTTTAGGTACATGAGAAATTAAAATTAAATTTTGCAATTTGCTACCTAATTATTTATTTAAAACAAATTTGAAAATTAATTTCACCAAGCATCAGCAAAATTTCTAACCAAAAACAAGAAAAGTGAGCGAGAGCGTGAGAGAGCAGCAACGACGAGGAGGTTTACTGCTTAAAAAGCTGCTGTGCGTTGTAATGCAGAGATGGTGCCGGAAAAACATATTTCAGCTGAGTTGCCTCGGGTCAAGTGCGGTTTGGATTTTGCTTCTATACAAAAAAGAAAGACCCAAAGTTTTCAAAAGGAAATGGGGGAAAGGTGGAGAAGCAGAGAAATTATTGTGCACAACACAATTATGTATGTATGTATGTAATTCGAAAAATACACAAAATGGCGTTGACGGAAAATTGAATTAGAAAATAATTTGGGAAATGTTGCTTTTGAATTTAATTCTGTTGAAATGTGCTCTTGGCACCATTTTTCCAAGTGATATTTAAAAGTACATGCATATATGTATGTTTGTATAATATATATTTGTGTGTGTGTGGAAGTTATGTATGTAGATTAGTACGAGCAAAGCAAAGTATATCGATGCACGGGGTTTTTCAATAGGGGTATAACAATTTTGAATTCAAATAAAACAGAATAATTCTGATATCGGGCTGAGATATATTTCAGGTGTAGTACACATGTTATATTTAAGTATGGAATTCGATATTTCTGATATGAACATTGCGAGCAAGTTTGCAGCGATAGGATCTTGGGAGCCAATTTTCCATTACTCTTCCACACATATCGGCCAGAGCATTGGCAATTTTGTGTTCGATATTGTTCCTCAGCTCCTCTAACGTCATTGGTTTGTTGGTTGCATAAACCAATGACTTAACGTAACGACGCCATGAAAAAACCAACGGCTTGAAATTGCATGAGCAAGGCGGCCATTCGACCGGACCATTTCTCGAGATTTCACGATTAGCGAACTTCCCCTTCAATAGATCATCAGCAGTTGTGTGGCATGTGGAACCACATATCTCTGATGTCAAGTCTATCTAATTGTGTAAAAAAATAATCTTCCAACATGGCACGATAACGACCTTGACCGCAACATGACAACTCCGGCATGAAATCCACATTACACGGTCACTGTTTGTGGTGGAGCCAATGGTGTCTCTTGAAGCTCATGTGTAATTGTTGCGATCCAAAAACGCATATTTTGCTTATTAACGAAGCCATTAAACCAAAACTGAGCTTCAAGGCTGAGATGATTTTTCTATGAAATTCAGGATTTTCTTCAAACTTTTGCAGAGCCCGATCGGAGAAGTTTCAGCGCTTCAACTGATCACGAGGCTTCATTTTTTTGTGTTAATTTGATCTCGTAAGGGTGTCAAGATCTTTATGCAAAATTCTCATGCAAAATTCTCAAAGTGCACTGAGAGATTCCCAATTTCTGTGAACGCCGTGGAATCGACTGATTTGGTTCATCATTGAAGCACTTACGGCTTTGATATTTTCGATACTTCGACCGGTGCGTTGTCTCACAGGCACAGGAAAATTCACTAGTGAATATGTTGATTCGAATTTAGCCTCTATGGCACACACAGCCGGTCAGGTGAGTTCGATTATTACTACCAAAAATTGGAGTAAGCGCTCTAAAATTGCGACGACCAACTCCGAATTTCAGTAGTAATATTGAATAATTTACAAACGTTGATGGTTCGTGAATTTCACCATGAAAAAAATGTTAACCTTGAATGACGTTTTAACATTGCCGGATCAAAAAAAAAAAAAAAAATATGGAAATATGAAATTGTTATGTCCCTAATGAAAAACCCTTCTATAGTCTCGATTATATGGGAGAAAACTTTCGAAGACATTTTTAGAAGAAATTCATAATTCATCATTACCTTAAAAGTAGTGAGCGAATGTTAGATATAATATTGATAATATTAGGCATTTAGTATGGATTAGTCATGATTATAATTTTCACCAAGCGCTTAGCTTCCATTATAGCAGAAAATGCCAACAACGAGATGTTGTTTAATATTTGCTTCCATTTTTTGTTTCTCCTTTTTGCCTACGTGAATTTCTTACAAACAGATACGAGCTACTCCTATCATCCGGCCATACATGACGAGACATTTGTGCGGCGGAAGCAACGTCGTAATCGCACCACTTTTACACTGCAACAGGTAAGTGCAGAAAAGCGCCAAAATGCAAGACGTAAAACACAACATAAAAACAAAAACCTTTTCCACACGATTCTTCTTTAATTTTGATGCTTTTTGCTTGTGCTTCTAGTTAGAGGAACTGGAGACTGCATTCGCTCAGACCCATTATCCGGATGTGTTCACACGGGAGGATCTAGCAATGAAAATTAATCTTACGGAAGCTCGTGTACAGGTGAGAAAAGTAGATAAGTACTTACATGCATATTTACACGTATAATATTTTATTAATAGTTTAGCTTGGAAGCCATGTCTACATATGGTATATACTTATACATATGTACATATAACATTCATAAGTACATTTTTTCATTTTTCTTTTCCATTATCCCAAATTCATTTTTTCTTGTACGAGTAGTATGGTAGGGTAGAGAAAATCATAAATCGTATCAAATTTCACATTAATTTTTCTGTTACTTCTTGTCTCTCCCCGCCCATGTCTATACCCCGTCCCTTTCTCCCCACCCAGTTACTTCGTTATGCCATGTGATCAAAGGCTTCGTTTATTAGGTTGATATTGTGCTGCTATCCAGCAACCCCCTTTACAGACTTACAGCCCAAGTCATTATTAATGCATATGAAGATATATTTTTATATTCCAAATTTAACGTAATAACTGCTACAAAATGAATCCTATGTGTAGGTACACCCTTAAGAAAATATTAATAGCATACACGGTGTGAGTTTTCTTATTTAAAGTACTGATTTACAATTGAAGACAAGATTTTCTTTGAGTGTAAGAAAAAATGCTCATAAAAAAATTAGGAGGACAAAATTGAAAAAGATTTTGAAAAGAGCACAAAAAAGAAGATAAAAATATTCGCTAGAGAAAACAAATTACGCACGTTTTAAATGTAAAAAGGATTAAAAAAAAAGGAACGTTTTTCAGGTACAAGTAAATTTTTTACTCTGCTACAAAAAAAAAAAACTATATATTTTAAACTGGTAAAGTGATTTGAGTTCATTATTTTTTGAATGTTTACATTAATTTCACGGGGCATTGCAGTCTCGGACAAATATATTAAAAGTAAAGTTTTATCTGGCGAATCCCGAAAAAAAAGCTTTCTCCAATCGGTTTTTCTTGTCCTTACGTGCTCTATTCCATTCAAAGTATTTGACTCGTGTTTGAATGACCAAGAGAAAACTGAAAGATGTTTTGCATCTTTGCACCATCTCTTGGCTGGAAGAAAAGCTTTTCATTTTGCTGTTTGTATTCGGCATAAAACTGCAGGTCCTTCCATTCGTATACAAATTTAACTGGCACATTATGATGAGGTCTCGAAAAACTCGGCCTAGGCCCTTCATAGGTTGTTGTGCCATTAAAGAAAAAAGATATAGCAATCTCACTTCTCACCATCGTGAAATTTTTTCTCACAACCGAATACTAACACAATATCATGAAAATAACTCAAATATTAATCCCTTTAGCTCAATGATCCATATGATTAGTATTGCCCTAGAGTAAACTTTTTTTCTCGGCTATTTTTTTTAATGATAATGGTAAAGTCGTGAGGAGGTCTTAACAGCCATCGCTCGGCTCAAAAACAGTAAGGCTGCAGGCGCAGATGGCCTGTCTGCTGCGTTGTTTAAGGCGGGAGGCGAAGAGCTCACAAAACGCAGGCATGAGACTCTATGCAGAATATGGTCGGATGAAAGCATGTCAAGTGATTGGAACCTCAGCGTACTCTGCCCAATCCATAAGAAAGACGATTCCACGATCTGCGCCAAATACCATGGGATAAGCCTTCTTAATATTGCATATAAGGTTCTATCGATCATGCTGTGCGAAAAACTGAAACCCATCGTCAACACACTAATTGGACCTTATCAGTGTAAATCCATCGTAGATGAGATATTTACACTACGCCAAATCCTGGAGAAGAAACGAGAAAAACAGATCGACACCCACCATCTATTCATCGATTATAAAGCCGCCTTCGACAAAGCGATTAGGAATCACTTGAACGCCGCAGTCTAATTTTGGTATCCCTGCAAAGCTCATTCGCCTTTGCAAAATGTCACTGACCAACACAACCCGCGCAGTGAAAATTGGGACAGAACCGCTCCGCGCCATTTGATACCAAAAGATGTTTCAGACAAGATGACTCCCTATCGTGCGACATCTTTCACCTTATGCTGGTTAACATTATGCTCTTTAACCTTATGCTGGTTAAAGATGTCGCATGATTCGGGCTGCGAACATCGACATCTCTGGCACTATTTTCTACAAGAGTGTCATGCTGCTAGTAGATAGCGCAACATTCTCCAATCTCCAAAGGGAGTCCTGTCTAGTGGGTCTAGTGGTGAACGAGGACAAAACGAAATACCTTGTGTCAACAAACAAAGAGTCACGGTGTCTTGGACAAAATATCACTGTCAAGGATTTTTACTTTTCAAGTCAAGGATTTCGTTTACCTAGGATCCAGCATTAATACCAAAAACAATGTCAGCCTGAGATGAAGCGGTGATTAACTCCTGCCAACAGGTGTTACTACGGGCTCAGCAGCCAATTGAGAAGTAGAGCTCTCTCTCGATCGACAAAAATAACACTCTATAAGTCCTTCATCCTTCCAGTCCTAATATATAGCACCGAGACGCGAGACATTGACCACCAATGATGAGAGGCTGTTAGGAGCGTTCTAGAGGAAGATAGTCCGCAAGATCTACGGTCCAATATGCGCGAACCACGTATATCGAATAAGATAAAACGATGAGCTGTACCAGGTACAGGGCGACTTGTACTTGGCTTAATCAAGTGGCGCCAGTGCGCGCATAGCAGAGGCGACTGGCGAAGTTTAATTTATAGAGGCGGCCAAGACCGATCATCGGTTGTAGTGCCAGTTAAGTAAGTAAGTAATGAGAAAGTCGTACGTACTTGCCCATTACCTTGCATTACGGCCTTGAACGTAATGCAACATATCCTTCCTATTGACTTGTATATTAAAATTATCGCCTTCATGCTTAGCAGAACCGGCTGTTTGGCTTTAAATGGTCTGCGGGGTAGATCCAGAGGTTCACTTACCGCTGGTGGCAATTAATCAATAATGGCACGGTTTTTAGGCTAAAGTTCTGGCGATTAGGTAGCTTATCAACTTAGAGTCAAAGATAGTTAAGTAGTGTAGTGAGGTACAGGGCGCGCTAAATCAGCATGCAGACATCACTCTCATCTGATGAATTAGCGCTTCTCTTGACGAATCTTTAGAGATACCCTTGGTGATAGTCAAAAGAAACATGTATCTGCACTGTCTTCAACTGGATAATCGGACGTGGAAATCAATAACATCGTGAGGTAACTCGCGTGCGACATTGCCCTCATAAAATGTGGGTAGGTCTCTCGAGTTTATCAACAGAAATCGTACCGATACTGCTTGGTTAACGCCAGCTTATAACGGCCACTGAAACTGCTCATTCCTTTTAATACTCATTGTAAAAGTTGTGAAAACTTAGAAAAGAAAGAAACACTTACTCACTTTCTGTGTGAATGCCCTTTCTTGGCAAGGACAAGATATCGGTCGGTTCTTGGAAAGGTATTTCCTCATTAACTTGTCCTGTTGCTCGGCTGTTAATCGGAAAAATATGCTAGCATACCTAAACTACACGGGATGGCTTTTGTAATTACCATCTGTTTAATGTTCGATGAAGAAGTGCTATTAAAACGGCGCTATAGAGCTAATTGTGACCTACAGATGGTCTGTCACACGAGTGAAGTAATTTACCTGAGTAAAAGCACAAGATGTTATATGAAATATTAAAAGTTTGCCAAATACCAGCTTCTTTGAGCGTTTACGCGACCCTACAATCGTTTTCTACCCAAAATCAGTTTTCAACTCTTTCATGAGACAAATTTTACCATTTCTCTCACTAACAACCATTTGGAGATCTAAATTTTTTGTAAAATGAATTGAAATTGAATTGATTGAACAAATTCCATAAATCATTTTGTGGCTCTAACTGCCATTTTACTTATTTTAGAATGCGTCAAATAAATAATGAAATTATTGTAAATAAAATGTAAAAAATAATATTTAATAAACTGCAAGTTATTTCTCTTTGGAATTTACTCTAAAAAGAAAGGCAACAATAAAAAATTGCTGCTTAACTAATTACATTGAAAATGCAGCTTCGCATACGATAACCAGACCCAGAGAGAGTATCAAATTACTGTGCATCAAAAGCGTTCAACAGAAACTTTATTACTTAACTTTTTTCCATACTTTTCATCTACACATTTCTGACACAAGCGCGTGAAAATGAAATATGTTTTTTTTGCTTTTGTCTCGAAAATATCTTTCTAAAATTCTGCTCCTACTCAAGTTTGAAGAGTTTGAAGAGATGAGGCAGGTTTTTGCTACTTGCTGCTGGCTGTTGCACCCTCATCAAATGAAACCGTAAACATTTTGGCATTCATTCCATTATTGAAATCCACATGACGACTGATGGCTATGCGTGAGTCTAAAAGCGAAAATGCGAAGCCAAAAGATGCCAAAGAGATTTTCCAGGGCATGTGTATTTTGTTTAGACCTGTAGTAGGATATGCTCGAACATAATTTCACGATTTCTCTAATGTTGTTAAAGGAATCGACCTCCTTGCTCGTCCTCCGTACTCTCCTTTTTGCGGTTACGCTTTTGACACTAAACACGGCAACAACAATAACTGAGGAAGCATTTTATTAAATATAGTATTTTGTGTGTTGTGCGTTTCTTTCAATGGTGGATGGGTGGTTTCTGAGTAGTTCAGTGTTTCTTTCTCGAGATCTTAAGCGCGCACACACACACACACAGACACACACACACACACACTCTCCCAAACAAATAAACATCAGTTTGTAATTTTGTTAGAATGACAGGAACACGTGCACGACAAGTGGAAAATTGACATGCGATTATGTTTTGTCAAAAAATTAAATTCCCAGTATCAAGTGTCAAAATTATTGTTTTCAATTAGTTTAAATTTTCTTTCCTTTTCATTTGCATTTCCTGCTTGTTTACACTCTGATTATAGATGGAAAATGATATTGCCAAATTGGACTTTATGAATTCTATTTTCTGCGCGGAAATCAGTTCAGCGCAACTACTACAAACTAAATATATACAATTAGCTAACAAACAAAAGGATACTTTGGTACTTTGCCTTTTTAATTGGATACAATTTGTGCTATTTGGAGAGCGATTTCTTGTTTTGTTTTTTTGTTTTACTCTTTCAAATACCCCTTGACATAAACAACCATTCAAGAGGGACCGACCGACTAACTTAGCTTAGGCTTAATTGTTCCGGAAATAGCGTAAAGTACAAAAAACAACAATAACACCACTAAAGTGTTTAACATCATAATCATCATCATGTTCAACACACTAAGAATTTCCTCATTAACTTTGCAACCTTTGAGTTTGGACGACAAATAACTTTTCATATGCGCCGAGATAATTTACTTTGTATGCCTCAGACTCATTATCACCAGCAACATCATCAGCACCTGTATCATTATCATCTGTGTATGTAGATGATGATGATGGGGTATATTCTTGAGTAAAACACGTGCATGAGTACCAAGTGCAGCGAGTTATGAGTAAGTGAAAATGCGAAGAAAATAGCGCATACGGCCGACGGACCGACGGACGGACGGATGGACGGACGGAAGCACAAGTTCGCAATGTTTGAATTGAAGTACATGTACATATGTATGTCTACCATAAATTACCAGAACAGCTGCCTTTCTACATATATAGTATGTATATCATCTTCTGCACATCTACTTATATCTATGTACTTACCTACCTACCTACCTAACTATTTAGATATGAGCTGAGCAAGTGGGCGCCAACAACAATGGGAAGTAGTCAAGTCAGCCACTAATTGCCAAGTTTTCCGAATGAACGTTGAATAAATGTATGAATGTATGAATGAATGAATGAGTGAATGAATGAGCGAGTAAATTGCAATTGTTTCTGATGCACGCAAGCCAAATGAAATGAAGTTTACATATGTATGTAGATGACGGCAAGGAAGAGGATGAACATTTGATATTCAAAAAATCTAAATTTATCATTTTCTTTGCGAAAATGAATGAACGACAATTAGTTAACGAGTGTGATTGCGAGTGTGTGTTTGTGTGTGAGTTGTAAGATGAACTCAGCCAGGCCTTGCTTTTCAATCTACATACATTTCAATCTGAACAGCTCCAACGGTTATGTAGATAATAAACAAATTAGCAAATCAAATGCAACCATGATTAACATTTATGGTCATAGTAAAAGTGTAGCTCGTTACAGCTTAAGTGTAGATTAAAATGGTATTAAGAAATAATTGAGCAGCTCTTCTTTAATTCCCTCCTACGAAAATATACATTCTCGTATCTTATTATAGTTTATTTCATGTTATAAATGCATAAGTAGATGGATACAATCAATGACAATATCCTAACTGATTTGGTTGGTGATGCTCTCGAATTTAGTATCTTGACTTCTTGAATCTAAACCCAATTTTAAGACCGGCTCTTAAGAATACAGCATAAGTTCATTACTATTTATCCTTCGATTTAAATTTAATAAATATTATCAATGAGAACAAAAGATATTCGGATATTTTACTCATACTGAAACAAGCTAGCTATGCTCACTTGGAAAATTTTTTCAACAATCAAGAGATTCTATAATCGATTAACCAAATTTTTCCCGTCATAACCAAACACTCCACTAGCGGTATAACCGAGCAAGTCCATAATATTTTTACATACTTTATGAAGTGTGGTCGCTGTGGTGTAGTGGTAGTGCGTTGGACTGCTACGCAGAGTGTCCGGGGTTCGAATCTCTGCACAGGCGAAATCAAAAAGTAGAAAAAGTAATTTTTCTACACAGCACCACCTCTTGGCAGGCAATGGCAAATCTACAAGAGTAAAAATTGCCTATGAAAAGCTTTTCACTTCGCTATTCGGATTCGGCATTAAACTGTACGTCCCTTCCATTCATGTACAAATATAACACGCACAACATGAATGGATGCGAAAAGCTCGGCCTAGGCCCTCCATGGGCTGTTGTGCCATTAAAAGTAAAGTAAGTAAGTAAAGTTTCATGGGATGAACTTGAAACAATTTGTGACTCTATGTTTTCCAGAAAGTGACTTTGTAAGAATCTTATGATGTTTTCGTCTTAAAGGAATACGAAACGGTAGAGAGTCAGTTTATAGTATCGGGGTGTAACGGGAAAAGGTGTCGTGAAACGTGTATTATTATTATAGGGTCTAGAATAGCGAGAGTAAGATTTGCCCTGAAATAGTTCTCGATTGATTTAAGGATTAGCAACAAATTCTTAATATCATCTAGAAAATTATATGTACAGGGTGTTTTTTTTAGAGGTATGGTTTTCAGGAAGAAATCAAACGCATATAATTTAATGTTATGGCCAAGAATTTAGCTTTATTATAAAGATAGGGATTTTTCATTATGTTTTAAAAAACGATTTCGGGCAAGTGACCGCTGCGGCTGGTTCGAATAAATTCCAGCCGAGAGGCCCAATTTTCGACCACTTTTTGCAGCAATTGGAGCCGTATGTCAGTAATAGCATGCCGAATATTCTCTTCCAATATTCCCTCTGCCCATAGAGCACACCAAGCAGTGACTTTTTGAGGATGTAACAGCGTCTCAACAATGGCTTGTTGATTATGATCACTCCAAATGCGACAATTTAGCTTATTAACGTACCCATTGAACCAAAAATGAGCTTCTTGTGAAAATCGGTATCGGTGGCCATCTTGTTTAGGGCCCATTCACGTGCGACGCGCTTGATGGTCGTTCCGCTTCAATTCTTGAAATGGCAAACCAAACTGAGTATAAATCAAGTGACAGCTGCCAAAAAGACCAACCCCGAAAAAAGTATTGCCAGATTGAAAACCACACTTCTAAAAAAACACCCTTTAGTAGTTTTTTTTCAGAATTGACCAAATTATATCTATTATACACTGGCGGTCACGAAAACCGCACCACCTCAAAATAACATGAAAATACGAAAATAATGATTTTATGTTGGGAAGTATTTATTTTTTTTTTAAATATTATTATGATTTTAAAATTATGCAGTGTAAGAACGGAAAAATATTACTGGTGCTCAAAAACGTATTATTTTTGGCAAAAACTTAAATACAAGAAAATATCGAAATTTTTAAGAAAATGTAATTTATATTTATAATATTCAAAACTAAACAATATCTATTAGTCTTTAAAGTGAGTGCTTTTCAAGAACTAACATCAAGCTACAAAAAAATAAATATCAGTAGGATGTAGCTCCTCTTTTAGCCCGTATTACAGCCATTATCCTTTACGGCATCGAATCAATCAACATTTTTAGGTTATCTTTGGTAATAACTTCATACTAAACTTTATTTAATGCTAAAATTAATTTTTATTTATTTTCGGGCTTTTGGTCAGCAACTTTGCGCCAACTTTCATAATATGCCATAAGTGCTCGATAGGTTTCAAATCGGGCGAGTTTCCCGGTCAAGTCAGGCGTGAAATTCCGATGTCCGTGAATATTTTTTCAAGCTGTACAAAAAGGATTTTATTTTTAAATGTTCTGTTTTTAATTTTACATTCTGTAAGAATCAAACAAAAGAGATCATGCAAAATTTACAGATTTTGCACGGTTGCAAGGCGCAGAATCGTCCTGGAAAATTGCGTTCATACTGCAGGATAAATGCTCTTCAAGAGCTGGCACTAAGTTCTCTTTTATGACTTGCCCATATTTTTCAGCATTCACAGTTCCTTCTAAAAAGTACAAAGGACCACGTACGTAGGATAGTAGGAAAAGCATCAATGTTTTTACAATACAATTTTCTTTATACCGTTCTTCATTGGAACGGCGCACGTACAGCAAATTATCGGCGCATAGCAGGTCAAATTTGCTTTCATCAGACCAGGTGACATTTCGCCACTACTCCAGTGTCCAGTTTTTATAGTTTTTAGCCCAAGCTAGACGCGCTTTTCTCATTTTTTCAGTCAACAATGGTTTTTTTGCAGGACGCCTTCCATATAAACCAGCTTCTCGTAGTCTCCTGCGTACAGTTTCAACACTAATATTTACGCAATGACAGGTTTCTAGCTCGGCACGAATAGTTACTGCACTTTTAAATCGATCCTTTGTGCTAATATTTTTTATAAGGCTATCAATTCTGTTACTGGTTGCACGTTTTGGACCAGATTCTTGATTCCTCCCCAGGGACTCCATAGTATTCTTTTTTTTTTTTTAAACGGACAATTGTGGATTGTTAGCAACCCAATTTTTCAGAAATTTTCCGGTAGGAAAGTCCTTGGTCCACTAATGTAAGTACAGCGACTTTTTTGTCATGTGTCAACTGCTTATATTTTGCACTCATTAAGTACTGCACTTATTTCACAAAAAACCCTTCTGCGTTAAACAAATGCACTAGAAAAACTAGTTTCTGTTATCAACACTTTTCGAATAATTTGATCAGGGAAATACCCTTTATCGTAGCAAGAAAAAATAAGTAAATAAAAACGTAAGTAAGCCAGTGTACATATGTACATACTTATATTACATATTTTCTGAGTATATAGATGAAAATTCAATCAGAAGGTCCAGCTCCAGTATCGTAGTTTGGAGTAGTTCTTACCATTTCCTTTGCCTTCTGTGCTATCTCTTGAATTCCTATTCTAGAAAGCCAATATTTGGATCGAAGTTCTTGTTCATTTGGAGGTTTTGTTGCTTTCAAATTCGATAAAACTCACATACGCCCGGTCGCAAAAGATTGAGAATTGATATCAGGTCTTTCTTTATTTTCTTGATAGCAGCACGGATTTAAGTGTTCAGCATCCAAGTCTGCTGAAGAAAACACTTTGCTTTCCAAAGTGAATTTGAACATTTTTTTTTTTTTATTATTTCTATAACCAAGATTATATTACATGAATCGGAAGGCCTAAGCCACGTTTGTAGAAAGCCTGAGGTCTCTATGTAGAGTCACGATAATGCTTAAAATCTGATTATAATCAATGAAGATCC